>CM062820.1:405276676-405900425 GCA_031772625.1 Pinus tabuliformis | reverse complement strand
CCCTGTGTTTGCTACTTTAGTAGCTCCACCCAATATAGGGAATCCAAAGTCTACTACAGTTTGAGTACCTATCGAGAGACTAGTCCGGGGTAGCCAAAGTTTTGCAACCTTCACCCACTAGCCATTAAGGGATTCCAAAATAAAAAGCCTCCACCCACTCTTGCAATAATGACCAACAACTACTTTATAATGCCCTTGATATTAAGTAATGCTTTTACATCTATTGTGATCGAAGTCCAAATATTCCTTTGGGTTTAAGTCTCATCCTTGGTTTTAAGTCTCTTGCAACTTTCACAAATGTTTCCAGATTATTGTTAAAGTCTCAGGCATTCTATATGTTTGTAATAAGTCCAGATATTACACAAGTTGAAATGTACATAAAGCATTGTATAAATTAGGGCATAAGCAGTCCAGATGGTTTTAATAAATTCATGCATTAACAAGTTCAAATGTTTCATCTCAACCAACTATCATCTCAATGAAATCCTTATCTTATTAGCAATAAGAACTAATCATTCCAAAAGAATCGTGTAAAACAACTAGCTAAGAGAAATGAGCCACACCCTTTTCACTATGATAATGGCAACATGACAATATTTCAATAAGAGGACAAAGGAATAGCATGATGGAGCTAGGTGACCATAATCTAGGAATCAAGTGCATACTATAGTTGCAGTAAGAATGGAGTTGCCATCTAGAGTACGAACCATGACTGCAACTATTGAGTGGAAGGGTGAAATGAGTGCACAATCCAATGGCCTGTGCGTTTAACCGTTTGTTGTAAACTGCACATTCAACTATATGCCTTCTGTTGTAGCGCATTCTTTCCTTTGATGCGAATCCCTTCCCCTCCTTCTCCACTGCCTTGTACCTCTCTCACTGCACACATTTACTTTTGGCTCTTCGTGTGTCCTCCTAGTCTCGACTCCCTCCTTTTCTATTGTTCAACTTCTACTCCTGGTAGTTAGGGCCCAACCCCTTTGGACCAACCAAAGGTGTCCCCCTATCCTCCCTTGGCCTTTTCACTACCGATGGGTTTGTAGGCCAGTAAAGTTTTTGCCATTTGGCCTCCCTCTCTCTCCTTGCTTGCCATTTGCCCTTTTCTCCAGGCTTGTTCTAGAATCGACAAGATGTGAAGGAAAATATCCCCCACCATGTGCTAATAATCCTGTCAATATATGTTGGTGCTTGGAGAATCCTTAATTGTGCAATGAACCTCATGCTGACGAGCTTATCGAAGTTTATTCGGTCTCGCTTGTTGAATTATATGTGCTATATCAGGTTGGTGTTGAATCATATGTGCTATATCCAGTCCTAATAATAAAATTAGGCTTATAACCTTAATGTGCACCTCATACAAAGGATAATTTATTGATAAATAGTGTCACACCCTACCATTGTTCCTTTTCCTTAATTGGTGTCTTGAATTGGGTTAGTTGTTAAGAATATTTTTCAGGGTCATGTATACCAGGATAACTAATAAGGTGTTCACAATAGCCATACAAATGTAACCTTCAACATGTATACCAAGATAATAAAGGTATTTATAATATCCATACAAATGCAAGGTGACCAAGACCACATTCACACTATATACATGCATGTACCAAAATCGGGACCATTAGCACAATGTCTACATACTTGGAAAGATAACCAGGATCATTACACAGACAAAGTCCCAATAGGAGTTGTGGCCTTAACATGTTTTGCACTCCCTCCGACCACTTCTTTGTAAGAGACCGAAAGGCTTGTTCTTGATCCTCCATGTGATAGATTAGGTCCTAATCTTCCACACAATCCCGATACTAGGGAAAGAGAGGAGCCCCTACTTATCTTGCATTCTTTAATGGCCCTCTTGTCTTGCAAGAGTTTCCCTTTTGAGATGATCCTTTGCTTTACTTTTGGGAGCCCCACTCGTTGCTGTATCTTGATTTTGACACTCTCCACTATGTCTTCATCCTTGACCCAAATCAATAAGGATCTTCCATTAAGGGTTTTTATAAATATATGGTAAGAGCTATTTTATTTTGTGCATAAAACTTTGTTCTGTTCTGGATTTTCGATTAAATCTGCATTGGTATAGGGTTTGGAGAATGAGAAGATGTGTGGATCTAGACATGCAGACCCTAAACCGCCCTTGAAGACATGTTGAGAGTGGCTCAATTCTTCAAACCGTCCCATCGACCCCAATAGAGGAAAAAAATAGTTACTGTCGTTCTGCTTAGCTCCGATTTGAGAGCATTTGAGCAAAAAAACTTGAGGAAAAAAACAAAAACATTCAAGCAACCCCATGCAACTGCACAAGCCAACATCATCCTATCATCGAAATAATAACAAAGATCTAGAGAAGGCAAAAACATTATCGCTGCTTGAATCTTCCTAAATTAACACCTATAATATTTATGTTATGCCAATAAACATTATACTCTTTGCTTCCAAGAAATCAATGAATAAGATTACTTTATTCATTATTCTTTACCAAAATAATAATCAAGATGATCTTAAAAACATTAAGTAATAATCAATGACATATTGACATAAACAAAGTAAACCAATAATAATTAAAATAATTAGTCAAAGACATTATATACGCCTTTAAAAAAATTTCCTTTTAAATATTAATGATGACCGCAATGATTTGCTATCCTAAAAAAAACATGATTTCTTTTCAAAAAAAACTTGTTATCTCTTCCTTTAATAATTGTGTGCACAATTACTTTATACTTAAAAAAACATTAAATCATAACTCAATTGTTTTCATTCTAATCATCTTAAAATTTTGACTAAGGAAAAAATGAAAATGAAATTGTATTCTAACCATCTTAAAATTTTGATAAAAAAAAGTAAAAGTGAAATTGATATTATACCACGAGCTTTACCTTAACAACTATACAAATACAAATTCTCTAATTTTTTCTTTTTCTTTTTTATCCTTCAAATTATTTAACCATGGTTTTTATAACTCCACATTATCTATTAACATAAATCAACTAAATTAAATTATATAATTTTGCTAATATATTATATATAAATGTAATTATAATTATTTTATAAACCAACCAAAAACCTAAGATAGAAATGTAAAATAGATGTCCAGACATTTAAATTCTCTTATTTTATCACTACTAATTTACATGTTTATTATATTCTGATTTAGTAGTTAGAATAAGGTGTCAACATATAAATATCTAATGTTAAAAAACAAGCACTTAACCTTCCTAAAATATGCAAATATTCAACTATATCATTGATTTATTTTAAAAATTAAAAATACTACACATGAGAAACAGCTATTCCCTTGCAACTTCTGAACGAATGATAATTATTTCAATGTTCATCAGATTTCGATGGTAATGCTACCTGACGATACCAATAGATGAACTCGGAGTTGCGCGCTTGTTTGGTGATGGCCAAAATTATTTGATTTTGAACCCGAATCACTTTACTGCTGCAACTGACGGGTTTTGTTTTGTCAGAGGTTGAGAACCAACAGAGACTGAACGTTGCCTTCGGCCGGAGGAGAAATTTGAGGGGTGGGCGTAGCAGGAGAGGAAGATTCTGCCATAGATTAAATGTGCCCGATAATGAACAAGTAACATTATCATCAGGGTCCTTCGTCCCATGATCTCTCGGCAACATATGATGAAATCTTCAGTATGAATTGCTAACGGGATGAGACAGTGAGAAATATTATAGGCAATAACAGAAGAAATGAGATCAGGAGAAACCCAATAACAGAAAAAAATGAGATTAGGAGAAACCCAACTGGAAGAAAAGTAATTGGAAACAGTCTCCTGCAATTTGCATGGGAGTTCAATGGCAACTAGATTGAGTCCATCAAGTGTGATATGTTACTTGCATAAAGAAAGCAGGAATCCCAGAAAAGCTCTTAGTTTCTTTCAATGGGCTAGTCATCAGGGCTTTCAGCACACAGCTGAGTCCACCTCCACAATTGTCTACATCCTTGCAAATGCCAGAATGCTCGTTGAAGCACACAGTCTTATGCAACATCTCATTGCAGGCAAGTTCTCAAATTTTCCATCTCTTAGTGCTGTCATTGACAATTTGGTAGATACAAACAAAAATTGCGAGTCTACCAAAGTGGTCTGTGACATGATTATCAATATCTATTCCCAAGCTAGAATGACCTCAGAGGCCCTTGATATTCTAGATAAGATGCAGAGCCATGGTCTTGTTCCAACTATTAACAGTTGCAATGACCTTCTCAATGCCTCGGTGAAAACTGGCAAATTTGATGTGGCTTGGAGAATTTTTGAAGAAATTTTTAGGGAAAAGATTTTGCCCGATGTGTATACCTTCAGTATGATGATTGGGGTTTGCTGCAAAGAGGGCAATTTACAGAGGGGAAGGGAGCTGTTTGGCGAAATGGAGGCGAGAGGTTGTGTTCCCAATGTGGTTACATATACGACATTAATTGATGGCTTTTGCAAGGTTGGCAATATCGATGAAGCAAAGAAACTGTTCGAGCGAATGATGGAAAGGGGCTTGGCTCCCAATGAGTTTACATATACATCTCTTATAGACGGGCACTGCAAGAGAGGCTTTATGCAGGAAGGTTTAAGGCTACACGAGGAGATGATGCACAAAGGGATTGTTCCTAATTTGTTTACATACAACTCATTGATCGATGCGCACTGCAAGGAAGGCAATCTGGCAGAGGCTTTTGATTTGTTTCATGAGATGCAAGCCAAAGGAGTGACACGCAATGCCGTCACTTACAATGCACTCATTGCAGGGCTCTGTAGAGTAGGCAGACTGAAGGGTGCATGCAAATATTTGAAGAAAATGGTGGTTGTGGGATTGGTTCCCAACATTGTTACTTTCAATACTCTTATTCATGGGTATTGCAAAGAAGGAAATCTGAGAAGGGCAGAGAGTTTTTTGGCCCAGATGAAAAGTAGGGGTTGACTCCCAATGTTATTACTTACAATAGTCTGATCCATGGGTTTTGCAAGGCTGGGAGATTACTGGATGCAGTTGCCGTCCTTGAAGAAATGCAGGAAAGAGGTTTGGCACCGACGGATGTCACTTACACATCACTCATTGATGCATACTGTAAAGAAAACAATATGGAGGAAGCTTTTAAGCTGCAGACTTATATGGAGGAGATGGGTCTAAAGCCAAATGTCATAACATACAGTGCCCTCATAAACGGGTTCTGCAAGGGAGGCAGGATGAAGGATGCAAATAAATTGTTCAATATGATGCGAGGAAAGTGGATGGAACCTAATGATGTTACTTACAACACTATGATTTATGGGTACTGCAAAGAAGGCAATGCATATAGAGCCTACAGGTTGCTCAGGGAAATGATAGATAATGGTATGGTGCCAAATATTGCCAGCTACAGTGTTGTCATTGAAATACTTTGCAAGGAAGGGAAATCACTGGAGGCTAATGAACTGCTCAAGGAAATGGTTAAATTTGGTATGAATCCCTGCAGTGCCACCTACACAGCCACGTTTGAAGCACAGCTACAAGGCTCATAATTTCTTGACACCTGTTGAGCTTCAAATGCAATAGTATCAAAGATTCTTCTTTGATACTTCATTCACCACACTGATGGGGAACCTTTCAATTCAAATAGAAATGTCGTATCGAGTCCTCTCTTGCAGAAAGGACTGTATTTTATGTAAAACATATCCAGCCCTATCAAGCAAGGGAAGATTCAGGAGAGTATAAGCACTGAAGGAAATGCTCAAGAAAGGCCATGGCTTCTACTCAGATATCACGAGTGCTCATACAAGGCACGAGGCATTTGGTTCTGATGATCCGTTTAGTTTTTTTCGTACTTGGCAGGGCTGTAAAGCTTACCAGATTAAATAGTTACGTCTGTTATGGTTGTTGTCTATCACTTGTTGTTGGGAAAGATATTTTATCAGATAATTTTGTATTAAGAAAACTGAAGTCATTGAGCGTCAAATGAAACACTGTCAAAGATTCTTCTTTGATACTTCACTCACCACATACTTGGGGAATCTTTCAATTTCAAATAGAATATGGAATCCAGTACTCGCTTGTAGATAGGACTGTGTTTTATGTATACATACTATCAAGCAAGGAAAGATTCAGGTGAGTATAGCGCTGAAGGAAATGCTCAAGAAAGGCCATTGTTTCTACTGAAATCTCGTGAGTGTTCATAAAAGGCATGAGGCTTTTGATTTCTCATGATCTGTTAAGTTTGTTGCATACTTGGCAGGGCTGTAAAGCTTATAATATAATTAATATTACATAGTAGAGCTGTAAAGCTTATAATATGATTAATACTACATAGTAGAGCTTTAAAGCTTACCGTGTTGAAAATAGTAGTGAGAAATTGATTCCTTGATTTGTGCCTTCTTTCAATGAGTCAACTTCGAGTTCCTTCTTGTGCATGCTCGAGTTCCTAAAATTTAGGAGTGTCCCTAAAAATTAGGACGAGTTAGGTTGCAGTTGACTGATGTGTTGAAATTGAAAGTCGAGTTCTTGATTTTTTAGTGTGAGTTGATTGAGGAAAAAGTTAAAACACAAGTGACTGAGTTTCAAGTGATTGTCGTGAAATATGACGAGTTGCATGAGTAGTTAATTCATGCTAACTCAATCAATCACAAAATCGTTCCTTAATTAGAAAACTCACTAATTTTAGCCATCCGAATAGCTGTAAAGAAGGAATGAAGGCACACCTTGTAATCATAATTTTGTGAGCTTGTCAGAGAAACGTGCCAAGCATTCTTGTGTAAATTATTGGAGAGGAAAGCAATTCCTTTAGGTATTGCACATAGAAATAGGGGTTTTTCCTATTTAATAGGGGTTAGTAGTGCGCATAAAAATAAAAATCGGAGGAAAGATTAGGGATCTTGCAGGGTTGTTTCAAGCTTAGTTCAAGGCTGAGAGATCAGTTTGTATTCTCTATTGAAGCAAGGTTATTTGTAAGAGATCTATTGCTCATTATTCAATAAAAATTCTCAAATGAGGGTTTTCCAAGTTGGGTTCCTGTTGTAGCGGCTACAACCACCCTCCAAAATTTTGGCTCGCATGCAAATTTTGGAGCCTACCTTGGATCCTGCGATCGATCATCCTTGGTCGCTTGTTGGTAAGCTAATGATTTCAAGCTCCCCTCCTTGATCTTAAGAGTTGTTCGTGTTCTCATCTTTATGCAACATGTGTCATCTTTCAGCATAGGGGTTGTTGTTTGTCATGCAAAGGGAATGTTGTTTTGCTTCAAGGGAATTGTGTGCGTATGAGTGGTTGTCATCACATAGACATGTTTCACACTCACTTCATGCACTCTTGTCATGAAGGTTGTTGCATCAAGCAAAGTATGTCTTATGCATTCTGGATGGTCTACGTTGTGTCACTAAGTGTCCGTGTGCGATCACAATCGAGTCCTATCACTGTTTACATCTGTGTCACTGATCTCACACTTAGCCATTTCCCAAACAACCTAGCCTCATCTAGCTTCCCGAAACTTATCACTTTGCGTCTGCAACCATCAAGCTTCCTCCCTTACCTGCTGAAACCCCGTAGTGCGCAGACCCAACATCCTTTGGCATCCAAAATTGTACAGTGGTTTCCTCTAATGTCCTCCCCAGCTGAAATCCACTGTCAACATAAATTGCGCAGTATTGTCCCTCAGCTGCTCAGGCTACCTTGCACCTAGAAACTGTGCAGTATTGCCTCTCAGCTGCCCGGGCTGCACTGCACTTAGAAATTACGCAGAGGTGTCCTCCCAGGACTCCCATCTCGCAACAGTGTGCTGTGCCTAAAAATGGCGCAGTGCTATCCAAGCTGCCCTGTCGGTCTTGCATTCAGAAAATGCGCAAATGGGCCACCCATGGCCCCATCCCGGCAACAATCACTTCCCGCTGAAGCCGCGTTGATCCATTGCTCAAGTGACTACAGGAAAAGGTGACATGCTAAAATCACTCCTAAGGAGTCAAGAAGGACCAAGAGGCCAAGTAATGGAAAAGATCAGGACCGCATGCAAACTCCGTCGGATGCATGATCATCTTGAGGGTAATTATGGTAAGTAAAGAACACCTTTCGAAATAAACTTCTTAGTCGAGTTTGTAGGACTGCTTGTCATTGTCATATCATCCTGTCTTCAGTAACATGCATGTGTGCAAACACAAGAGGTCATTTCATGTGTTTCCTCTACATGTCTTGCTTCCTTTTTGCTTGTTTGTCCAACTGTCGTCTTCAACATGTTGATTGCTATGTCATGCTTGCGACCTTGTTCTGGTGACGCTGAAGGTTGTCTTTGAGTGAATGAGTTGTGTTCGCTATGTAAAACATCCATCACACTCACACACGATGTTGTAAGCATTGTCGCACAAGTGTCGTTATGGTTGTCCGAAGGTCTATCCGAAGTGTCACACTTGTCGCTTTCACCATTAAACAGTCCCACAGTTAGTCACATTGAGCATATGTTGTCTTGTTGGTTCGAGATGTCTTGTCGTCAAGTCATGTTGAGTGTGTGTTCGCAAGGTCATGTGCACGAGTTCACTCGCTCACACACTTAACCATTTTGTCGAAGGTCTGTCGACCGGACCACCCTCCATCAGCCGGACGCTAAGCCGCACTGTGCAGTCTCAACCCTCAGTGACCAAGTACTGCTGCCTAGAATTGCGCAGAGCTTGAGGCTGCCTCCCAGGTAGTCTGCACTGTGCAATCCTGGAATCGACCTGGCTGACTATCACCCAGAACAACGCAGAAGTTGCCCAAGAAGCCATCTCAATCTGCGCTGCCCGCAAGCCAATCCATCAAGCCTCCTGTTGGTCAACTGGAGAGTTTGACCGGGCAATGACCCCGAGCTTCACTCCTCCCAAAAATTGCGCAGAAGCTGTCAGCATGCTTGCCTCCGCTGACTGAAGAAATTGTGCAGACAAGAGGGACAGGCACCCACTGCCTATCACTGCACTGTCTCTGAAAATTGCGTAGTTCTGTCAATTAGTCCCCCTGCTAGTTGGCCTGCTGCTCCTCTTGAAAATTGCGCAGTTTTCCTGGACTGTCCACCAGCTGCTCGACACCCCGCTCAGCCCGAAAATTGCGCAAACATGTTCAGCATGACTGCCTCCCAGTTCTGCGCAGTTTTGGCCAACAAGCTCCCGCAGCCCGCTCCCAGCCTCCCCTGAAAATCTGCGCAGTTTTCACTGCCAGTGTCCTCTGCTGCCTGCACTATCTTCCCGGGAAAAAATGCATAGTTCTGCCTCCCAGTTGAGCCAGGTCCTGCAAAATGTCACTGCTGTTTCGGACTGCTCATCCCAGTGTCCTAGTGACCTTTGCCCAATTTTTCTTGACAGTGCCCTAGAGCCTCACATCTCGGCCTGACATGTGCTCTGCATTGTTTTAGAGCCTTGTCCTCTCTCCCGGTCACCTGCACCGGAAACGAAAGACAATGCATCATGGTAGACTAGGGGATTTCTGGATTTGATATTGTCTCGTCATGAGTGATTGTACAAACATGTACATGGATGAGACATGTATTAAAATAATTAATATTTTTAATGGAGTTCCTAAGTCTAAACTTAGGAAAAATAAAATATTAATGGGTATTAATATAAAATTGGGATAGAAGGTTCCAAAAGTCATGGATCAAGCCAAATCTATTCTTAGCCATTGATTAGAGAATTAATCTCGGCCGTTGAAGGACCAACAGGAAAAGTATAAGAAGAGGCTTGAGGGTCAGTTGGAGAACACATTGAGGGAGACCAGTCACTTCATTTTTGGAGCGGGGTTAGTTGAGAAATTCGAACTAGTGGTCTGGAGAGCAGCAGGAGGCAGCAAGTACGAAACAGAGAGTCGGGAATAGCGCTAGAAGACCAACACAGAGGTTGGAGAGGCAGACGCAGAGTCTCTCAGGCAGACGCAGAGGTAGCAGATTGCGCAGTCACTTGGGGGCCTGCGTGGGTGATGCAGAGAGGCCCAGCGCTAACACAAAGAGGCAGGAGCTAACGCAGAGGACCTGGGAGCTACACAGAGGTCAGCTAGCCTGACGCTGAGACTGGGAGAAGTGTTGGAGAATTTTCTCTTTGTTGGGTAACCCAGTTTGGCACCCAGTTGTACTGAAGAATCGCTGAATAATAAAATCCTCCCTTGCTGCACCGATTTTCCCACATTGGGTTTTTTCAGGGACTGTTGTCCAAAATATCTGTGTCCATGTGTTGATTCTTGTGCATGTGTTTGTTTTTGTATTATAGTGTGATATCTACAACAAAATTTATTTTAATGTTTACTGAAGGATTTTCATAAATAACTTATTGGGAAATAAGTAGGTAAAATAAATCAGTTGTTGTAGTGATAGAATTTTCACACATTAGTCATATGCTTCCTCGTCCATTTGTCAAGAGCATATGTTGGAAGGTGGGTTTTTAATCAAAAGATACTTTATTCATTGTGCAATCAGGTGCTTATGCTTGTTTGTATTTGGTCATTTGACATGGATTATGGGGTAACTTGGAAGAAAGAAGGGTCTTGGCTGTAGTCTTGTTCCCTCACCTTAAATGGGGGGTTAATTTTCAATCCTAGTCCAGTGGGACCACCCCTAATGGCCCATGGCTTTAGGAAGCGGCACTACTTGGGAAGCCATGATTGAGATAACGTAGCCCCATCTATCCCTATTCCATACTTACCGCTTTCCATTTTACATTATGAGCCCTTATTCCACCTCCGTTCTTTGGGTTAGCCATTGGGATTCAACATCCACACATCCTCATACCTTGAGTAGGGCTTGGAAATGCACCTTCGGAGGTTGATGCAACTAAAAGAAAAAGAAAGAACATATGATAGCCACAAGAAGAACAAAAGAAAAATCAAAATGTAAAGGATAGTCGGGACTTACAAATTAGCACATGGGCAAAAGCCAAGCATGAGCTCTACCTCTATCATATGGCCATCACCCAGTTCTTGGGCCAATGTTGCCCCATCTTATAGAAGACAAGGAACCCTTGCATGTCCCAACCCTTGATGGGCGATGAACTTCCTCATCCTAAAGGGGGTAATATTTGCTATATATCATACAATGCAAGCTCTCATGCCTTGAGCTACGAGCAATAATACAAGGAAAATTCAAGAAAAAGTAAAAGGCAATATAGAGGGGTGGAAAAACAAAGGCCGAGGTAACTCATGCATCCATGATTGCTCCCTCCTCACATTTATACACCTAGGATGAGGTATTCCATCATAGCTGGTCCCTTTGATCATTGCACTTGGCCATGGAGTTCTTTCCTCTTCGTTCCATCATTATTTATATGGCACCTATCGATTGAAGGGTACTAAGGACATGTCATTTCCCTTTGGGGGTTGGGAAAACCTAATAGGCTTGTCTATTAACCACTCCTACCTTGGGAGGTAACACCATTACACGGCCAAGGCCCCAATTTTGGAAGAGAAGCCACACATGAAGTGTTATTATGCCCATTTCTTTCAAGCTTGGTTCACTTAGATGCAATAATGACTAATGTACCCGATGATGAAAGTTGGAGCACTGCATATTGTGTGTAGTTGACAGGTAGTTCCATCTATAGGTTTGGGAAACTTAACTGGGGTCCAGGTTCTCTAGAGGAACATATTGACACTTAGAGGTGATGTGTTGAGAGCCACAAGACTCCTAACAATTGTAGAGCATCATTCTTAGCCATGGTCACCTTCAACACACAGTATTCCTACATTTTCCTTATTCTTCATGGGATGATGCACTCGGACTAGTTTTCCCCCAACTAGCTTAACAATCTATGCATGGTGTGGTAGTTGATCTAGGGCCCATATGAGGTTTGTCTCATGCCTTCAGACATGGGAAGGCTAGCACCATCTTCAATGCCCTCAATGTTGGAGCAGAGACAAATTTTATCACTTGGAGACCTATGAGACCTAGTTTTGTGCTCCAAATCCACATTTGGGGTCCATGGGATGATTTGCACTGAGATATAGGGCCCAACCCCTAGATCTTGATTTTAGAGGCCTTCTACACTTGTCATGGCACCAAAATGCCTCAACGTCATCCCTTTAGAATCCCAACATGCATGACCTCAACATTTTGGCTAGCATTTGTGGAGATAAAATTTAATTTGCAAAAGATACCGGGTCGGCTTGTGACTTAGGCCATTATTTTATTATTAGAGGGGCTTGCAGGCTAAAATAGGACACAATAGAATACATATGTATTAGAGAGATCTCATTTGATCTCTCATCATTATCACACTTGGAATTTCATCCTCATAGAGGAACTGACACTTCTCTCTTGTGGATGAACTGGAATCTTTGGATGCATTTTGATATTTGGAGTTAATCTTGGATATTCTTTAGAGCTACTCTTTGGCATAATGGAAGGAATTCTTGCATGTTGTCTTGTAAGTGCCCTAATTTGTTGACGATTTATTTTTATTGATTCTAGGTCATGCAAAATTGCGCCCTAATTTTATTGAAAATTAATTAATGTTGCTATTTAGATGAATATTGCATGCATAACTCATGTATAACATGTATTGAATGGTCCTAGCGGTGAACTCATTGAAGCTCTCCCATAAAAATCCATTTTTCCATTGAGTGGGTAAATGCTTGAAATTTGCTTGCTAGGGCATCAAATTTCGACCTCCTTAAGAACAAGTTTGACTATCCTAAATCATCCTTGACTCCATTCTCCCAAGGGACAAGGCATTGGTCAAGTTGTTTGGTGATCATTTCTTACTTTAATCTATTTTTCTTCCCTCTAAATTTCAGTCCTTTCAAGGCTAGGGGAGAGAACTAGGGCTTAGGGAGAAATTCTAGGGAAGAAGTATGTGATTAGAGAGCCTAAACATCATGTAGATAGGATTTTCCACAAAACCTATCAATTTGGTGGGCATCCACTTTAGTTTTATCCATAAATTTTCTTGCCCTAGGTGTTGGCCCTAAGAGAGAAACCCTAGTGTTTCTTCCCTCAACTTGAGGACTTTTTTGAAGGTTTCATGAGCCTTGGCTTAGTTAATATATATTGTAAGAAAACTTTTCTCCTTACCTTGACCTTGAGTTACTCCAACACTCGTCAAATCAATCAAATCCTAGGCCTTGTGCCCTTATTTCTAGGACTCTTCATAGAAAGCGAATTGCTTCCTTGTGAGGTCTTGAACCAAAATTGTGTCTTTCTTGAAGACCTCCTAGTGAGATCATTTTGTACTTTAACCCTAGAATACACATCATAAGTGATCTCTTTCCCACCGAGACTCCTCCCATTGGTGAAAGTCCATAAAGAGCAGGGTTTTTTTGGCTATGGTGATAGTGGGCCACTAACCCATTGTTGCTTATAAGTCTAGTTTATACCTTGTAGGGTTTCCCTCTCCAAGGAATGCTAGATTTTGTGGCAACAGGAACCACTCTCAAACATCTTGAAACAAATAATGGTGATGTTACAAATTTAAGCAAAAGTGACATTCTCCTTTATATTTCAAGGAGAATGTTGCTTTTACTTTAAGAATTTAACATTGGCATTAATTGCATAGCAATAGTAGGGCCCTAGGCTTGAATGTTAGGCCAACCCACTAAAAAATTATTGATTTTATTATTATTTTTTAAATTTTATTTAATTTCATACTTTGCGTTTGGAACATCCTTGGTTACACTATATGGAATTGGTTGGTTCAGTATGGAGATGGTTAGTTTGGTATAAAATTGGCTGGTTCCATTATGGAATTGATTGGTTTAGTGTTGAACCAACCTTTTTCGGTTCCAAGCCTTTAACAAGACTTCTTTGCGTTAGATTTTCTGGAACCCAACACTTGGTATTTAATTTCAAGCAAGAACTTACTGAATAAACACACAACTAGGTTCCTAACAAAACATTAAGCAAAAACAAATAACGATCTGAATCATAATAATACACAAATTTCTGGCCAACAAATAAGTTCATCATTAATAAAAACTCAAAACCTACTTGGGCTCTTGTCTTGGGATAATGGCCCAACTGAGAAAATACAGATACAATAACTTGGATTTGATCCAGTAGATTTTCCTTAGATCGATGCTCGATTTCACTTGCAGATCTAGATCTCCATCTTCTCTGCATTCCCTTAGACGTAGCACACCGCTCATTGAGATGTCACTCTCAATCTTGTGCTGCTGTTGTGTGTCTATCTTCTCTCCTCAAGCTTGCTTTATAACTTTACATTGAGCCAAAATCCTAATCCTAACCTTAATCTCAAAGTGATTGATGGTCGAGGTTTGATCTTGCCTCACTTGAGAAAAATGGCTAAGATTAACACTTAATAAAGTAAATTACTTTACGTTTCTAAGTTTTATTAGCTCAATAAATCAACATATTTATATGTGCTTTTTCCAAAGTTAAACTTAGGCTAAGTTACATTAACAACTTGCTCAACCTAGAGCAAGTGTTTTAAGGAGATGTGGATGACTTCTCTATGCCTAGACACAGGGTCTGTGTAGAAGTACCAACCTGAGCTACAAACTTCAACACTCCCTCTTAGTGAGTAAGGTACTTCTGGAACTTCCTCCACCTTGATCTGTCTCCAATCCCACCATGTCATTCGTTGCTGTAATTGCTCCCTTTGATATGGAAGGCTTCCCTGCTACTTGCTTTGGAATTGATTTGAAGATCTGTTTCTCCCAACCATGCTCCTAGAAAGCTACTCTTGAGCATCCATCAATGTTAGCTCATACCAACTGGTCCTGACAGATCTAGAAGAGGCCTCTTGCCCATCTTCTAGATTAGAAAGCTAAGTCCTCGGTATCAACTTAGTTTTCAGAGTCTCCTGCTCAATCTTTGTTGCTAACATCGATCCTCGATCCAAGGTCCCCTTGGATTTGCTTACTGGTTGGCCCTGCAAGCTGTACAACTTACCCTTTTTGACACCGAGCTCGACTACTGTCCTAGGTAGCTCCCTCTAAATGTATGAATACTTGTCCTTTTTGGAACTCAACATCATACCCTGCGTCCTCCATAGCTGAGACTGAGAGCAAGTTTGTGTTCAACTTTGGGACATATAACACCTCCTCCACCTCCAGAGATCCTCTTGATTCTAGCTTGAATAACACTGTTCCAACCCCTTTCCCTGCATGTATGATACTCATACCAACTTTCACATGCATGTCTAAATCTATCTCAGCAACACTAAGGAACACTTCCCTAATTCCTGCCATATAGCGAGATGCTCCACTATCCATGAACCATGTATCACTATTCACAAACCGGGCACTTCTAACACTAGTGCCATAAAGACAAGCGACCACTAATGAGAACTCAAATTTTGTTGCAAAATCTTCAATCTTGCCCGATGTTGCAACTTGTGCTTTCCCTTTGTCTTTCTTTCTATTTGGACACTAGCTCGCATAATGTCCTACCTTTTGACATCCAAAACCCTTGACTTTGCTCACGTCCTTCTTCTCCCCATCTTGAGAGGATCCTTTCTCTCCTTTGTTCAATGTGGCAGCCCCCTTTCCCTTTATTACATGACACGAAAAGTAGTGCCCTCGTTTCGATTTACAGCAACATATATATACTCATAAAATTTGAAAACAATAATGCATAAAACTGTAATCTGCACATACCTGTACTGCTAGCTGATTTCCGATTCTGCCACTGAACTGGCGATCCCGCTGCTGGTGATGCCGTGGCTGTTTTGACCCAAATTCGAGATGGCCAATACCACCCAACCAGACAGAGCAACCTGGTTGCTCAATCCAGAAAGCTCTCCACAGAGGCTCTCTGTCCCTCCGTGCCCAGAACTCAGATCACTTAAAGCTCTTCCACTGATAAGTCCCTTCTCCTGGTTTCCTGCTGATGAATCTATACTTCTCTGGTTTTTTTCCCCCCTCTCCAGGTTCAGGCCTCCGCTATTTATTCACTGGCCTGGCGGTGGCCGCCCTCCCACTTGCAGCCACCGCCTTCCACGCATTGATGTCTCTCCGATATTTCTTACTGTCCTTGGCGCTTTGTCATAAGTATTCAGTAGGTAGGATGCCTTTATTAATTGACTGAGTGATGGTTCAGGTAGATTAACGCATAGCCTTTTACGAGTCCAGTTATACTTTATAACGATCCCCTTATATGTGATATATAGTTTAAATAATATCCATTATGGCACTTCATTGCATAAGTTATAACTTTAACTATATATATTTATAACATTTCTTTAAATATATGTTATAACTTTAAATGATATTTACTCGTAACATTTCATTAAATATATGTTATAAACATTAAATGATATTTACTTATAACATTTCATTAAATATATGTTATAAACATTAAATGATATTTACTTATAACATTTCGTTAAATATATGTTACAAACATTTAATGATATATACTTATAACATTTCATTAAATATGTTATAAACTTTAATTATGATATATTTTATAAATTTATATTTATAAAGTCTAATTATATATTTTCTAAAATTTAATGTATATATATATATATATATTTATATATTATAAAGTTTAAAATTTTATTAATGGGTCAATTTGGATGGGTTGTTACATACATTCCTCCTTCTGAAAACTTCGTCCCGAAGTTAGAGCTTTAGGTTCAAGGTTTTAATGGACATGCCCTTTTCTATCCAGGTCCCCAAGCTATTCAAACTCATCCTTTCCTCCCTAATCTCTTCTGCTCCCATCCTATCCGTCCTCTACTAGAGTATGCCATGGCGTCAATTTACTGACCTAACCATTCATAACACGAAGGGAACAACGTCGGCTATACCGACCTGATTCCCAGTAGGCATCCGGCAGTCATCATCACACGTCTAGGGGAGCGTGACTCGCATAGTCCTCCCATGACTCCAGGATTCGGAGGATAAACGGTGGGTAACACCTCCACCCCTCCAGTAGAATCAGGGCTACTACCCTATCATAGAATCACTTTGAGCTTTAACTGATCTGAGGTTCTGTCATCACGTGGTCATCTCGAAAATTGGATCAATTATCTGCAATCATAGTTTATCTGCAAGTTTATCTGCAGTCTTACACTTACCCAGCATTTGTAAAATGTGCATCAGCATATTCGAAATAACTTATGTATTATCTACATATGATACTATAGCATAACAGAATTTTGTCATTTTCTATGCATGTATTCTGACTTTTCTTTAGGATGTATTCACTTCCTGTCTTTTATTTCAGTTGTTCATTTTTGACATGCATAAAAATAAAACAGATTTATATTGTTTCAATTTCTACCAGAAGAAAAATCATTTAACGGCCTTAACTTTACTTCATCATTTATAATTTAGCAGATAATCACATATATTGTTTTGGTATCCATGTACCAGCAGGAATTTAATCATATAGTATTTTGGTATCCATGTACCAGCAGGAATTTAAACATATATTATGCCACAAAGTTTCATGTTTATCACTAATCATTCAAATGTTTTTGGGTCTCTGACAGTGGTGAAGTAAAATATACTAAACATAGTGTAAAGTTCTTCAAAATTGACATAAACTAGGGTATCTCTGACATATGTCTTCTGTATTCTCCCAAGTTGCTGATCCAGGACTATACTTGTCCCACTGGACCTTAACTTGGTCCACCAGACGGTTCCTCAGCTGTCGGACTCTACGTTCCAGTATACGTAACGGTTCGACCGTTATGACTCCCTCGTCCGATACCTGCAATTCTTTCCACTGGAGGTTATGAGATGGATCAGCTATATAATGTCTTAATACAGAAACATGAAATACATTATGAATTCTATGCAGGTGGGGTGGCAGGGCAAGACGATAGGCAACAGGTCCAACTCTTTCCACGACTTTAAACGGTCCTATAAATCGGGGTGACAACTTTGTCCCTTTCCCGAATCGAATAGTACTTTTGTTTGGTTTGATGCGGACGAAGACCTGGTCCCCTACTTCATACCTTCTATCAATTCGGTGAGCATCAGCATAACTCTTTTGTCTATCCTGTGCTTCCTTTAATCGCTGTCTAATCTGCCTGACCTGCGCTTCCATTTCATGGATTAATTCTGGTCCTATTATCACTCGATCTTCTAACCTGTCCCAACTTAACGGTGTTCTGCACGGTCTGCCATATAAAGCTTCAAATGGAGGCATCCCAATCGAACTGTGGTAACTGTTGTTGTATGCGAACTCGACTAAGGATAAATACTTTTCCCAGTGTGATTGCTGATCCATTACATACATTCGTAACATGTCTTCAAGTACTTGATTTACTCTTTCAGTTTGCCCGTCAGTCTCAGGATGGTAAGCAGTGCTTAAATTTAGCTGAGTACCTAAGGCTGTCTGCATGCACGTCCAAAATCTGGAAGTGAATTGCGAATCTCTATCGGATATAATCTTCTTAGGTACTCCATGAAATCTGATAATTTCATTTATGAATACTCGAGCCACGTCAGCAACATCATAAGTATCTCTTACCGGAATAAAATGGGCGCTTTTTGTTAATTTATCCACCACTACCAGAATGGCATTGTGTCTTTGAGAAGTAAGAGGTAGTCCAGTGATAAAATCCATAGAGATGGTCTCCCATTTAGACATAGGTATGTCGTGGGGGTGTAAGAAGCCCGCAGGGTGACAATGATCTGCCTTTACTTGCTGACATTCCATACATTTTGCAACAAATTGAGTGATATCACGCTTCATGCCTGCCCAAAAGAAGAGTTTCTTGGTATCCGCATACATTTTCCCTACTCCAGGATGAGCACAATATACTGCTTTGTGAGCTTCCTTAAGGATGGTATCTCGAAGATCTTTATCATCAGGAATGTACATCCTTCCATGGAATCGTAAGATCCCATCGCTTTCTAATTCATAACCCTCAAACTTAGATTCTTTTGCTTTAATTCCCCCAAGACTTGCCCTCACCTTTAAATACCAGTTGTCTTTTATAAGACGATCCAGTACTCGTTGTCTTAAGTCCACTTTAATGGGTATGAGAGAAAATATCCGGGGTCTCCTGCTTAAGGCATCAGCTACTACATTTTCCTTTCCCTTAATATATGATATTCCGAAGTCATATTCACTTAGGAATTCACTCCATCGCCTTTGCCTGGCATTTAAGTCTCTTTGGGTGAACAAATATTGTAGACTTTGATGGTCGCTTTTAAGTGTAAAATGTCGTCCCACCAGATAGTGTCTCCAGATCTTTAAAGCTAGCATTACAGCGGCCAATTCTAAATCGTGAGTAGCATAGAGTTCTTCATGAGGTTTTAGCTTTCTGGAGGCATAAGCTATCACTCCCTTATCCTGCATCAATACTGCACCCAGCCCTTGCTTGGATGCATCAGTACATACTGTAAAGTCTTTGCCCATATCAGGGACTCTTAGGATTGGTGCACTGGTGAGTAGTCTTTTGAGTTCAGAGAATGCATTATTACATTCCTCTGTCCACTCATACTTAACACCTTTACGCTGGAGGGTTGTGATTGGCTTTGCGATTTTGGAGAATCCCTCCACAAATCTCCGGTAATAACCAGCTAAACCCATAAAGCTTCGTATCTCATGTGCATTTTTCGGTATTGGCCATTCCATGATCGCCTTTACCTTCTCAGGATCTACTGAAATCCCTTCACCTGATATGATGTGACCCAAATAATGAATCTTTTCCTGGAAGAAAGAACACTTGGACAGTTTTCCATATAACTGACGTTCTCTAAGGTAGGACAATACTAACCGCAAATGCTCCTTATGCTCTTCTTCATTCTTGGAATAGATGAGAATATCATCTAAAAAGACTTGTACAAATTTATCAAGATACTGACGGAAAACACTGTTCATAAGATTCATAAATACGGCTGGCGCATTTGTTAACCCAAATGGTACCACAGTAAATTCATAATGCCCAAAACGTGTCCGGAATGCAGTCTTAGAGATATCATTTTCAGAAATCCTTAGCTGATGATACCCTGATCGAAGGTCAATTTTTGAAAAGACGGCAGCTCCTTTCATTTGATCGAAAAGATCATCGATTCGCGGCATAGGGTATTGATTATTTACTGTAGCTCGATTTAAGTCTCGATAGTCTATGCATAATCTTAAGGATCCATCTTTCTTCTTCACAAAAATTACCGGAGCGCCCCAAGGTGAGGTACTGGGCCGGATAAGCCCTATATCGAGTAGTTCCTTCAACTGGATTTGCAATTCCTGAAGTTCTGGAGCTGTCATTCTATAAGGTGTTTTTGAGATCGGTTGGGTACCTGGCTTTAATTCAATAGTGAGATCCAATTCTCTTACTAGGGGTAATCCAGGTAGTTCCTTTGGAAATACATCCGGGAACTCGGCTAACACCGGATATTGTTCTAAGGATGGCCCCTTTTCCTGGCTTACTTCGTGAATTGCATAAGCCTGACAACCCTTCCTTAAACAACGCTTCACCTGCATTGCCGAAATGTAGCGTAAAGAAATTTCTCTCTTGATTCCTTGAATTTGGATTACTTCTCCCTCATCATTTAAGCCCAAAATCCTTTTTCCATAACAATCTACCCACGCTTGGTGAGCTTCCAGCCAGTCCATACCTATGATAAGATCATACGTCCCTAGGGCTGTGAAATAGACTTTTAGTTTAGTCGAACAGACCCCTAGGTCAATTTTGCATTGATCCACACTCAAGCCCACGGTTTGGAGTTCTCCTGAGGCCATTTCCACTTGGTGGAATTCATTTTGTCTACAAGCTGCCAACCCACATTTGTTTAATGCATATGGCGAAATGAAACTATCTGTGGCACCAGTATCAAATAAGATTTTGAGTTTCACACCATTGATAATACCTGAAGATTCCACTACAGTGGATTGACGGGCTGCTTGGTCGTGGTTGACTACTGCATGAATTCTATGATTACTTCGCTTGGCTGTTATCGGCTCCCTCCCAGTGCTTTGCAATATGTCCGATGACGCTTCTGGGCAGTTACGTTGGAAATGCGGCCCCCCACATCCCCAACAATTGAGCTGCGCTGATCCTCTTGAATTTAGGTGTGAGTTTCCAGAGAACGAGCCGCGTCCTCCCATGTTGGTTCCTCTCGCACCCCTTCCTTTACCGGTAGTCCCTCGCGATGCCCATGGTCTGGTGTTGGCCGATTCCGCAGCTATAGTGTTTACAGCCATGGGAACTCTTGCCCCCATACTTGGGGTAAACCTGTTGCCGTAAGGTGGCCTCGAGCTGCCTCCTCTGAAAAAGTTCCGGGGAGCCTTCCCTGGAAGTCCTGATTGTAAAGGCCCTGCTGGCCCTATATCCTTTTTGATTCCAAGGTGTTCTTCTGCATAACGGCTACATTCGACTGCCTCGGCTACCGATGATGGTTTCCACATACCTACCAAGGCTCTGATGCGAGGGTTTAACCCAAATATGAAGCGTTCAGCTTGACGTTCATCAGAGTCTAAGTAGGGAATGTATTTTACCAGCTCCATAAACCTTATTTCGTACTCTTCCACCGTTTTACCTCCCTGAATTAGTGTATGAAAGGCTCTGGCTTGCTGCTGTTGAAAGTATGGAGGTAAATACTTCGCGCGAAACCTTTCCTCAAACAGATCCCAAGGAACGTTATCTGATGTAAGGTGTAGCTGTTTTTCCAGGTTTCCCCACCAAATCAGGGCACTTTCCTTTAGTTGAAACACGGCAATTTTTGTTTTTGCTGAAGGTGAATATTCTCTTAACCTAAAGCACTGGTTCATCCCTTCCAACCATGCCTCAACGCGTTCACCAGCTCGACCTCCCGAAAATTCTGGGAGTCTAATTTTCTGAAGCTCTCTAGAGATGTCTTCTCTCGATCCTCTGGGCTCCAAATTATGTGGTTCCGCTGAACTGGTGGCTACATGCTGAAATTCCTCTTTGTTTTTAGCCTTAGCTGATTCCTTTAATGTCTCCAATAAGGCCTCCAAAGAGTTCATTATCACAGTCAACTCTGGCGTTGGAGCGTTTGATGTTGACGGTTGCCTTGGTGGTGACGAGGGTGAGGGGGATGGCGATGGCGACGGTGGCGGCATTAATGGTGATGATGCTGCCTGGTCACGTCGTCGTCGCTCATACGTCTTTACCATAGTAATGGTCCCTGAACACAAATAAAATGTATATATATAAAAAAAATTTGAGGCGGATAACCGAATTTTAACACACCAATTTCTTTGCAACTTCACATTTAAAAACGGGTATAGTTTTGCTATTTTTACCCGCTAGGCGGATCTTACTGGTACCGAGGTCAAGGAGGGTGGTCACGCGACCTCCTTGTCCTAATGCAGGGTTTTCTAAAAATGAATAATGCAGAAGTGTATGGTTATTAGCCCCTAAGGTAAGACATCCAAAGTTTATTTACCTAATAACATCCCCAAAACGAAAATGTTAGCTTTTCGTTTACAATGTACATCGGTAACATAACTGTCATACCTCAACCTGACTATAACATTTAAGGGGGTCATCTGTATCCATACCTCGAATAAATTACAAGGATATGGATTAAATCTTTAGCCTGCATGATTACCAGCATTGACAATTTTGGCAATAAATTGCAAGCATTTTGCTATTGGTTCTAAGTTCTAACATGTTGGTGCCTCCACTGATTGGAGCATGTATTAGCTAATTTGAAATTCCAAAAGTCAGAAGTAATCAACTCAGTAGTTCTTCCTTCAGGTGATGGAAGTGTGCTAACTTATTGGTTTCCTGCCATGACAAAAACCTAAGGGCAGAATGTCACACCCTTATACAGGTGAGCACTGATTTTAATGCTTGTACAGATCAACACTACAGTTGCTCTGGGCAGAGGAATTTGAGGCACTTTTATAGCACATTAAAATATATATCATTTCACAACAGTTTGATATATTAATATTGAACACCTAATGTGTGATATGAGCTGGCCATGGATTAAAACATGAACCACTATTATAACATATAGTTTTTATCTTTTCTGAGAATAAAATGTACTGATGCATGCTTACATTAATGGCTACCATTATGCATACTCAATTTAATTGCTAAACTTAATTTATTTAAGTATATGGCACTCTTAGCATTACACAGTCACAATCTCGGCATGATTGTGACCTCACAGTTATACATTTTGGCATTCTAGACACAGTCAAGATCTTGGTGAAATAGCAGTCATGATCTTGTTCTTTCATGAAGACAAGGTCATGATCATGATCTCGATTATGATGAAGACAAGGTCCTGATCTTGGAGGTTAAATTGAGTCCACCATATCCTTTTCCTATTTCTCCTTTTATTCTTTTTGAAAATATAAAATTTATTAATGGAGGATATTATCTGTTAAATGACAACAGTATATAGGAGGTTGTAGGACTATACATTCGTTGTTTTTTTTATAAAATGATTCAGCATTTTGCGTTTCTTATAAGAATTTTGAAGAGCATGATAACCATTCTGTAGGGAATTTTGACATGGTAAACTAGCTTTTATCCAATTCAGGATACTAGCTGTTACTACTCAACTCTTGCTTCAGAGATGAAGATCCTAAAGCTCAAGTGAGACCCTAGGGGCACTAAAGAGAGCTACCCAATATCACTGTGGTATATCTCAACTCACTTTTGGCCAGCTCTTCTCCAGCACAAGGGGAAATCCCTAAGGGTACTATGACTTTGCACAGGGTTTAAAATGTTAGGATTGTAAAGGCTACAATGAAATCTAGTTTATTTCAGATTTATCTAAACAAATAATTATGCAAGCAAATGACAATACAATGAGGGTTTCCTAGGATCAAGATTCAAAATAAATCTGATTTCAATCGTAATTTTCAGATTTATATAATGGAAATCAAGCCTAAAAAAACAACAGCAGAATGAAATGCTTTTAGGCTTGTTAGGAAATCTGGTTTTGAGTGATTCTAACAGTATACCAAAACAGGAACAAAGAAAGGTTTCAAGCGTTTTTGTTTGGGTGGGAATAGGATTAGTGCCTTGGACAGATTTGGGCATATGTAGTCTAATAGAGCAGCAAAGATCTAAAGAGTTTTATAAAGGGAGTTGTCTAACTGTTTAATGATTTGGACCCATATACGACCAAAATTGGTCACATCACAACTAAGAAAGGTCAATTTATGACTGAAATTGGCCCGAATTGTAGAACATTTAGACAATTCCTTTATGAAAAATATGAAGTAATCAACCTAAATCAAGAACTTGTTCACTCATACCATACTGCAATAAAGGGGACATCTTTCATAAAATAATGCATCTACAACCAATCTTAGTTAAGATATTAAGCATATGGATACATTTGCCGTATTTAGATGAGAAATATAATAGGAGGTCAATCACGACACTTTCAATAGGAATAACATCACCGGTCTTTCCAGCCCTTCATTAACAAACTTGATGCACGAATCTGGCATAGAACTTCGATATTTACTAAGCTTGAAAATAATTTATTAATTTTAGTTCTAAGGTTTCTTATAATTATACGCTATCCATCATATTGTAGGTGATAACATATATAACTGTTTTAATTAATTTCCGCAGACGGATGGAATCACCGCCAAAATCCGCATCGGGCTTGCTCTGAGAACGCCGTTTTTATATTTTGGCCGCAAAGCTGTGTGCCGCCGGCGTTCCTACGTGGCAATTTCTTCCCGGAAATTACGAAGGGTTTATCGCTTCATATTTCCATAATTGCAACTTAATTTTCTCGATTTAAAAAGGCTCAAAAACGATCGAAACTGCTGGTCGAGTGCCTAATTGCAAATGCTCTCTGAAATTGGCCAAATCAAACCGCAAATAGCTGGTCCGGCCATCATTTGGGTAGCTGGCGTCAAAGCGAAACACATCCTGTTTCCGTATGATACTATGCAGGTGGCGTAAAAGCTAAACCCGTCTTCATTTCCGTTGCCGGGATTGAACCTGCGTTGCCTGAGTGAAAACTAGATACTCCGGTTTGATTTCATATTATAACGTAACTATATCATATGATATAGCTAACGGTGGAAGAACAACAACATGGCAAAAGGGTAAACTGAGTCTGATTCCAAATTTGATGACGAGTCTGATGCGCATAATACATGATGCGAAATGCAGTATTTGTCTGAGAGGTAAATCCGCATCGGTTAATCGGACTTAATGATAACAACCAATAAAATCGGGTGTAACAATTAGAGTTTCACGCTTGACGACCCACTTTGTGAGGAACTCGACAAAATGTGGAATGCGCAGAAAGACAGGGATAACTAGAACCCTGATTTTAACTACGCTGCAGAATTTTAACAAGCAATTATATATATTTTTGGTTGTGTAGGGCCTGTGAGATCCCGAAGGGTTTGAACACAGCGCTCTGATACCATGTGTAGTGCCCTCGTTTCGATTTACAGCAACATATATATACTCATAAAATTTGAAAACAATAATGCATAAAACTGTAATCTGCACATACCTGTACTGCTAGCTGATTTCCGATTCTGCTACTGAACTGGCGATCCCGCTGCTGGTGATGCCGTGGCTGTTTTGACCCAAATTCGAGATGGCCAATACCACCCAACCAGACAGAGCAACCTGGTTGCTCAATCCAGAAAGCTCTCCACAGAGGCTCTCTGTCCCTCCGTGCCCAGAACTCAGATCACTTAAAGCTCTTCCACTGATAAGTCCCTTCTCCTGGTTTCCTGCTGATGAATCTATACTTCTCTGGTTTTTTTTCCCCCCTCTCCAGGTTCAGGCCTCCGCTATTTATTCACTGGCCTGGCGGTGGCCGCCCTCCCACTTGCAGCCACCGCCTTCCACGCATTGATGTCTCTCCGATATTTCTTACTGTCCTTGGCGCTCTGTCATAAGTATTCAGTAGGTAGGATGCCTTTATTAATTGACTGAGTGATGGTTCAGGTAGATTAACGCATAGCCTTTTACGAGTCCAGTTATACTTTATAACGATCCCCTTATATGTGATATATAGTTTAAATAATATCCATTATGGCACTTCATTGCATAAGTTATAACTTTAACTATATATATTTATAACATTTCTTTAAATATATGTTATAACTTTAAATGATATTTACTCATAACATTTCATTAAATATATGTTATAAACATTAAATGATATTTACTTATAACATTTCATTAAATATATGTTATAAACATTAAATGATATTTACTTATAACATTTCGTTAAATATATGTTACAAACATTTAATGATATATACTTATAACATTTCATTAAATATGTTATAAACTTTAATTATGATATATTTTATAAATTTATATTTATAAAGTCTAATTATATATTTTCTAAAATTTAATGTATATATATATATATATATATTTATATATTATAAAGTTTAAAATTTTATTAATGGGTCAATTTGGATGGGTTGTTACACAAACGAACAATGTTCTCCTCATCCCTTTCACTTTTTACTTGGTTGACACAGAGAGCCTCCTCACAAGTCTCCTCCTGCGTGAAGTCATCCCACAAACTAACCTGGGTTGGGCGTTTCTTGTTAGAAAATCAGAAAGTTAGAAAGATTTTCTTCTCTTGATAATTACTTGTGATTTCTTTGTAATCTTATTAACTTCTTTTATGTCTTTTTTATCTTCTTATCATCAAGCAACTACCAAAACATAAATGCATGAAGATCAAAACAACAAGGACACAAGATGTAGGTTCTCAGTCAGGGCAAAACCACTCAACTAAGGGATAACCAAAAAATTCTCTTTTCTTCCTTTAGAACCAAATCAAATGAGACAACCAAGACCCTTTGACCAAGACAAAAACCCTCTCCAATCCACCAAGTCAACCTCCAGCAAAGTCCTTTCAAGGTAACAACAATCAACTTCTAGTCAACAAGAGTCAAACTTCTTCGATCCTGCTTCAATCACAGGTTTTGGCTTCTTGCATCAAATTTTCAGCCTCTACTGCAGACCTGCAATTTTTGGCCCCTCCTGCAACTCAGAATCTCGCACGTTCTAGAACAAGAGAAAGAAAAGCTTCTTTCCTTTGCTAGGGTTTCTCCTTTCTTCTCTAGGGTTTTTCTTGCTTCTTCAATTCTTCTACACTCCTTTTAGCCTTCACACTTCTTTTTTGATTGTAGATCGAACTTCCTTTGATTGATGATACAATAGGTCAAATTTCACTGCTTATTTATAGTGGTTTGTGTGAGATCGAGTCCCTTTAATGAGGCCAACTTGTTGGAGATAGCGCTGACTTGGTGGAGGAGACTTATTTTACATTTTTGACATAAAAACAAATTTCTTCTTTGATACAATAAGCCCAAGAAGGGTCTAATACAAGATGACAAGGACAATGACTCATGACACAAACCTTAGAAGCACACAATGGGTGCTTAGACCTAGAAACAATAAATTGAGCATGAAACCCATGCTTATAAAAATAATTTTCTTTTGATCTTTACAATAATTTTTCTTTTTCTTTCTTTTGACAAATACATAAGAATTACATCATGTCATGAGCTAGACAACAATTATGAATACCGATACTAGTTACATTTCTCAACACTCCCTCTTAACTAAGGAGGTATTCATAATTGTTCAACCAGTACAAGGTTGACCTCAATTTTAAATTTTCCAGGAAGAGTACGACAACATACACAATGCTAGATACCATAAAGTCCAAAAACTACCAAGGTATCAATCCAACAAGGACTAAGGTGTTATCAAGGCAACTTGCCACTATAGGTACCATCAGGCTACAACACTGGTATCAATCCAACTAGATATAGATACCATCTAGGCCTCCATGCCAAGACACTAACCCTCATAGGGATCTAAGTATTGTTACCGCTCAAACTAGCTAGGGTCTTAGGAGGGGATCCTGTAGAGCAACTACTAGGTCAAGTGGCAACAATGGAGCAATAGCCCGCTGTCACCTCAACTATAGCTCCCTGCTCTTTACGGACTTTCACTGATAGGAGGAGACTCGGTATAAGAGGAATCACAAGGATGAATATTTGAAGATTGGAGCCTAATGTGTAGCTCTTTAACGGACAAAAGAGGCTACTAGATTGGCAGATTGGAGCTCAAGTATTGGCCAGCCTAGAGAGAAGATTGGATCGTCTCATGTTCATTGTAGCAGAAGCGACTTGCAACAGTGATAGGTGGCAGCCTTGCTGGAGACTCTATGTGTTGTCTCTTGATGTACTAAGGGCAGCTAAAGAGCAGAACGAAAACAAAGGACCGACAGAACAAGATACGACATAGAGGCTGTATCGAGATTGTCATTGTATCTTGTATTCCATAGACTGTTGTCTTATTCATATTGGTTTAATATAACAAAGATTGGGTTGTACATATTTGTACAATATTTTGTAAAAAGTTGTCTATACTTGTGCATGTGTGATTTACTACTTTATATTTTCTGTTGTGCAAAGTAGTTATGTTGAGATTCTAAGATTCTATCCCAGACCCAAGATCGTGGAAATTCAACATGGGATCAGAGCATGTCTGAGCTACTTTGGAAGACAGTGAACCATCAGAGTGCATAGCGAAGTCAACTTAAGAGGGAGTTGCTCACATTGTAGGTGAAGGGCTCACTACAATGTCGAAGTTGCAGGCTAGTCTCCAGTATGAAGACAGGTTGGAGGGGTTGTCCAACTATAGTCCATGGAAGGAAAGGATCAAGTTGGTCTTGCAAGTCAACAGGATTTAAGAGTTCGTCGAGAAAGCCACCAAAAAGCCAACTGACCCAAAGGAGCTGGAAGTGTACGAGGATTTGGATACGAGGGTGAGATTGATCATCCTTGATGGTGTGAAGGATCCCTTAATACCTCATTTGTCCTAGAAGAACACTGCACATGAGATGTGGATGGCTCTTCAGAATTTGTTCCAAAATAAGAATGAGAACCGAGTACTGGTATTGGAGGATAAGTTGAAGTCCACCAAGATGATGCAGGGTGAAGGAGTGACTTCGTATCTAACGAGATTGTCTCAGGTCAAATATGATCTTATTGCCGTTGGTGTGACTATTTCAGAGAATGATATGGTGAGGATCGCCTTGAAAGGGTTCACCGAGGAATGGAAGCCCTTCATCAAAGGGATTGTTGCCAGAGAGAAGTTCCCAGAATGGAATAGACTGAGGAACGAATTCATTCAGGAGGAGTTGTGAGACGAGAATCTTCATCCAAAGAAGAGGGATTTAAATGATGACATGGCACTTGCAGCATGAATGAAGGGTAAGTAGGAGGAGGACTTAAGTAAAGTCAATTGTTTCAACTGTGGTGAGATGGGTCATTTTTCGCCTAGATGTCCGATGAAGAAGAAGGGAGATGACAAGAAGAAGAAAGGAAAGCAGGTCGTCGGTGTTGCCACTTCTGCTGAGATAGATGCTCTCACCAGGAGGTTGGAGGAGGAGGAATTTGTTATGATCTCTCATTTTTCGCAAGGTGCCATCGATGAGGATGGATGGTACATGGACAGTGGTGTGTCGAAACATATAACCGGGTTACAAGAGCTTTTCGAGACTCTAGCTAAACAGGATTCGAAGTTGCACATGGTGTTGGGTGACAAGAGTCAAAAGGAGATCTGAGGATTGGGAGTTGTGCCATTCAGAATGGAGAAGGGACGAGTGATGCGGGTCCACGATGTATTATTTGTACCAAGACTCAAATATAGCGTGATATCTGTTTCGATGATCGAGAAGAAGGGGTTTGAGGTCTTGTTCCAGAATGGGAAGGCAAGACTCAAACGTAGAGGCTCTAGCTCCTCGGGTATTGTTCTTGGAGTTAGAGAGCATGGTCTATATAGGCTAATGAGCAAGCCTATGGATCATGAGAAGAAGAAGCAGAAAGAGCAGGTGCAGGTTCCAGAGAAGCAGTTGTAGGTACAGGCTTCAGAGGGGCGGGTACTGGTTCCAAAGAAGAAGGTCCAGGTTCCAGAGGCTCAGAGGGAGTCGAGTTCTAGTGGGAGCTTGCAGATTCAGAGGGAGACTTTGCAGCCCAAGAAGAGCACGTGGTCAGTGGGGAGCAAGGGTGCTTCCACATCTGCCAAGAAGGAATCATGCAGGGATTGGAAAGCGATACAAGAGAAGAAGGAGAAGCAGGATCCTCCTAGTGACAGCGACCCTTTTGAGAGAGATATAGTTCATGCTATAGGGATTGTTGTAGTGGTGAGTGCCAAGAGTTGGGCGAGTGTTGCAAGTAGTGATGATGATGATGAGTTACTTCCTAGTCTTGGAAGTACCTCCCTCACTAAGAGGGAGTGTTGATTTTTTAGTAGCTTGGGAGGTACTCCAAGCCCTAGGGTTCAGGGTTTGGAGGGTGGAGCACCACAAGAGTCACTTGTGGGCTTGGAACCCAAGGTTGGGGTTTTGCACCCATCATGATTTGGGCCAAAACCATGGAGCATTTTGGACATGTGATGGGATGAGATGATAAAGGGCGGAAAGGAGAATCCAATGCTTCGAGAATCATCGAATTCTAAGATGTCCTTGATGAGTTATGAATTTTTTAAGTTAAGGAGTGGGTTTGCACAAGAAGAGTTAAGGTCGGCTAGTTGTTATGGAGGCCTTATGACAGCTTGTCAAGCCCTATGATGACGTTTTGAGGAAGCCCTTGTATATGGTATAAATACAAGGTGAGTGAGTTTCATTTGGGACATCCATCCATGCAACGCAAGGCAGAAAAGGAGCAATAAGAAACTCGGCTAATGGAGAAATAATACCTTTGTTTGGGTCGCAGGAAAGAGAGCACTTCAACGAGGAGGGAGGACGTTTTGGAGGTTTCTCGTGACTGTTTGGAGGGTTGTTTACACCTGCAGGAAGGCCGAGCTAGGAGAGGTAAGACGCAAGTCTGTTGGGGCATGTTTTTTGGTAAGGTATCACTGTTTTAAGCAGGTCGTGGGTACAGGAAGGAGGTGTGGGTAGGCTGCGGGCCTTAACACCTCAAAACAAGGCATGTGTGGGTTTCTTTGAGGGCAATAAGTGCCCAGAACATCAGCGTGGAGGCAAAGGATACATGTGGAGGAAAGCCGCAGTTGTTTAAGGGACTTTGTGGGTATGTTTTAGGGCTGATGTGGGTCACAGTGATGCCCTAACCAGAACACAGTCATAACAACAACTGTACGTCAGACTTGGAGCTAGATTTGTCTTGTGTTGGGTCAAAGTGTTGACCAGTTTTTGAATATGTTTTGGTTGCAACCTGTGAATGCCATGTGTTGAGGTTGACTTGGGCAATTAGAGACCTCAACTATGAGTAGATCTTGCAATGAAGTATTGGGTTCCATTGGACTGGTGGAGGGCAGCATGTTGGCTACCCAAAGTAGCCCTTGACAAGCCATCATAAAGTGGCGTTGATAGCTGAAGGTTGGGTGAATATTGGAGCCTAATGTGTAGCTCTTTGACGGACAAAAGAGGCTACTAGATTAGCAAATTGAAGCTCAGGTTTTGGCCAGCCTAGAGAGCAGATTGGATCAGCCTGTGTTCATTGTAGTAGAAGTGACTTGCAGCAGTGATAGGTGGCAACACTCCTGGAGACTTTATGTGTTGTCTCTTGATGGACTAAGGGGCAGCTAGAGAGTAGAACGGAAGCAAAGGACCGACAGGACAAGATACGACATAGAGGTTGCAACGAGATTATCATTATATCTTGTATTCCATAGACTATTGTATTATTCAGATTGGTTTAATATAACGAAGATTGGGTTGTACATATTTGTACAATCCTTTGTAGAAAGTTGTCTATACTTGTGCATGCGTAATTTACTGCTTTATATTTTCCGTTGTGCAAAGTAGTTATGTTTAGATTCTTGGTTTGGTAGAGTAAGAGATTCTAAGATTCTATCCTAGACCCAAGATCGTGGAAATTCAAAACAGTTATAAAGAAAAATTAATAAAAGGCAAAAGGCATATGAAGAAGGGTGGAAAAACAAAGGTCAGGGTAACTCATGTACCACAATTTCTCCCTCCTACACTCATATACTCAAGTGTGGGCTTCCCTATATTAGCTACCCTTGTACCATGGCATGTGGCCCAGAGCTTCCCCTTCACCCCCATTCCATTCCATCACTATATCATAAGCCACCTACCATTTGATGGATGTACCATGGACATGTCACCCCCTTTAGAGGATGAAACCACCTAATAGGGTCCTTGGTTAACCCCCTTTTGAGCTTGGAGACACCTGTACATGCCAAAGCCCACTATGGAAGGGCATGCCATTATGAAGTGTCCACTTGTGTTTCATGATTTGTAAGCTCTTTTACTTGATTACTCTAATGATTTGTTGTACTAGAAGGCGAGGGGACGCATTGGATCTTATGCAGGATTGCAGGTGGGTCTCCATTTGGGGTTTGGTCTCCCTATATGAGGTCGAAGCCCTCTGGAGGGTCAAATTGGCACTTGTTGGGTGAGCGTATAAAGCCATAGGCCATCACCATAGCAGAAAGCACTTCATGGATTCCCAGCATCATTCAGTGATTGCTTGTGTTCCACCTTTTGGATGAGGATGATGTACCTAGATCACCATGCCCAGCCGGCTTCACACTTGTACCACAAATTTGCCAGAGGTTCAAGGGTCCAAATGTGGATGTGTCTCACCGCGGGAGACAATGGGAGGGCTTATGTCATTATCCTAGCCCTTACAAATGGCTTATATGCATTTTCGATCCACTTGGAGACCCATGAGGATGTCAATGTACCCCCACACCAACTTGGGGACACCACATGTGACTTGCTTGGATACCAAGGGACCAACCCTTTATTCACTATGTTTGGAGTCTATTCTCTCACCTTGGCACACTTTGGACTCCACTAGGCCTTCCCAATGGACCAACAACTCATTATGTTTACTATTTTGCCCACTTGAGAGGCTTATCTTTCTATTTGGAACTATCTTGGTGGGCTTGTCACCAAGTTATATCACTATTGTGCATTATTTTATTATTTGGGGCTAAATTAGGCAAATTAGGTCATTCAAATCCCCTATTGGATTGTATAAATAGATGAGAGGCTCATTCATTCCTCTCATCATCACTTGGATTGGGATTGGATTAGCAGCTCTTGTGAGAATTTTTCATTCCCTTTGGAGGACGAGTTTGGTTTCATGGATGAATTTTGATGTTTGGATATTATTTGCTTGGTCTTGGAGCTTCAAATTTGTCTTGAATTGATGATTGGATATACTCATTGTCAATTCTTTACATTTATCTTGTCACATGAATAATGTATGGGATTTCCATTCTCTAGTTCTGAAATTTGCCCTAATTTATGCAAAATTGTGGGAATTTTGGACTTTTGAAGTATTGCATATGTTACATGTGTCATGTCTAATTAATGAATGTTCCTAGAGGTTTAATTTCATTGAATGCACCTTGATAAGTCATCAATTCTTGCACATCGAAGTATAAAATCCTTTGGTAGCTGAGTTCATGCCCTAATTTGCCATGTGAAGTTGCCTAAGGACTCCTTGATTGGGTAAAAGTCCCTCCAAATTTCAAAATCACCTTGACTCCATCTCTCCCCAAGGCAAGGCAATGGTCTAGCCATTGGTGGTCACCTAAACAAATATTTTTCTCGCCTTTTTCCCTCTTTCTAGGCCTAACCCTAGTAGGTCACCTAGGGCATCAAGCGAAATTCTTTGTAGCCATTCAAAACCCTTGAATTTTGGTCCACTACTGCGTTGGGGTTTTCTCAAGAGGTCCTCCAAGTTTGAGGCAAATTTGACGGTGGAATCCCGAGATATAGCAAGCCCTAGCCATAAGACCATCTCTTTCCCTAGGTTGATTTGGGTTAGTGTCCTCACTTGGATCATTGCATTTAAAATTCAAAAGAGAATTTGTCCTTTGATCCTATTCTCCTCCCTAAATTGGTCAAGCCCCTCTAGTGTTGATCAACTCCACATCCTTGACCTAGTTTGGGTCCACTTTGGTTCTTTGTGGTCCCACAACTTTATAACTCAAATTCCACAAGGATTGCATAGAAACCATTTCTCCACAAGGATTCTTAGGTCAAGGAAGCTTCTTGTCAAGGGATATTCCTCAAACCTAGGCTTAAGCATCCTCTTAGCCCTTCCTAGAGAGCCCATCACCTTGCTTCTTAAGCAAGCAAGCCATTCATTGATATATTCATCCTTGTGATTCCTCTTATACCGGGTCTCCTCCCATCAGTGAAAGTCCATAAAGAGAAAGGATGTTGAGTCCCTATAATACTAGTGATTACCCCATTACTATTGTAGTTATACCCCCTATTTATATTGTTGTGCCCCTATTACCCCCATATTGTTATTTCTGTGCCCCATAGAATCCCTCTATTGTTATTTTTGTGGCTTTATATTATTATTGTTAGGTCGGCTGGATTATATTGTGACTCCTTAGACTCCTATATATAGAAAGGAGGTTTTGTCATTTGTATCATCCAAGAATTGTTCATTTATGTAATGTAAAGGAGGTAGCCCCCTCGAAGAGGCTGAATTCTAAGGCGTGGATCTCTCTTTTCTATCTTTTTGTGAGCTGGTTTCATAACATTTGGTATCAGAGCTTTGGATTCTAGGGTTTCGCTGCTCCAAACAGGTCATCGTGGTATTTTCGCTATAACTTTTTTTCTATGACGTTTCAGAAGTCGCAAAAAAAACCCATTTGAGAAGAAATCGCGCTGAATCTTGGGTCTGAATTTCAAAACTTTTCGCGCGATATTTGCGGAGATATGATCTGAGGAAGTTGGTCTTTTTGCAGACTCCTGAATTACATTCAAAACAGGTGACCTGGGGAAAATCGTCATAACTTTCTCTCTGGGGAGCGGATTGAAGTTTCGTAAGAAGGTATAGAAAGAGCACGGACTGTAGTTTCGTGTGGGTGTTTTTCAGATCCAAAGGTCGAAACAGTGACTCGTGGCATGCCGTACAAGTTCGCTCTACTGAACTAGTCTATAATCAAGTCACTGTGGGAGATTTCGCATAACTCTTCCTTGGAGAATCCAATTTGGGTCAGACTTGTGGCATTGGAAAGAGGACACAGAGGGCTACTACAGGTCACAAATTCAGGACTAGATAATCAGAGAGTACAGAGATACATCAGAGGCAATATCGAGCTCCTACAAAGTGAAAAAAGGTGTGTAGATTTTCTTAAATTTTTGCTTAAGCTTGGTTTGAAAATTTATTTTGAAGGAATTCAAAGGGCATAGTAGAGCATTATTATCGGTAACTGATGCCCCGAGGAAAGAAAATGCAAACACCTAGTAAGGAACCTGAAAGCTCGGGCATGACTCATGAAGAAGAGGAAGAAATGCAACATGATATATCAAAATTACAAGACCAAGTGCAACAACTGTCCCTTACACAAAAAGGAACAGAATCTAAGATGGATGGTTTAAAGAAAGGTGTAGAAGCTAAGATGGACTGTTTAAAGAAAGGCGTAGAAGCTAAGATGCTTGACGTGGAAGCTAAGATGGATGATTTGAAGATAGATTTGAAGACAGACATGGAAGAATTGAAGAAGTTGCTACAAGAAAGGGTCACTAATGGTGAAAAGGTAGTAAAGGAAACTCATGATGAAAACAAAAGAAATGTTAATCATGATTCCATAGACTCTAATGTTGGATCGAAGACTCACCATGTTCCAAAAATCGATATGAGGAAGTTTGATGGCAAGGATCCCGCCACATGGATATTACAGATGGAGCAATTCTTCGATCTCAATAATGTGCAAAACACACAAAAGGTACGTATGGCAACTTTATATTTGGAACCAAATCAGTTTGTATGGTATCAATGGCTTTGTTCTCGTAAACAATTTATCACTTGGGCAATTTTTACGGAAGAATTGATAGCACATTATGAGGATACAAAAAGCAACACTTTTTTTAGCCAATTGATAAGTCTCAAACAAAAGGGTTCAATAATGGAGCACATTGAGGAGTTCCAAAAATTGAACATAAGGGTAAAAGATATTCCAGAGGAGCATAGGATTGATGTGTTCATAGGGTCTTTAAAGGATAATATCCAACATGATGTGCGCCTTTGGGAACCTGATTCATTAGAGAAGGCATTCAGGTTAGCAAGAAAAATGGAAAGCAAAATTATGGCAACTAGGAAGCATACCATTCACAACTATAAAGACGGAAGTGTTGTTGCCCATAATCTTCCACAACCTACAAGGTTGACACCACAACAATTGGAAGAAAAAAGAGCAAAAGGGCTTTGTTACAATTGTGATAGCAAATACACAAAAGGTCATAATTGTGCTGAGAAGAAATTATTCTACATAGATTGTGAAGAGGAAGAAGAAAAGGAGCAAGAAAGGTCAAAAGAAGAGGATATATTCCAGGAACAAAGCCTAGATGAAGAACAAATAAATCCGACCATATCTTGTAATGCATTGGCAGGAATTACCACTCCTCAAACCATCAAGATAGAAGGACAAATCAAGAAGAAAAGGTAATAGTGTTGATTGATTCAGGAAGCACCCACAATTTTATTCATTGTAGGGTAGCAAAAGAATTGAATTGCTTCCTATATCCAGCACCAGAGTGTCAAGTGATGATTGCAAATGGAGGAACAATAAATTGTTCTGGAAAGTGCCATAATATCAAGCTATCCATGGGAGAATATGTATTGACTAGCCCAATGCTTTCCATTCCAATGGGAGGTGCTGATGTTGTACTAGGAGTCCAATGGCTACAATCCTTGGGTACAATAGCTTTTAATTTTCAAGAACTTTTCATGAAATTTTCTGTGGAAGGAAAGGAAGTTGAATTAAGGGGTATTGCAGGGAAACCAGGAAAGATAATCAGCTCTAATGGCATGACAAAGCTTCTAAAAAAGGAGCAAAGAGGTGTAATTGCACAATTATGTTCGCTAGATGTTTCCACATTGGAATCATCTATTTCTCCAGATCTCCAAAAAGTCCTGGACAATCATTCCAAGGTATTTGAGACTCCCAAAGGTCTCCCACCTATGCGTGATCATGATCATGCTATTCATCTGATTCCAGGAAGTGTTCCTCCAAACATCAGGCCATACAGATATCCATATGTCCAAAAAAGTGAAATTGAACGTATGGTTGCAGAAATGCTAGAGGCTGGTATAATTCAACCGAGTCAAAGTTCTTTCTCAGCTCCAGTAGTATTGGTGCACAAGAAGGATGGATCATGGCGCATGTGTCCAGATTATAGGGAGCTCAACAAGCTCACTATTAAAGATAAGTTCCCCATTCCTGTTATTGATGAATTACTGGATGAATTGCATGGATCAATTTACTTCACCAAGTTGGATCTTCGTTCGGGATATCATCAAATTAGAATGAAGATTGAAGACATTCCAAAAACGGCATTTAGAACTCATGAGGGTCATTATGAATTTTTGGTCATGCCTTTTGGCCTTACCAATGCACCTTCAACATTTCAAGGTTTGATGAATTCAATTTTCAAACCATTCCTTAGAAAATTTGTGTTAGTATTTTTTGATGATATACTAATCTACAGCAAGTCTTGGAAGGATCATGTTGAACATGTTGACAGGGTGTTACAACTATTGGAGGAGAAACAATTATATGCAAAAAGATCCAAATGTTTCTTTGGAGTCCAGGAGGTGGAATATTTGGGTCATATTGTATCTCATGAAGGAGTTAAGGTAGACCCTAGCAAAATTAAAGCCATTAAGGAATGGAAAATCCCCACATCCATAAAGCATCTGCGAGGATTTCTTGGGTTGACAGGGTATTATCGCAAGTTTGTTAAGAATTATGGGAGAATAGCAGCACCTCTAACAACATTATTGAAGAAAGATTCATTTTCATGGACTTCGGAAGCAACAAAGGCCTTTGAACATCTTAAAGAGGCAATGTGCCAAGCACCAGTCTTAGCTACGCCGGACTTCACAAAAACCTTTATTGTGGAATGTGATGCTTCAGGAAATGGAATTGGTGCTGTTCTAATGCAAGATGAAAGACCCATTGCTTTTGAAAGTCGTCCAATCAAGGGAAAGTTTTTAAGCAAAGCTATTTATGAGAAAGAAATGTTGGCAATACTCCATGCACTTAAGAAATGGCGACCCTACCTAATGGGAAGACACTTCAAGGTAAAAACGGATCATGATAGCCTTAAATACTTTTTAGAACAAAGATTATCCTCTGAAGAGCAACAAAAGTGGGTCACAAAGATGTTGGGTTATGACTTTGAAATCATCTACAAAAAAGGGAAGCAAAATGTGGTGGCAGATGCACTCTCAAGAAAGGATGAGGATGTGGAAGCATTGTTGTGTGCCATTTCTATTATCCAACCAGATTGGATAAACGAAGCAAGGGAGGAATGGAAGAACGACGAAGAAGTGTGGGCACTTATTCAAAAGCTACAACAAGATTCCAGTACTTCTGATACATTTAGCTGGCAAAATGATTCGTTATGGTACAAAGATCGCTTATACCTCTGTAAGAATTCCCAGCTAAAACAAAAGATTCTTATGGAATTGCACACTTCTCCCTTAGGAGGGCACTCAGGATTTTTAAAAACTTACCACAGGGTTAAGAAGGAATTTTTTTGGGATGGCCTTAAATCAGATATTCAAAAGTTTGTGGCGGAATGTTTGGTTTGCCAGCAAAATAAAGTTGAAACAATTAAGACACCAGGTCTATTACAACCTTTATCCATTCCAAGCCAACGTTGGGAGGAGGTTTCAATGGATTTTATCACAGGTTTACCCAAGTCTGAGGGAAAGAGTGTCATCATGGTGGTAGTTGACAGACTTACCAAGTATGCACACTTTTGTGCATTATCACATCCATTTAAAGCCAGTACAGTTTCTACTGCATTTATGGAAACAGTTCAAAAGCTACATGGAAACCCAAAGATTATTGTAAGTGACAGAGATCCCATTTTCACTGGAAATTTTTGGACAGAATTATTTTCTTGTCTTGGTACTCAGTTAGCTCATAGCTCATCTTATCATCCTCAATCTGATGGGCAAACTGAGATAGTAAACAAATGTTTGGAAGGATATCTTCGTTGCTTTGTATCTGATAAACAGACACAATGGGTCAAATGGTTGCCTCTAGCTGAATGGTGGTATAACACTTCCTTCCATACAACAACAAAAATGACCCCATTTATGGCACTTTATGGGTATCAACCACCATCCATCACATCATATTTAAGAGAAAATTCTAAGGTTCAGGCAGTGGAACATCACATCGAACATCAGCAACAAGTCCTCCAACTCTTAAAGGATAACCTCGTGTTGGCACAAAATAGAATGAAGCAACAGGCAGATCAACATCGCAGTGAAAAAAGTTTTGATGTAGGTGATTGGGTATTCCTACGGCTACAACCATATAAGAAAATGTCCCTAAAGCAAGCTAAGAAGGATAATAAATTATCACCAAAGTATTATGGTCCGTACAAGGTGTTGGAAAAGATTGGTACTATGGCATACAAATTGGAGCTTCCTGCAGCTTCTCGATTGCACCCAGTTTTCCATGTTTCATGTTTAAAGAAGGTTATAGGTGACAAGCTCCCAATTCAAACAATATTGCCAGAACTTGACGAGGAAGGAAAAATTATATTGGAACCGGAAGCAATCACAGAAACAAGAACTCGACAGCTACGAAATCGATCAATTTCAGAGTATCTTATCAAGTGGAAGAACTTATCTGCTGAAGATTCCACATGGGAGGATGAGAATTTTATGCAGAAGTATCCAGAACTGCTCAAGCGTTGAGGACAACACTTTTTTGAAGGAGAGGGGCATGTTGAGTCCCTATAATACTAGTGATTACCCCATTACTATTGTAGTTATACCCCCTATTTATATTGTTGTGCCCCTATTACCCCCATATTGTTATTTCTGTGCCTCATAGAATCCCTCTATTGTTATTTTTGTGGCTTTATATTATTATTGTTAGGTCGGCTGGATTATATTGTGACTCCTTAGACTCCTATATATAGAAAGGAGGTTTTGTCATTTGTATCATCCAAGAATTGTTCATTTATGTAATGTAAAGGAGGTTGCCCCCTCGAAGAGGCTGAATTCTAAGGCGTGGATCTCTCTTTTCTATCTTTTTGTGAGCTGGTTTCATAACAAAGGAGCTATCGCTGAGGTGACAGTGGGCTATTGCTCCATTGTTGCCACTTGACCTAGTATTTGTTCTATAGGATCCCCTTGTAGAACCCTTGCTAATTTGAGCGGTAACATTTTGGCGGCGTTGTCGGGGAAACGAGATGTGTGTCTTGCTCCCCATACGACAATATCGATATATCATTCTTGGCGACTCCAATAGAGCGAAGTCCTAGTTCTTCATTGGACTCCAAAGTTAATGCTTGTAGGGTGAAGCAAGCATCTATCAAGGCATTTACATTCACCCTGGTGACTCCATTTTAATCCTAATATGCAAAATCATGAAAAATGACTTATTGTCGAAAAGAAGATATCTTTGCAAAACTCAATGATCAAGACCTTATGGAACTTCAAAAGGTTGTGGACCAGCATGTTGAGTTTTGTAAAGATTTACTAGAAAACAAGGATAAAGAATTCATGCTCAGGTTTCATGGGATAACACAAAAACAACTCTACATAATAATGTGTGCCTATGAGAAGGATCCTAGTCGTCTCTTTGAATTTGCTAGCCAAATTTGTGCTTTTAATATTTTGACTAACCTTATCAATGAAAAATATTATAATCAATCACAAAGCCCCATAGAATGTAATCAATTGGATGATCAAGGTGACCTTGAAGAAAATTCAAGTGTGGAGGACCATCATGAGAGTGAGGAATATATGGAAGAATGGAATCCATCTAAAGAAGATCGTGATGGCCATAATGCCATAGAGGACCTTCAAGATGCAAATTTAAGGATTGAGAATGTGCATGGCATGAGTGAGAGCCCCATTGAAGACCATGAGGATGAACACAATGAAGTGGGGACTTTCATTCAAGAAAGGACATTTGAAGATGAGTATTGTAGCTCCCTATGATGATGATATTTCTGATTTCTTGTGCATTAATGAAGGAAAATGGGATGTGGGCAACCATGATTTTGACTATGACCCTATTTACGATATTAACACAGAAAATGAGGTTGAAATTGATTCTCCTTTTCTCCAGGACATTAGTCATGATAATATGCCTACCCTCACCAACAAAAAGGAGGATCATTGTTTTCCCACGCATGAAGAACATTTGATGGAGAGAGCAGGTTCTATTTATGACATCGATGATGACACTTACAAAGGCCTTGCTTTCCCATGCCTTCTCCAGGATCCCAATAATATAGATACATTATCCACGAAGCCTTGCCTTGCCCATTCTCACATTATCACCATCATAAACGATCCCTTTGTGAAAATTCCTGCACTCAAGGAACCCTACTGCAGCAAAACTGAATTTACTTCTCCTACTTGATTTTAATATACATTATCAAGTTATTTTCTGAAAATACTGAAGTAAATTACTTCTGCAGCCTACACCAATTTAATTTGATTACATGAAAAAAGAAACAGAGCAAAGAACAAGATACATTGGACACTGTTATTTTTGGACGAAGTAGTCCCCAGAAAAACCCAATGCGGGAAAACCAGTGCAGCAGCTCTGAGGGTTTTGTATTATTAAGCAATAGTTCTGAATACAATGTTGGATGCCCTCTCGGCAATCCAGTTACAGAGAAAAATATAATGGCGGAAAACTGAGTGAGATTACCTCACTTCACCCGACAGTTTCCGGTTCATCCGGTAGTAGAACTGGCTAACCCTGGCTATCTCTGCGCTAGCCCTGCATCGGCCTTACAAGCTTTGTGTCAGCCAATGTTTTACGACTCCGACTCCGACTCCGACTCGGCCGAGGATCGACTCCGACTCCGACTCCGAAACGGTAATGACTCGGCCGGCTCGATTTCAATGACTCGGTCGTTGTAAAAAATACATTAAATATTTATTTTTTTTATTAAAAAACATAATTTTAAATATTTTAAACATAATTTTAAAGATTTTCATTCATGTTTCCAAACACACAGCATTATAATATATATTATAGATGGAAGACAACATATGATCAAAGTAGGCTCATGAACCAATCCACTATATCAAAATGGTACCCAATGGCAATACATAGTCAACTGTCATACATGATCAAAGACTCAAAACAAAATACAAATAACCAAGGAGGCTAGAAATGGCCTCTACAACAAAAGTAAACTGTGATGGTGACCAGACTGCAATACTAGTACTACTAGCTAGTAGCTACTGCCAGAGGAGCCAAGATCATCTCGACCAATCTCTGGATCATCATCATCAGAGTCAGACAAGGGGCCCCATGGCTCCTCATCATAGAAATAGCTCTTAGAGTGAGGAAAGATTTGGCATGTTTCTTTGGTTGTTAACCTTTCACCTTTTGATCTTGATTCAGTTCTAAGCCTCGCCCTAGATGAAGAGTGCAGAGGTGGTGTCACTGGGGCAGCTGATGAAAAAATTGTGTTTTTCTCCTTGGATTATGATACGGTATGCAATTGCTGCACTATAATCCATGCTATTGATATGTAGTTTGATCTCTCAGATTGCCATGTTTTCTGTAATAACAATTTTTTTAATGCTTGTTCCATTGGTGGCATAGGAAAAGTGTCTTACGTTAATTATCAAAACAGGGGTAAAAATTAGGCTTTAGAGTTCTAAGAATTAATTGGAGATTTTCAATCATGTGAAGGACAAATCTAACTCTTTGAATAGTGAAGTCTCAGATTGTTAAACTCTTTTGTTTTGAGTAAGGCTTTTTGCATATTATTACACTTTTACTGAAACGTTACTTTAGAACACTGCATTGGGGAAGATCTTAGGGGTTATTGGGTCTTTAATATCTACAGGGCCTGTCATCTACTCCTGAAGGCTGAAACATAGTGACTTTAATAAAATAATTATGGTGTTAGTATGTTCACACTTAGTATTTCACTAGAGCAAGGTAACAATCAAGTGCAATTTTCTCTGATAAACTGCATTAAACATTTGAAAAATTACCAAAAAAATGAATTTTTTTCTAACTTTTTACGCTGCCCAGCCGTCCCAAGTGTGACTCGGCCGAGTCATAATGGACCCGGCCGTGTTGACCGAGTCACACATGACTCGGTCAACCGAACCGGTTAGGTGGCCGGGTCACTCCTCAGGTTAATGACTCGGTTCGACTCGGCCGAGTCGGTTTCGAATCGGCCGGCTTGTAAAACAGTGGTGTCAGCTCTGCGCTGTTGGAAATAATACTGAGAGGGGGGGTGAATCAGTATTATCTAGCAATTTAACAAATCTTCCTTATTTGATCTTTTGAATTATTCTTGCATATCAGTACCATAAAATAATGAGCATGAACAAAGAAAATAGACAGTCACACCAAAGAACACAAGATGTAAGGTGGAAACCCAATGTGGGAGAAAACCACCTGCTGCAATATGTCTCTATCTTCTTTCAATTTAGAAACTTCTTTTACAATGATTTTGTACTGGTGCAGTCCTTTACCAGTACGCAGGCTGCAACCTGCAGAGAGCTACAACTCTCTCTCTTTCTCGTTTTCCAGTCTACTCCTGGAAGGGAGCTACAACCCCCTACTTTTTTTCATAAAGCATCAGATGATCAACAAGTACATAACAGATATAGACCACTACAAATATCAGATCAGCAATAACAGAACTAACCAGAACACCTTATCAACAGAGAAATTCAATCAACAGAACATCTTAAAACAAAGACGCCGTTTTTCCTTTCGTGGCCTGCGACCAGACGCAGTAAGCCTTCTGCTACTCTGCGTCCACACGCAGATATCCTTCTGCTGCGCTGCGTGCCCACGCACTGTTCCTTTAACTGCTCTGCGTTCTGTTGCTTCAGGGACGCACCCAAAGATACTATCGCGCCGCGTCTTTTGCTACAGAGACGCACCTGAACACACTATCGCGCCGCGTCTTTTTCTTCAGAGACGCACCTGAACCTTGATCGCTCTGCGTCCCCACGCAGATCTACAGTCACTGCGCTGCGTCCCAGACGCACCTGAACTTCGTCTGCCCTGCGTCCCCACGCAGATCTCCAGACTCTGCACTGCGTCCCGGCGCGCTTTTCTTTCACTGAACCTGCGTCCCTTCAGATATAAATGATATGAAGACTTCAGGACTAACCCAAACAGTCAGATCTACAGATCTGATCATGCGCCATAGAGATCACAGTCCATTAGAAGATTCGCCCTCTTAGATCTGGACTAGATCTCACCAAATAAGATATTCAACCAAAGACAATGCTCAATCCAAATGAACTCTTTTGCTTTATATAGACAAGCTCCTCCCCAAAACATGGAACAATACCACGAGCCGACACCATAGAAACACAAAGCCGTCGGCTAGATACCACACAAGAAACCCCCACGTGCTTTTTCTCTGCCTTGAAATGTGTGCACGGGGTGGACGCACCCCCTGAACGGTTGGCCAGCGTCTCTGGACGCGGACCCTGCATGGTGTACCTGCGGGTATGCACCTCCTGAACTGGTTTCCTGCGTCCTTCTTAATTTTCAACAAACTGAGAGCCTTGCCACTGGAGTTGCCATCAAGTACAACATCTGTAACATACAGTCATACCAGAAAACATAATGCCAACAATCTCCCCCTTTGGACTTGATGGCAACCTTACAAACTTCAGCTTCATTCTCCCCCTTTGACATCAAGGGCAAAGGGTATGCTCCCCCTAAGCTCATGCTCCTCCAGATCTGCAATAAATAACCAGAAATCCACCATGAAAGAGATAGAGACATATTGCAGCTATTTCCAAGATCTCCTTCTCCATAATGCCAACAATGCATTATGTGCTCCCCCTGAGCCTGTACCACCAATAAGAAGATGTTCAACAATAAGATGATGCATCAACAACCCCCAGCTTTTGCTTGAGGTATTCAAACGTGTCCCTGGGCAATGGTTTGGTGAGAATATCAGCAACTTGTTCCTTGGAAGGAACATACTCCAACTTGACTTTCTGTTCAAGCACTTGTTCCCGGAGAAAATGGTACTTGATTGGTATGTGCTTGGTTTTTGAATGCATAACAGGGTTCTTTGAGATGCTGATTGCACTTGTATTATCACATAAGATGGGGATTGGTGGTGTACAAGTGATTTGAAAATCCTGCAAAGTCTGCATCATCCAAAGAAGTTGGGTGCAACAAGATGCAGCAGCAACATATTCCGCTTCAGCTGTAGACAAGGCAATCGAACTCTGTTTCTTGCTGAACCAAGATACCAGTCTGGAACCCATAAAGAACGCACCACCACTTGTGCTTTTCCTGTCATCCACGCTTCCGGCCCAATCTGCATCTGTATAAGCATGAAGAGTAAGATCTGTATCTCTAGGATACCATAAGCCATAATTTTGAGTCCCTTGAAGATATTTGAAGATTCTCTTTACTGCCTGAAGATGAGTCTCCTTCGGATTTGCCTGAAATCTTCCAACTATTCCAACTGCATGCATGATGTCCGGTCAAATATAGTAAACTTCCAATCATAGATCTGTAGGTTGGTTGATGTACTGCTGCAGATTCATCATTTGCACTGAGACTACATCCTGTGACCATGGGTGTACATACTGGTTTTGCATCTTCCATGCCATATTTCTTCAAAATCTGTTTGAGATACTTGGTTTGAGATAAAAAGATTCCTCCTTCCTTTTGTTGGATTTGCAAACCAAGGAAATATGTCAGTTCTCCTAGCAAGGACATTTCAAATTCTTTCTGCATGACCGAGGCAAAACTTTGACTCATAGCTTCTTCATTGCTGCCAAAAATAATGTCATCTACATACACAACAAGTATTAGCAATTTGTCATTTTCAACTTTTATATACAGATTGCTATCTGCTGAACCTTTTAAAAAACCTTGTTGATGAAGATATTTGTCCAACCGGTAGTACCAAGCCCTTGGAGCTTGTATGAGACCATAGAGAGCCTTTTTCAATCGGCATACAAGGTTTGGATCATTTCCAAGAATGAACCCATCTGGCTGTTCAATGTACACTTCTTCTTCCAAGTCTCCATTCAGAAAGGCTGATTTCACGTCCATTTGAAATACTTTGAAGTTTTGAAAACTTGAGAGAGCAAGGAACATTCGGATGGCCTCAAGTCTTGCAACAGGAGCAAAAGTTTCTTCAAAGTCTATTCCTTCTTGCTGCGCATACCCTTTACAAACAAGTCTGGCTTTGTTTCTAATTACTTCTCCATTTTCATTCAATTTATTTTTGAAGACCCATTTTGTTCCGATAACATTCTTATCCTTTGGTCTAGGAACCAGCTCCCAAGTGTTGTTCTTTTCGATTTGCTCAAGTTCTTCATCCATTGCTTTCACCCAACATTCATCTTTGCATGCTTCTTTCACATTTTGTGGTTCAGTAGAGGATAGTAATGCCAAATAGCTTGAGGCTTCTGCAACTGTTCTTCTTGTTTGTACACCTGCTTCTTTCTGCCCCACAATCTGAGATTCTGGATGATTCTTCTGAACATATCTGGATGGAGTTTTCTCTTCTATTCTTGTCTGCTCCTCTGGTTCTTCTTGAGGTTCTTCTTCTTCATCATTCTGTCTTTGAGGGTAGCCTTCATCTTCTTCGATATCTTCCCGATGTACTTGCCTAGGAATGTATCCCTTCTCATCAACCACCACATCAATGCTGTCAACAATTCTGCCAAGTCTTTTATTGTAGCACTTGTATGCTTTGCTATGTGGAGAGTGACCAAGAAGAATGCCTTCATCTGCTCTAGGTTCAAGTTTGCCAAGCTGCTCATCAGTATTCTTGATATAGCATTTGCTCCCAAAGATTTTGAAGTGCTTTACCGAAGGAGTTTTACCACTCCAGAGCTCATGAGGAGTTTGAGTGCTGTTCACCCGGACATTTGTCTTGTTGAGAATAATAACCGCAGCATGTGCAGCTTCACCCCAGAAAGTTGCGGGAGTTCCTGATTCATCAAGCATAGCACGAGCCATTTGTTGGATTGTTCTGTTCATTCTTTCAACAACTCCATTTTGCTGAGGAGTTCTAGCTGTAGAGAATTCTCTCCTTATGCCATGTTCATCACAGAAATCGAAAAATTCATTTGAAGTAAATTCCCCACCTCTGTCGGATCTGAGGCACTTAATTTTGTGACTTGATTCATTTTCAACCAAGGCTTTGAAGGATTTGAATTTTTCGAAAGCTTCATCTTTGTGCTTCATAAGTCCTAACCAGACAAACCTGGAGAAATCGTCAATAAATAATATCAAGTATTCCTCTCCTCTAGGTGTTCTTTTCCTGAATGGACCACATGTATCTGTATGTACTAGCTCAAGAGGCATGCTAGCTGATCCTTCCTTCTCTGGAAAGTTAGTCCTGGTTTGTTTTCCAAACTGACATGATCTGCATATGGTGTTGTCAGGAATTTTGATATCTGGAAGATCGCGAACTGCCTGATATTTGCATGCTTTCCTTATTTGTGAGAAGCTTAGATGTCCCAACCTTCGATGCCATAACCAGTGCTCTTCATCCTTGCTCAGATAGCATTGTTGTTGTCCTTCTTCAAATATGTACAGATTATTTGGAGTTCTTTTGCCTTTGAGTACTGTTTTACCTGTATCAAGATCACGAACAAGACATCCATTCGATCTGAAAATAACCTCGGTTCTTTGATCACACATCTGGCTGACACTTAGAAGATTATGCTTCAATCCATCAACATACAAAACATTTCCAGCCTTGACCTTTTCTTTTAAAGGAGCAATCCCTTTTCCTTTTATAGTTGCAGGAGTATCATTTCCAAAAGAAACTTTCTTTCCCTTTTCTAAAGTAGAATAAGATTCAAGTTTTTCTTTATCACCTGCCATATGTTTCGAACATCCACTGTCAATGTACCATAGATTTTCCTGTCCTTCTGCATAAAATGCTATCCCACATCTTTCTGTTTGAGGTTCCTTTATTCTCCATGTTTTGGTGCTTGTGGCTTGTTCCTTTTTCTCCTGAAACCTGCTCCTGCATTCAGAGTCTTCATGACCAAAATTATTGCAAATAGAACATTCAACTTCATTTTCAAGAGCCGAAAAGTTGTTATAGGTCCTTTTTGTAATCCCTGTCATACTTCTTTGTTTTTGAGCTTCCCTAGTCATGATTGTTTTATATGCAACACATTGAGCTGCTTTGTGACCAAAGTTATGGCAAGAAAAGCATTGTCCATTGAAGAAGCTTCTGCGGTTATTGAATCTACCAGCCAACTGTTTGTAATTTCTATTTTCATCTATTCTTGAACCAAACTGAGAAGATTTTACCTGTGGCTGGTTGTAGCTTTTGTTCACCCTTAAGATGGATTGCCCCTGATAGTTTCTGTTTGTAATTCGTCCCTGCTTTACCTGATTATCTTCATTGTTCTTCTGCTCATTTCTTCTTGCTGCATCAAGATAACTTTTTGAGGTGGATGCTTGAGAGGTTTCTCCATTATAGCCCAAACCTGTCTTGTTTAGAGGAGACCGCTGCACATTGATAATCTCATCCAAAGTTTCAGATCCTTTGACAAACTTAAGATTAATAGCTTTTGTTTTCTCAATTTCTTTTCTGAGACCAACAATTTCACCTTCTAGTTTTTCAAGATGTTTTTCCTTTTCATCAATTTGAAATTGTAGAGTATCAATGATCACATTCTTTTCTTCTATACATCTCTTGAGTCTAGTAATTTCATCATAGAGATTATCTACATCTACAGCATCCTCATAATCATCATCTTCAAATGCCATTAACAGCTTATATTTATTACCTTGTTCATCTTCATCACTGTTTGATAAGCCATCACTATCTTCATGGGTGTAGTAGCTTTTCTTATTTGCACTTTGTTTCTTGTTCCATCTAGCAGGTTCCTTTCCTTTATCCTTATAAGGACATTTTGCAGCATAATGACCTACTCTTCCACAAGCAAAGCATTTAAAAGGTAGCTTACCTCTGAACCTTCCAGAACCCCTTTGAAGATTTCTGACAAAGTTTGATTCTTCTTCCTCTTCTTCTGGAACATGGCTTGCTTCATAGTAATCTTCTTTGCCTGATGCCTTAAAAGCAGCTTCCCTTCTGTTTGATGGACCTCCCTTTCTCATTTCATAAGCAGTTAGAATTCCATGTAGCTGAGACATAGTGAGAACACGGAGATTTTCCTTTTCTTCTATTGCAGATACTTTAGATTCAAACTTGGGGGATAATGATCTTAGAATCTTTTCAACTACTATAGCCTCTTTTATTTCTTCACCCAAATTTTTCATACAATTAACAATCTCATCTACCCGAAGAAAATAATTAGCCACACTTTCATCATTATACATCTTGAGAGTCTCATATTGAATCCTGAGAGTTTGAAGTTTAGCTCGTTTTACCTGTTCATCTCCTTCATAGCTCGTGACCATTTTGTCCCATATCTCTTTTGTTGATTTGAAGTGCATTACCTTCATGAATTCTGTTTGGGATATACTTCCTAATAGAGTACTGACTGCTTTTGCATTTGTTTCATACTTCTTTTTCTCAGCTGGATCTGTAGGAGTAGCTGAAGGAAAAGCATAGCCTGTTTCTACAATGTCCCAAACTTCTGTACCAAGAGATTGAAGATATGCAGTAACTCTTACCTTCCAATAATTGAAGTTTGTCCCATCAAAAATCGGTGGCCTGATTGATGCTTCTCTCTCGTAGTTGCTCATGATGAACGATCTACCTTCAAGCGATCAAGCTTCTCTGAAGGACCTGCTCTGATACCAATTGTTGGAAATAATACTGAGAGGGGGGGTGAATCAGTATTATCTAGCAATTTAACAAATCTTCCTTATTTGATCTTTTGAATTATTCTTGCATATCAGTACCATAAAATAATGAGCATGAACAAAGAAAATAGACAGTCACACCAAAGAACACAAGATGTAAGGTGGAAACCCAATGTGGGAGAAAACCACCTGCTGCAATATGTCTCTATCTTCTTTCAATTTAGAAACTTCTTTTACAATGATTTTGTACTGGTGCAGTCCTTTACCAGTACGCAGGCTGCAACCTGCAGAGAGCTACAACTCTCTCTCTTTCTCGTTTTCCAGTCTACTCCTGGAAGGGAGCTACAACCCCCTACTTTTTTTCATAAAGCATCAGATGATCAACAAGTACATAACAGATATAGACCACTACAGATATCAGATCAGCAATAACAGAACTAACCAGAACACCTTATCAACAGAGAAATTCAATCAACAGAACATCTTAAAACAGAGACGCCGTTTTTCCTTCCGTGGCCTGCGACCAGACGCAGTAAGCCTTCTGCTACTCTGCGTCCACACGCAGATATCCTTCTGCTGCGCTGCGTGCCCACGCACTGTTCCTTTAACTGCTCTGCGTTCTGTTGCTTCAGGGACGCACCCAAAGATACTATCGCGCCGCGTCTTTTGCTACAGAGACGCACCTGAACACACTATCGCGCCGCGTCTTTTTCTTCAGAGACGCACCTGAACCTTGATCGCTCTGCGTCCCCACGCAGATCTACAGTCACTGCGCTGCGTCCCAGATGCACCTGAACTTCGTCTGCCCTGCGTCCCCACGCAGATCTCCAGACTCTGCACTGCGTCCCGACGCGCTTTTCTTTCACTGAACCTGCGTCCCTTCAGATATAAATGATATGAAGACTTCAGGACTAACCCAAATAGTCAGATCTACAGATCTGATCATGCCCCATAGAGATCACAGTCCATTAGAAGATTCGCCCTCTTAGATCTGGACTAGATCTCACCAAATAAGATATTCAACCAAAGACAATGCTCAATCCAAATGAACTCCTTTGCTTTATATAGGCAAGCTCCTCCCCAAAACATGGAACAATACCACGAGCCGACACCATAGAAACACAAAGCCGTCGGCTAGATACCACACAAGAAACCCCCACGTGCTTTTTCTCTGCCTTGAAATGTGTGCACGGGGTGGACGCACCCCCTGAACGGCTGGCCAGCGTCTCTGGACGCGGACCCTGCATGGTGTACCTGCGGGTACGCACCTCCTGAACTGGTTTCCTGCGTCCTTCTTAATTTTCAACAAACTGAGAGCCTTGCCACTGGAGTTGCCATCAAGTACAACATCTGTAACATACAGTCATACCAGAAAACATAATGCCAACATGCGCTGTCTCTTCTGCCTCCTGGAGCTTCTGCGTCAACCTCTACTAGTGGTTCCGTTAGTTTCGGATTTCTGCGTGAGGCCAGCCTCTTCTCTATGCTGGCTCTCGTAGGTTCAGCGTCAGGTCTGTGTGGGCCCAGACTGGCCCAGCATCAGTCCCTCTAGGTGTTGCGTTGCCTCCACTAGTGGCTCTCCGCCTCTCTGCCCAGTATTCCCAAACTATCCTTGCCCCTCTGCTACAGAATGATCACTTAGTTCGAATTTCTCAGCTTCCTAACCCCAGAAATTTCGAACTCTAAATCAATTCATTCTCTCCATGTGTGTTTTTAAATGAACCCCAAGCCTCCTTCTTATACTTTTCTTGTTGAGACTTCAACAGCCGAGATTAAGTCTCTAATCAACGGCTAAGATTAAAAAACTTGACTTGATCCGCTTTCTAGAACATTTTCACCCATATTTTGATTAATACCCATGAATACTTTAATTTCCTAAGTTTAGACTTAGGAACCCCATTAAAAATATTAATTATTTTAATAAAATAAAATACGGGTGGAATTTCACCAAACAATTTCTGAGTTCTTTAGAACTCATGTGCCTTAGCCTCTCCACCAATTTTCATGGCTAGAGCACATCAGATGCTACCAAAAGCTAACACTCCCTCTTAGCGAGGAATGTGCTCTAGCAACAATGTGCAACTGCATGTCACTCTGTCTCTGAAGCATCTCCTTTCCGCACTGTTGTTGCCACCAACACTGTGTTGCTTCTGCTGCCGTTGCTACTGTACTGCTGCCCATGACACTGCCACTGCCATTGTTGCATCTGTACTACAGCTCCCTCTCAAATGCTGCGTTTGTTATGCTGCTAGCACTGCCACTGTTAACATTGCATTCGTACTGCAATTCATTCGGCAAATTTGGTAGAGAAATTTTGTTTTTATATGAAAAGTAAGTGTTTTTCAGATTGTTCATATTAGCAGATCAGAATTTCGTGGAATCTCTACATACCATATTCGATAGTTATGTCTGTTATTGTTGTTGTCTATCACTTGTTGTTGGGAAGGGTATATTGGATAATTTTGTATTAAGAAAACTGAAGCTTTTATATGATTTTGACATTTTTTTTGTGTTTGCTAGTTTTCAGGACTGTGTAGAAAAGTTAAAAAACACGGGTGGTTGCAAACATGTCATAGATAAGATCCTAAACTATTATGTTGGTTGGTTGGTCATTAAAATCTTGTCTTGACTGTGGGTCTTTATATCAAATTTTTGGAAAAAGGCAGCGTCATTGGTTCACTTTACAAAAAAGGTAATGCTTAATCTACAAGAATAATGTTTAATGACATGTCATGATCACCAACATTGTCTGGTGTATAGCAACTTGGTCCAGACATGGTAAAATTATAATTCAAATGATGTAATACTTGGACTAACTTATATGATAGTGGCATTTAATGCGAAGGATTTAACATGCTCATTGAAGATGATAGACAAGAGTGGTCCTGAAAGCTGCGCATGTCTTGCTATGTTGTGTGTCTCTAACAGAGTTGGGACTATTCCCTTTCGACTTGAGACTCACTCTCATCCTCTCCCTCTGCAGTGAAAGAACTTAGACACAAGTTACACTAAGCACTCACTAGGCACACGAACCTCGTTGTTTGAAGACTAAGTATACCACTCTCATGCGCTGACAAGCAAAAGCTAAGGCATATCTTTAAGATAATGGCAATCGGGCCATCATACCAGATGGGACTCCTACACCAAACGGTGTGAGGTCTAGTTGGGACTTCATATCGGGGAGATCCCCTGAATGTTGGCGGGTCCAGCACCATCAATAGTTCCCTAGAAAAATAGTTGTGTTCTCTTATATGAATTGTGCATTTATTTTTGTTCTATTCCGTGACAAATTTGGTAGAGAAATTCTGTTTTTATATGAAAAGTAAGTGTCTTTCAGATTGTTCATATTAGCAGATCAGAATTTCGTGGAATTTCTACATACCATATTCGATAGTTATGTCTGTTATTGTTGTTGTCTATCACTTGTTGTTGGGAATGGTATATTGGTTAATTTTGTATTAAGAAAACTGAAGCTTTTATATGATTTTGACATTTTCTTTTGTGTTTGCTGGTTTTCAGGATTGTGTAGAAAAGTTAAAAAACACGGGTGGTTGCAAACACGTCATCGATAAGATCCTAAACTACAATGTTGGTTGGTTGGTAATTCAAATCTTGTCTTGATTGTGGGTCTTTATATCAAATTTTTGGAAAAAGGCAGCGCCATTGGTTCACTTTACAAAAAAGTTAATGGTTAATCTACAAGAATAATGTTTAATGACATGTGATGATCACCAACATTGTCTGGTGTATAGCAACTTGGTCCAGACATGGTAAACTTATAATTCAAATGATGTAATACTTGGACTAACTTATACGATAGTGGCATTTCATGCGAAGGATTTAACATGCTCATTGAAGATGATAGACAAGAGTGGTCTTGAAAGCCTCTTAACTTGTATCCAAGACCTGAGTTACATCTTTAACATGCTTATGTTAGCATGGTTGGAATTTTCGTACAAAACTTACAAAAACATCCTTTGTTGGAACGAGAATCCTGATCCACACTACCCTTATGGTGTCACCTTTCAGACTTTAGTTGATTTATGTCAAATACAAGCTATTATATTTGTGCCATATCTAAAAAGCATTCCATTATCAAAACCATAATAGCAAACATCAAATAAAATGGGAAATGTGAATATCACATTATTTTTAGCTGAGTGATCTATTTGATTGAATTTATTAAGGAGTTTAGGTATGTTGGCACTTGGGCATTCGTCAAACCATACACTTTTTACCCTTTTTCCATTTTCAAAGAGGAACATTCTTCCCTTGAAAGACAAACTGTAAAGGTTAAGGAAAATCCTTATATGACTTGGAGATCACCTAGAGATAATTGAATAAAATTTAACATTGATGGATCAGCCAGAGGAAACCTTGGACCAGCAGGAGTTAGAGGGGTGCTCAGAGATAAGAAGAGTAGAGTCTCAGGGATATATTTTGTTCAAGAATAGTGTAATCCTCACACGTGGCTACCACAGACCCATATTAATGATTCATGTATGTGGCTAAGGCCAACTTTTAAAATTTTATTATAATACTAGGTTTTGGTGAAGGCTGACCTAGTCAACTTGTTATGTGGGTCCATAACTTGTCTTCGGGAGGGTGCCCTACCTCCTCAATTTCGTATAAAGACACACTCAAAAGTCATTTGTAATCTCATTTTGTGATCCATCTTGATTATTTTTAGCCAATGGGCATTATTTTTAAATTTAAATCAATTTTATTATAACTGAACCGTTGACTGAACCGGTAGACCCCTCGAACCAAGAACCGGTTAGAACTTGATGAGACTGGTAAAAAAACTAAACTAAAAAAACCGGTTGACCAAAAAATACATATAATATTCAAATTTTACAGAAAAAGATATATATTCATGTGCATCCATATGAATCCAAACCATTTATAAACAAATATTCCAAAGTTCTCATTTATATAGCATGTAAGGGGTGCATATAACCAAAATAGCATTGAGTGCAATCCATCTATCAACCAAAGTACATCAACAAATAAGCTATAGGATCTAGATTGCCCTAGCATCCAAAAATAATCATGCTATAATAAATACCTACATATCATCAAAGTTATTGCCTATATTGGGATATTCATCATCAATATGACCCTCTGAGCATTAAAAGAAAATAAAAGAAGCTTAACATGTCAAGTCAAGATTTTGTTTAAGTGCTAAGTACATTTTTACTAGGGTCATGACCAAGGAGTTCAATAACCTATGCCATTAATATCAAGGTGCATAGAGGGCTTGGTGCTCTTGCTTAAATTCTAGTTCCATACCCTCATATTCTTGAAAAAGGTACCGAGGAGGTGTTTCCTAGTGCTTTTTGCCTAAGCCTAGGAAAACAAGTGAACCCTCCTTTTTAGTGTGACTTTATGAGACCATTAAAGTCATGTGACTTTTTAGTCACTTTATGAGTTACAAACATACATTGTACTTTTATAATATTAAAGTGACTTTATGAGGCAAAAAGTACATGGTAGAAAAACAAGTTATTAAAGTGACTAGAGGGTGTCATTAATGAAGGGGGAGACATGGGATGGGGCCAATCCAATGTGATATTAGATCTCCACCTTTGATTAAGAGACATTGAGATTTAGGGATAGGTCTTCTCACCCCAATGGAGACTAAAAAGAAGAAAAAAGGTAAAGAGGAGGCTAATTCTTCATGTGTAGCTTTTGGAGAAGAGGAGAACAGAGAGGAGAAGAGAAGGCTGAGATAACATATTTTTGCTGAGGGAGAGACCAATTTCCAGCAAGGAGAAGGCAGCTATAGGCAAGCATTCCTAGGCAGAGTTGTAGCATGCAGATCAAGGAGGCACAAACCATACAAGAACCCGAAAATCGAGGAGAGATTCAATGTGATTTTCGAGGGGCTAAAGTGTGACAAAGGCACAAAATTTGGGGAGAAATTTCGGGTTTGACAGGCATGACAATCGAGAAGTCAGTCTGTCAGTGCAAATTTTGAGGAAGAAATTGTTTAACAGCAGCATGAATTTCGAGGTCTAACAATGTTGGTTTGTGGCATGAAATTTGAGGGATAGATGTTTGACAACAACAAAAATTTTGAGGCAGTAAAGTCTGACAGTGGAACGAAATTCAAGCGCATTTATTACTGGATTATGGCATGAATTTCCAAATAGTGGCATGGTTTTCTAGGAGCTGGGCCGAATTCTAAGGAGGGAGATAAGTACCCTGTTGTGTAATTAATGTTGTAAAAATTCTCTAAGATAAAGCAAATAAAATCCTGTTTCTATTGGTATTCCCTTCGGGGTTTTTCTAGGGTCTATTTGACTAAAAATCAATGTCTAAATTTTTGTGCATGCTTGTGAAATTTTTTATCTTCTGAAAGTGAAAAAGTAGTGGTAGCTTATAGTGGTTCAATTGCTTTTATATTCAAGTTTAAATTTCAACAATTAACCGTGGAGTTTGGGCATTAAACTAGATGAACAAAACAACTTAAAACTAGGTGGGGCTACAAGAAACAAATTTTCTACACATACATGACAAAATACAATGGAAACATTGCAATCCCCCTAATCCTAAAATTTTAAAAATCATTAAGTCTGCTGTATTTTGAGTGTGATCTAAACTTATACTTTCTCCATATGAAATCCAATGAGGTTGGCCCTGTTACCCACCAAAAATGGGTGACCCCTAGGAGAAGCTTTTCTCTTATTCATCTCTTCCAGCCAGTAATGAGCAACCCTTGAGAGCCACTTTGTAGCTGATGTGATGTGCCATTCATATCTCTGCCACTTGCATTATGTTGATTTGGAGTAGCATTGGATGTGCTATAGCCATGAAAATTGGTGGAGAGGCTAAAGCACATGAGATCTCCAAGACCCAAAAATGGTTTGGGCAGATTCTAATCGGTTTGGGAGATATTAAAATAATTAATATTTTTAATGGAGTTCCTAAGTCTAAACTTAGGAAAAAAAATATTAATGGGTATTAATATAAAACTGGGATAGAAGGTTCCAAAAGTCATGGATCAAGCCAAATCTATTCTTAGCCATTGATTAGAGAATTAATCTCGGCCGTTGAAGGACCAACAGGAAAAGTATAAGAAGAGGCTTGAGGGTCAGTTGGAGAACACATTGAGGGAGACCAATCAGTTCGATTTCTGGAACCGGGTTAGCTGAGAAATTCAAATTAGTGGTCTGGAGAGCAGCAGGAGGCATCAAGTATGGAACAGAGAGTCGGAAACAGCACCAGAAAATCGACGCAGAGGTTGGAGAGGCAGACGTAGAGTCTCTCAGGCAGACGCAGAGGCAGCAGATTGCGAAGTCACTAGAGGGCTTGCATGTGTGATGCAGAAAGGCCTAGTGCTGACGCAGAGAGGAAGGAGCTGATGCAGAGGACCTGGGAGCTACGTAGAGGTAAGCTAGCCTTACACTGAGACTGGGAGGAGTGCTAGAAAATTTTCTCTCTGTTGGGTAAGCCAGTTTGGCACCTAGTTGTACTAAAGAAGCTGAATAATAAAATCCTCCCTTGCTGCACCGGTTTTCCCACATTGGGTTTTTCCGGGGACTGTTGTCCAAAATATCTGTGTCGATGTGTTGATTCTTGTGCATGTGTTTGTTTTTGTATTATGGTGTGATATCTGTAGCAGAATTTATTTTAATGTTTACTGAAGGATTTTCATAAATAACTTATTGGGAAATAAGTAGGTAAAATAAATTAGTTGTTGTAGTGATAAAATTTTCACATGGTATTAGAGGAAGTAATTAGAGATAGGAAGGGAAAATCAATTATGTGTCGAGACCATGATGCAAAGGCATCTATGTCAGGAGACTCGCACAGATTTTCCGAAAATTGCACAAGAGAAAGTGATTTTGATTTCTCTATGTTGGCTTCCAGGTTGGAAGAAGAAGTGGCGTGTGTGACTAGCTCTGCATCATCAGAGGTATGGTATATAGACAGTGGAGCCTCTTGGCATATGATGGGAATCTGGGAATGTTTCTCAGATTATCGGGAGGAGAAGATGAACTTTTAGATCACCATGGGGAACAAGGCAAAGTGTACTCCAGTAGGGAGGGGTACCATAGTTTTTGAAACAGAAACGGGAGAGCGGTTCCGTGCTACCAGTGTGTTGCATGTACCAAGATTGGGGATGAATTTACTTTCCGTGTCGCAACTTCAAGGCAAAGGCTATGATGTCTTCTTCATCAAGGAGAAAGTATACGTCAAACACCCGAGCTAGAAAAAGAAAGTGCAGGTCAGGATCAAAAGTAACAGGTTGTACAGATTACAACTAGAATTACCAATGACACTAATAGGCAGTCATGGAGACAAGGATTTGAACGAACTATGGCATGGAAGAATGAGACATTTGCACCATGGGGCTCTGAGAATTCTCAGGAACACTGTAACAGGAGTTTCGGATCTTAGTACGGAACGAGATGATGTATGCAGAGGATGTGCTCTAGGAAAGTATGCCAAAGCAACATTTCCTAGAAGTAAAAACAGGGCCAAGAGTGTACTAGGATTGATACACTCAGATATCTGCGGACCCATGTCCACTAAAGCTCTTAGTGGTGCCGAGTACTTCCTTACCTTCATTGATGACCACTCAAGGAAAACTTGGATTTATTTTCTGAAAACCAAGGACGAGGTTTTTTGTCGATTCAAAGAGTTCAAGGCTCTGGTGGAGAATCTGTCTGGAAAGAAAATAAAAGTTTTGCGCTCAGATAATGGTGGAGAGTATGTCGATAAGGACTTCACTGATTTTTGTGCTAAGGAGGGCATCAGAAGAGAGTGGACAACTCCTTACAATCTGGAGCAGAATGGAGTAGCAGAAAGAAAGAACAGGACTATTGTAGAAGCAGCTAGGGCCATGATGTATGATCAGGATATGCCAAAATTCCTGTGGGCAAAAGCATGCAACGCAACAGTCTATGTTCAGAATAGAACTCCTCATCGGGCATTGGGCAAGATTACTCCAAAGAAAGTCTTCATAGGGAAGATGCCTGAAGTCAGTCATTTCAGGATATTTGGGAGCTTAACATATTGCCGCATACCCGAGGAAAAGAGGAAGAAGCTGGATCAAATTGCAGAGAAAGGATATCTAGTGGGATATAGCAAGAACGCTAAGGCATACATAATCTATATTCTAGGGAGCAGGAAGGTAGTAGTTCGACGAGATGTGAAGTTCATGGAGGACAGGGCTTTCTGGAAAATCTCGAGAAATGCCTTTCGAGGAGCAGACAAAAAAGGAACTGTTGGTCAAACCTCTTCAACCAATGGAAGAAAATAATTCTTCCTCGGGTTAGGAAGAATCACAGGATGAGGGGAAGCTAATAGAAGCATCTGTTGGCAGAGGAAGAACGAGCAAGGAACTTTGTCAGATTCTGCGTGATGCAGAGGACTTCATCGGTGCGCCAAGGAACAATAAGAGGGAGCGAAAACAACCAGATAGATATCAGGCATTAGTAGCTCAGGATGGGGAGCCTGGCGGTTTTTAGGAGGTAGCTCAACAACAGGTTTGGTTAGATGCGATGGTAGAGGAGTACAACTCCATAATGGTAAACGATGTTTGGGAGGTAGTGCCAAGGCCTCAAGATAGATCAGTGGTAGGTTCGAGATGGATCAACAAGATCAAATACGCTACAGACGACAGTGTTGAGAAATACAAAGCCAGGTTTGTGGCTAAGGGGTATGCTCAGAAGGAAGGAATTGACTACGAAGAGACCTTCACCTCGGTAGGCAGGTATACATCTATTAGAACCGTGATATCTCTTGCAGCACAGATGGGATGAGAGATTCATCAGATGGATGTCAAAATGACATTTTTGAACGAAGTGATAGAAGAAGAGGTATACATTGAACAACTAGAGGGCTTTGAGACACATGAGAAGAAGTCTCATGTATGCATATTGAAGAAAGCCTTGTATGGGCTGAAACAGGCACCTAGAGCATGGTATGGTCGAATCGATGGCTACTTGCAAAAAATGGGATTTGTCAAGAGTGATGCAGATCCAAATCTCTATTATTTGGTTGTAGAGAATGAGCCTCTAATCTTAGTATTATATGTGGATGTTCTCTTCCTGATAGGATCATCTAGTCTCATCGGGGACTGCAAGAAGAATCTAGCCACATAATTCTACATGAAAGATTTGGGATGAATGCATTATTTCCTAGGGTTGGAAGTTTGGCAACAAAAGGGGGAGATCTTCCTTGGGCAAGGGAGATATGTTATAGAAATCCTGAAGAGATTCAGGATGGAGGACTGTAGACCCATGGCTACTCCAATGATCACCAACTGGAAGAAGATTGATGCATCAGAAGACAAGGATGTTGATCCCACCTTATACAGGCAGCTCATAGGGTCCCTGATATATTTGGTCAATACCAGGCTAGACATTTGCTACGCTGTCAATACCTCAGTTAGTTCATGGTGGAGCCGAAGAAGGCGCACTGGGCAGTAGCCAAACATGTTCTCAGGTATTTATAGGGAACAATCGATTATGGACTCTTGTACACCAGGAGTAAGGATATCAGATTGAGTGGATTTACTGATGTAGATTGGGCAGTAAGTTCAGTGGATCGGAAAAATACCTCTGGGTACTATTTCAACATTGGATCAGGAATGACCCTCTGGTGCAGTAGGAAACAAAAATACGTGGCTCTGAGCTCAGCAGAAGCAGAATATATGGCCGCAAGCACAATTTTGTGCGAGGCCATATGGCTTAGAAAACTGCTTGTGAACCTATTCAAAAGAAAGATGGAGGCGACCAGGATCATGTGTGATAATCATAGTTGCATCAAGCTCTCTGAGAATCCAGTGTTTCATAATTGGTCAAAGCATATTGATATCCGGTGTCACTTTGTCAGAGACTGTGTCCAACGAGGAGCTGTACAGTTGAGCTACACTCCTACAGGAGAACAGGTGACAAACATCCTTACCAAGGCCCTTGGAAGAACCAAGTTTGATTATTTCAGGGAGAAGATGGAGATGATAAAGAATCCATTTCAGTAACATAAATGGGTATGATGTTGCAGTGCAGTAGCAGTCAGTAGTAGCACGATGAAACATGATGAGAAGGAGTTTTCAGTACAGATGCAGTGTTGGGAAGAAGGACCAGCAGTAGCACGGATGCAGAGGGAGTTGCAGTGTAAATGTAGTGTTGGGAATATGGACCAGTAGTAGCACGGATGCAGAGGGAGCTATAGTACAGATGTAACAGTGGCAGTGATAGAGCCATGGGCAGTAGTACAGGATGCAACAGTGCAGAGGATGTTGGGCAGGTAGGCTTAGCATCAACACAGGTACTGATGACGTATGATCAGAGTAATGCTCAGTGTGGAGTATTAGTAGAGCACAGTCCTCGCTAAGAGGGAGTGTTGATTTTGAGTAGCATTGGATGTGCGCTAGCCATGAAAATTGGTGGAAAGGCTAAAGCACATGAGATCTCCAAGACTCAGAAATGGTTTGGACAGATTCTAACCGGTTTGGGACAAGGTGAGGGGAAAGGACCAAACAAGAATATTTACTTCAAAAGGTTGAGTTGATCCTATTGGTGTCTAGCCTTGGGGATGCCTAGGGAAAATTCGGTCCTAGAGCTAGGGCTTGGGATTCCCGAAGATTCCACCATTAGAATGGCCTCAAATTTGGAGGAGAGGGAGGGGACCCACCAGCGCAGTAGCTTAGAGGAGATCAAACTTTTTCCTTGGGCCAATTGATGCCCTAGGTGACCCAATGGGGCTAGACTTGGGAAAAAGGTGAAAATGGTGAAAAGAAGGTTAATATGATCACTCTTTTTCAGGGATTAGTGCCTAGTTCACTCGGGGATATGGAGTCAAGGATAAAGATGAGTAAGAACTTGGTTTATTGATCAAGGAGGCCCAAAAAGTCAACTTCGTCCAATGTTGAGAGAAAGAAAAGAAAAGTGACCTTCAAGCATTTATACTTTAAAGCAAATGATGCAAGCTTCTCGAGATTAATAAATCTCTAGGACATTTCATTCATATTACATTGGCCCATACATTAAATTAGCTAAAACATGCTCAATTCCACATTTCGATAATGCAGCAACTAGCCCTAATTTTAACAATATGCAACAACGAATAATAACATCAAATTTACTTACAACGTTATAGAGTATATCCAACGAGCATTTCGTTTGCCCAATAAAGCTCCAAGACAAGAGAAACAACCCAAATCCATACATCAAAATTCATCCATCTCCAAAAATATCCACCAAGGAAAAAGTGCGAAAATTCTTTATGATTATAGAGATCCCAAGTCAAGTGATGATACAATTGAATGTATCTAACATCAATATATAGCCTCCTAATGAGTTCGAATTAGCCTATGGGCCCCTAAAGATAAAATAATGTGCAAATAATAACTCCTAATGGTGACAAGCCCACCATACTAGCTCATAATGTAAAAACAAGCCTCACAAGGGGCCAAATAATGATATGTGCATGTTGTAGGGCCCTCTAAAGGCTCAATAATATCCTGAAGTGCCATATTGAGGAATAAATTCCTCGGAATATGATGGACAAGGGGGTGGCCCCTTGTTCTCCAAGTAGTAGACCTGTGGTGCTCCCATTGGGTATGAGGGCACATAGATGACCCCATGGGTCTCCATATGAATCAGAGATCCTCTGCAAGGGTCTAAGTGGTGGAATGAATGCTTCTATGACATCGTAGAAGTCCTGGAACATTTGTCAAGAGTGTGGGGCTCTTGTGGGGGCCTGTTGGGCATAATGTACCAAGCATATCATCATCATCCCAAAAGTGGATCGCTAGTAATCTCTGAGCATCCATGAAGATCCATGGAGTGTTGTCTATTGTTGTGGAGGCCCATGGCTCTCTATGCACACCCTACATGTGCCAATGTAGACCTCTGGGGGTTAGGATCCCATATAGGGAAACAAAACCCAAATGGAAACTTACTGTCTTCCTGCATAAGATCCAATGCTTCCCCTAGGCTTCCAGTACAACCAGTTATTAAAATAATCAGTTAAAAAGCTTACAAATCATGGATAACAACATGGGCACTTCATAATGGCATGCCCTTCCTTAATGGGCTTTGGCATGTGTTAATGTCTCCAAGCTCCAAAGGGGGTTAGCCAAGCACCTTATTAGGTGGTTTCAGCCCTTAAAGGGGATAGTATGTCCAAGGTACATCCCTCTAATGGGGGCGGCAAGTGACAAATAAGTGGAATGGAATAGGGAATGAGAGGGGCAATCCTGGGCCACATAGTGGGGCATAGGGGTAGCTAGATAAGGGGAAGCCCACACCTGCGTATATAATGTGTAGAAGGGAGCAGTCGTGGTACATCAGGTGCCCCGACCTTGATTTTTCCACCCTTTTTTATATACCTTTTGCCTTCTATGAAGTTTCTTGAATTAATTACTCGGGGCTCAAAGGACAAGAGCATGATGTGTAAAATATAGCAGTGATTACCCCCTTTTCATTGCCCTCCAGGGGTTGGGACAATCATGGTTTCTTGAATGATAGGGGAGGCTCATCTGCGGCCTATGGAACTAGGGTGATGGCCATAGATTGGGGTAGAGCTCATGCAATAGCTTTTGCCCACGTGCTAATTATTTTTGTCCCGACCATCTTTTGCATTTTGTGGTACAATTTCTTGTTAAATGTGGCTAATTATGCTTGTCACTTTTTCTTTTAATTGCTTCAACCTCCAGGGCATCATTCTAGGCTTGACCCAAGGTGGGGGCAAGGGGATCGACAGGCTAGCCCTATGTGGACTTAGAATGGGAATGTGGACCCAGGTGGAGATGTATGGGGGTATAGTGAGTGGAAAGGGAGTAATATGTGCGCGTAAAGGAGCGGGACCATGCACCCAAAGTTGGGGTTTCCCAAGTAGTACCACCTTAGAACCGAATGGTTAATAAAGGAGATCCCATGGGACTAAGATCCAAGTATAACAACCAAAAGTGATCAAGAGGACAAGAGCACAAACTAAGCCCACTCTTTCCGCCAAATCCCCCCAGCAATCCATACCCAAAAGTATCCATGATAAGTAAACCCAATACCCAATTACCAAATGACAAGAATTTAGATTCTGGAGGCCCACCTTCAAACATACAATCAATACGTGTGGGTGAGGGACCACATGACTGGCTCAGGTGGTAGAGAAATGGCACAACGAGCTAGGAGGCATCAAGGGGCTACTGGCTGTGGCTCATCATGGAGAAATTTTTTCTCCTGGGGATATCACCCACAAAGTGGTGGGTAACAGGGTCACAATTCATAGCGGAAGCAATCAACTAGGGTTACACTTTCATGCCCTAGACTTTTACAACAACCTTTGTTAGGGTTTTGTATCAAACCTTATATATTATCATCAAAACTTTAATATTAAACCTTAGATATCCAACAAATAAACCATGTTAGGGTTTTAACCATACTGGAATAATCTAGGGTTTCTCTTTCAAGTCCTAGAATCTTATTTCAACTTTTACTAGGGTTTTTATCATAAACCCTAGATAATATCATCAAACCCTAAAAATCTAGGGTTTTATTGTATGCCCTAGATACCAACAACAAACCCTAAAAATCAAAAGGCTAGGGTTTCACCAAAGTGAACAAATAGCAAAAGATAGTTATTACAAGGGTTGATTTCATCTAAACACCCTTACAAAAGAAAATTTACGATTCTATAACAAAACCCTAGATATGAGAGAGTTATTAATATAAAGTAATTTTAAAGACAAAATGATTGTACCTTCTTATATGATGAAGACTTCCTACAAATTTTTATACATACCTTGAGTTGCTTCTTTCACAAACCTTGTAGGGCTTCCTCTTGAAGGGCTCCCTCTGCAACAAAGCTTCTTACAAATTTCCCTTTGAAGGCTCCCTCTGAATCTAGCCACAAACCTTTCCTTTTAGGATATTCTCGCAAATCTTTCTTCAAGGAAAATACAAGAGAAAGGACTTTTGTGAAAAGGTGGAAGCTCCCTCTTGATCTTGTATTAATCTAGGCATTGGGAGGGATTCCTTCAACTTATCAAAACAACTCAGGAACTTTTTAACAAAGTAGATCAGATCTACAAACCCTAGGAATTAAAAGAAAGATAAATCCTAGAGATAATCATAAAAGAAATTTTACAAGACCTAAAACAATGACCTATACTATAAACAAAGGATATGCAGGGGATAACATCCCTAAAGACTTAATAGAATAACTCTGACCTCAAAGTCCTCTGTTTTGGTCTTCTTTGATGGAGCTTCATCAGTGGCAATTGTGGCTTGATCTCTTTCTCTTTTCTTGTTTTTAGGATTCTCAGGACATTGATTCTTATAGTGTCCCATCTTGTGACTCAATCTTCCCATGAAGATTCTTCTTTGACCCTTTAAATTTCTTATTTCCTCCCTTCTTCTTGAAATGAGCAGAGTAGGCGTTTAAGGTGGTGTTCATTTCATCTTCTTGCTTTCCACCTACTAATGCAAGACAAGCTTCTTCTTGAGTACAGGTAGTCCACATTTCTCCAAAGGAGGGAGTATCTTTCCAACTACTAATTCCAACTACAAAGGCATTCCAAGACTTTGGTAGTCCTAGTAGGGCAGCAATCACAAGCTCCTTATCTGAGAGAATTTCATCAACTGCTTGTAGTTCATCTCTTATACGGGAAATCCTTACAAAGTAGGAGGACACAGTATCATCCTTTGTCATCTTGACAGTTCGCAGTTCATTCTTTAGACTTGCCACTTGTCCAATATTCTTGATTGTAAATAGCTTGGAGAGGGCATCATACATGCCTTTTGAAGTATCCAGTGTGGATATGTAGGGAATCCAGTTGTCCTTTACTCCATCCACAATTAGGTTCATGGCTATAATGTCATTTTCTTTGTACTTTTCCTTTACAACATCATCAGTTGGTTCTTTGGCTTTTCCTTGTACTAAATCCAACACTTAATTTCTTGCAAGGATGAAGTCCATCCTTTTCTTCCATGCTCTAAAGTTAGAAGCTCCTTGAAGTTTGTTCTCATATTTCATTGATGATGCCATAGGTAACCTTGTCAATGTCACTCTAGATATCCTTGTAGCTTTTCTTCTTCAAGTTAGCTTATAGGGAACCAAAACTTCTATATTACCTTTCAAGACTCGTATAAGGTCTCTCAATACTTCCTTCCTCCTAACAAATGGAGTCCTTCAATGGATCTTTAATAAGTAAGACTTCACTTCACCTTTATGAGCTACCTTGAAAACTTCTCTTGAATCCTTCCTTAAGATGATGAGAGATATTGATCTTCAAGTTTTCTTTTTCCTCTTCTACTTCACGTTAGCTCTGATACCATGTTAGAAAATCAGAAAGGCAGAAAGATTTTCTTCTCTTGATAATTCCTTGTGATTTCTTTGTAATCTTATTAACTTCTTTTATGTCTTCTTTTATATTCTTATCATCAAGCAACTACCAAAACATAAATGCATGAAGATCAAAACAACAAGGACACAAGATGTAGGCTCTCAGCCAAGGAAAAACCCCTCTCCTAGGGGAAAACCCAAAAATTCTATTTTCTTCCTTTAGAAGGAAATCACATGAGACAACCAAAACCCTTTGACCAAAACAAAGACCTTCTCCAATCCACCAAGTTAGATTCCAACAAAGTCCTTTCAAGATAACAACAATCGACTTCTAGTCAACACGAGTCAAATTTCTTTGATCCTGCTTCGATCACAAATTTTGGCTTCTTGCATCAAATTTTTGGCCCCTCCTGCAACTCAGAATCTTGCACGTGTGAGCCAGAACAAGAGAAAGACGAGCTTCTTTCCTTCTCTAGGGTTTCTCCTTTCTTTGCTAGTGTTTTTCCTGCTTCTTCAAGTCTTCTACACTCCTTGTAGCTTTCACACTTCCTTTTAATTGCATACCGAACTTCCTTTGATTGATGATACAAAAGGTCGAATTGCACTACTTATTTATAGTGGTTTGTGTGAGGTCGAGTCCCTTCAATGAGGCCAACTTGGTGGAGGAGATTTATTTTACATTTTTGACGTAAAAACAAATTTCTTCTTTGATACAATAAGCCCATGAAGGGTCTAATACAAGATGACAAGGACAATGACTCATGACACAAACCCTAGAATCACACAATGGGTGCTTAGTCCTAGAAACAAATTAAATTGAGCATGAAACCCATGCTTATAAAAATAATTTTCTTTTGATCTTTACTATAATTTTTCTTTTTCTTTCTTTTGACAAATACATAAGAATGACATCATGTCATGAGCTAGACAACAATTATCAAGATCGATACTAGTTACATTTCTCAACAATTCTCTCGTGTCACGACTCCTTTAACGAAGGTACCCCATTGCTTTGTGAACCGTTTCAGAGTTGTTCGTACCAATTTTGAGTCTGATGCTTTCTCCCCTACTGCAACAAGTTTATCACGTACTTGATATATTCTAGTGAGATAAAAAGAAATGATTTCATTTTTGGACATCTTAGTGATGTTGAGTTTCTCTCTCAACACCATTTTTCGGTTCTGGTTATTGCTTTGGTATAACTAAGTCAACACCTCTCACATTTTTCGGTTCTGGTTGTTGCTTTGGTATAACTCAGTCAACACCTCTCGCATTTTGTTGGCGGTTTTCTTTCGGGATATATGAGGAATAATATGGTCCTTCACTTTGTCTAGGATAATCCTTCTGACTTTCATGTCGTTGTGCTTATGGGTGGCTAGAAGTGTTGCATTGGTAAGAGGAATTTGAATTTATGCTACAAACTCTAGAGCTTGTTCTCCTCTAACATTAATGCAATCCTCTCTTCTAGATGTTGTAGTTGGATAATCCATCCAAGCGATCTTCAAACCTGAGACCGGTCTCCATCCCTGTCCAACTAATTAAATTGCTATGTATAGCTACTCAAATTAATTGTTGCATGCTCTGAGGCCTCGCCTTGTGCTTTGACTACACACTATCTCGATTAAGAACTCTTGCTAGTATGCTTCGATAATAAGCTCTATCCTATTTGTTTTCCTTTTCCTTGAGCAACTGTCTCTTGGCTAGATTCACGCTTTCTCTCCACCCTCCACGGGATTGTTGGTTGTCCCTTCTACACATAGGTCCTTTGGTTGTGGTAGCTTGGTTGGGCCCTCGACCTGCACATGATTTGTAAAAATAAATCCACACATGTGCACCCCCTACTGCTCAACCTTGGTTGTTGATTGTGTTTCCCACGTAGCCCAATGCCTCAGCTGCTCCTTGTGCCGACTGCCTATTGTGTGACTCAACTTATGTCCACACAGCCTGGGCCACGACGACTAACCCCCTCTGCCCAACAATTTCTTGTTGCAATTTTCAATCTGGTCGCTCGGCTATTGTCGACGTCTGACTGCGTGTTGTTGTTCTGATGGTCGCGACGTCTGCTCCTGTTAGCCAGCTGATAGACGACTCTCGATGACTCTGTCTCCACTTCGCCCAACAATCGTGCCAACGAAGACTTCTATGCGGGGTCAATTGCGTCTGCATCCTATGGGTTGGCTTGCGTGGCAGTTGGCAGTTGTTGTGGTCGCTGGGTGGGCCGTTAACCCTGTCAACCATCCCCTCGTGTCTTTTTTTTAAATATTAAATCGTGCCTCGTTAAAAAAAATGACCCCTTAAAAGATTTCCTTTTGACGATTTGGTCGATTTACTTTGGCTTTAAAAGTTTTTCGTTCGGACAATTGCGACCGATCTTGGTTCCAACTATTCGATACGAACTCGACACTTGCGATTCCAAGATTGTTTTAGAGTTTTAGCTCTAATACCATGTTATATTTCCTTGAACCCAACACTTGGTATTTAATTCTGAGCAAGAACTCACTTAGTGAATAAACACATGGCTAGGTTCCTAACAAAATATTCAACTAAAGAAAATAATGGTCTGAATCACAATAATACACAAATTTTTGCCCAAAAAATCAGTTCGTCATTAATAAAAACTCAGAACCTACTTGGGCTCCCGTCTTGGGATAATGGCCCAACTAAGAAAATACAGATACAATAATCCGGTTTGCCTTAGACCGACGCTTGATTTCACTTGCAGATCTAGATTTCGAGTCCCTTTGTACTTCCTCGGACCCAACACACCTTTCATTGAGATGCCACTCTCAATCTTGTGTTGTTGTTGTGTGTCTATCTCCTCTCCTCAGCCTTGCTTTTATAACTTTACATTGAGCCAAAACCCTAATCCTAACCCTAATATCAAAGTGATTGACAACCGATATTAGATCTCACCTCACTTGATATCAATGGCTAAGATTAAAACTTACTAAAGTAAATTGCTTTACTTTTCTTGTTTTATTAGCTCAATAAACCGAAATTAATATGTGCTTTTTCCTATCTATTTAGGCTAAGTTACATTAGCAACTTGCTCAATCTAGAGCAAGTGTTCTAAGAAGATGTGGGTGAGTTCGACATGCCTAGATACAGGGCTTGTCTAGAAGTACTTGCCTGAGCTACAATCTTCAACAATTTGGGGGTCAAACTGGTCGGACTAACTGGTTGCGCCAGTTTTGATAACGCTGATCTAAATTTTGTGTAGCTAGCATTGACAACTCACAAGCCAGTACTAGCAGAATCTTGTGACTTGGCAAGGGTCAAGATGCTAGGAGACAGTCCCATATGGGGCTCCCACTGCAAGGGGTCACCTACCCTTTGAGCCTCATGGTAACAGGTGAATATTAATCATTCAATAGGTACAAACTCTACCTTCCTCTGGTTTTGAACCTGTGACTTCCCAGGAGAAAACACGTTTTCTTAACCATTCACCCCACTCAAGCTGTACAACCTATGAGAATTATTCTCTATCAATGTGATTTTTGTTGCATCTTTGGCTTTCTTTATTGTTCATGGGTTAATCCCATTCATGTGTTTGGTGATTCTCTCTCTAGTGTACTTATGATCAGCACTAGCACTGCTGTTTTGGGGTTATATTGGCCATTATTAGATATTCCTCTCTCCATTGTACTTTTGCTAAGGCATTCTATTTTCTAAGCAGTGCACTGCCCTAGTGCTGTTATTTTCTCCATTTATTGCAGGTTTTAGGGTTTGCTGGTGGTTCCATTCAATCCTTCTCCCTTGCTTTCTCTAATGGATCTTCATATTGTATCAAGAGGGGTTTAAAACTCCCTTCCCTCTTCATTGCTGGTTATGGTTTCTTCTTGGTTGTTTTTTTACAGTGCTCCGAATTTTCAATGGAAGTCTGTGCCTAACTTATGGAGTATTAGGCCTGTTTTATGGTGTTATCATTTCCTGGAGAATGGCACCTCATTGAGGCCTGTTTTTAGTTCCCTCTTCATTGCTGGTTATGGTTTCTTCTTGGTTGTTTTTTTACAGTGCTCCAAATTTGCAATGGAAGTCTGTGCCTAACTTATGGAGTATTAGGCCTGTTTTATGGTGTTATCATTTCTTGGAGAAAGGCACCTCATTGAGGCCTGTTTTAAGGTTGTTTTATGTGCTTTCTTGGATATCTCGTCCATAGATTTGAGTACCTGGCATTAGGTTTTACCTGCTGATCTAATTTCAGCCATTTTTCTTGAATTGATCCATGGCTATGTGCTGGGATTATCTCTGTTTTTCTTGTGATTGGAAAACAAGGGTTTTGGATCATCCAGTTTAGTCATTTTCAGCAATTGATCTGTGGCTATGGGTTTGTAGCATCATTGTTTTCATATGATTGTAGAACTAGGGTTTTGGACCATCCATTTACCCATTTTCAGCTGCTGATCCGAAGCTAGGGGCTGGTAGCATCATTTTTTTATGTGACTGCAGAACCAGGGTTTAACATCCCTTTCTTTACAGAAGATTTGGAGATTTTTTGGCTACTGTCATTGCCTTAAGGGATGTGGACTAAGGTTTCTGGATTGGCTACTTTCTAGGGTTTTAACCCTCTTCATGGCTCACATCAACCATGGATCAGGAGATTTTTGGCTCAAGGCATTGCCCCAAGGGCCATAGAAGTAGGGTTTCTAGTTCATCTCTCTACAGCAAATTATTTCTCTATGGCCACACTCTTCAGCTAAGGTGCGTGCTAAGGTGTGCCCACATTCAATACATTGTAGGTTTTTTGGAAGAAGCTAGTACTATCTTTTTCGCCTTTGGCTCTAGTCTCTAATCAAGGAGATTTTTACAAACTTATTTGTGCCATCCTTAAACATAATGGACTCGACATGGATGTTTGCCCTAGTTAAGGTGGCTACTTATACTTGACTAATGATATAAGGAAGATATCTGTATGCATTTTTGTCACAAGGAGGATGTACCTGAAAGACTTGCATTGCCTATCTTCAGATATTTGAAGAACTTGGCAAGAGTAGTAGTTTGTGACATGGATCTTTTTGTTGATATGCCCTGCCTTTGGAGCAAGGGTTTGTGGATGGAGAAGTCCCTTCCTCTTGATATTAATATATGACTTCATCAACTTCATGTTTTAGGGTTATTGGATCAAGTACATGGGCCCATATTCTAGTATATTGTTTATATAATCCTTCCAATCCAAATGCTATCTTTGTTGGAGTTTTTTTTAGTGGGTTTGCAAGATCTGTCCCATTATTTTTTTATAGATGACTCTTCGCTGGATGCATCATAGCCTATTACAGTGGATTTCTTCTTTCCATATTATGATGTTAGTTATTTTGGATGTACTACATTTGGCAGATTTAGTTCCAAGGACAACTTGTGCCATCTTTTGTACTTTTAGTGGACTAGCATACATTAGTGGAGCTTTTTTTCTAGACCTCTGCCATGTTAATTTTTAATACCACATCCGATTGATTTTGCCTCAACAATTATTTTATACCAAGAAAAATACTTGCTCAATGAAATTTTAGAAATTGCTGAAAAATAGATACACTGGTATTTTTAACTTTCAGAAATAAATTGTTGATTTGGGGTAGCATCGGATGTGCCCTAGCCACGAAAATTGGTGGAGAGGCTAAGTCACATGAGATCTCCAATACCCAGAATGGGTTTGGGCAGATTCTAAGCAATTTGGGGGATATTAAAATAATTAATATTTTTCGGAGTCCCTAAGTCTAAACTTAGGGAAAATAAAATATTAATGTGTATTAATATAAAAATGTGTTAGAATTGTCCAAAAGTCATGGATCAAGCCAGATCTAATCTTAGCTGTTGATTAGGGACTTAATCTCAGCCATTGATTTGTCAACGAGAAAAGTATAAGAGGAGGCTTGAGGGTCACTTGGAGAACGCACTGAGGGAGACCAGTCAATTCAATTTCTGGAGCGGGGTTAGTTGAGAAATTGAACCAGTGGTCTAGTGAACAATCAGGAGGCAGCAAGTACGGAGCAGAGAGGCGGGATCGGCCATTGGAGATCAGCGCTGAAGCAGATGCAGGGCTTTTCAGGTAGATGCATAGGCAGCAAAAGACTGCGCAGTCACTTGCTGGGCCTGCATGAGTGACACAGAGAGGCCCAGGGCTGATGCAATCAAGAAGGGGCTGACGCAGAGGGTTTGAGAGCCACGCAGAGGTCATTTGCGCTGATGCTGGGATTGGGAGAAGCGCTGGAGAATTATTCCTCTTTGTGGGTATGCCAGTTTGGCACCCTGTTGTACGGAAGAATTGCTGAATAATAAAATCTTCCCTTGCTGCACCGATTTTCCCACATTGGGTTTTTTCGGGGACTGTTGTCCAAAATATCTGTGTCAATATGTTAATGCTTGTGCATATGTTTGTTTCTGTATTATGGTGTGATATCTGCAACAATATTTATTTTAATGTTTATTGAAGTAATTTCATAAATAACTTATTGTGGAATAAGTAGGAAAAATAAATCAGTGGCTGCAGTGATATAATTTTCACATGGTATCAGAGGAAGTAATCAGAGACAGAAAGGGAAAAGCAGTTATGGGTCGAGACTATGATGCAGAGGCATCCACATCAGGGGACTCACATAGATTTTCAAAAGATTGCACAAGAGAAAGAGATTTCGATTTCTCTATGTTGGCTTCCAGGCTGGAAGAAGTGTGTATGACTAGTGCTGCATCATCAAAGGTATGGTATATACACAGTGGAGCTTCGTGGCATATGACGGGAATCAGGGAGTGTTTCTCAGAATATCGAGAAGAGAAGATGCACTTTTAGATCACCATGGGGAACAAGGAAAAGTGTACTCTAGTAGGGGAGGGTACCATAGTTTTTCAAACAGAATCGGGAGAACAGTTCCGTGCTACAAATGTACTGCATGTACCAAGATTGGGGATGAACTTACTTTCCGCGTCGCAACTATAAGGCAAAGGCTATGACGTCTACTTCATTAAGGAGAAGGTATATGTCAAACACCCGAGCTGGAAAAAGAAAGTGTAGATCGAGATGAAAAGTAATTGGTTGTATAGATTGCAACTAGAATCACTAATGGCACTAATATGCAGTCATGGAGACAAGGACTTGAACGAACTGTGGCACAGAAGAATGGGTCACTTGCACCATGGAGCTCTGAGAATTCTCAATGGCATTGTAACAGGAGTTCCGGATTTGAGTACGGAACGAGATGATGCATGCAGGGGATGTGTTCTAGGAAAGTATGCCAATGCAACATTTTCTAGGAGCAAACACAGGGCTGCGAGTGTACTAGGATTGATACACTCTGATATCTGCGGACCTATGTCCGTCAAAGCTCAGTGGTGTCGAGTATTTCCTTACCTTCATTGATGACCACTCAAGGAAAACTTGGATTTATTTTCTGAAAACCAAGGATGAGGTTTTCTGTCGATTCAAGGAGTTCAAGGATCTAGTGGAGAATCTGACTGGGAAGAAAATAAAAGTTTTGTACTCAGATATATGGTGGAGAATATATCGATAAGGATTTCACTGATTTTTGCGCTAAGGAGGGCATTAGAAGAGAGTGGACAACTCCATATAATCTTGAGCAGAATGGGGTAGCAGAAAGAAAGAACAAGACTATTGTAGAAGCAGCTATGGCCACGATGTATGATCAGAATATGCCAAAATTCCTGTGGGTAGAAGCATGCAACACAACAGTCTATGTCCAGAATATGACTCCTTATTGGGCAGTGGGCAAGATTACTCTAGAGAAAATCTTCACAGGGAAGACACTTGAAGTTAGTCATTTCAGGATGTTTGGGAGTCTAGCATATTGCTGCATACCCGAAGAAAAGAGGAAGAAGCTGGATTAGACTGCGGAAAAGGGATATTTGGTAGGATATAGCGAGAACGTTAAGGCATACAAAATCTATCTTCCAGAGAGCAGGAAGGTAGTAGTACGACGAGATGTAAAGTTCATGGAGGACAAGGCTTTAAGAAGATCTCGCGAGATGCCTTCTGAGGAGCAGTTGAAAGAGGAGCCGTTGGTTAAACCTCTTCAATCAACAGAAGTAAAGAATTCTTCCTCAGGACAGGAAGATTCTTAGGATGAGGAGGAGGAGTGAACAGAAGCACCTGCTGGCAGAGGAAGAACTAGTAGGGAACTCTGCCAGATTTTGCGAGATGCAGAGGACTTCATCGTGCGCCAAGAAACAATAAGAGGGAGCGAAAACAACCAGATAGATATCAGGCATTAGTAGCTCAGGATGGAGAGCCTGCCAGTTTCAAGGAGGAAACTCAACATCAGGTTTGGCTAGATGCGATGGTAGAGGAATACAACTTCATAATGGTAAATGATGTTTGGGAGGTTGTGCCAAGACCTCAAGACAAGTCAGTGGTAGGTTCAAGATGGATCTACAAGATCAAATACGCTGCAGATGATAGTGTTGAGAAATACAAGGCTAGGTTTGTGGCTAAGGGGTATGCTCAAAAGGAAGGGATTGATTATGAGGAGACCTTCGCCCTGGTAGCCAGGTATACATCTATTAGGACCGTGATATCTCTTGCAGCCCAGATGGGATGGGAGATCCATCAGATGGATGTCAAAACGACATTTCTGAACAGGGTAATAGAAGAGGAGGTATACATTGAACAATCAGAGGGCTTTGAAACTCATGAGAAGAAGTCTCATGTATGCAGATTGAAGAAAGCCTTGTATGGGCTGAAACAGGCACCGAGAGCATGGTATGGTCGAATAGATGGCTACTTGTAGAAAATGGGGTTTGTCAAGAGTGACGTGGATTCGAATCTCTACTATCTGGTTGTAGAGAACGAACCACTAATCTTAGTATTGTATGTGGATGATCTCTTTCTGACAGGATCATCCAAACTCATTGGGGACTGCAAGAAGAATCTAGCCACAAAATTCGATATGCAGGATTTGGGATGAATGCATTACTTCGTAGGGTTGGAAGTTTGGCAGCAGAAGGGAGAAATCTTCCTTGGGCAAGGGAGGTATGCTACAAAATTCCTGAAAAGATTCAGGATGGAGGACTGTAGACCTATGGCTACGCCAATGATCACCAACTGGAAGAAGATTGATGCATCAAAAGACAAGGATGTCGATCCCACCCTATACAGGCAGCTCATAGGATCCCTGATGTATTTGGTCAATACCAAGCCAGAAATTTGCTACTCTGTCAACACCCTCAGTCAGTTCCTGCTGGAACCGATGAGGGCGCACTGGGCAGCAGCCAAACATGTTCTCAGGTATTTACAAGGAACAGTCGATTATGGACTCTTGTACACCAAGAGTAAGGATATATTGAGTGGATTTACTAATGCAGATTGGGCAGGAAGTTCAGTGGATCGGAAAAATACCTTTGGGTACTGTTTCAACATTGGATCAGGAATGACCTCCTGGTGCAGTAGGAAACAAAAGTTCGTGGCTCTGAGCCCATCTGAGGCAGAATATATGGCGGCAAGCACAACTTCGTGTGAGGCCATATGGCTTAGAAAACTGCTTGTGAACCTATTCAGAAGGAATATGGAGGCAACCAGGTTCATGTGTGATAATCAGAGTTGCATCAAGCTCTCTGAGAATCTAGTGTTTCATGATAGGTTGAAGCATATTGATATTTGGTGTCACTTTCTTAGGGACTGTGTCCAATGAGGAGCTGTATAGTTGAGCTACACTCCTAAAGGAGAACATGTGGTGGACATCCTCACCAAGGCCCTTGGAAGGACAAAATTTGACTACTTCAGGGAAAAGATGGGGATGGTAGAGAACCCATTTCAGTGGCAGAAATGGGAGTGATAATTGCAAGGATGTAGAGGGAGTTTCAGTGCGGATGTAGTGTTGGGAGAAATGACCAGCAGCAGCATAGATGCAGAGGGAGTTGTCGTACAGATGCAGCAGTAGCAGAGCCATGGGTAGCAGTATAGGATGCAGCAGTGGTAGAGCCATGGGTAGCAGTACAGGATGCAGCAATGCAAAGATTGTTGGGCAGTAGGCCTAGCATCAACATAGGGACCGATGCCGGATGATTAGAGTGATGCTCAGTGAGGATTATTACTAGAGCACAGTGCTCGTTAAGAGGGAGTGTTGATTTGGGGTAGCATTGGATGTGCTTTAGCCACGAAAATTGGTGGAGAGGCTAAGACACATGAGATCTCCAATACCTAGAAAGGGTTTGAGTAGATTCTAAACAATTTGGGAGATATTAAAATAATTAATATTTTTTGGAGTTCCTAAGTCTAAACTTAGTGAAAATAAAATATTAATGTGTATTAATATAAAACTGTGTTAGAATGGTCCAAAAGTCATGGATCAAGCCAGATCTAATCTTAGCCGTTGATTAGGGACTTAATCTCGGCCATTGATTTGTCAACGAGAAAAGTATAAGAGGAGGCTTGGGGATCACTTGGAGAACACACTGAGAGAGACCAATCAGTTCAATTTCTGGAGCGGGGTTAGCTGAGAAATTGAACCAGTGGTCTAGTGAGCAGTCAGGAGGCAGCAAGTACGGAGCAGAGAGGCAGGATCAGTCATTGGAGATCAGCGCTGAGGCAGGAGAGGCAGACGCAGGGCTGTTCAAGCAGATGCATAGGCAACAAAAGACTGCGCAGTCACTTGCTGGGCCTGCGGGAGTGACGCAGAGATGCCCAGGGCTGACGCAGTCAAGAAGGGGTTGACGCAGAGGGTTTGAGAGCCACGCAGAGGTCAGCTGGGTGGACGCTGGGATTGGGAGAAGTGCTGGAGAATTATTTCTCTCTGTGGGTAAGCCAGTTTTGCACCCTGTTGTACAAAATAATTGCTGAATAATAAAATCTTACCTTGCTGCACCGGTTTTCCCACACTGGGTTTTTCCAGGGACTGTTGTCCAAAATATCTGTGCCAATTTGTTAATGCTTGTGCATATGTTTGTTTCTGTATTACGGTGTGATATCTGCAGTAGTATTTATTTTAATGTTTATTGAAGTAATTTCATAAATAACTTATTGTGGAATAAGTAAGAAAAATAAATCAGTTGCTGCAGTGATAGAATTTTCACATAAATTGAAGCGAAAATAAAATAGGAAAATCAACCAAAAGAGCATCAGAAATTTCTGCCCAAACAAATCTTCCTTCACTTATTATATATGAAAAACTAAGGCCTTGACCCACAAATAATACATAGAAAATCATTGTTGCGAACATCTCGATAACACCCTGATTTTATCTCGAAATCACGATTTTTTGGCTTAGCTGATTTTTGTCGATTTCTACCGATATTTTGATGGTATCTTGATTTTGCTGATGTTTGCCAATATTTATTGATATTTTCCCGATTTTTACGATTTTTTGGTTTTCTGGACCCTTGCCAATTTTACCCCGATGCCGATGTTCGCAACATTGCAGAAAATACAATAGAATGAGCTTGGATTCCGGCCCACTAAAAATTCAGCCTCTAGAGAAATTTAGCTTCTATGGAAAATACTTGGCCTTGGCAAATCTATGGAAAATACTTGGCCTTCACGAATTTCACTCCCAAAAATTCCTTTCAACACACCTTTTCCTTCTCTACAGTCCTTGAGTCTCTCACTCCTTGAGAAAATCGTTCTCTCAACCACAATCTCTCAATCACAATGTGTCTTTCACCTCTCCTTCAGGGTATTTTATGGTTTCATTAAGCCAAATCTCTATCCTTAGTCTCCCTAGTGATCAATGGCTAAGATTAGATCCTAAGCCTCACTTGAGATCAACACTAGAAGTTAAATCTAAGTCAGTTAAATAATTTAATTATATATCCTTAGAAACCTAACTTAATAGTCAATATTAATTAATTAAATAATATATGTACTTTTCTTAAGTTAAAATTAGGAAATAAATCATAATAATCACTTACTCTTCATGAGCAAGCACCTAAAGAGGCAATCTAACATCTTTAGCATGCTAGACACCGAGCCTATGCACAAGTACCTGTTTGGGCTAATAACATCAACACTCCCTCCTACTGAGGAAGATATTCTACACCACCTCCCTTCAATAGAGGCTTTGTGAGAATATTTGCAACCTACTCATTTGTGGATATGTGTTGAAGCTTCAGAACTCCCCTCTGGATCCTGTATTTGATGAAGTGATACTTGATCTCTATATGCTTGGCCCTGTCATGAAATATTGGATTCTTAGAGAGCTTAATGCAACTCTAAATGTCACAGTGAATCACTGTCGGTTTTAACTCAAGACCAAATAACCCCATGAGCATCTTGTGAAGTCAAATGGCCTCACAACTCGCCAAACCAATGCCACATGGTTTGGGTTTGAATTTGAGTTTGATGATAATTAAGTTCGATTCAAGTTCAATTTTTTTAATAAGGTTTGATTAGGTTTGCCATTAAATTCAAATATATATATATACATTTTTCAAAATTTGTATATATTAAAAAAATTATATATAACTATCAATAATTATATTTTAATAAATTTGCTTTTATAAATAAACTTTTAATAATTCATGAATCATAATATATATTATACATTATAATAATATATATTATACATTATAATGGAATTTACACGTTTATAGAAAATGGGTTTATTGTACATATATTGTTAATTTATTAGACGTGCCCATGACAACTGTATGTTATAGAAAATATGTTTGTTGTAGATATATACCTAATTTATTTGACATCCCTGTGACCATTGTGAAAAACCAGGAAAAACAATAACTTGATGCTTGACTCAGAAGGTTCTCCTCCATGTAATTTGAGTTGACATCGGAAGAACCCTTAACCCTGTTCACGCATTGGAATAACCCATAATCCTGCTGGATTTCTTCACTGGTTTCTTTTTGGTTGTTGTCTGCGGATTCTCTTCTGACGGAGCACAAAATTTCACATGTCACACAAGTTTCACGCCCTTTTGATTTTCATAACTCACACGATCCACTGAAACCTATCCCGAATTTTCACTTAATCCACTGAAATCAGTCCCGAATTTGTATAGAGTTTGGATCTCAGTTAGAAATTGAAGCATTTAATCGAGTGGTTGGAATGCATATTTCACTTCATTCAACCACACATTTGATTGCTATATGGAGATCCGAGGGGCTAACCTGAACCAAGCTAGCCGAAGTGTATGTAATGAACCTAAACCGAACCTTAGTTGAACTTAAGGCGAATTTTATTTTTGTTTTGATGTTCGTCAAACTTTGAACCTCAAGGTTCAAGTTCGATGAACCTTGTGACATTGCACCAAACTCACAACCATGTACTTTGCCTTTGTTGAACTGAGTGCCATTGAACTTTGCTTCCTGCTAAACCATGAAATCAGTATTGATCCGAAGCTGAAGTAGCACCATGAGGTGCTTTTCTTGTCTGCAACACTCCCAGCCCAATCTGAGTTTGTATAGCCCACTAATTGAACTCCATCACTTCTAACACATCTAAGCCCAAAATCCATTGTACCTTGAAGATACTTGAGCACGTGCTTCGCTACCACCCAATGAACCCTCCTCGACTCCATCATAAACCGACTCATTGTATTCATAGAAAAGAAAACATCTAGCCTCGTGTTAACCAGATACATCAAAGAACCTATCAGCTGCATGTATAATGTGGGATCCACCAACTCTGACTCAAAAGCATTGAAGTTCCTCAAGTTGGTGTTCATGGGTGTCGAGATAGGCCTACAATCCTCTATCCTGAAACTCTTCGGGATCTTGACTGCACACTAACCTTGTCCAAGGAAAATCTCACCTCTTTGTTGCCACACCTCCAATCCCAAAAAGTAGTGCATCATGCCGATGTCCTTCATCTCAAACAATGTCTCAAGATCCCGCTTGCACATGTTGGAATTTCTAAGTCTAACCCATTAGAAACCCTTCATGTACTTTCTGATTTATTCCTACCTACTTGTTCTGTTAATTAACAAGTTATTTACCATGTAAATACTGGAAATAAATACAAGTACATGCTCAACACATTACAGATCATCAACTGAAGGAAACAGAAACAGACACACAAGTGACACCATTGTTTTTGGACTAATGTCCCCGGAAAAACCCAATGCGGGAAAACCGATGCAGCTATCTGAGGGTTTGATTTATTAAGCAGTTTCAAAATACAATCTGGGTGCCAAATCTAGCTCACCCAATAGAGAAAAATCTCGGCAGTAGTACCTCTCTACTCGGAAGTAGATATTTCGGCTGAAACCTCGGATAAACACTCCGGCAGCTCCACAGCTCCAATCTGCCCCACGAAACCCCAGCGTCAACCTCTCCCTGGCCTAGCGTTAGCCCAGTGTCACTTTGGCTTGGCTTGCGTCAGCGTCTGGAGGCACTGCGTCAGTCCTCTAGCCCTGTGTGTCACCCACGCTAGCCTTCTGAGGCACTGCACAACTCCTGGTTGGCTTTGCGTGCCTTGGCTTTTTCTGCGTCCCTCTCTCGGCTACTCTGCTGATTCTCTCGGTGCTATCTCTGTTTCTCTGCTTCTGTATTCACTGCCCCTCAACTGCAACTCTGATCACTCTCTCAACTTTCTCAACAAACCTAGCCCCAGAAAGTCGAAATCTTGATCTCTTGGTGTTTTCTCCAAGTGACCCTCAAGCCGCCTCTTATAATTTTCTCGTTGACAAATCAATGACCGAGATTAAGTCCCTGATCAACAGCTAAAATTAGATCTGGCTTGATCTATGACTTTTGGACCATTCTAACACAGTTTTATATTAATTCACAATAATATTTTATTTTCCCTAAGTTTAGACTTAGGGACTCCATTAAAAATATTAATTATTTTAATATCTCCCAAACTCTTTAGAATCTGCCCAAACCCTTTCTGGGTATTGGAGATCTCATATGCCGTAGCCTCTCCACCAATTTTCGTGCCTAGAGCACATCCGATGCTACCCCAAATCAACACTCCTTCTTAGCGAGGACTGTGCTCTAGCAATACTCCTCACTGAGTACCACCCTGATCATCCGGCATCGGTCCCTATGTTGATGCTAGGCCTGTTGCCCAACATCCTCTACACTACTGCATCCTGTACTGCTACCCATGGCCCTGCCACTACCACTGCTGCATCTGTACGACAACTCTTTCTGTGTCCGTGCTGCTGCCCATGGCCCTGCCACTGCCACTGTTGCATCTGCACTGCAACCCCTCTCATCATGTTGCATTGCGTTGCCCATAGCACTACCACTGCTAATTGTTGCACTGAAACTCAGTTACTAAGAAGTAAGTAACTGATCTCCCAACTCTGACATCTCTGTCAGGCTAGAGACACCCTCGATGCTGAAACTCCTTCTATCGCTGACAAGTGCTCCCTCTCTAACCTTTGCGCTGCTGCAACAACTCCATGCATCTCGCACCGTTGCACACCTCTCTGTGCCATCTTGCACTGGTGCAACACTCCTGTGCTTCTCGCACTGCTACCTCACGCTGTCCTGGGAATCCTGCACTGTAGCTCTCTCTGTCGCTCCATCCGCATCTGTCTCTACTGACATTGCCAGTTATGCTACTCCTCTTCGGGGCTCCCATGGCAAGGTCTAATCCAAGAGGCTGGGTACCTCGAGGATCCTGCCCCTCATCTTCTATAGTCCCTCTGACTACAGCTCGATGTCTCCCCACTTCCGCTCAAGTGGTGTGTGTGCACTCATGGCATAGTCATCGTCTGTCTCTACTTCCTTCTCTGCCCTTGCTGGCGCAGCCTTGGTCTCGAAGGCCTCTCCCTTTCTCTTCTTCCTTGGACACTGGGTCGCATAATGACCCAGCTCCCCATAGTAGAAGCATTTGACCTTGGAGAGGTCCTTCCGTATCTCCTGCTTTCCCTCAGATGCTAGGGCAACATCCACCTCATCCTCCTTGATTTTGGTCCCCTTGCCGCTGCTTCCGGCCTTACTTAGCCTTCTGATCTCTTCTTGGCGAAGAGCTGCCCACATTTCCTCCCAATCTGGAAGGGTTTCCCTGCCTAGTATGCTCTGGACAAACACCTCCCAGTCTTTTGAGACTGCGTTAAGGGCTGTTCTCACCATCAATTCTTGATTTGGCGTGGCTCCTATGGAAGTCCACTGATCCCGGATCTCCTTCAATTGACTGAGGAAGGGGTTGCTCTATTCTCCCTTTTGCATCTGGTATGATCGCAATTGATTTTCTAGTAACATCCTTCTCTGCACAGAAGTATGCTAGTACAATTTCTTTAGGGCCTCCCACATCTCATTTGTCGTGTCCTTTTTGGCAATATGTGGCACCACATGGTCCTTGAACCCGTCAAGAATGATGCTCTTGGCCCTCGCCATTGCCTCCTCGTACTTGTCGTTATCAGCTGGGTCAACTGGGATAGCTATCGTCCTCAAGGTGAAGTGCTTGACACGATTTCTGTCTAGAAGGATTCTGGCCTTCTAGACTACGAAGTTTGAGGCCCCGTCCAGTCTGTCCTGGTCTCTTACCCCATTCACTGTCATCTCACTGCTCCTCTACTTCCCTTCTGGAAGTTCTTGGTGTGACTCCCTCTGAGCTTCGATTTCCCTCCTGGAAACCATGGAAAATTTTAGGGGCGAATGTTCGCCCTTTGGGGAAATTAAGGGGTTTTAAATTTTTAGTGGGCGAATATTTTGTATCATAGTACATTTTTACAAATCACCTCAAATAGCCCACCTTATTTTAAGAGGGTAAAAAAGGTAAATTTAGCCCTTGAAATTAAGAGTTACAACTTTCCATTCGCCCTAATTTTCAAGAATAGGTTTTATTTAAGTGAATCCTATGGGCCAAATACCATATTTATAAAAGAGGTATGGTAAATTAATAAAAATTTAAATAAATGAGAGGTATGGTAAATAAATAAAACATTTTTTATATTTACTCCATAAGTCACCTTATATACATGCAAGGGTGTAAACAAATAAAAATATAAGTAAAGTGGAGGTATGGTAAATAAATAAAACGTCTTTTTATACTTACTCAAAAGGTATGGTAAATAAATAAAAATATAAATAAACTAGACGTATGGTAAATAAATAAAACCTCTTTTTATATTTAGTCCATAACCCTCGTTATATTTATGAAGGCTCAAAAAAGAGGTTTTATTTAAGTGAATCCTATGGGCCAAATACCATATTTGTAAAAGAGGTATGTTAAATTAATAAAAATATAAATAAACGAGAGATATGGTAAACAAATAAAACGTTTTTTTATATTTACTCCATAAGTCACCTTATATTTACGAACACTCAAAAAATGCGTTATATATAGGTGAAACCTATGGGCAAAATACTATCGGACAAATACCATGGGCTAGATTATTATTAATACCATGCAAAAAAACATTATTAACCCTAATATTAGTATTAATAAAAATAAAAATGGCACATGGTATTGACCCATGGTATTCACTCGGAATGTAGCCTATTTAAATGGGGGAATTAAACCAGCATAGATCCATCTTTACTCTGGATCTACTAACCCCCGAGAGGTATCAAATATCGTGATATGCAAACTAGCATAGAGTGAAAAAATATTTGATCCCTCTCGGGGCTTGGTGGATCAAGAGTAAAAAATGGATGTTGTAATTTAATGTATGTTAATGGTTAAAATAAAAAATAAAATAAAAATCAACTATTAATTTTATTAATTTTTATAAATTACTAATAGTAATTTTTAAGCTCCAGGTTTATGATAACCCATGGTATTGACCCATGGTAATACCATGGTATTCATGTGAGCATAGACTATTTAAAGGGGAAATTCTATCATCTTAGATCCATCTAATTTTGGGTCTACCAAGTGCTCAAAGGGATAAATAGATTTCATCCCCCTAAGAGTGGTAGATGTGGAGTTAAGATGGATATAGGTTGGTTTTATGATAATGAAGATATTAAATAGACTTAGGAAATTATATTGTAAAAACATCTTAAGGTGAATGGTTAAAGCGTAGACATTGGACAAGTATATTTGTATACTTCTGTTTTAAACTGAAACAAATCCAGAGCTAAAAGGAATGGATTGATTGCACTCGTCATCCTTCTATAACTTTCCAACATAGGTTGGAGTAAACAGATTGTAATTTGGGTAATTTTTTTAACTGCAAATAGGAACATACTTGTGTATTCGCAGGGTGGTTACGAGGTCCCTAGAAGTGATGAATTTGAATTTTTCTTGGTTTTATATATAGTATTAGGTTTTTTTCTCATGCTTTCTGTGAATGACACAGGTGAATTTTATCCTACACCCACTAGGTTATCGATATGTAATTTCAGTAATTTTGATTTCAAAAGATATTTTAAAGAAATGCAATGATTTCATTTGTGTATTCAATAAACACAATATTCTAATGGAATTTTGCATTTGTGGTTTACCTATACAGATTCCATGGAGAAGTATTAGTGGTGTGACATCAATTGTCTTCAAGCAGAGGCTTTAGTTTTACTCTTTCCTGGAAGCAAATACTTTCTTCCAACATTTTTGAGTTCCATGAAAAATTTGAAAGTCCTAATAGTATTCAATTATGGGTTCAAGAGAGACATAGTATTCAATTATGGGTTAAAGAGATCCACACAGAATGATCTATCGGCCTTATCTTCACTTAGTTTAAGACTATTCACTTGAAGAGGCTGCACGTGCCCCCATTTCAAGAGCATAGTAAAGTCATGTAGAACTTAGAGAAGCTATCTTTAAGCTTTTAGTGAAGATTGGAAAAATGTCTGGGTTCAATAACACCCAGTCGAGCATTAAGCTTCCAATAATGCTAGATTTTAACCTGGAGCACTTTTGTGATTTGGAGGAGATGCCCCCTCGTATTTGTGACACATCTTCAGTTGTGAATTGGACTATTACTAACTGTCATTTCCTTCGAAAGTTACCTGATGACTTGGGGAACCTCAACTCTTTAAGAATGTTAAGGAAGGAAAGAAAGTACATTATGCTAAGTTCTCTTATGCTTTTCAAGTTTTTCTTGGATATCTACAACGTTTCAGGGAGGAAAGTACTTTCTGTTAATGAAAATTTGTTTTGATAGAAAGGCCCAATTTCAAATTATAATGCTTTCAAAAAACATTGTATAACTTTAATGTTTCTAAAAGGAAAGCATATTTTTTCAATTTAAGTATCATGATCCCATATTCCAACTTATTTTTCAGTAACCCATTAGGCTTTGTAGCTTTGAATAAATCCATGTCTTTTGATAAGATCCTCTTCCAAATTAGAACGCAGTTTCCTTTTGGCAATAACCACATACAATGTCTTAATTTTGTTATTGAGAAAATAGAGGTTGTGAAACAAGCCTGTGCCATACAAGGACTTGATTCATTGATTATGTATCAATTATGGCTCTTGATGTAGCAATGTCTTGATTTTGTTGCTTGAAAATAGAGGTTATGCTTTACTATTTCACAGAATTTCTTACAATCTTTCCATAAGTATTGATTTGTAATCTCAGTCACTGAGGGATGACAGTAATGACAAAGGTAATATTCCATGGTTTGAAGTTCCCCTCTTACTAAATATTTAAATATATCACCACAATTTAACCGTTAGTTAAAGGAAATTGTATTTGATTTGTAAACAATTCATTGCTTGATTTATAGATTTTGATTTTTTCCCTTTTTTATTTTTTTCTCAGATTTGGTATGAGATATCTTCCAAGATTTGGGTTCCCTAGTTTCCCCACCATAGCTACAAGGTTCAGATGCTATCATTAAATATTCTTGGAATGTTACAACTTTTCCAGTAAGTGTGCTTTGAAACATTGTTGTTGCTTTTCCATGGTGTTAATGCAAATAAGCACTGCAACTAGTGCCATTATTTAGATTAAGTGCCAAAATTTAGGTGGTGTTGTAATTATGGAGTGATTGTTTTCTAGCTATTAAGGCCATATGCATTTTTATCTCTTATGTTGTCCTGAGATATTCAAATTCAGAATAAGAATTGAGGTCTCGTTTCCACTGTAGATTGCAGTCAGTTTCTTGAACATAATATATAGTAGATTATCTTTTACTAATCAACTGTGGATGTGATCCCTCGCAAGAAAGGAAATTCAAAGTGACTTTGATTTCACATTGATTTGTCAAAACATCCACACAGGGAAGGAGATTCAAAGTGACACTGATTTCACACTGATTTGTCAAAATGGAGGCAAGAGAAAAGGAAACTTTGTATTCAACAATGCTCTTAATTTCATATGTACATGCACAGACATATTAGTAGAAAATATTAAAGGGTTGCCTAAGTAATATTTTCCATTCCACTACATTCTTTACAGCTTGTAAATAAATAACTCAGAACAATTCATTACACTAGTTATTCTTTATTAATCAGTGGTTAAGATTTTGATATTGAACTGGCTAAGATTTTTCTTCCTTCTGTGAAATTGTGTTCTATAATGCTTCTTTTCCATTCACTATGTATAGCATATAAAGTGTGTCTAGTGGAGTAGGAAGATTGGAAAGTCTTGTGATTCTTGAACTATGTTACAAGGCAGAAACCCAATGGGGCAGGGTAGGAGCATCCCACAAAGGGGTCACAAATACCAAAGTTGGTATTGGCTAGTGCCTTGAGCTAGAAAATTTCCTTTACCCTTGTATTAATAGTGAATCTGGGGAGGATTCTAATATTATCTTTATAAGATTTATATCAGTTAATATTGATGAATAAAATTCATGAGAGATGAGCTAGGATGTCCTTGCAAGGTGGTTGTTGATTATTGGAAGCTATGATGGCCATTATGTCAGGCCAGGTGGTCGCATTCCCTTGATCATGAGCACGATTGTGATCAAGATGGAAGACTTCATAGTCTAGATTGATTGTTTAGTAGTGATAGTTAGTGGGCTCATTCACAAAAGCTTCTATTTCACTAATCCTTTTTATAGAGTTGTCAGATTCAATTTCCAAAGGTTTTAATTACACTATAGAGTTGAGTTCTGAGAGAGTTGTGATTCACAGTGTTAAGTATAGCAGCTATGACACTTGAACGAAGACAAGCATAGTAGAGGTATCAAACTCTGTTATAAGCTTACCTGCATATTATAAGGGACTTGGTTGGCTTTTTTATAATTTTATAAACAAGTTCCATGTTGTGGAAATGTGAAAAAAAAACAGTGATATTGCCACCATGTGGCTCTTGTCATATATGGTTTTATACTTTTTCAAAAAATTCTCTAAGAGTTCACAATGCTAAGATTCACTAGGACTTTACAAAGTTTTATTATTTAGTGAAAGACTCGCTAAGATATTACAAGATTTTATAATTGAGCAAAATATTCGCCATGCCTGGTGAGAAATTCACCAAAAAATTATATATACATATTATATTATTGATAAAATCACCTTCCATTTTTCCTATATACCATGGAGATTCACCCATTTATTATACATATAAATTTAGGGGGGGGTTCTTAAAATTTTCCCTGCTGGAAACCCTTTTGCCAATGTCGAGATGCCCTCACTTCGATCCTTAGTGCCGCTGCACCACTGATCCGGATTTCTTGGCAAGAATCCCTCAGTAGCAACTCCTTCCCCTTGGTCTTGCCCTGTTTGGTACTGTTCTGACTACAGTACCCCACCAACTCCACTCTGCAACTTGCCCACAACATCCTAAATCCCAACAAACTGAAGGTTAGAGCACCTAGGCTCTGCGCAATTCCGGTACCGCAAAATCAGCCTCCTCAGCCAACTGTGTCAGCCCTCCTGGCCTCTGCGTGGCTCTGCGTGAGCTTGCCTTTGCCTCCATCAGCCTTTGCGCTGCCTCTTCCTGGCTCAATTTTGATGACACAGGCACCGCATCACCCCTCCCTTACTGCTACTATGCTAGGAACAACTTTTGTCGCTCGGGACAATTGTTTTCTGCTGCTGCTGCTCTGCTCGGCTGATGTCCTCAGTTCTCCTGTGATTTCCAACCTCGCTCTGATACCATGTTGTAATTTCTAAGTCCAACCTGTTAGAAACCCTTCATGTACTCTCTGATTTATTCATACCTACTTGTTTTGTTAATTAACAAGTTATTTACCATGTAAATATTGGAAATAAATACAAGTACATGCTCAACACATTACAGATCATCAACTGAAGGAAACAGAAGCAAGCACACAAGTGACACCGTTGTTTTTGGACTAATGTCTCCGGAAAAACCCAATGTCGGAAAATCGGTGTAGCTATCTGAGGGTTTGATTTATTAAGCAGTTTCAGAATACAATCTGGGTGCCAAATCAAGCTCACCCAACAGAGAAAAATCTCGACAGTAGTACCTCTCTACTCGGAAGCAGATCTTCCGGCTGAAACCCCGGAAAAACACTCCGACAGCTCCATAGCTCCAATCTGCCCCACGAAACCCCAACGTCAGCCTCTCTTTGGCCCGACATTAGCCCAATGTCACTCTGGCTTGGCCCGCGTTAGCCTCTGGAGGCACTGCGTCAATCCTCTAGCCCTCTGTGTCACCCACGTTGGCCTTCTGAGGCACTGCACAGGTCCAGGATGTCTCTACATGAGCCCTGACTGCCTCTGCGTGAACCCTTGACTGCTTCTTTGTCCCTCTCTCCGGCTACTACGCTGATTCTCTTGGTGCTATCTCTACCTCTTTGCTTCTGTATTCACTGCCCCTCAGCTGCAACTTTGGTCACTCTCTCAACTTTCTCAACAAAACCAACCCTAGAAAGTCGAAATCTTGATCTCTTGGTGTTTTCTCCAAGTGACCCTCAAGCCTCCTCTTATACTTTTCTCGTTGACAAATCAACGGCCGAGATTAAGTCCGTAATCAACGGCTAAGATTAGATCTGGCTTGATCCATGACTTTTGGACCATTCTAACACAGTTTTATATTAATTCACATTAATATTTTATTTTTCCTAAGTTTAGACTTAAGGACTCCATTAAAAATATTAATTATTTTAATATCTCCCAAATTGTTTAGAATCTGCCCAAACCCTTTCTTGGTATTGGAGATCTCATGTGCCTTAGCCTTTCCACCAATTTTCGTGGCTAGAGCACCTCTGATGCTACCCCAAATCAACAACACATCTCTATGAGCTTCTTTGACCCTGTAAGAAAGAGGTCATTCACATAAAGTGCCAAAATGAGTGGATCATCTCCAACAAGTGTGTAATACAAGTTGGGATCTTCGTTGTTGATTTCTAGTAGCATCGGATGTGCTCTAAGTCTCAAATTTTGCAGGGAGGCTTAGGCACATGTATTCCAAATAACCCAGAAGGCATTTTGGGAAATTCCACCCAGAAATAGTTTTATTAAAATAATTAATTAATTTTTAATGGGACCCTAAGTCTAGACTTAGGAAAATAAAATAATTAAAGAGTATTAATATAAACTGTGGGTATAACTTCTAGAAGAAGACGAGGATCCAACAGAAATGACCTTAGTCATTAATTAGCTTCTAATCTGGGCTGTTGAATGTCAATGTAAAGATTATTTAAAGAGTATTGAGGGTCACTTGGAAACACACTGAGTGAGTTCAGAAGATTGAATTTTCGACGCAGAGCAACTGTTGGAGAGAGATTCAAAGTGAGCTTTTGCAGTGAGGGGCAGTGAGTATCCGGAAGAAGGAAGTTTTCCTGGACCAGAGAGTACGAGGCAGAGAGAGGGCAAAACGACATCCCACACAGAGTTGATGCAGTGGTAGCGCAGGCCTTAGAGGGAGATCGAATTCTTGTTGAGGAAATCGAGTTTCAGTAGCCGGGAGCCGGGGTGTGAGACCGAGAGGCAGAGATTAAGATTTTCCAGCCAGCAGAGGGTCTGGAGAAGGAGCAATGTGATACCCAGTAGGGGTGATGCAGGAACTGCATGGGGCTTACACAGTTCTGCGTAGAGGGTACACAGAGGCTCCAGTTCAGCCTGATCAGATTCAGATTCTCCCAATGACAGGGTGAGAGAATTTCACCATTCGTTTTGTCTAGTTTTTCTCTGTATCGGATTGCTAGTTGAGCATCCAAGAATCGTACTCAAATTTACTACTACATAATAATAAAACCTTCAGATCTGCTGCACCATTTTTCCACCAGTGGGTTTTTCCGGGGACATTTGTCCAAAAATAATGGTGTTATTGTGTTGTATTTTCTTTCTTGCTCAGTCTCTTGTTTCCGCATATAAATTAATTAAGTGAAGGCTGCAATGTATGTATTTCAATATTTGCGTAGGAAACTACAAATAACTTGTTCATGTAAATCTAACAAGTAGGAGAAATATCATCAGTTGTTGCAGTAGGGATTCTGGTTTAGGATTTTTCACATGGTATCAGAGTTGCAGGTGGAACAAGAAGAGCAGTGCCAGAGAACCCAACGTTGAGCAGAAGAGGGAGATCAAAAAGCTGCAAGAGGTAGTAGTTTGAAACCCCATAGGGTTTACACAGTTCTAGCCGGAGGGCTGATTTTCGAAGCAGTCCCTCTTTGAGTGAGCCGACCAAGAGGAAGGAATCCCAGTTCGAAAGTTTGTTGGGGAAGAGGGAGCAGTGGTGAAGTCTCAGCATGAGGAGAAGCTGGTGGGATGCAGATTTTTCTGCAAGCAATTTGCTGGGTAGAAAATCATCAGAGAAGAGAGGAGAAGCACGGTTGAGGGAATTTCTTCCTTATAGAATTCCTAGCCAAGGAATTCAAATTCTCTAGAGCTGAGCAACAGCTAGGGGCAACAGTTTTACTAGCTCCAACAGGGAGTCTGTAGGCTAGCCCAACAGCAACGCAGAGGAGAGAGGAGATTTTCGACATTTGTGGCAGAAATGGCAACCGATGGCTTGAGGGATCATGATAGGTTGGATGGGGCATCCAACTATGTCATCTGGAAAGCAAGAATGTTGTTCCTTCTAGATGAACATGCCCTCAAGACATACGTCGACAACGTGGTGGCTGTCCTTGTAGATGCAGATTCGTTGAGGAAATACAAGGCTGAGATGGCGAAGGCGAAAAGAATGATCCTCGACAGAGTGAAGGATCATGTAGTCTGTCACATCGCTAGCAGAGGGAGTGCTAAGGAGATGTGGGACGCTTTTTCTACGTTATATCAGGGATCTTCCGAGTAGCGGAAGATGTGCCTTGAATAGAAGCTGAGATCTGCTCAGATGTAGAAAGGGGAGCATGTGGATCCATTCCTCACGAAGATTCAAGAAACCCGTGATGAATTGTTTGCTGTGGGCCATACACCTCAAGATTCATAGATGGTTAGAATGGCCCTCAATTCTGTCTCAGATGAGTGGCAAGTCTTTGTCCAGAATATCCTGGGCAGAGCAGCTTTGCTGAATTGGGATGAGATGTGGGCAACGCTAAAACAAGAGGAGCTGAGGAGAGACTTAGTCAAGGTTAAACTTGATGGAAGCAGCAACAGTGGGTCGAAGCCCAAGGAGGAGGAGGATAATGTAGCCCTTGCATCGAAGGGACAGAGGGAGCAGTGAAGACGTAAGAAGGATGTCTCGAAGATCAAGTGTTTCAGGTGTGGTGAGATGGGTCACTATGCTACTCAGTGTCTTCTCAGGAAGAAGGACAAGGATGAGAAACACGATCCGAAGGTTGCGCCCGTGAAGATCAAGGAGGAGGAGTTCGCCATGAAAACCGAGATACCTCCAGGAGGGAGGTGGGCTGATTTAGAGCTGTAGTTCGAAAGAGATAAAAATGGGCAGGATCCTTGAGGAGTCCACCTCTTGGATCAATACCTTGCTACGGGAGCCCAGATCGTAAGTAGCAGGATGAACCAGTGTCAGTTGGTGCAGAGGAGTGTCGGAATGACAGTTGCAGTGGCTAGGAGCGCCAAAGACTGAGCAGCGCAGAGCAGAGTTGGCAACAATGCTGTTGGCACAGTGCAGAGTCAGCAGCAACGCATAGCAGAGTTGGCAGCAGTGTAGTTGGCATAGTGTAGAGTCAGCAGCTACGTAGGGCAGAGTTGGTAGCAGTGCAGTTGACACAGTGCAGAGTCAGCAGCATCGCAGAGGCTTTTGAGGGTCAGCACAAAGACTAGCAACAATCAAAACTCCAACAACAAATGCATCATGCTGAACACCTGTTCAGTAATTTTGGATGCTTTTCCATTGTTGATGCAGTAGCAACAACAGTTGGAGAAGTTTGCAGTGCAGTGGTAGTTGGCAGTGGCAGTGCCAGCAATAGCGCCGATGCATAATTTCAGAGGGAGTTGCAGTATGGATGCAGTGTTGACAGTGGCAGGGTCAGCAACAGTACAGATGCAACATTTGGGCAGTGGTTGGTGGACAACATGTTAGACATCAACAACCCAGAGGGAGATGTTACAAAATAGAGTGATGTTCCATCAGGGTGCATTACTAGAGCACATTCCTCGCTAAGAGGGAGTGCTGATTTCTGGTAGCATTGGATGTGCTCTAAGGCTCAAATTTTGCAGGGAGGCTTAGGCACATGTATTCCAAAGAACACAAGCAGTGTTTTGGGAAATTCCACCCAGAAATAGTTTTATTAAAATAATTAATTAATTTTAATGGGACCCTAAGTCTAAACTTAGGAAAATAAAATAATTAAAGGGTATTAATATTGTGGGTGTAACTTCTAGAAGAAGACGAGGATCAAGCATAAATGATCTTAGCCATTGATTAACTTCTAATCTGGGTCGTTGAATGTCAACGAGGATATTATTTAAGGAGGCTTGAGGGTCACTTGCAAACACACCGAGTGAGTTCAGAAGATCGAATTTCTGAAGCAAATCAGCTGTCGGAGAGAGATTCGAAGTGAGCTTTTGCAGTGAGGGGCAGTGAGTATCCGGAAGAAGGAAGTTTTCCTGGGCCGGAGAGTACGAGGCAGATAGAGGGAAGAATGACATCTAGAGAGAGGCAGACGCTGGCCCACGCAGAGCTGGCGCAGTGGCAACGCATGCCTTAGAGGGAGATCAAATTCCTACTGAGGAAATCGAGTTTCAGTAGCTGGGAGTCGGGGTGTGAGATCGGGAGGTAGAGATTCAGATTTTCCAGCCAGCAGAGGGTTTGGAGAAGGAGCAGCGTGATACCCAGCAGGGGTGACACAAGAATTTTGTGGGGCTTACGCAATTTTGTGCAGCGGTTACGCAGAGGGTACGCAAAGGCTCGAGTTCATCGTGATCAGACTCAGATTCTCCTAGTGACAGAGTGAGAGCATTTCACCATTTGTTTTGTCCAGTTTCTCTCTGTATCAGATTGTTAGTTGAGCATCCAAGAATTGTACTCAGATTTACTACTGCATAATAATAAAACCCTTAGATCTGTTGCACCGGTTTTCCCATATTGGGTTTTTCCGGGAACATTTGTCAAAAAATAACGGTGTTATTGTGTTGTATTTTATTTCTTGCTCAGTCTCTTGTTTCCGCATATAGATTAATTAATTGAAGGTTGCAGTGTATGTATTTCAATGTTTGCCATAAGAAACTGCAAATAACTTGTTCATGTAAATCTAACAAGTAGGAGAAATATCATCAGTTGTTGCAGTAGGGATTCCGGTTTAGGAATTTTCACATGCCTCACTATTGGTGAAGCCCATACCTAGTAGGTACTCATCAATCCTTGAGTACCATGCTTTAGGTGCCTGCTTGAGACCATATAAAGCCCGCTTTAACTTCATACATGAGAATCTCTACCATGCACCTCAAAACCTTGCGGCTGCTCAATATACACCTCCTCAATAACCCCATTAAGGAAGGTTGCCTTCACATCCATCTAATGTATCTTCCACCCCATCTCTGAAGCAATAGATATAACAACCCTCATAGAAGTGTATTTGGTGACTGGAGTGAATGTCTCCTCATAATCCACTCCCTCCTTTTGGGCAAGCCCTCTCACCACTAACCTAGGCTTGTACTTTTGATACTTCTATCTGTAGCATGTTTGATCTTGAAGATCCATCTTGAACTGACCACTGATTTCCCCTCTGGCCTCAACACAATGTCCCACATATCATTCTTCATGAGGGAGGCATACTCCACCATAGCATCTCTCCAAACCTGTTGTCTTGCTGCCTCCTCATAATTGTCAGGCTCAGAGTCAATGATGTCACTCATGAGCGCCATATAACTAGGAAATTATCTCGGTGGTTTGTTCTCCTTGAAAGTGCTCCTAGGAGCCTCCACATGCTCTTAAGCATCTCTCAGTGTTTGCTCAAGCCATCTCTACCTCCTCTTGACAGAAGTAGAAGGTGCCTCTTTCTCACCCCCCTGACTTGAAGATTGAGTACCTGCTGCTAGCCTCTCCTCAACCTTTGGAACTCCTTGATCTGATCATTTGCCACAATGGGTACTATATCATGTAGCTTCCTCAAGGCCTTGTGCTCCTCAAATCTCATATCCTTGATCACCACAATCTTCCCCTGCGATGGGATGTACACCCTATATGCCTTGGAAGTCTCATTATTGTTGATTTCTGGTAGCATCGGATGTGCTCTTAGCCTCGAAATTTGCAGGGAGGCTAGCACACATGTATTCGACAATACCCAGAAATTGTTTTGGGAAATTCCACCTGAAGACAGTTTTATTAAAATAATTAATTATTTTTAATGGGTGCCTAAGTCTAAACTTAGGAAATTAAAATAATTAAAGGGTATTAATCAAACTATGGGTGAAACTTCTAGAAGAAGATGAGGATCAAGCCAAAATGATCTAAGCCATTGATTAGAATCTAATCTGTGCTGTTAGTTCTCAATGAGAAGATTATAAGAGGAGGCTTGATGGGAATTTGGAAATCACATTGGGGAGAGATCAAGAGATCGAATTTCTCAGAGAGGGTAGCGCAACAATTTCTAGAGAGAAGATCGAAGTGATTTCTTGCAGTGAGGGGCAGGGATAGTTCCGGTTGGAGAATTTCCTGATCCGAGAATACATTGTAGAGGAGGCAGAGAGAGATCCGGAAGAGGCAACGTAGATGATATGCTGGGCAGTGTAGGATGATGCAAAAGCAACACAGAGCTTGAGAGGAGATCCGTATTTTGCTGGAAAAGTCGAGTTCTAAAGCCAGAGCCGGGCTGTGAGACCGGGAGGGCAGAAGTCGAAGTTCTAGAAGCAAAATGATCAGCTAGAAGGAGTGACGTAGACCCCAGAAGCAGTGACACAGAACAACGCAGTGATTGCATGGAAACTGCGTAGAGGCTGCTAGGGGCTAGCCATTCAGTGGCTGGATCAGTCGTGGATCGCCAGTGATAGTGTGAGGTATTTCTCACTAATCTTCTGCCATTTAGATTCTTTGTATTGGATAGCCAAAAAGGCATCCAAAGATTGTATTCAGAAAACTACTGCTTAATAATACAAAACCTCAGCTGCTACACTGATTTTCTTGCATTGGATTTTTCTGGGGACATTTCTCCAAAAATAACGGTGTAATGTGTTGTGTATTTATTTCTTGCTCAGTTTCTTGTTTTCACATATAATTTTAATTGGTGAAGGCTGCAGTGTATTAGTTTCAGTATTTGTTGTAGGATGCAGTAAATAATTTGTTCAGCATTTTAACAAATAGAAGAAACTTAATCAGTTGCTGCAGTAGTGATTCGGGGCTTCTCGAATTGTCACAATTATAACCAACAAAAATTCCCTTCTGTCCTAAGCACTCCAACTTTGTTCTCTTCTCTGATGGTACATGGATATACACTGGAGATTTGAAGACACGGAAATGCCCCACCTCCGATTTAACTCCTATCAACACGTTCTTAGGAGTCTTGTCTCCTTAGGCCTTGTGAGGACTCTTAATTTGAATATAGACTGTTGTATTACATGCTTCTGCCCATAGGAACATATGTAGATCTTGATAACGAATCATGACTTTAGCAACCCTGACGATGGCCCTATTTTTCCTTTTAGCAACCCCATTCTGCTGTGGGTTGTAAGGAATTGTCAACTCTTTCTTGATACCTGCCTCTATGCAAAGGTCTTTGAACTCATTAGAAATATACTCATTGCATTTTCTGATCTAAGGACTCTAACCTTCCTCCATGTCTAGTTCGCTACAAGAGCTTTGAACTCCGGAAACCAACTGAACACCTCATCCTTGGCCTCCATGAAGTAGATCCACGTCCTCCTGGAACAATCATCTATAAAGGTCACATAATAATTTTACCCACTCAAGGACGCAACTGACATAGGATCACACACATTTGAATGTACTAGATCCAACAACCCTTTTGACCTAGAATTGTTGCTTGGGAAGCAATATTGGCATACTCACCCAATGCACACCCTTTGCAAACACCTTGTTGCTCCACGCTGAATTTTGGAAGACTAGTGACAATCTCCATAAAGTAGGTAAAGCCATGTAATGCAAATGTGCCATCTGCCTGTGCCACAACTCACACAATTTGTCATTGTTATGAACCAATGCTCAGGCTGGCTGACCCCTCATCATATATAGGTCCTGTTCTGGCAAATTGATCTTCCCCTCAAAGTTTCTAGTGCTCTAATACCATGTTAACTTTTAATACCAGGTGTGATTTATTTTGCCTCAAGAATTACTTTCACCCAGAAAAATATTTGCTCGATAAAATTATGAAAATCGCTGAAAAATAAATACATTGTTATTTTTAACTTTTAGAAATAAATTGCAACGGAAATAAAATAAGAAAATCAACCACAAGAACAATAGAAATTTCTGTCCAAACAAATCTTCCTTCACTTATTAAATATGCAAAACTAGGACTTTGACCCATAAAGAATACACAAAAAATACAACACTTTGAACTTCGATTTTGGCCCACTGAAAATTCAGCCTCTAGAAATTTGGCCTCCCTGGGGCCTGGAAAATACTTTTCTTTGCCAAATCTTGGTTCCACCTATAAAATTTAGCCTCCATCTGTTTGGCTGTTGTGAAATGAGAAACTCGAACTCCCTTCCTCTCTTCAAATCTGGTTGGAAATTCAGCCTCTCTCAACAATTTTGGTTTGCTCCAAGAGTTTGGCCTCTTCCCCCCCAGGTCTCAGTCTCTCTCTCCACAAACTCTGCCTTCGCGAATTTCACTCCTGAAAATTCCATGTTGCACACCTTTCCTTTCTCTTCAGTCTTTGAGTCTCTTACTCGAGAAAATTGCTCTCTCAATCACAATGTGTCTTTCACCTCTCCCGTAGGCTTATTTTATAATTTCATTAAGCCAAATCCCTAACCCTAATCTCCTAAGTGATCAATGGCTAGGATTAGATCTCAAGCCTCACTCGAGACCAACAATATAGATTCGATTGAAGTCACTTAAATAATTTAATTATTAATCTTTAGAAACTTGGCTTAATAGTCAACATTAATTAATTAAATAATTAATGTACTTTTACTAGGTTAAACTGAGGAAATAAATCATAACAATCATGTAATTCATGAGCAAGCACCTAAAGAGGCAATTTGACATCTTCTGCATGTTAGACGCTGAACCTATGCACAAGCACCTAACGAGGCAATTTGACATCTTTTGCATGTTAGACGATGAACCTATGCACAAGCACCTGTTCGAGCTAATAACATCAACATGCTAGAGGCCACCTTTACTAGCTCATGGAACTTTCTTAGTGTGGGAGATATGGCATGTAGGGGATGCTATATCTTTACTATATAGTCACCACATAGTGTTAAGGGGGAGGGTGGGGTGGGGAAGGTGTGATATAATGCCTTTCTCCAAGGTATCTTGTTCAGATGAAGGGGTGATTCTATGAATAGGGCCAACTCTAATTTGCGTTGGGCATCTATTAATCCACTCAATTCTATATCTTGGTCAAGGTCAACTTATGTTTGAGCTAGATATCCATACATTCACTTTTATAGCTATTAGGGTGGGATATATTGGAATTTGGTATCCATAAACCCACTCTCAAGCTCATCTATATTTGAGTTGGTTATCATCAATCCACTCTTGGCGTTTGAGCTCTCTTAGTGTTTCTTCAAGTTGGATATTCATAAACCCACTCACTTTGGTATATCGATCACGATTGAATCTGTCAAGTGGGGGTGTTGAGTATGTTGTAATCCTCACATGTGGCTATGATAAACCATATTAATCATCAATACATGTGGCTAAGGTCAACTTATAATATTTATTGCAATACTAGGTTTTTGTTAAAGTCAACCTAGTTAGATTATTATGTGGGCCTTGCTTGATCTCTTTTGTTGTGTTTTTTGACTAAGCATCCTATTATCATGAATTGAGTGTCTAATAGGTTTCCCTTCAGCTCAACAGCCACCAAGGGGGTTATCTATTCCGTCAGAGGCACCCAGGACTTGCACATAGCCCCAACTGTATTTGCGTGTGCTTGTGCACATCCACAAGCACAAGCACAACTTCAACCTTGATGAGGGCTATGTTAGCTACCTTTCACCAATCGGGCCAAGCTGCTCCTGAGTTGTTATAATTACACACTCAATTGTCATTTGTAATCTCATCTTGAGATCTATCTTGATCACCTTTTAGCCTGTGGGCATCATTCTTTTTCAAAGTGATTTATGCCTAAGAGCATCTACATCTCTGATGTTCTTTATTGTTCATGGGTTAATTTCTCTCTTTTGCTTGGTGATTCTCTCTTTAGCGCACTTATGATCAACACTAGTGCTTTTGTTTCGAGCTTAGATTGGCTATTGCTGCGAATTTCTCTTTCCAATACTCTTGTGCTAGGGCACCTTTTCTCGCTAATGAGTGCATTGCTCTAGTGTTGCTATTTTCTCCATTTATTGCATATTTTAGAGTTTGTTGGTGGTTTCATTCGATCCTTCTCCTCTTTCTTGGTGATGTTAGCATGGTATTAGAGTGGGTGTAAGCCTTCCTTACCCTCTTCACTACTGGTCTTGTAACGTTCCCAGTACCCTCTGCTCACCATTGAGGATACAAGGTACCTCTGAATTTTGCTGAATTTTCACTTTTTTAATCTGATACCAATATTCAATCGCTTTTGTTATGGATTTTTGAATCCACACAATGTGACAAGCAGGCTCATGTAATTAGAATTAAACATTCACTAGTACAGATTCATACTTACTATGTAAACAGAACAACCACTAAAAAACAATGTAAACATCATCAAATTCATCATAAACATAATTAAACCATAATACTCATTTCTATGGAAATAAGACACCAATTGGCTGCAAACGAAAGTTGTTCTACCCTGTTATCACACAAACTCGGACTTGAGATAAACTGAGAAAGCTGATGTGTGATCTGAGTAAAACTGTCACCTCACCAACCCTCTTCTCACTTCAGATTGACTCTCCTCTGACTCAAGCGGAGCATTCCTTATGTTAAGGTTGCTAGGATTTAAGATAATGAAGCTCAAGGTGATATGAAAAGTAAGTCCAACAAAATGGTTCTGATAAAATTTAGAATATGGAGTTTGATTTGAGGATTGGAGACTAGTGTCTTTTCATTGAGCATACGGGGTCAACCAAGTCTCCCTTGAGAAGGTGAATGGATTAAGGGTGATGACTAGAGTTGTTCACTACTAATGCTAGTGGATCCTTCTGTTACTTTTTACAAACTTCAAAATGACTCCAAGGGGAAGGTCTCCACTAGAAGTCTTCCTACAGTTTACAATATAGGACTTATCGAAGGAAAATTTGCAGAGAATGCACACTCACGACTAGATAAGCACATTTTCACTTAATACATTCAACAAATAAATCCACAAGACTTAGAGAGATCACTTACTCAAGAATCATTGCTCATCCATAAACCCTAGCCATAGATCATCGAAGAAATTTACAAAAATAATCCACAAGTTATCTCCTCAATGAGGTGCATTAGCCTTCCACCCATAGCACCAAATCCAAGACAAAAGTACTCCAGCAAAATTTCGGAAATATGCTAAAGGGTTTCTCCCCCAATCCAACCACTAGACAATGGGAGGAAGTGCATCTCTATTTATTGGGAGATGCTTATCTTCGTTTTATCATAAAATATTAATTTCTGTAGTGAAAACCCCTACTCTAGCCTATGGAGGGGCAGAAGGCCGTTTTCTCTAATTAATCAATTTTAAAATACAAAATGATGGGCTTCTATAAGCCACACGTACAATGACCCAAATTTCAAAGAAAGGTATCACCACAAATGCTGGAAAGAAGGGGGTTTCAAGATGTCACGTCCAGCCTCCAAAGGCCTCCCAAAGGGCTCTTTTTCCACCAAAAAATCAGCAAGTACATTCTCCAAAGTGGGCAAGTGGGCTTCCAAGGTGCATGTTCAGCCTTCAAAGGCTCTAAAGGGTATGTGTCCTCCATGAGTGGCGGACCTCTAAAATACAATGTTTAATATTTCAAAACCCTTCAAAGAGAAAGTTTGGGCTCCCAAGTGGCCTGTCCAACCTCAAAGACTCCACAAGTGGGGGCAAATTAGGCCTTCAAAACAAACACTTGGCATCCATATTCACCATCAAAACCACTCAAGAAGGTGTCAGCTCCTCAAATACATATAGTTGTATTAAGGCCTTATTGCATATTAGTTGATTCAACCCAAATTACAAGTCGGCCCAGTCAAGTATCTAATAGATGATCACTGTCCAAGCATGTATATGTATCAAGTGTTTATTTAAAAGTGATTTAACATGATCTGAGATTGCATCTTGAACCACCGGAGGGTATCTTCCCTTTCTTTACATGCTGAGTTGAGAAAGCTGACATCACATATCTTGACAACAGAGGCCATTCCTATGTGGTGTAAAGCAACAGTTAACATAAACCTGTTGCTCTTTCTATATTAAGAGCAACATTCATCACTCAAATGAAGTTGTTGTTAGGACAGGCATCACATCCAGCAGTCAACCTTGAATTACCAGCCTTTCCAACAGAAATTGCTTGAGATTGACATTCAATTCAAACCACTTTACCACAGATCGAAAGGAGCCCTGTAAAACAAGAGCAGCAAGAGTTTCCAGCCTATTGTTCCATCCCTTGAGACCCTTTGCTAGAGAAATAACTGTGAACCATACAAAAATGACCTGTCTCTAATGTTCCTTTACCACGTTCTTATTCATTTGATGTTGAAGAGGAAGAGTACAACTCCACAGCAATCTTCAGATTTTGATCTGCTTCACCACCCTTTGTTTGAAACCCATCTGGTGGACAATTTGAAGCTATATGAAATTAGATGACAGTGAATCTGTCCTCCCTTTGACAGTTAACTTTGGTGCTTCATCCTCAAAATTTCATCACAGATCTCCACATTCACATGATCAGTCTGAGCAATCTGCTGTTCCCCACCTGACTCAATAAGTGGAGCTCTCAACACAAGTGGGCAACAAGCACTCTAGGATCAAGTTTCAAAGCTTAATCACCTCTTTCAATCCATGGAATCTCCTCTATTGGTTATATATGACCTTCAATGAGAGGCAAGTGGAGTTGAGTTTTGTTGGAAGGTTCAACATTTAAATTGCATCTTCAGCCATATGAGACTCTACTCCTGTTAAGCATTGGTGACCTGTGAGCTGACTCTAGCTTCTTGAGAATATGCTGATCATTGCTACAGGTAGTGGTCTGGAGAGTTAGCGGTGCGATTAGCAGCATTAAACATCTCAAAGCAGGGCATTCATGATCATGTATAAGCCACCGGCAACCTTTTCAGAATCAAACATGAATCAGGTAAACTTGTTGATGTGCAACTGCTGTAAATGTGTTTAGTCCCCTAGATCTGTAAAGCATGATTCCCAGTTTTCAAATCACATACAAAATTCTGCATACTCAGACCATAATTTCAACAGCAGATCCAGGCAAAGAGTTGATTTGCAGTCTTCACATAACTGCCAGCACCACCTCTACCCTTGATAATATATGGTTTTATAATCAGAGTTTGATGGGATAGCACCAGCTTATCTTCAGAACTTGATCTGCTACCTCGGTCATACCTTTGAAACCAGTGGCAAGCTCATGTACAAAGTCAAGAAAGTCTCTGTACCCATTCTGTACACAATGAATTTCTGCTGAACATGTTGTCTACAACATGGAACTATAATCAGGTCCTTGAATCAGGAGATGGCATTGTATGCAAGGCATGCCTTAACCTCTGCAAATCTCTTTTTCAACCCATGCTACTTTAGATTGTGACCGCAACATCCTCCCCATATCATAGCTCATCAAAGCATAACAATATATCATCATCAGGTACATCATCTACAAATTCTATGCCATGGCAAAGCAGCTCATAGAATAGTATGCGGCATCTCTCCTAATTTACCAAAGCCCATACAGCAGTCAAATGTTCAACCAAACAAAAGAAACTCTGCTTAAATAGTGTGGATACAACATTGCACAATCAAAGCAAATAGCAGAGACTGTTGCCAACCATAGGTGGTCTTACAACACCATCCCTGACTTCATACAAAACCATTACCATTGTCCAAAAGGGTGCTGTGAGGACCCTCATATTTTCCAGACACAATGGTGGATAACACACCCTACCATAGGGTCTCTGTTTCTCATACTCTTTCTCCAACAGGAACATCCTCAAGCCGAGGCAATGAGTCCACATGGTGAATTTATTCTATGGCTGGCTGTGGTCCTCTCATGCAGCCCAATTTGCCAGCAAATCATAGTGTGTTAACTCCTACAGCAATTCCAATGCACCAGCTGTCTTTTCCTTCAACATACACAACCCAACGAATGGGATCCCTTTCTTTGCCATGCAGTCCCGCAGGCTATCCAACTTCCCTCTAGGGCTCTAGCATAGATTGGCCAGGAAATCACTCTATTGTGGATTTCAGGAATTCTCAGCTGTAATGGAGTTTCTCAATGATAGTAGTTCCTATGCTTATGGCATAGTTCTCTGTAATGTCCTAGGGTATTTTTTTAGCCCTCAGGGTTTCAAAACATGAAATATATATTGCACTAATTTCACAATAATATTACAATTTTCCCAATGACCATTAAAACACAGCAGTGAATAGATAAGTATCATAAATCTAATACATCATTTGTACCTATGCTATAGATAAACAACATTAAAAACTTAAGTAGCTTATATTGGTTCCACAACCATTTACTAGGGCCGTTACACCCCAGTGGTGTTAATCCTTTCAGTATTGCTAATACAGTCACAACTTAACCCTAGTCAATTAAGCAATCTGATCCAAATACTAATTTACAGGATTTGTTGTCTTAGAGACAATGACTTTACAGTTATGATAATGATGCTTTAGCAGCCCTTAAATATGTTAGAAAATCGGAAAGGAAAAAATATTTTCTTATATTGATAATTACTTGTGATATTCTTATGTTCTTTATTATGTTTTTCTTTTATTTTCTTTTCATTAAGAAATGATCAAAGTAAAAACATGAAGATCAATGACACCAAATGTAGGCACTCAGCGAGGGTTAAAACCCCTTTATAGGGGAAAACCCGGTCAGAACTCTTCCTTCAGTAGATTCAAATCAAGATGAGATAGACCAAGACCTGGACCAACAAACCTACCTGCTCCACCAAGTCAAACTTCCAATGTGATACAACAACTTTCAGTATTCTCCTTTTGTTCAACAGTTATAGCCCAACAACAACCCAGAAATTTAAGCCCCATCTTCTTCAGAGTTTCGGCCCTGCTTGCACTTTTTAAATTTTTGGCCTACCTGCACTTTTCAGTCTGCTTGCACTTCTCGGCTTGCCTGCACTTTTAGGTCTGCCTGCACTTATCGACCTGCTTGTTGATTTGGGGTAGCATCGGATGTGCTCTAGCCACGAAAATTGGTGGAGAGGTTAAAGCACATGAGATCTCCAAGACCCATAAATGGTTTGGGCAGAATCTAACTGGTTTGAGAGATATTAAAATAATTAATATTTTTAATGGAGTTCCTAAGTCTAAACTTAGGAAAAATAAAATATGAATGGGTATTAATATAAAACTAGGTTAGAATGGTCCAAAAGTCATGCATCAAGCCAAATCTAATCTAAGCCGTTGATTAGAGATTTAATCTCAGTCGTTGAGGGATCAACTAGAAAAGTATAAGAGGAGGCTTGAGGGTCAGTTGGAGAACACACCGAGAGAGATCAATAACTCGATTTTCTGAGACAGGGTTTGCTGAGGAAATTGAGTGAGTGATCAGAGTTGCAGCTGAGGGGCAGTTAATACATAGCAAAGAGGCGGAGTTAGTACTCAGAGGATCAGCACAGAGTCGGGAGAGGGACGCAGAGCTAGCTAGAGGCCACACAGAGGCACCCAGGAGCTGCGCAGAGCCAGAGGGCCAATGTGTGAGACGCAGCGGGTGCAGGGGCTGACGCAGAGCCTAGAGAGGTTGACGCTAGGTTAGATAGGCTGACGTAGGGCCTAGAGGCAATGCTGTGAGCATTTCGTGGGACAGACAGAGAGCTAGAGAGATGGATAGGGTGACGCAGTCCCTATCAGAGTGACGTAGAGCAACAGAAGCTGCGTTGTTGCTGTGGGATTGTTCATCCAATGTTTTAGCCGGAATATCTGTCGCCGATTGAGAGGTACTACTGCCGAGGGCATTCTCTGTTGGGTGAGCCATTTCTGGCACCCAGGTTGTATTTTGAAACTGCATAATAATAAAACTCTCTTAATAGTTGCATCGGTTTTCCCGCATTGGGTTTTTCCGGGGACATTAGTCCAAAAACAACGGTGTCACTTATGTGCTTGTTTACTTTCAATTGATGATTCGTATGTGTTGATATTGTACTTGTATTTATTTTCAGTATTTACATGGTAAATAACTTGTTAAGTAATTGAACAAGTAGGAAGAAATAAATCAGATAGTACATGAAGAATTTCTAATGAGTTAAACTTAGGAATTCCAACATGGTATTAGAGCGTGGTTGTAGATCATAGGATAACTGAAGGCATCAGCCGAGCAGAGCAGTAGCAGCAGAAAACAACTGTCCTGAGTGACAGAAGCTGTTCTTAGCAGAAAGCAGCAAGGAAGGGGTGATGCAGAGTGCCCATGTCATTAGTTCGAGCCAGGAGGAGGATCAACGCAATGGCAAAGAGGAGCAGACCTGACCTATGTAGTGCTCGGTCATCTTTCTCGGCCAGGAAGGATTGACGCTGTGGCCAGGAGGTGCAGATTTTGCCGATGCCGGGATTGCGCAGAGCTTAGAGGCTCAGTTCTTCAAGTTGCTGAGGTATAGGGGTCTGCGGATAATTTGCGGAGCAAAGCTGGTGGGGTATTGTGGTCAGAACAGTACCTAACAGGGCAAGACCAAGGAGGAGGGATTTCCAGAAAGGAAATCGAGACTCAGAGGGAGTCGAACCGAGGACTTCCAGGAGGGAAGTAAAGAGACTTAGAGGAGTCAGAAGAAGAGCAACAAGATTGCAGTGAATGGGTTGAGAGATCAGGATAGACTGGACGGAGCTTCCAACTTCGTACTCTGGAAGGCCAAAATCTTGTCCACTTTAGACAGGTATCGCATCAAGCACTTCACCTTCAAAACTATAGCGATCCCAGTTGACCCAGCTGAAAATGAGAAGTATGAGGAGGCAATGGCCAAGGAAAAGTGCATCATCCTTGATGGGGTCAAGGATCATGTGGTGCTGCATATTGCCGAGAAGGACATGACAAACGAGATGTGGGAGGCCCTTAAGAAATTGTACCAACATACTTCCGTGCAGAGGAAGATGTTACTTGAAAATCAGTTGTGGTCATACTAGATGTAGAAGGGAGAGCATATAGATGTCTTCCTCGGTGGATTGAAGGAGATCTGTGATCAACTAACTTCCATAGGGGCCACGCTGGATCAAGAATTGATGGTGAGGATCGCATTGAACGCAGCCTCAGAGGATTGGGAGGTATTTGTCTAGAGCATACTAGGCAGGTCGAGCCTTCCAGATTGGGAGGAACTGTGGGCGACTCTTCGTCAAGAAGAGATCAGACGGGTGACCAAGGCGGGGAGTAGCGTAAAAGGGGTCAGAAGCAAGGAGGAAGAAGAAGATGCGGCTCTCGCATCTGCGGGGAAGTAGGAGAAGAGAAAGAAGGACCTCTCCAAGGTCAAATGCTTCCATTGTGGGGAACTGGGTCACTATGCGAACCAGTGTCCGAGGAAGAAGAGTAAGGGAGAGGCTTCTGAGACCAAGTTAATGTCAGCGAGGGTGGAGAAAGAAGTGGAGACAGATGACGATTGTGCCATGAGTGCTCATGTGCCACTTGAGAGGAAGTGGGGAGACATCGAGCTGTAGTCAGACAAACTACAGACGAGGGGCAGGATCCTTGAGGTACCCGACCTCTTGGATTATACCTTGCTACGGGAGCCCTGAAGAGTAGCAGCACTGGCGGATGTCGGCAGAGACAAATGTGGATGGAGTGACAGATGGTGCTATAGTGCAGGAGTCTTGGGACAACGTGAGGCAACAGTGCGAGATACATGGAGTTGTTGCAGCAATGTAGAGGTCAGTAGAGGGAGCACTTGTCAATGACAGGGGAGCTTTAGCATCGGGAGTGCTTCTAGCCCGACAAAGATGTCAGAGTTGGGAGGATCAATTACTTCTCAGTAACTGAGTTGCAGTGCAATGGTTAGTAGTGGCAGTGCTATGGGCAGCACGATGTAGCATGATGAGAGGGGATGCAGTGCAGATGCAGCAGTGGCAGTGGCAAGGCCATGGGCAACAACGCGGATGCAGAGGGAGCTATCGCACAGATGCAACAGTAGTAGTGGCAGGCCATGGGTGGCAGTACATGATGCAACAGTGCAGAGGATGTTGGGTGAGGAGGCCTAGCATCAACACAGGGACCGATGCTGGATGATCAGGGTGATACTCAGTGAGGAGTGTTACTAGAGCACAATTCTCACTAAGAGGGAGTGTTGATTTGGGGTACCATCAGATGTGCTCTAGCCTCGAAAATTGGTGGAGAGGCTAAAGCACATGAGATCTCCAAGACCCAGAAATGGTTTGGGCAAAATCTAACTGGTTTGAGAGATATTAAAATAATTAATATTTTTAATGGAGTTCCTAAGTCTAAACTTAGGAAAAATAAAATATTAATGGGTATTAATATAAAACTCGGTTAGAATGGTCCAAAAGTCATGGATCAAGCCAAATCTAATCTAAGCCATTGATTAGAGATTTAATCTCAGTCGTTGATGGACCAACGAGAAAAGTATAAGAGGAGGCTTGAGGGTCAGTTGGAGAACACACCGAGAGAGATCAAGAACTCGATTTTTTGGGGCAGGGTTTGCTGAGGAAATTGAGTGAGTGATCAGAGTTGTAGTTGAGGGGCAGTGAATACATATCAGAGAGGCAGAGTTAGTACCAGGAGGATCAGCACAGAGTCGGGAGAGGGACGTAGAGCCAGCTAGAGGCCACGCAGAGGTAGCCAGGAGTTGCGCAGAGCCAAAGAGGGCCAGTGTGTGAGACACAGAGGGTCCAGGGGATGACGCGGAGGCTCTAGAAGCTGACGCAGAGCCTACAGAGGTTGACGTTGGGCCAGAGAGGCTGACACAGGGCCTAGAGGTAGCGCTGGGAGCATTTCGTGGGACAGAATGCGAGCTAGAGAGTCGGATAGGGTGACACAGTCCCTATCAGAGTGACGCAGAGAAGCAGAAGCTGCATTGTTGTTGTGGGATTGTTCATCCGGTGTTTTAGCCGAAATATCTGTCTCCGACTGAGAGGTACTACTGCCGAGGGCATTCTCTGTTGGGTGAGCCATTTCTGGCACCCAGGTTGTATTCTGAAATTGCATAATAATAAAATTCTCTAAATAGCTGCACCGATTTTCTCGCATTGGGTTTTTCCGGGGACATTAGTCCAAAAACAATGGTGTCACTTGTGTGCTTGTTTACTTTCAGTTGATGATCTGTATGTGTTGATATTGTACTTGTATTTATTTTCAGTATTTACATGGTAAATAACTTGTTAAGTAATTGAACAAGTAGGAAGAAATAAATCAGATAGTACAGGAAGAATTTCTAATGGGTTAAACTTAGGAATTCCAACACTGCTTGCACCTATGAAATTTAATTTTCTTGTACTTCTGAAATTTCGACTTGCCTTTATATAGGTGTTTCTTCCCCTCAGTTAGGCCAACTTGTCCTTCTTTAAGGCCGGTTTGGTGGAGGAGGCCTAAGAGACTTAATTTACATAAAAATAATTTTCTTTCTTGACAAATGAAGCCCAAGAAGGGTCTTTTACATTATGACATGGACAAGTACAGTTGACATAAACCCTACAAGCCTACAATGGAGGCTTTGACATATAAACAATTGACCCAAGTATGATACCCATGCTTTAATAAGTCAATTTCTTAAATAATAAAAATTCTTTTTTCTTTCTTTTGATAAATAAATTACATCATGACTCAAATACAATTATGAAGGCCGACACTAATTACATTCTTTAATACTCCCTCTTAACTAGGGAGGTATTCATAATTACATACATATACAAGTACATGGAAGATCTCAAATGATATGAACTGCAAAGAGTTATAACACATTTAGTGCTATAGACTAAATACCTTCCCAGGGTATTCTATCTGGGTGGGACTAAGGGGACTCAAGCTTTAGCCAACTCTAGGTACCATCAAGATTTTAAACTCTACCACCAACCCAGGGATCTAGGTGTGTATCCAAGGTTGGAGCTCCTTGACCAACACCACCCTCCCTCTTCGGGATCCAAGCATCAACACATAGGTTGACTAGATGTCCTCCCAAGCATCTTGCCCTTAGATGCTTCATCTCTCCCTAATAACTAATTCAAATATATCCATTTGTCCAAGCATGCTTCCAAAGTGCTCAACCTTCTTATGGAGAGATTTACCTGTACAAACACAACCCCAATCAGTAAGAAAGTTTCAAATATATATAAGTAAACACAAACCATCCGGGTCCTCAATCATTATGATGCTGCTTATATCATCATCAAGTTATCCAAATACATCTTATCAAAAGCTTTCTTCTTTTATTTCTTCAGCAACACCAATTATAGCCTTAGTACTTCTAAAGTCTTTTGTTTACAACTTCATGAATCACAAACATTTATCTGTAGTACTTTCATTCATTCTTTCTTCGAGGTGATCATTATGATTGTTATAATATGCCCTCCCTCTCAACTGGGGAGATGTATCCTTTCTTCTAACCATGCTCCCTCTCAACTTAGGGAAAAACAACAACATCAGATATACTTCATTCTTTCTCATGTCAATATTCTGCCGTGCTTCATCATGCTCATCTTCAATTACAAACATCTTCAACATCTTGAAGATCATGTACTTGCAAAACCTTAATAGCAAGTACAACAAAGTACAAATATATGGAAGCATGAAGTTAACTAAATCATATTACTATAATGGAAGCATTCAAACATTCAAACTTTAGACACCAAATACCTAGTTAGGTTCATAATCGATAAAAGACGCATCTTTTACATACTAAACTTCAACTTCTAGCTAGGGCTTTGTCAGGAACCCCTAGACTTTATCATCGAGACGCGAAGCCTTAGATATCAACAATTCAATCAAATTACAATACATCTAAGGTTTCAACAATAAACTCTATGACATAATTTACTAGGATTTACTGCAAACCTTAGATTTTCATCATCAACACTAAGTCAAACTGACAATCGAATATAATATCATCATGTCCTAGAATATCAATCTCTAATAAGGTTTCATTACAAACTCTAGATTTCACAAACTAAAACATGAGTACCAACAATTAAGCTAGCATACTTGCATATCTAGGATTAGATATATCACAACAATATAATCATGCACTAGCATTTCTTAACAATATCTACTAGGTAAATTCAAGACACAAACATCACTACATCAAAGATAGATGTACAAATTTTTGACTAGACTAGGGTTTTGATTAGACAAATGAATACACACCTAGGGTTTCATTCCTAGGATCTTATTATTACAAAGGTTTTTCTTATAAACCTTAATTCACCAAACCTTAAAGATCTAGGGTTTCAATACACAACTTAAACATTTACAACAAACCCTAAAGAACTAGGGTTTCTATCATAACAATACCAGAACCCTAAACATAAAAAATAATAGAATTTCTAGGCCTCATCAACAACTCCAAGCAGACTAGGGTTTCTTAATCAATATTGGCTTACCATTTGAAACACTATGCTAGGGTTTTACAGTGAACCCTAAAGGTTAGAGTTTTACAAGAATGATCAAAATTATGGAATGATGAGGGTAGATTCAATCTGATGATTAATCACCCTAACAAGAATCTTTAAGATTCAAAACCATAGACATAACGATATCAGTAATGTAAATCAAACTTTAAAAGAAAATTAACATACACTTTTACATGAAGAGAACTTTAGAATGAGGCTTATATTCTAAGACATACCTCTGAGTTGTTCCTTAACAAACCTTGTAGATTCTTGAAGAGATTCATTTACAAAAATTCTTTCATACATCAAGTTGATCCTTTGAAGTCTCCTCCATAACTCTTGTGTACTCTGCAATCTTTCTTTACCAAGGAAAATATAAAAAGGTTATTTGTGTATAATACAAACAAATCTTGATATGAGAGGGAAACCAAACACAAAAGAGGAGACAAGAAACAAGATACTTATCTTTGGTAAATTGGTGAGGGCTCCCTCTTAATTCAATCTTGAGGGTGTTGACACTACGAATTTTCGCTATGCCAACAAAGGGAAACAACCCGATCGCAGACCCCAATTAGATTTGCTTTCGTTTTGGGTGGCTAGTTCCAACGGGTTTTAAAGGATCTCGTAAACTGTTATGGGTGTTGAAAGATTGCTTCCCGGAAGAAGACTTCAATTAAATCAACAAAAGAAACAACTAACCTATATGCACCATGCTCTACCTATACTGATTCTACTTACTTGTGTTAGTCTTAACTACTCAAACCTATCCTTCAGGAGCCTAATTAAAAGAGATTAAACATTATATATGGATTCCAGGTCCCAATGAAACAATTACTAGGTTCATCGATGAACAAGGCCGTATTTAAGCTAATTGCAGTCTAACCATTCGTAAAGGAATACACATTCCTTTTCCTACAAATCAAACTTGCAACTAATGTTTAATATGGTTTCAAATAGGAGTCTGCTCATGAATTAACCATGATAACGAATTATATTCGGATAACCAAGACTAGTCATAAATTGTCTATCATTACTGTGCACAAAACAAAACATATATCCTCATGCCAGCGACAATACTCTCATTCTTAACATAAAAATTGAAACTGCAAAAGGCTTCTTCTTGACCAAAACAGTGTTCTTTATTAGCATGATAAAATCGACCCCTCTTCTGCCAAAAAAAGTCCCTCACCCATATCGAGAGGTAATACTTATAAAGCAAAACAATTGACCCTCGGTCTTCCATGACTTTCCACCTTCCTGTTCTTTTCAATATACAAATTAAAATATACAAACATAGAACGGTCAATGAAACCACTGACACGTCAAGGCCACATTTGCTGGAGCGTTTTATTTCCTAGAGGAAATGAATGGATGAATGAATGAAGAATGACTGCAAGCCATCTCTTCGCACCTATATCGACTGAACGTTATTCCCTATTATTTCTTGAAGGCAAATGAAGACATTGCGCTCATCATCGAACATCTGGCATGATTTAAGGTGTATCTGGAGGTAACAATAGCTTGATGGATCTGTGCTGTCAAGAGTACCTCCACTTAACATAGAGTGTGCCTCCATTATACACTGTGGCGGTTCCATATCCCTTTCTTGTGGAGTATGTCTTTGCAATATCGACATCGGTGGTGTAGAGGTGTCATCTAGAGTCCCCAGAGCAACATAAGAACTCTTATACCAACATCTATTTTGCTTCCTGTCTTCTCAGAATTTTAGGACATCCTACCCCATTCTATCCCAAAGCCACAACACATGGAACGAAAATCCAGCTGGTAGAGGTATCATGTGGACTAGGCATGTTGTTCCTACGATGATCATTCAAAGGCTACGTTACTTTCTTGAATTTTATTACCATCTCACGATCCCTTTGCATCTTTCGTTGCAGCCCTTCATGATGCTTATGCATCAGCTTGCCGACCTTGCTTTTCTTCTCTTGGTCCTTGCTTGCATGAATGATCAGCGTTAGCTATGATTGTGAGAGATATGACGAAAATGCCTAAAACAAACCTTACCTTCATAAAAACTTTCATAAAGAGACAGACTCTGCAACTGGGGGTTATATGAGTCCTTCTGGCTCTAAATCTCAAGAGGGCGCGATGAATTTTTGGGGATGGATGATTAAAAATGGATTGCAACCATAATTAATAAACCATCGAACCATTCAACTTTGAGGACATAATTCCTTCTGACAACTACGGTTATCATTCGGAGAGACGAAAGATCAAACTTCTCAAGGGACCCATTCAAATTTTCCGCCATAGTAGGTTTTAATAAGGTGGTGGTTGTGGCCACAACAAACTCTAAAAGCGCTGTTCCCTAGAGGGAACAACGAAAACTCAAAAAACACTCAAAAAAGTGTTGTTCCCTTTAGGGAATAGCGACTGTTCCTTGGAGGGAACATCAAAAAACACTCGAAAAAATGTTGTTCCCTTCAGGAAACAACAGTAGTTACTCTGTAAAACAAATCCACGAAAAAAAGTAACAAAGTAAAATTTATTTGTCACTTGTGGGAGAGCAGTGGTCAACCATACTAACCAGCAGTGTTTTAATCACAACTCCTTTTTTTTTGGTCCGATTTGAGTGATTCAAAAGCCAAATGAGAGCTAATTCAAAGTTATATCACCAATAGAAATAGGTTTTGAAAAATCCATGATATGATATGTCAATTTTACTTAGAACAACCTGCATAACAGAGTCATTTTCGATTTCCCCACTTAGAACAACAGTGGATATTTTAAGCATAGCTTTTTCATTTGATGACGGGTTTGAATGATTCAAATTGGAAATGAAAGTAGATTCATTTATTTATTTTGAATAGAAATAGGTTTTGAAAAAAAAAGAATTGATAGGGTGGTGGTTGTGGCCACAACAAAGGGATACCTACAACTTATAATTCTAAACTGTTTTAACAAGACATGTTAGACCTACAAACTTCAGAAATCAAAACATAAATAAAAAACTTTAAGATGGAAGGATATATGAGGGATAGTATTCCCTAAGAGTCTTTGGAAAATAGATCTTTGATTTCAGATTCTTCATTCTTGCTTCTCTTAGGTGGGGCTTCATCAATAATGTTTGCTTGTTCTCTTTCTCTTTTCTTATTCCTTGGATTCTCTGGACATTGATTTCTGTAGTGACCCATTTTTTGACAATTGTAACATTTGACTTTGAATAGGTCAACTTTCTTCTTTGGTCCTTTGAACTTCTTGAAGGTTCCCTTCTTCTTGTGATGGGCATAATAGCAATTAGAGTTATTTTCTTCTTCACCCTCCTTGTTTACTAATGATATTTGAGCTTCTTCTAGACTACATGCATTTCACATTTGTTCGAATGTTGGAGTATCCTTCCAACCTGTTAAGTCTTGATGCAAAAGGCACTCCAAGATTTTGGTAGTCCTAGAAGAACAATCTTTACAAGCTCTTTTTCTGGTACAACTTCATCTATTGCTTGGAGTTCATCTCTATTTCTACATATCCTTATAAATTAGGATGACACGGTATCATCTTTTGTCATCTTAATAGTTCTTAATTCAATTTTTTTTTGAGGCTTACTATTTGACCAATGTTCTTGATGGTGAATAATTTGGAGAGAGGCTCATACATTTCTTGAGCGGAATTTATGTTGGATATGTATGGAATTAGATTATCCTTAACTCCATCCATTATTAGGTTCATAACCCATATTTTGGTTTCTCGGAACTTTGCTTTCTCTGCTTTATTTGTTTTATCTGTAGGCTTCTTGATTTTTTCTTGAACAAGATCTAAAACTTTGTTCTTTTCAAGGATGAGATCTATCCTCTTTTTCCAAGCCCTGTTGTTGGACGCTCCTTCTAATTTGTTTTCTCCCTTCATCGAGTTTGACATAGTTTTTGTAGATAGTAGGATTCTCTTCTTATATAATGTTTTTCCTTAATGATCTTCCTTCAATCTCCTTTTCTTCAATAGATCTTCAGGCTGCGTTTTTCTTTCTTCTTCACCTTAGCTTTGAAACCATGTTAGAAAATCGGAAAGGCAAAAATATTTTCTTATGTTAATAATTACTTGTGATATTCTTATGTTCTTCTTTTATCTTCTTTTCGTCAAGCAATTATCAAAGAAAAAACATGAAGATCAAGAACCCCAGATGTAGGCACTTGGCTAGGGCTAAAACCCCTTTATAGGGGAAAACTCAGTCGAAACTCTTCCTTCAGTGGATTCAAATCAAGATGAGATAGACCAAGAGTCTAGACTGACAAACCTTCCTCCTCCACCAAGTCAAGCTTCCAATGTGATACAACGACTTTCAATATTCTCCTTTTGTTCAACAGCTATAGCCCAACAACAACCCAAAAATTCCAGTCTTAACTTCTTCAAAATTTCGGACCTGCTTGCAATTCTGAAATTTTCGGAGTGCTTGCACTTTTCGATCTACCTACACTTCTCGCCTTGCCTGCACTTTTCGGTCTGCCTGCACTTCTTGGCCTTCCTGCACCTCTGAAATTCGATTTTCTTGTACTTCTGAAATTTCGACTTGCCTTTATATAGGTGTTTCTTCCCCTCAGTTAGGCCGACTTGGTGGAGGAGGCATAAGAGACCTAATTTACATAAAAATAATTTTCTTTCTTGACAAATGAAGCCCAAGAAGGGTCTTTTACATTATGGCATGGACAAGGACACTTGACATAAACCCTACAAGCCTACACCGGAAGCTTTGACTATCAAAAAATGACTCAAAAATAAAAATTCCTTTTTCTTTCTTTTGATAAGTAAATTACATTATGACTCAAATAAAATTATGAAGACCGACACTAGATACGTTCTTCAACAATGTCTAGCTGTTGCCTTCTATGGTATGCCCTGCTGCCATAAACACTAATTGATGCCCCGTTTTATCCACAATTTCCTTCGCTGTCTTAGAAGATTCTTATCAGACATTAGACTCCAGCTCCAAATTGAATCTTTGTCCTTGTGGTACTGTGGCCTTGGGCCCAAATTTTTCCTCAATCTTTGATTTGGTGATACAGTTTTATCATGGAAACATAGGGGATCTTTGTTGTTTATAAAGGTGACCTCTGTTGCACCAGAAACATAATTTGTTGTTGTTTTTCCTAGATACTAGAGTCTAGGTTAGAATCTTATAATCACTAATGCTACCAATCCAAGTATCACAACAAACTACTTTGCTCAATGGAACAATAAATAACAGTAAATCAACACATGCACAATATAGACAACTTTTTACAATTTTTAACAACCCAACTTCGTTATATTAACAAACTGTAATACAATTGTCTAGGCCTCCTGCACCAGGGATAATGTCCCTCATACATCCAATGATACAAGGAATACAAAACTAGGCTTTGGTGTTATCCTTCGACGACCAATCTATCGTGGACAAGACAACACTTAACCTACTTGCTGATGTAGTGCTCCACAACCCTTTCAGTCCACGTGTCTTGAACACATCTACCCGCTCCTTTGGCTCTGATCTGCAGCAACACCAACCTGCCTTTATCAATGAACCAACTCCTTTATATCACCGAACACGGCTCCAACGACTCTCTAGCTGATCATTAGTCCTTCAATGCATCAACACATCAAGACTCTTATCGAGTTGTTCACAACTTCGTTTGTGAACAACTCTTAATTGCCCACTGTTGGTCCTCAACTCCTTTGGGACTTCTTGCCCACTAACTACTCCTTAGTCCTTCAAAGACACAACTCTTAGGGACTTCTTCCCACGAATTCCTTCTCGTGTTGTTTGATGAAGACACACTTAGGGAATGGAGGGCTGCCACCTATCACTGTCGAAAGTCCTTTTCCAACAATCAACTTGGGATGATGTAATATGCTCCCTTGCCCTCCTTCCTTTGTCTTTCAAGAATTAGTCACGAGCTTACAAATTCACCCTTCTGATAGCTATCAAAGTCCTTCTTTCCAACTGATCTAGGGCTACTTGGGTCACCTATTTTCTACCCTCCTAACAACCTTAAGGTGCCCAACAATCTGTCCTCCACTAGTACTCCAATCCTCCACCTCTCCTCCTTGAAGACATCCACTTCTCTCCAAAACCTTCAGATCTGAGCTAGGGGTTTTCTGAGGTACACGAACTGTCTAGGGCATCCTCATCCCTGCATAAAAACAAATCTCACACACTTACAACCCTCATCTTCCTGCGCTGCTCCAGTAGAAGAATGTGACTATTGTTGGAGAGCCTATACAACTACTTGGCCTCCCAAGAACTACCCTTTTCGTCCACTTGCAATCACAAAACTTTTCGACCTACTACATTGAGATATTTTACTCCTTTTATGCCCATAATTTCTCCAAATAACTCGGCCCAGGTCTCCTCCAATTCACTGCCTCTACGTGCATTACCACAACCCAAAACAAGTCCAAAAACCAACCCAAACATATCTATTCTTCTCTCCTTCTAGGTTGCGGCTACCTCAGGGTACTCGACGACCTTGTTTTAGTCTTCTCTAAGGATCGCATGGCTTGATTGGGTGAGGAATGAGTCTCCTCCTCACTCCTATATATACCTTTCTCTAGGGTGACATCCAACCTATAAAAAACAACACCTTTTACTAAGGGCGACTTGATCTCGGGACAAATTCACACACACAAAATATTCAAAAATTCATATTGCCATTTCTATAAGGCATCTCATGGTGCTTGAAGTTGCTCGTTGCTCCTCTAAGGGTGCTATTTCATCTCCATGTGCCAAATCATCAAATCTCGTCATGGTTTTGGCCCCACATCTTTGGGTACAAAACCCCAAGCTTGGGTTCTAAGCCCACAAGTGACTTTATGAAGCCAATTCCTCAACAACCCTCTAGCCTAGGAATTTGAGTACCTCCCAAGCTACAAATATCAACACTCACTCTTAGCGAGGGAGGTACTTCCAACACTAGGAAGTCTCCATCAACATCACTGGCGACACTAGCCCATCTAGCATCCATCACTGCAACATACTCTATAGAATGAACCATGCTATCTCAGTTGTGCCTCCGCCTCATCTTATCTGAACCTGAAGACCTCAACACTTCCATAGGGCTGCTCCCTTTGAAGCTAGACTCCCTGTAAGTCTATGTTGCACTGGGTGTGGGGACGAGTTTTCAGGATGGCTAGAGTGCACCCCCAAATTTTGAGGGGGCAGCAGGTTAGGTACGACAAGTGTGACAACTAATTTTCATATTTATTAAAAAATTAAAATTAAAATAAAATTTTATAATTCAACATAAACATGATTAATATATTAAAATATAAAAATTAGAACTATTACTAATTTTGAAATTCAAATCACAAAATAAAATACTAAAGTCTAATACTATCTAATCACCATTGCACATCATAAAAACAAATCTCGTCATCATTACCCATTGTCAAGAACTTAAGAAGTACTATTAGTCTGCTACAACCTACAATATACTATTGTCTACATAATCATTCTATGGTGCATGATGAACCATTTCAAAATTTAAATAGAAGCTAAACTTTAAAGACTAAAAGTAAAATTTAATAACACTGTAAACATGAACATGTCATTAAAATTTAATTAAAAATCCCAAATTAAGAGTCTAGAAATTAAGAACCTTGCAGGACCTGTCATCAGTGTAATGTATATCATAATCATTCATAATCACTATTATTTACAGAGCACAAAGAGTATTACCATCCCATCTATTTACCTTATAACATTAAGCATTAAAGATGAGTTAGCCATTGTAATGTTTATTTCAGAAGTAACAAATGCTATGTACAAAAGTAATAATGTTATAAAGGGAAATAAATTATATATAATAAATGATGTTTATGTTAATGTATTCAAGGAATTAGTTGATTGGTTCCTAAAATGAATAATGGAACTTGCTATGTATATAGACAACACCACTAGTAATTTAGTAGCACATTGATATATCATCTTATCTCTCATCTAGTCTCTCCTGCTTGTCTCTTGCATATATTTAACATGGTATTAAAGTCACAGTGATTGTGGCATACAAAAATTTCAAAGGTTCATGCCAAGAAAAGGTTTGTCACAGACATGGAGAAAGAGACAAGTTCAAATTGAAGGCAACTTAATTCATGGAGTATAGTGACTGTAAATTGTAAACATGAATAAGTCATTAAAACTTAATTAAAAATCCCAAATTAAGAGCCTCAAACTTCACCCTGTCGCTCGAATCTTACCTCACTCGCAACCTTCGCTCGAGTTCTCTCAGCTATGTTTACCTTTTCCTCTGTGAATGGAGTTCTCTGCTCATTCTTTACCTTCGATCGTCGTCTTAGACTTCATTCGACTCTTACCTGCAACCCTTGCAACCTGTGTTTACCTACAACCTTCGTTTGAGCTTAGTGTTTACCTTTGTCGCTATGTCTCTCTAAGGATGTTTCCCTTCATCGCTGCCGTGTAGTGTAGTGTGTAAAATGCGATAGATTTAGTTTAGTGTGAATGCAATAGGTTTAGTTTAGTTGATAGGTTTAGGTTGCGATAGGGTTTAGGTTTCAAAATTTGATTTTTATTTTTTTCACTTTAAAGTTTAGAACTTAGGTTTTCAATTTCTATTTATTTATTTTATTTTTAAGCTTAATGTTCATGATAATGGGGGATGTCCTAAAGCTCCCCGAAAAGTCCTCGATTTTTTGAGGGACAACCTAGAAGTCCCCAAGTCCCTGATGGATCCCTGATCAATCGGGGAAGCTTTCGACGAGTTCCAAAGTACTCGGATCATCGAGATGAAGGAAACACCATGCATTTTGGTGGCGATGGGTCCCCGTGCAACATAGCTCTAAGTCTACATGATTGCCACTGGCTCAACCTATTATTGATATTGTGTCCTATAAGGTCAGTTCGAGTTGCGGTCGAACATGGGTCATCATCACCACAACACAACCTGCAAGCACTTATCCTCCTAGATCAAACAAAACACATGCACATCCCTCCAATATTGTTAAAAAATGAACTACCCTCCGGTAAATAACCACCATGTAACATTATCAGCCATTAAAACCTTGGTCGTGTTTGCACCGTCACCTCCACTTTTCCATTGGCCGATCATTCACCTCCATATGATTGTTTACCCATTTTGAGGAACAGCTGCGAAGAGTGATTTCACTTAGCCATCCTTGTGACACTGCCGTGATTGGAAAATTCCAACCTGTACCTGGAATCGGCTGCTAACCCTGTTTATCACTCGTTCCTCAAAAGACGAGTCTTCTTTAAGCTCTTTTCAACTGACTCGTAAAATATGAAAAGATTGCCGAGTCCTTGGCCTTCCAGCTCGTTAAAGGGACAGAAAGTGCTATCCCTCCTCTAGATTTTAATCTTTTTGGACCGGAGGGATTATTGCACAAAAATATCGAGCGCTTGTTTTATTCGGCTCGTTAAAACTATCGAAAACTCATCCCTTCTATATTGTTTTATACTTTTTCAGACTTAAGGGATTAGATGACGAAAAAGGACTTTCGGAGTTGACTTTACGTACCTTTTCAGACTCTCTAAAAATGAAAAGGACCGAGTTATCCTTGTCGTTAGACTCGTTAAATGCATTAAATAGCGACAAACTTGTCTTTAGACGAGAACGAGTTTCACTATCGCTAGGCTCGTTAAAACATAGCGATGGGCTTGCCCGAAGGGCAAGTTATAGAACAAGCATATGTTATCCTCCTCAAGCTTGACAAAAATAAAGAGGTACTGGTCAGCAATGACTGGGGAAAAATTGGGAGAAACTCAAGAAAACTTTGATGGTAGCAAGTCGCTCTTGAACATGACACTTTTCCTTCGTACCACAATCGGGTTGGGTTGTTTCATTCACCGGTCACATCACCATGGTCTCGCCATACCATCCGTATTTGGGGTAATGCTACCGATCCATCGCATAAGTGTCGCCATATGTTCAAGAGAAGTCGTTCAAAGAAGTCAACCGTGTCCCATCCACTGCCATACATTATCCTTCATCCTTTCATGACCGCCACCCTGAATCATATGTCATCAGATCGTTTTCACCTCCACCAAAATCATTTGCTCCGTTCCGTGTCACTGATGTGGGATTCATTAAGGCCCTCCTTTGACGGATCACTTCTTGTCGACATCAGCTCATTATCCAAGAAGTTGATCTAGGAACAACCCCTTTCAGTACTTTGAAGCTTGCATGCCTCAATGGCAAGTTTCTCACTTCCGGCGACAGGTATACATCAATGACCTTCGACCGAAAGATTTTGCGTGGTGTTCGACGCCAAGTCCTTTATTCACACCACGTGAATTGTACTGCAGTACCTTGAGGGTCATTATCATTATCGGTGATTCCTCTCGCACTTGTTAACGGTTTACCTCATTGACCGGTAATCAAGCGATGTCTTTCCATGTTCGACTTCAGAACATTTCTCACATGGATCGACTTGTACTTAGAGTGAAGATCGAACGAGTTTGAAGACCCCGGATCTAGTTTCATCCATCTGGGCTGCGATATATATTCAGGAAAGATAAAGACATTGACATGTACATCATTGCAGCAGATAATCATCCTACTCAAAGGATGATAATTTCATCAAAATTATCAGTCTACCATCAGACGATTGTCTGTTCTATGTACAAAAAAAATGAATTTATAACGCTGAGCATGGGAATGCCCGCCTCAGCTAGATCATGAAAGCAGTATGAAGAATAATGTATCGTATTGTATCTTATTACAGGTCTCCTCCCAGCATTGGATGAACTTCGGATCCCCCTGATAAAGCATTTCACCCGATAAACAGCCTCATACTGTAGGGGGCAACTGTTATAGACATTTTTGTGCCTTACAACATTGAGCATGAAATGTCCATAATCTAAGGGATCCAAAGTCCCTAAACATGTTGTTCCTACCCCTAGAGGAACAAGGCTAACAAACCACAACAATTCACAGAAGTTCTCCACCAGAAACTGCTCAAAAACAAGTCAATTCAGGATCATTTCAGTGGCTACACTAGCTGTTTGCGCTGAATGTCAAAGCCAACACTGGCTACCTGCGTTGAATTTCAAAGGGAACACTGGCTACCTGCGCTGAACGAGAGTGGACATGTGGCAAGTTCATTTCTCAAGGTGTCAAAGCCCAGGAAGCTTCTAAAATGACACTTGCCTCAGAGAATTCGACTGGTGATGAGTAAGAGGTTCCAAATTTCCAAGTGGAAGCAAGAACCTCCAAGTGGAATCAAGAACTGACAGAGGGAGAGGACACTAGTCAGATCTCAAGCTGACTCATCCTCTCTCCAAACATCTATATATGGATCTCTCCTCCATGAGATCTAGGAGGCTGGAATTTTGTTATTGCAAAGAATTGTTGTTGGTTTGGGATTGGAATCATTGGGTGCTTAATGCTTTGAAGGGGGTGAAGATAGGAATTCCATTTGCTGGGAAGGAGATGCTGGATTGGAGCCCTCTGGGTTGTATCTCTTCCTGAACCTTGTTATTCATCAATAAAGCTATCTTGGTTTCTCCTATATGCTGATGTATTCTTGATGTATGATTGCATTAGTATGTTTAGTTTATTCCTAATCCTGAACTAGTTATGAATATGAATCCATGTCTTGTGTAGTGTTCTCTTCTTGTGATCTTGTAGAAACCTCTTGAAGCTGGGCGAGCGAGAAGGCAAGTAGCTGGGAATCCTCCAAGAGAAGAGAATCCGGATCGAGGGACAAACGGAAGACACCGGTTAGTCCATCCATCTCTCTCTTCATTCTTAATTCATAAAGGAAGAATACTAGAATAGCTGTCTCTGTTTGTTGCTAAGGCACTGTCACACCTTAGGTGGATAGGATCGTCCTGCATAGGCATTTTTCCCCACAACAAATTGGCGACTCCGTTGGGGAGATCTGTTTAGTCATTTTATTTGTGTTTCTATCATTGTTTGTTTCATAGACTCGACAGCAACAATCGAACTGCATCTGCTTTTCCCGGATGCAAAGTAGACAGTTGCTGCTTTGATCCAATCACTGGACTTGTCTATGATCTGAACAATGGACTCACAAATGATTTGATGATCCTTTGTGATAGATCTTAGTACTCTCTCAAAGCATTCCTTTGATTACACCTTGCTTGTTGCTTTTATTTGGCCTGAAACAGTAAATTAAATAACAATCTGTGACCCAGAACCCAGTGAGAAACGAGAGTTTCTCCTTCAGCGCAGACCCAGTTAAGGGATTCTACATTTCAACGCAGGTCCCGTGAAGGCTACCTGCGCTGAATGTCAAAACCCCTGTGTTGAGGTTGCGCTGAACCAGTTTGCCCTAGTGCAGCTGGGGTTCTCTGCTCTATTTTGCCTTGTTTTGATCTTTGTTTTTTGCAGCCTGTAACCAGCATAGGTACCAGTCTGATAACTCCTTTTCTTTGCTTAGATTCCGCCTCCTTTTGTACAAAAAGACTGTGAGTGTTTTTATGTGTTTGTGGCGTCATTCGCAGTTTTCCTTTGCATGAGTGAAATAATCATCCTGTAGCCCTTGATTCAGATCTGTTGATTGTGATCTTAGGAGAGAGTTCATTGGCTGTTTACAGTTGATTATACATTTGCTTTTGCTTATTGGTTTGAGTTTGTCTCTTTTAAGTGTCGAAACAAGTATTCATTTCGAAAATCGTTAAGTGTTGTAATCTCTTCTACCCTCTCTGATTTCAAAAAAGTAAACTTGTTTGTATCGGTCATTTAAAAGCAAATTCAAAGTTGTGCAAAAAGCTTTATTTTGTAGGCATCAATACTAAGAAAGCGGAAAACAAACACCTGCATTGTGCATTTGCATCTTGATAGTTTGCATGTTTGATTTAGGAAAAGTGCATTAGAGTGTGCTGATTGCTCTTTGAGAAAAGATGGTGTCTTTCTTTTCCCTTAGTAGCTAGGATTTTCAAAGTTGAAAAGATATAAAGCTTGCTTATCATCTTTAGACTGCATTTAGGAATTGTATCATACATCTCGTGGTGAACCTCAAAAGGCAAACTTCTAAAAAGATCAACCTAAAATAAATTGAATGAACTTAACAATGCTTTGTAACTTAACGCACAACATAGAGGTCTAGGCTAGAGACGTGTTCCGGCGTCGTAAAGCCTGGTGACTGTCGATCTCGCTGATGGTGGGTGATTCCTCCTGAGGGACGATAGCGCCAGTACGGATTGTGCTTCCACGTACCGTCGAGTATATATTGGGAGACCCCTATAGGCATAAAACCTTTATCCTTAGGAAGCCGTGTCGGCCGCCCTACTGATCGCAATGCACTGAACACAACATTCAGGAAGATTGACCGCCCGTACCTTAAAAAGTATTCTGCGGTTTTGCGAAAAGTTTGGCACACCCTCTACCTAGAACTCCAGAGCAGTTCCTTTTGGCCTTTTTCAGACTCTATAACAGAAAAAGTCCATCCGAGCATTTGTCACTTCGGGCTCGTTAAAACATCGAAGGAGACTAGAGTCATCTTTAGCTTTTTCTCGACTCTTTAAAATTGAAAAAGCAAGTTGTGTCTAAGCGTCGTTAAAATTTATTTTAAACGGAATAATCATCACCATTCTCTCGTTGGTCTTCGAAGTTAGTCTCTTTTCATCGCAAGTTCTTGTAGAATCGCTAGAAAATCTTTTGGACAGACTAAATATGTCTGAACAACCGTCGACATCTAGGACTGTGTCATCCGACACAGCAACAGCAGAACCTCCTGCTGCTACTCCAACGATGTTCAATGGTATACCATCTGTCCCGGCAAGTTATCAACAACAAGCCGGAGTCCCATCAGGGACTGCTTCAACAACATGGTTAGTTCCTATTTCTTCATCCGGATTATCATCTGGTATTTCTTACGTTGAAACTCAACAAATTGATCCAATGTGTCTTCAAAGGCCAATCTACCCTTTAAGTACTGGATTTCCGCCATATGGAGGGCAGTATGCCTTTTCATTGTTCCCTCCCGGAGAACAACCATATGGGAGTTTACAACAAAGTTCAGGTCAAACTGGAATTACATCCAGCGGTTGGGTACCAATACTGCCTTAGCAACCAAGGGTTGTATATTCAATGCAACCAGTCCACACTGTGTCGAATATTCCCACTATACCTGCTATGGTGAATGCGTCGCAAGTACAAGCGCTACCTGTTGTATGTCAACCCCAACAGCCTCAGGTTGCAATACAATGGCCTCTTGTCTCAACGACTCAATCACAACCTCAGGTTAGTGCCTCCTTATCTGGAGCGACTCAGGCTCAAACAAGTACTATGACTCCTCATCTTGGTCAATCATCCAGTATTGGACAACAACAAATGGTCCAACAATCAGGGCTGGTTCAATCAGAACAACTGCCATTCCAGCAATCATATCAAGGACCTGAGCAACAAGTCTTTGTAAGTAATGGGCAACCATATTATAGTGGTTATGCCCATCAACCTTGTCAAAGTTGCCAGCATTATGCTGGTATGCAAAGACCCACTGCTCAGGCAATTCCATCGTATCCTGGGTATGCTTCGCCTAACCTGAATCAACAGTTGCCCTTTGTAGCAACTCTAGAATTACCAGATCTAAACCGGCTGACGAATGATCCAATTGCTTATGCCCCTTGGTGGCCAGCGATTCCGCATAAACTTCCGTCAGATATTCCTAAATTTAATGGCAATCCAGGTGAAGATCCATCGAATCACGTGATGACATTTCATCTATGGTGTTCATCAAACACCCTAAACGATGATTCGATAAGGCTTCGCCTTTTTCAGAGGACGTTAACGGGTCCAGTGGCAAAATGGTATATTGAGTTGCCTAGAGCTTCGTTCGACAACTTCAGTACCTTAGCCACGACTTTCTTAACCCATTTTCAATTACCGATAAGGTATGAAACGGGAACGGAACTCCTAACCAACTTCAAACAGACAACGGCCACTCACATATCTGATCATATACATGAGTGGCGACGTCGTCGTAGGATGGTGAAAACGTACGTTCCCGATCAGCTATTAGCTAAATGGTTTATCAAATCCTTACTTCCTACAATCACGGAAGATGTGGCAAAAGGGGGAGTCGTAACAGAAGATCAAGTCATCGCTCGTGCGCAATATCTGGACTTGGTCTATACTCAGTCTGGCACACTCTACGACAAAATACCTGACGCCCCTAGACCGGAATTCTCAATTCCTCCTCCTCCTAAATCAAACACCGAAACTTCTTGCCTTGGAAGTAAATGTCATGTCGACCGACAAGGGCAAACAACTGAAGCAACCAGGGGGCAAGAAGAAAAAGAAAGGGAGAAAAAGGAAACCCCCTGCGGGGTGTCATATATGCGATGAGGATCATTGGACGAGAGATTGTCCACATATAGCTGAAGTTAAGAAACTCTTTAAGAGTTCAAAAACCCCAGCGGTATTGACTGATCCGTTTCCAAGCCCGTGAACCAAACTGGTTGCTAATCAAAATGCTTCCCGATCCCAAGTGCTTATGTTGTCTGTCTCAAGGCAGCAAAATGATGCTTTGACAAGGAATAAAGATTACGGGAATCCACGGCTGTCGAATAACAAGGCTAATGAACAACCTAGTAGTTCGACGACAACTTTAACCAAATTTGTGCCACCCATCATTCCTGAACCAATGATAAAGTCGCCAAAGGGAGTAGTACACAAATCGACATTTAATCCTCGTGCCAAAGTAGCACAGAATTATAATATAGTAGAGGACCTGGCCTAATCGCCGTCCGCTATGTCGACACTTGAGGTACCGCAAAATTGCCCCTCCCAAGAGCAAGCTTTATTATCATCAATAGGTGGGATTGGCCCAATGGATTCCAATCTTGTGGCCTTTGATCATAAAGAATATGACCCTCAGTTACCAGCTCAACTAGCTTTCCTTATTCAAGTGAAAGCCCTCAACAAAACTGTTCATCGAACAATTATTGATGAGGGGGCATCTACATGTATTATGTCGATGAGTTGCTGAAAAATTTAGGCTCACCACCCTTGTCGAAATCGTCAATGACGTTAAAAGCATTTGATGGACGATCATACACTCCATACGGGATTTTAAGCAACTTGCAAGTTGAACTGGGGGGCAAAACAGTAGAAGTTGATGTTGAAGTAATCGATGGAAACCTCGATTACAACATCCTACTGGGAAGGCCCTGGATATATGCCATGGCCGCAGTTGTGTCGACCTACTTCAGGAAGGTTGCATTTCCCTTTCAAGGAGGAATTACAGTCGTCGACCAACAAACTTTCCTCCCCGACAGTTCACAAGTTACGGGAAGCACTCCAACGATCCATGGAAGCAATCATTCGCTTCAAAACATTGGAGTAGGTCTCCTAAAAGACCCTGCCTTAATGGGTACTTTTGCCCTACCGCCTGCGAGTAATCTGGCGGAAGTAGCCACAGTGGAAACCTACAATATGAAATCTTCTATATCTAATGGATTCGGAAGATTCCTAAACATTTTGTCAGCGTGGATCATCGCCCTAATAGAAATACTGTAAATACAGTGGGCTCCGAGGACGGTTCTTATCTCGTGTCAACCTCGTTAAAAAATGAAACAAAGAGTCATGAGGACAGTTCTTTTACTGTGTCAACCTCATTAAAAAATGAAACAATCCCCTTTCCAAAACTCAAAGGTAAACCTTCATTCCAACCACCGAATTGAATGCAATGAAGCTTGGGGGGCATGCACCTTGATTTGCGTTATTATGCTGGGGGCATGCAAACTTATCGAGCAGTTTTAGCACACAGTTCATGCTCGTTAAAAAATAAATGCAAGATCCGAGCAGTTTTAGCACATAGTTCATGCTCGTTAAAAAATAAACATAAGATCGAGCAGTTTTAGCACATAGTTCATGCTCGTTAAAAAATAAACATAAGACTGAGCAGTGTTTTTCCGCGTTTAAGCTCGTTAAAAAATGAACTACCCTCCGGTAAATAACCACCATGTAACATTATCAGCCATTAAAACCTTGGTCGTGTTTGCACCGTCACCTCCACTTTTCCATTGGCCGATCATTCACCTCCATATGATTGTTTACCCATTTTGAGGAACAGCTGCGAAGAGTGATTTCACCTAGCCATCCTTGTGACACTGCCGTGATTGGAAAATTCCAACCTGTACCTGGAATCGGCTGCTAACCCTGTTTATCACTCGTTCCTCAAAAGACGAGTCTTCTTTAAGCTCTTTTCAACTGACTCGTAAAATATGAAAAGATTGCCGAGTCCTTGGCCTTCCAGCTCGTTAAAGGGACAGAAAGTGCTATCCCTCCTCTAGATTTTAATCTTTTTGGACCTGAGGGATTATTGCACAAAAATATCGAGCGCTTGTTTTATTCGGCTCGTTAAAACTATCGAAAACTCATCCCTTCTATATTGTTTTATACTTTTTCAGACTTAAGGGATTAGATGACAAAAAAGGACTTTCGGAGTTGACTTTACGTACCTTTTCAGACTCTCTAAAAATGAAAAGGACCGAGTTATCCTTGTCGTTAGACTCGTTAAATGCATTAAATAGCGACAAACTTGTCTTTAGACGAGAACGAGTTTCGCTATCGCTAGGCTCGTTAAAACATAGCGATGGGCTTGCCCGAAGGGCAAGTTATAGAACAAGCATATGTTATCCTCCTCAAGCTTGACAAAAATAAAGAGGTACTGGTCAGCAATGACTGGGGAAAAATTGGGAGAAACTCAAGAAAACTTTGATGGTAGCAAGTCGCTCTTGAACATGACACTTTTCCTCCGTACCACAATCGGGTTGGGTTGTTTCATTCACCGGCCACATCACCATGGTCTCGCCATACCATCCATATTTGGGGTAATGCTACCGATCCATCGCATAAGTGTCGCCATATGTTCAAGAGAAGTCGTTCAGAGAAGTCAACCATGTCCCATCCACTGCCATACATTATCCTTCATCCTTTCATGACCGCCACCCTGAATCATATGTCATCAGATCGTTTTCACCTCCACCAAAATCATTTGCTCCGTTCCGTGTCACTGATGTGGGATTCATTAAGGCCCTCCTTTGACGGATCACTTCTTGTCGACATCAGCTCATTATCCAAGAAGTTGATCTAGGAACAACCCCTTTCAGTACTTTGAAGCTTGCATGCCTCAATGGCAAGTTTCTCACTTCCGGCGACAGGTATACATCAATGACCTTCGACCGAAAGATTTTGCGTGGTGTTCGACACCAAGTCCTTTATTCACACCACGTGAATTGTACTGCAGTACCTTGAGGGTCATTATCATTATCGGTGATTCCTCTCGCACTTGTTAACGGTTTACCTCATTGACCGGTAATCAAGCGATGTCTTTCCATGTTCGACTTCAGAACATTTCTCACATGGATCGACTTGTACTTAGAGTGAAGATCGAACGAGTTTGAAGACCCCGGATCTAGTTTCATCCATCCGGGCTGCGATATATATTCAGGAAAGATAAAGACATTGACATGTACATCATTGCAGCAGATAATCATCCTACTCAAAGGATGATAATTTCATCAAAATTATCAGTCTACCATCAGACGATTGTCTGTTCTATGTACAAAAAAAATGAATTTATAAAGCTGAGCATGGGAATGCCCGCCTCAGCTAGATCATGAAAGCAGTATGAAGAATAATGTATTGTATTGTATCTTATTACAGGTCTCCTCCCAGCATTGGATGAACTTCGGATCCCCCTGATAAAGCATTTCACCCGATAAACAGCCTCATACTTTAGGGGGCAACTGTTATAGACATTTTTGTGCCTTACAACATTGAGCATGAAATGTCCATAATCTAAGGGATCCAAAGTCCCTAAACATGTTGTTCCTACCCCTAGAGGAACAAGGCTAACAAACCACAGCAATTCACAGAAGTTCTCCACCAGAAACTGCTCAAAAACAAGTCAATTCAGGATCATTTCAGTGGCTACACTAGCTGTTTGCGCTGAATGTCAAAGCCAACACTGGCTACCTGCGTTGAATGTCAAAGGGAACACTGGCTACCTGCGCTGAACGAGAGTGGACATGTGGCAAGTTCATTTCTCAAGGTGTCAAAGCCCAGGAAGCTTCCAAAATGACACTTGCCTCAGAGAATTCGACTGGTGATGAGTAAGAGGTTCCAAATCTCCAAGTGGAAGCAAGAACCTCCAAGTGGAATCAAGAACTGACAGAGGGAGAGGACACTAGTCAGATCTCAAGCTGACTCATCCTCTCTCCAAACATCTATATATGGATCTCTCCTCCATGAGATCTAGGAGGCTGGAATTTTGTTATTGCAAAGAATTGCTGTTGGTTTGGGATTGGAATCATTGGGTGCTTAATGCTTTGAAGGGGGTGAAGATAGGAATTCCATTTGCTGGGAAGGAGATGCTGGATTGGAGCCCTCTGGGTTGTATCTCTTCCTGAACCTTGTTATTCATCAATAAAGCTATCTTGGTTTCTCCTATATGCTGATGTATTCTTGATGTATGATTGCATTAGTATGTTTAGTTTATTCCTAATCCTGAACTAGTTATGAATATGAATCCATGTCTTGTGTAGTGTTCTCTTCTTGTGATCTTGCAGAAACCTCTTGAAGCTGGGCGAGCGAGAAGGCAAGTAGCTGGGAATCCTCCAAGAGAAGAGAATCCGGATCGAGGGACAAACGGAAGACACCGGTTAGTCCATCCATCTCTCTCTTCATTCTTAATTCATAAAGGAAGAATACTAGAATAGCTGTCTCTGTTTGTTGCTAAGGCACTGTCACACCTTAGGTGGATAGGATCGTCCTGCATAGGCATTTTTCCCCACAACAGGATTGATATAAAGATCATCCGATTCCGATAAGTATTCATGGAGATATGAATTTATTTTGATTATGGAATTATTATTAAGCCGACCTACAACTCATGTAGGCTCAGAAGCCCAAAAGTCGCATCTATTCACCCACCAACGTTGTGTATAAATATAAGAGGACTTTTCCTCATTTGGACTCACTCATCTCATCACATCTCTCTCTCTCTCTACTACACAGAAATGAGTCTCTTCTCTACTGCGCTGAAATGGGTTTCTCTCTCACACATGTGAAGCCGGAAGCTGTTGAATTTGAAGCTGCAACTGCAGAAGTAAAGATTGACTTGCGTGGCCTATAAGATCTCCTCTTTGGAACTATGCTGTAGGTTCATCTGAACCTCCTCTGAAAGCCGCAACTTTTGGTGGTGGAATGAAGTCAATCCGATGAACGGTTTGCAAGATATCGACTGCCCTAGTTTAAAGCCGGAAACTGCTGAAACTGAAGCTGCAATTGCAGAAGTAAAGATTGACCTGCGTGGCCTAGAAGATCTCCTCTGGAACTGCGCTGTAGGTTCATCTGAACCTCCTCTGGAAGCCGAAACTTTTGGTGGTGGAATGAAGTCAATCCGACGGTCGGTTTGTGAGATATCGTCTGCCCTAGTTTGATAATGAAGCCGTTAAAGCTGATGCTACAGATCTAGGGTTTGCTACTGCTGATATGAATCAGATTTATTGTACTATTTCTCTCTGCTGAATTATTGAAGATAAAAGAAGATTTGATCAAAGGGTTTCCCCACACATTGTGGGGTTTGTCCCTAGCTAGCCGCCACATCTTGTGTCTCTTGTCTTGGCTTGTTTTCTGTCGATCGTTTAATGTTCTATCTGCACTTTACTTTATGTATATGTGATTGATAATTTGTGGAATATAATAAGAAAAAGAAGTAAACTGTTATAAGCATAGAGCATACCGTAACTTAACACATACATATATAGGCACATGGAAGATCTCAAAATGATATGAACTATGAAGAGTTCTAACACACATAGTGCTACAGATTAGATACCTAACCATGGTACTCTATTTGGGTGGGACTAAGGTGTACTTAAGATTTAGCCTCTCTAGGTACCATCAAGTTTTTAAGCTCTAACACCAACGCAGGGATCTAGGTGCATATCCAATGTCGGAGCTTCATGACCAATGCCACCCTCCCTACTTCGGGACCTAGACATCAACACATAGGCCGACCAAATGTCCTCCCAAACATCTTGTTGCCACAAGATGCTTCATCTCTCCCTATCAACTAAATCTGTAACATCAACCAATCCAAGCATGCTTATGAAATATTCAAACTTCTTATTCAGAATAGATTTCGTCAATATGTTAGCTACTTGTTCATCTGTGAGAATATATTGTAGCTTCACGACCCCATATTGTACCAAAATACTAATATAATGATACTTGTTATTGATATTCTTTTTCCTGACATGGAATACGGGGTCTTCAGACATTGAGATGTTGCTTTGATTACCACAATTTATCATTGTAGGATCTAGAGGCTTTCCAAACAAATCTGGCAAGAGTTTTCTTAACCAAGCAACTTCTTTTCCTACTTCACATGATTCAACTTCAACACTACTTAACCTAACAAGATATTTTTTTCTACTTATCCATGAAATCATAGCAGATCCCAAACTGAAACAACCACCAATAGTGCTTCTCCAATTAGTCTCACTGCCACCCCAATAAGAAATGGTAAAACCTATTAACTTAACTTCCTTTTCATCACACTTCAGGCAACGATGAATTGTACCATGTAGGTATCTCAAGATATGCGTGGCAGCGATCCAATTTTCATGATACAACAAAGCATATATCAGGTCTCATATTTACCAGGTACATCTAAGAGTCCATCTTATGATAGCTTGTAGGATCAACGAGACTGGAGTCAAAGCTTCTCAACTTCTTGAGATTTGTGATCACGGGAGTAGTCATAGGCTTGGAATCTAGCATACCAAACTTTTGTAATATCTTGATTATGGACTTACCTTGATCAAGATATATCTCACTAGGTTTCTGCCAAACTTCCAAGCTCAAGTAATAGTGCATGAGTCCTATATCTTTCATTTCAGATTCTGCTGCCAATATTTTCTTGCATTCTAGAATTCTGTGCTCCACACTTGTAATAAATAAATCATCCACATATATTAGTATAATGAATGGTTCATTCTTCACTATCTTGATGTAGAGGTTTGCATCGTCAAAACTTTTGACGAACTTGATCCTTAAGAGATATGCATCCATCCTTGCATACCAGGCCCTAGGAGCTCGCTTCAAGCCATATAGAGATTTATTGAGTTTGAAAACATGATATCCCTGCTATTTATCTCAAAGCCTTCTAGTTGTTCAATATATACTTCTTCATTAATGGTTCTGTTTAGAAATGATGTTTTGACATCCATTTGATGGATATTCCATCCCATAGTAGTAGTTAGCGAAACCAAAGATATAATAGTAGTATACTTGGCAGTAGGAGCAAAGGTTTCTTCATCATCTATTCCTTCCTTTTGAGAGAAACCCCTTGCAACAAATATGGCTTTGTATTTGTCTATGCTTCCATCTACAACATGTTTGATTTTGTAAATCCATTTAGAAGTGACAACAAATTTGTCATTAGGTCTAGGAACGATTTCCCAAACCCCATTCTTCATGATGGATTGATATTATTCCTACATAGTTTTCTTCCATTCTTCTTGATGAGTGGCTTCTTCAAATGTAGTTGGTTCTTCTTCAATTAACTTCATAATGTATGCTACATATCCTTAGTATCCCTTCGGTCTTTAGCTCTAAAAGTTACTTTAGTTGCTTCATGTCCTTCGACATCTTTAAATGTAACTTTTAACCAATTTGGCCTCTTCTTTGTTTTGGGAATTATTATAGGTTGAATGGGATCACTTGATCCTTCTTCTTCTTCTTATTGGTTTGTAGGTGCCTTGTCATGTTGCTCTTCTTCTTCAAATAGAGGTACATATTCTTCATTGGATTTGATTAGTATATCCTTGGATCTTTTGTAGGCATGCTTTTCTTCAAATATAACATCGTTGCTAACTTCAATTTGTCTTCCTTCTTTGATATAGATTCCATAAGCCTTTGATGAAAGGATATAACCAATGAAGATACCTTGTATAATTGTAGAGTCTACTTCTTTCGCTTGTCTTTTGGAATGTGAATGTATGCGGGACACACAAAGATTCAAAGATGGTCTACACATGGATTCTTCCCTTTGAATACTTCTTCCAGTGTCATATTATCAAGGATTCTATGAGGAATTCTATTTTATATGTATACTACTGTCATGGCTACTTATCCCCATAGAAATTTTGGTAGATCTTGATCAAATAACGTATTCCTTATGCATTCTTCAATGGTTATGTTCTTACTTTCTGCTACTCCATTTTGTTCAGGGTTGTAGGGAACAATGAGCTCCCTCTTAATACTCGCTTCTTTACAATACGAATCAATTCTTTTCAAGTGTATTCCCTTCCATTGTCGGATCTCAAAGTATTTATAGTTCTTTTAGTTAAGGTCTCAACTTCAGATCTAGATTCCTTGAACTTTTCAAATACTTTGTCTTTTGTCTTGAGAAGATAGAGCCATGTCTTTCTAGAGTGATCATCATTGAAGGTCACATAGTAAATATGGCCTACAAGAGATTTTTTAGACATGGGCCCACACACATTGGAATGAATGATGTCTAATATTTCCTTAGACCTTGTGTCACTGCTTGTAAAAGGTTTCTTAGTATTCTTTCCCAAAGCACATACCTTGCATACTCCTTCCTTGATGTTGGGGATGCCCTTTACCATTTGAATAAGAGAGGGTCTTATCTTGTAATGAATATTCCCATATATTCTATGCCAAAGTTCAATAGGATTGATCTCCATGTGAACTAGGGATTGAGGAGATGGTGTTATAACTCTATATAGTCTTCCTTCACGAACTCCAATAACCTTTGCCTTTTCAATACTTGATTCCTTTCCCCAAGCCAAAAATTTTCCATCTACAAAAGCAGTCCTATCTCCTTTATATTCTAAACAAGAAATGGAAAGTAAATTCTTCTTCAAACCCGGGACATAAAGTATGTTTTTTAGGTGTAGCTTTGCTCCACTTTCTTTCTTCAATGATGTAGATCCAAGGCCCTTGACTGCATACCTTTTTTTTGTCTCCTAGCTCCATTGCATGTGATGATGGTTCCCTTGATAGAGTATGAAGTTTTCCACTTTCTCCCATAATATGTATTGGGGCTCCACTATCAAGGATCCATTCATTGTCATCATCAAGTGTACCTGTAAGTGCAACCTAGAATCCTTCACTCTTGACTCTCCTAGATAGATTGTAGATGATCCTTCCAATCCAACTTCCTCCAATTTTCATGAAATTGAATCCCATATTCAAATAAATTTTCATTGAGGGAGTAATCTTTCCTTCCAATAGTGATTTTCCTTTGTTCAAATGATAGCCAAAAAGTTTATTTTGAAATAGCCCTTCTTTCACCTTAGCTCTGATACCATGTTGAGAAATCAATGCTTAGGGTTGGATTCCTCTTTCTTGATAATTACTTGTGATTTATGTTGGATTATTTTACTTCTTTATTAGTTTATCTTTCATCAAGAAATTAACTAAATAAAATGTATATGAATACCACAAGAACAAGAGACACAAAATGTAGGCACTCAACCAAGGAAAAACCCTTCTAGGGGGAAAAACGAGTCCAACTCTTCTACTAGTAGATTCAAATCAAGATGAGACGATCCAAGACCATTTAGACCTAGACAAATACCTCCTCCAATCACCAAGTTATCCCTCGTCCTTGTAGATGCCAAAGTCTCCAAGTATTAGCTTCCTAGTTGTAGCTTCAAGCCATAATTTCGACCTGCAGCTATAGATTTTCGATCCCCAACTTTAGAATTTCGGACATGTAGTAGATTCAAAATTTTGGCCCTAGCTTCAGCCCAAAAACTTCACATGTGTGAGAGATAGATTGCAAAGAACTCGATTTACCTCTTCCCAACTTCTTCCTTCCTTCTCCTGCAATTTCACTCTTATTTTTTGCTTATTTCTCTTATAGATTGAATTTGTTGAGCGAGTGCTTAAAATAGGTCAAGATGCCTCTCTATATATAGCCTTTCTATTGGGTTGAATAACCCTAATTTAGTCCGAATTCATTAAGGCAAGGCCACTTAGTGTGGAAGTGACAAATGACCTTTTTGACTAAAAAAAATTCTTTTTACATGATAGAAAATCCCAAGAAGGGTCTAATAAAAATGATAATGACTCTATTCACTCAAGGCAAAACCTAAAAGCGTTCAATGGAGGCCTTGACGTAGAAATCATTGACCCAGGGATGAAACCTATGCTTTAATAAGTCATTTTATTTAATAAGAAAATTTTCTTTTGACAAATACAATTATGAAAACCGACACTAGTTACATTCTGTAGCACATCTTTAGTTACGAAACCCCAAGCTTGGGTTCTATCATGTCCCCAATAAATAATTTTATTAAGTAGAATTCCAAATTTTGCAATTTTGGTGATTAATAAATATTTTGGCATATGAAGCTTAGGAAAAAGTGGATCATGGAGGCTCCACTTAATTTTTGAGAGAAAGGGAGGTTAAACTTAGGAGAAAAAGATAAATTAAAATGGTAGTGGGTTGTGGAGGCCACTCAAAAGGGAAAATCAGACTCCTTAGGAAAAATTGAACTAGAGAGAAAGTGATGAAGAGGGAAGGTCGAATTGGTGGAGCCCACAAGGAAAGGGGAGAAAAAATTATAAAAGGGAGAAGAGAACCTCATTTTTATCATATTTTTGGCTATTCGATGTCCGAACTAGAGTTTTCTTGTGTTTCTTAGCCAAGTCAATGAGTGTTTATTAGCACAAGGAATTTCCAAGCAGAAATTCCAACTCTTCTTCGGTGAACTTCGAGTGTCATCCTAGGAGAGAAATTGCGAGCCAATTCCAGGTGATTTGGAGAGTCAATTTGCAATAAACCTTCATCTAGTGAAATCTCCCTCAAGGGCGCAGGAGAAATTTCGTGGTGTTAAGGAGGGCCAACAAATGACAAAATTATTGTAGGAGAAATTGCTGAGATATTCCCTCAAGGAGGACAAACATTTCCTTGGAGGTTTGCAGGGATGGAAGTACTGTTAATTAGGAGGCCGAATTTGTCTTTACTAGGGTCTACGCAGGGGTTTTTTCCATCTTCTGCACAGTCTTTGAGCAACATCTTCCGCGAATTGGATAAGGAGAAAATAAAGGGGATTGGAGCAACATTTTCGTAGCATATTTGAATGGTGAATTTTCAGGAGTATTTTGAGGGCATATTTCATTAGTTCTTCCTCCCGCCAATGTTTTAAAGCTAGGTAGGTAAGACTCAGACTCAGCCTGGTTGACCTAGCCATACTCTTGACCAAACCGACTGGGCCAATTATCCGGTTCAGTGACCGGTCCATTCCCGAACCGACTGAGATGGTCACCAACTCGCTTGATGCCATAGTGGACCGACCGAGCCCGACTTAAATTGACATGCCTCGACAATAGGAAAAAAAGGCGGTTTGGGCAGACTTAAAACCTTTTTTTTGTTTAAACTTATTTCCTAGCCCCTCTACCCCTCTCAGATGCCTATAAAGGTGACCCAACCCCCTCATATTTCCTCACAATTGTCTCGCATTTGTGAGGAGTTTTTGAGTAGTTGGAGTTAGTTTTTGGAGCAACATTGATGAGGTTTGACTCTGATTCAGAGTTCGAGCTAGATGATGTTTCCTTGTCTACCAGTAGTGACTAGTGATCACTAGATAGTATTATGTATTAGTGACTTGTAGTCCTGTTGTTGTATTATTTTATTATAGAGGCCATTTAGAGCCTCCTTCGTTATCTGTTTTTGTTCTGATATCTATATATTACATGTATTAGATAGTGTACTAGGTGCCATTTTGATATAATATATATTCATGAGCATACTTTGATCATATGTTGTCTTCTCTCTATTATTCTAATGCTTTGAGTTTGGAAACATGAATGAAAATATTTAAAAATATGTTATTTCATAAAAAAATATTTAATGTACTTTTTACAAAGACCGAGTCATTCGAATCAACTAGTCCAAGTCGATATCGAGTCAGATTTCGAATTGGAGTTGACCCTCAGTCGGTTTAGAATCTGAGTGCGAGTTTTAAAACTATGCTTCCCGCATTCTTCAGCCAACCAATTAGAGCCAAACATACTACTTAGGGATTCATCTCAGACCCTTTCTAGGTTTTTTTAGGTTTATTGAGAGGAGGCTCGAGTTAATTTGGCATAATTTTCTAAGCACTTATGAGGGAAGAATTCCTAGTTCCATCCAGCAGCCAACCATAGAAAATCACTGGAGAAGGGCACGATTCACTCTGGGACCATTTCCACCACTTGGGTTCGTGAGATATTTCTAGGTTTTGTTGGAGTTGGTGTGGAGAGCCTACATTTAATTTTGTAGAATTTTTGGAATAGATTTGAGGGCAAAAATCTTAGTTCACCTACAACAACAAAAACTAATTTTATAGGTAGTGTGAGTTGCCAGTTTGGGCCACTTTCAGCTTGGAGTTTCATATCTTTCCACTTGGGTTTTGCATGCTTTCTATAGCAAGACCATGTGTAGTCATTCCACTCTATTTGTACTTAGTTTCAACATTAGAGATTAATAAAATGGCTTAGTTTTTCTGATTTATTTTCCTAGTGTTTTGATATGCATGTGCAATATTTGTTTATGGTTGTTTTTCCTTGTACATATTTATGTTATTTGCTGTAAATTTCCGTTTGGGACATTACACTGGTATCATATCCTGATATTGGTTAGCCATGGGGAATATAGCAATATCATGGAGGGTTTAGACATTCATGCATAGTGATTGGTGAATATATGGACACTCCAATGACTCAAAAGGAGAATAGTACACAGTGGATCATGGAGGAGTTGGTGAGGAAAAACCAAGAGATCCTAGAGGGGATGCAAAAAATGATGGGAATGTTGATACATAACAAGTAATGAAGCCACACACATGCATGCATAGTCCAATAGAACAATACCCATGGCTAGCCTAGTCGACCTATTATGGCTCATTTTTTGGATGAACCAGAGAAGGAGAGGAAAACATACACCTTTGCAGATTTGATGAGGTCCTTCGTGTATAACATTGATGAATATGAGGCATTGGAACCTAGGAATAGGAGGGACCTCTTGTTGTAGGATCATAGATCAGGGACTGAATCATCATATAGAGGAAAGTGGTTAGAGGGTGAGACTAGGAGGCGCTTCTGCTGGTGGAGACCTGGCTTTAGATATCAAGAGCCTGAGGAGGAGGTGGGGCATGAGGTTGATGGTGAGAAGGAGGAGCACATAAATATACCCAGAGTGACACAAGAGTCACCCTTGTTGGAGATTCATTTTATAGCTCCAGTTGACACCTTGGTGGAGACAATTGAGCATACACTCGTAGGGCCATCCATTGATGAGAAATGTTTGGTCAATTTAGAGTGTCCTAAATTGCTATATTAATTGTCAATCTGGGAGTCATAAACTGCTGAAGTGAGGCACACTATATATGCAAGATAACCAATTTCTTAATTTTTGTCGTTTTTGATTTTTAGTTTGTTTTTGGGTTTATCTTCGTTGATTCCCTAAGGTGAGATGGCAATTCTAAAAGTCAAGTATGGATATAAGTGTTCAAGGCGATGGTGTCCTTTAAAATGATTTCCAAACTTCAAAATTTTCAAAAAGGTTTTAAAACATGCAATGATGAAATTAATTCCTAAAAGAGAATGAAAATGTGCCACTATTCTAAATAAACAGTGAGCTAGTGACCATGAAACCCAGTATCCTTGCTGCTGTATAAATATAAAAGAGACTGAACTCAAAGAAATCCAAAAATTGCAAGCAAAGTAAACTAAAATCACATTACATTAACTCATATTCTGACCCCTCACCATTCGACTCGCTCTGGCTTTCGGAGGTAATCATAAACAACTTGAGCAATCTGATATCTAATTTGCAGAAAATAAAACTAATATTAAACTACACACTCATACTTCAATCCCTCACCATTCATCTCGCTTTGGCTTTCGGAGGTAACTGAAAATGACATGAGCAATTCAATAACTAACTTGCAGAAAAATAAACTAATATCAAAATACGCATTCATACTTCAATCCCTCACCATTCATCTCGCTTTGGCTTTCGGAGGTAACTAAAAATGACATGAGTAATTTAATATCTATCTTGCAGAAGAGTAAATGAGCAAAACTGAAATAAATAAAACAGTGCTGGAACTAAGAACTAAGAAAAATGAATCAGCAGAAGGACAAGAATAATTCCATGTCATTAGTCATTATAAAACTATGTGTAAATGCCCAGGCTGCCTATTGTAATCTGAAACAAAGACACTGATCAGTTAACAGCATTAGAAAGCATAAAAACTATGGACAGCAATCAATGTGAATACCATAAGCAGTGCAATATATACAAGTAAATGATTATGGCATAAGGAACGTAAAGAAGTAAAGCTTGAAACTATACAACAATTAACAAAACCTCGATGTGTACAGGGGCCCTCTGCACAACCTCGGGCAGTCAGCCATCAACCACGAATTGAGCTTATAAACAGAGTCTTCTCATGTATTAAAATGCAGTCATAACACATAAATAAAGTCACGGCACAGTGGGCTCGTTAACAGTCAAAATTACATTACCAAAGCTAGCTACTATGCGTATGAGAATGCTTTATTTATAACAGAGGATGACATAACTACTTTCCTAAAATCTGTGCTGATAAAAGACACGTGAACAACCACGTCCAGGAATCTAGCATTATGGCAGCCGTGAAGATTAAATCTATGGAGGGTGGTTGTTGGATTCGGTTCATGGAGCAGTCCACAAGTGTTGATATGCCCCCAGAAGTCTAGGAACAGCCACGCAAGTCTTCACGTGGTGAAAAACAGAGTTTTATCACCGTAGGACTCTTAGGTTGACCACCACTTGACTACCTTTGACCACGACTTTCGTTGGTGAATTCGAATGAGCCAATAGGACTCGGTCCATGTCCTCGTCATTTGAAACTTGCCCATGTGGCCGGATTTTCCCGAAGACACCTGTAACATAGAATTTAACAAAAAGGCTGCGGAAAGTTGAACTGGCTGCGGAAAGTGACAAGATTTCGCAGCTGAATGAGCAAAAATATAATTCAAACAGCAGACACAAAACATAGTTAGGAAGCCACTTTATATGCTCTTTTTAAACTAATATGCAATGATTTGACAGCTTAGGAGGTCCAGGTAAATGGAAACAAGGCTAGAAAGGTGTATAGGGAAGATGCAAGTTTGGGGCTCAACAAGAACCCAAAGTTGTGATAGAGTTTCTAGATGATGACCGCCTATAGTAGGTTGATGAGGTTCCAGGAGACACAAAGGTATCCACCATTGATAAGGTACCAAGAGACATATCCACCATTGATGAGGTGTCGGGAGACATAGAGGTATCTAGATTTGTGATTGAGTTTATATATGATAGCCACCCACAACAATTTCAACAACTCCAGGCCGACCTTCTAGCATTGAAATAGAAGGCCACGATAGTTTCAGAGACCATGTTGCAGTAGAATGAGGAGCTGGAGGGCATGAGAGTGGTTTGTGCCGAGTTAGTGGCCAAGCTAAGTCACGTTGGGGAACGATTGGATTCCATAGAGACACAACTAGAGGAGTACACATTGGAGCGTCATAGCAACCCTCTTCAAGCATATATAGATGGGGCTTGCAACACTAATAGGTTACCTTTTCACATTGGTGAGAGAGAGGCAAAGTTACCTAGTCAAATTATGTGTTGACCAGACTAGTGAGATGAGGCGACATGAGCTGCGCAGGGTGAAACATTCACAGGATGGAGGGCTTGTTCTATGTACAAGTGTTCGTGCATTCTTTTGTACCTTAAGAAACCAATTTCCTGGCTGTGTAGAAATTGTGCTTAAGACATTAATGTTTATAGTTATTGTCACTCGTTTGTCACTTAATTGTATGTTGTGTTCTCAAATGAAGGACCTGAGAGACTTGGTTTTTAACCCTCAATACTTAGGTGACAAGAAAATATCAGAATGCCATTTGATTGTTGAATATAAATGATGAATGAAAAAAGATTTAATCAGTCATAGAAAATATGTTGTTTTACACAGGATCTACTATCTGTGACACTTGGAGAAGTTATAGATAATATGTTGTCTTACACAGAAACTACTATCTGTAACTTAGAAGAATTGCAGAGACATGAACTTCAAGTATAGGAGCGCTCTTTTAAGGGATTTTAACTTCATTTACATAAGTAAATCAAGACCTGCAGCTTCATTACTATACTTAAAGGAAGAAAACATAAGATGACACATAACAAAGAAGTCACATAATCATACCCAACAATATATGGAAAACTTCTGATTCTTTCAATAATCAACAATTGTATCAGGAATTCAGTGGCCTTGTATCCAGGTTATCCAACATTCAAACCATTTCTTTGTAAATTTTCCTCTTTTTATACATTATGAAACAGTTGGTGGTCTTCGAAACTGTCAAACTACTTAACCGTTTCCCTAACTGCCTAAGTAAAAACTATTACAGAATATTACACAGAGGGTAAAAGACACCTCAAAGAACATAAAATAACAGGAAATAATGGAACTTAAAAGACTATGGCCATTCTCTGTTTGAAACTTCTTGAGCCTTAACGAAGCAGTGGATGAAGGGCGGAAGGATTTGGGAGCACCGCGTGGATTAAAGAGTGTGTAAGAGCATCAACGAGGTTGAACCCCCACACTAATTTCTTGCCACACATTCCTGTTAGCAGAACTAATGTCACGGTCAACTGCGGAGGTAGAGCTTTGTTTAGCCTTCGTGCTCATTTCTTCCCTGCAGTGCGCCTTAAAAGACTTATCAAACTATCACTTGATCACGCTTGTCAAACTTGTATGACATTTAAATGATGGCGGGCCCACGGAACTTAAAAATAATTAACACTGGTTCATAAAACATGTCGCATCCGCCTTTTCAATGCACCTTTGACTCCCTTATGGACCCGATAGGACATAAAACTGTTTTTAATAATTCATCGGGTCCAACATTTAAACACTAACCCAACAATTTTCCGATCTGATATCCGGACCCGATATGGCATAAAACTGAATTTAATGATGCATTGGGTCCGATATTAAGGACTAAACCCGACGACTTTGCTGACCCGATCTCCGGACCTAATAGGGAATACAACTGGATTTGATGATTTATCGGGTCCAATCAAAAGATGAAAACTGATCATTTTTAGACCCGATATTGTGACTCGATAACTGACAGATCCCGCCTCTTTCGATGAACAACTGAGATTAACCGGGACTTCAGCAAAATTAAAATTGTGTTTGATACAATGTCGCGTCCGATCTCTGAAATGAACCCATTCTTGGTTAACTATGCGATTGTCGTTGGATCTGTGGCCTGTGGATCGGACGACCAGATCTTCTTGCAGGTTTATTACTCTCAAAGCCCTTGAAAATACAAAATCAACCATTTCTTTCGTGTTTTTTGATTTTTCTTTCATTTTGAATAAACTTAAAATAAGACTTAAATAACAATGGACAATGAGTGCTACAACATCTGGCTCCACCTGGGGATAGTGCTTTTGCCACAGAAGCACTAAGAACTGCAGACCAGTGCCTTCACCTCGGGCATGGAGTCATATATTTCTTAACTAATTCAAATTCTATGATATTTGTACATTGAATTCACTATGGTATCTACAATGATAGAATGCTTGTGCTTTCATAGGAAAGTGCTGGGAATCGTAGATCAGTAGCCTTAGTTGGGCATGGAGTCCAAAATTCTGAAAACCTTGAAATTTGAAAGACTAAAACCTGACATTCTTGAAATTTGAAACCTTTGCAAACCAGTTTCCAACTGGGACAGTCACCCTTGTTTATCAGCTAAAATTAAACTAAAGAACTGCAACTGGAAACCAAATGCTCAACACCTGAGCTTATTAATGTACAGGTTCCTACTTATGTACATGACTGCTCTCAATCAGGTGAAGTCAATCTTCCAATGGTACTAGGTTAGCATTTGAGTCCCTGATCTAGAACCATTCTGCCATTAAATTATGAAAATACAATTCATCCTGAACCGAAAATAAACTATGCATAAGGGGAACTCACAAAAAAAAATAGGAATATATCCACAAAATGGTATGTGTAGGCTGCTAATAAATTTTTCCATGTAATTTGCCACAGGATCTTCAAAATTATAAGAAAAAATATGGTCCCATTAGCTCCAAAAGAAAAAATCTCTATGTATGTTAAAGTATGGCATGTTCTATGCTTAGAGCAGTTTACTTATTTTTCTTCTTATAAGCCACATATTAGCAATCACATATACATTAAGTAAAGTGTAGATAGAAGATTAAATGATCAATAGAAAACAAGCCAAGACAAGAGACACAAGATGTGGCGCTATCCAGGGACAAACCCCAATGTAGGGAAACCCTTTGATCAAATCTTCTTTCAACTTCAATAGTTCAGCAGAGAGAAATAGTACAAAATCTGAATTCTGTAATTTTATTTCAGTAGCAGCAAGCCCTAGATCAGCAAAGTCAAACTCGGTCAAACTAGCTGAAATTGACCTCTAAAATGCTTGGTCAATTTTCGGTCAACTTGTCCTCAAACAACCTAAAGAAACCACCCTTGAACAACCCCAAAAGTACAGTCAATTTGCAGATTTCTGAAGTCAACTGCAGTCCTAAACTAGGGCAGTCAACACCGGTCAAACCAAAGGTCAAATCACCTCGATTTTTGTGCCAAAAATTGCGGCCTGCCTAGGAGAGGCAACCACACCCAATCCACACTTCTAGATGGTCAACACTTGGTCAACGCTGGTCAAAGAGATGACTTGCTGCCCTAGCATCCTTTTTTTTGCATCTTCTTTACCCTAAGACGCCTTCCTTTCAGCCACACGTGTGAGAGAGAGAGGATCCTTTTATGCGTAGGAGAGAGAGAAGATGATTGAATTGAATTGTCCAAATGAGGAGAATGATCCTTGTATTTATATGTAACGTTGAGGATGAATAGACGTAACTGTTGGGCTTTTGAGCCTACATAAGTTTGCTGGCTGACCTTGACAATTTGTCCATAATCAAAATAAGTTCATATTTCCATAAATACTTATCGGAATCGGATGATCTTTAGATCAATCCTACAAACTATCAATGAGAGGAATCTAGGAAAAATATCATAAGCCATAAATAAGGTGATCCACATGGATTTTGGCCCTAGTTTCCAATTTTAACACTCCCTCTCAACTAGGGAGAACTTCATCTGCAATTCGTCAGACCGTTGCTGCTATCCATCCATCAAATGCACTGTCCTGTACATCTTGACCCCACTCTGCTCTGCTCTGCTTTGCTCTACTCTGCTCGAACTATGAAGAAGAAGAAATGATTGAGGATGTATCATACCATCCTCCACTAACTCGAAGTCAGTCTCAGAGTGTGAACCACTCTCACTGATCCCAGATCAGTATCATTGATCCTAGATCAATGGAGGTCATCCTAGCATAGGGAGTACGGTAGCTACAGTGACGCGTCCATCGATAGTACTACTATGGTCCCTATCCTCATTTCCCTGCTCATTGATAAGATGAGAGGTACTTCCCATGAGTCCTAGACTGCATGGGTAGGATGCCTCGACAGGAGAACTAATCATCCTGTCCACAGGAGAACGAATCATCCTGTCCAGTGGATGCCATGGAGAACTAATCATCCTGGCCTACAGGAGAACTAATCATCTTGTTGCACAGTCACCACGAAGAATGAATCATCTTGGCCCATAGGAGAACTAATCATCTTGTTCCATAGTCGCCACGGAGAACGAATCATCCTGGCCCAGAGGAGAACTAATCATCCTGTTCATCTGTACCGATATGTTGGAGCCTTATTGCTCCTCACTACACCATATCTCGAATATAGTAGTACTTGATAGTGATATTTTTGGAGCGATCACGAAATACAGGATTCTCTAATAAACTGATCCCGCTCTGGTTGTCACATAGAATCACGGTGGTATCCAATGTAAATCCAAACAACTCACTGAAGAGCTTTCGCAACCAGACTGCCTCACAGGAGGCCATGCTAGCAGCAATGTACTCTGCCTCGGCGGTGCCCAAAGCCATCGACTTCTTCTTCCGGCTCATCCAGGATATTGAGGCAGATCCCAAAGAGAAACAACACCCGGAAATGCTCTTTCGGTCCACCACACTGCTTGCCCAATCAACATCAGTATACCTAAGTAGTCTCACATCTCCGACAATGTATCTCAACCCATGAGTGATTGTGCCATGAAGATATCTCAACAGATTCTTGGCACCAATCCAATGTGAGTGGTGAGGCTCAACCATATGTTGACTCAATGTGTTGACTGCAAAGCATATATCCGGACAGGAGTTCACCAAGAACATTAATGCTTCGACGAGTTGACGATACTCGGTAGAATTTCGTAAAACAGGTCCAGCAACACTACGGCTTAACTTCTTGAAGTCAAGCTCCACCGAGGTAGTTACGGGCTTGCAGTCCACCATGCCGAATCTCTCCAATATCTTCACCACATATTTTCCTTGAGATAGGAAAATCTCCCCTGGTTTTTGCCAGACTTCCAGTCCTAGGAAATAGTGCATAAGTCCTAGGTCTTTCATCTCAAACTCAGAAGCTAGCTCCCTCTTACATTTGTGAATGAGAGGGTTTGCACCTGTTAGAAAGAGGTCGTCAACATACAAAACCGGTATGCGAGGCTTGTCATCTATAACCTTAAAGTAAAGGTTAGGGTTAGCTTCACTCCTAGTGAATCCCAACTTCATCAAGTAGCTATTGATCCTCTCATACCATGCTCGAAGTGGTTGCTTTAGCCCATATAGGGCCTTCTTCAACCTGCACACATGATATTATTGATCATAAATTTTAAATCCTTCGGGTTGCTCCACATAGACCTCCTCTTTGATCAAACCATGTAAGAATGTCTTAACATCCATCTGATGTAGGTTCCATCCTTGTGAAGTAGCAAGGGCTATGATTGAGCGGATGGTGGTATATTTGGCAACATGTGCAAATATCTCGTCATAGTCTATACCTTCCTTCTGGGAGAAGCCACGAGCAACAAAACGAGCCTTATACTTTCCACACTTCCATCAACTGCATGCTTTATCTTGTAAAGCCATTTTGAAGTGACAACTGCTTTGTCCCTGGGGTCTGGGGACCACATCCCAAACATTGTTTTTCATAATGGACTCATATTCCTTGGCTATAGCATCCTTCCATACTTGATGCTTGACAACATCTGTGAATGACGAAGGCTCATTTTGGATGATCGTTCTCATGATGGTTAGGTATCCCTGATACCTGTTAGGCTTCTTACTTTCACGGAAGGTTCCTCTGGGTGTAATGTGTCCTTCAGCATCATCAAGTGTCCCCCTAAGCCATGAAGGCCTCTTCCTAGAAGAGGAAGGCTCTTGTAAAGGAGGATCAATAGGATCCATAGGTTCTTCCACATCGGGCATCGTCTCATTTTCCTTTTCCTTCGATTCCCCGGTGTCAACTTCTTTAGATCCCCTTAAAGTAGGAAGATTGTCTACTTTGCTAAGAGCCATATCTTCGTCAAAGTGACATCATGATTAATCTCGACTTCCCTTTGACCAGTTACATAGATTTTATAGCCCTTAGTATTTTCTCTATAGCCACGAAGATTCCTTTCTTTCTAGATGCACCCAATTTATTCCTTTTCTCTTTCGACACATGAAAATATACAGGGCTTCCAAAAATTCTAAAATGAGATATGTCAGGTTTCTTACCGGTGAACATTTCTTTGGGAGTCTTGGAACCCAATGCTTGATGAGGGCATTAGTTTTGTACATATATGGCGGTATTTGCAGCTTTGGCCCATAGAAAATTCAGAAGTCTTTGATCATGGAGCCTAGCACGGACAACTTCCAAAATTGTACGATTCTTCCTTTCCGCCACACCATTCTGCTCAGGAGTATATGGTGTAGTAGTCTCTCTCTTAATGCTAGCCTCTTTATAAAAGTCATGAAACTCATTGGATTCATATTCAGTCCCATTATCAATTCTTAAGGTCTTGATCTTCTTTTTGGTTTGATTCTCAATCAAGGCTTTGAAGTGTCGAAACCAGGAGAACACTTCATCCTTATTTTTCAAGAAGTATATCCAAGTCTTGCGAGAATAATCATCAGTAAAAGTGAGGTAATATAAATATCCTCCCAAGGAGTTCACAGGAATCATATCGGATATGTCTGAGTGAACCAACTGCAATATATCGGAGGTCTTGCTTTGGCTTGAGGGGAATGGTCGCCTTTTGAGCTTTCCCTTGACACATCCTAGACATACACACCTTCTTGCTCTAATCTGAACTCGGGCATCCCGGTCACCATTTTTCTTACATCGGGTAGAGCTTTATAATGAAGGTGAGCAAACCTCCGATGCCATAGTTCGGACTGAAGAGATGTGTCACAAGACATAACACCCAGCGGACTTCCTCCGACTTGATATAATGAATCAACTCGAAACCCAATAGTAAAAGCATCTTTAAAGTTATTTTTCCATACACGTACCTTGCCATCGCTGAAAGCCACCTTGTAGCCTTTGTCTTCCATTGCCGAAATGGACACCAGGTTCTTTTTGAGATCATGTACATATAATACATCTTGTAAATGGATGGTATTACCCTGATTCAATTGAAGAGTGACATTTCCTATGCCTTTCACAGGATATTTTGAATTATCTCCAATAACAATTTCCAGGTTGGTTTCTTTCTCTACCAGATTATAGAGAGCTTCTTTGTAACCAGTGAAGTGCCATGAGGCACCACTATCAATAAGCCAATTTCCCAGCGAGTCTGGGGGAGCAGTAGTAGATAGAGCAGCTGGCAGATAATATTAATCTTGCTTATTGTTAATAGTGTTAGATTCATACATGGAATTTCTTGCCTTCTTGAATGGTTGTCCTCTTCCTTGATTTCCGGCACTTCTTTTACCTTTGCCATTTGACCTGCCATTCCCTTGATTGCCTTGAGAGGGATTTTTATCATCGTCCCAGTGTGAGTCCCTTTTATCAGGGTACTCCCTTACATAGTGACCCGTTTTATTGCAATTGTAACATCGTCCTTTTCTTCCACCATTTGGTCCATCATTTCCTTTGAATTTAGCCCCAGAATTGTTTCTTCTTTTAGTATGAGAAGAAAAGGCAGAGGGATGACCTTTAAGTATGGGCATTTCTTTCTCTTCCATCCTCGTTTCTTCTTGAATGCATTTGGCCATTAATTCTTCAAATCCAGGAATTACATTATTGTTGAGAAGAGTAGTCCTGAATATAAACCATTCAGATGGTAGTCCTCCAAGAGTTGTGAGTGTCATTTCACTGTCAGGAATTACTTCCCAATAGATAGGAGATTGTTCTTGATATCGGTGATTCTTAAGAAATATGCTTGCATACTCTCATCTTTGCCCTTCTTAATTTCCTTCGGCTTATTTCTAAGAAAAAAGACTTTTTGCATTATTAACTTTAAATAAATTCACTAGTCTATCGTAGATTTCCTTGGAGGTGTTTAGCTCGGAAACATAGGCCACTAAGCGCTTGTCGATAGAGTCCCGGATGATCTTCCTTGCTTTGACTTCTCCCTTGGTCCATTTGTTCCTAGCAGCAGCGGATGCATTTGATGGAGGCTCAACAATTCTACCTCTCACATGGTCCAACACTTCCTATTCTTCTAATGTTAGATTGAGAGACATCTTCTATCCGTGATAGTCAGACTTCTCACAGAGTTTGTCTTCAGTAGGGAAGTGTGCTGAGGACCCCATGATTTATTTCAGATAGCCTTGCCAACCTTCTCTTCAGTGATTGCTCTTGCTCTTGCTTGGGCTTTGTCTTCACCTCAGCTCTGATACCATGTTAAATTATGGTATGTTCTATGCTTAGAGTAGTTTACTTATTTTCTTCTTATAATCCATAGATTAACAATCACATATACATTAAGTAAAGTGCAGATAGTGTTATGCTCCTATACCAATAGGTGTCATATATCATGATTGACTTGATGAGATATGTAATATGTTCATACCTTTATTTGTTGCAAAGGTTTTCCATATTGTCAAAAAAAATCAAAAAATTTAAAAAATGTAAAGAGGTATACCCTAAAAGAAAAATCAAAGGGTAAAAATAATAAAAAAAGATGGTCAAAAAAGTGAAAGGAAATGAACCCCATCAAAAGAAAGACCAGGAAAGTGTGCAAGTCTAAATGCCACTACTTTGTACTCTTGTGCAATAAATAATTATGTGCAACTTGTTAACTTATGCCATAATTAATGAACAGTCAAATAGCTTAAGCTTGGCTAGTTCATATTTGAATTTCATGTTTTAGAGATAGAGAATAAAATCTGACCAAACAATTTAATAGATAGGTAGAGTGAATAAAAGGAGCTCAACAATTTAATCTGAGCCCTTGGATGTAATAAAGCTAGATTTAGATAGATTTCTCCATGTAAAAGAAAAGAAAAGTTTGATAAGGGTTTGCCAGTCTAAGTTCACCGAAATAAAGAAGAAAAAATGTTAGGTTAAAGTAGGTAGCGTAGGTAGATGATGTTGCAGAATTACATGTGATGGATAATGACTCTAAAATGTGTTAATCTTTACTTTCATCACAAATGCAAGGCAGACATTGCACTGAAAGCATTTCAAGCAAGGCAATGGTCAAATACTTAACTTCCCTTCATTTTTCCCTAAATTCTCACTAATTTCCCCTAAGTACTAAGGCATTTGCTAAATTAGAGGGGTTTAGAGCATTTCTCTGACTTCTGGAGGGACGAACCCTTGGCCCAATAGTTTATAAAGCCTAAAGTACTTAAAATTATTCATAAGAACACTCATTCACCTTCATAATTCTTTTCCTAAGTAAAATCCTATTTTACTTAGGAAAATTACACAATACCCCATAAAAACCCTTTTTTCATTCAAGCCTAAGTTAAATACACAATTCTAATGTTTTTTACTTGGCGCTTTTTCATTACATTACCATATTAACTATTAACTTCTATTATATAACTCCCGCACCAAAATTCACCCTGTCTTGTATTATTTAAACTATTAAAAATCCCAAATTTCTATATATCCCGCCCCTCTGGTTAAGTTATAACCATAAATACATTTTAACGAGGATTAACTAGTTAACTTGTAACTAGTTAATAGCTCTAATCCCCTACTGCATTAATAAGGGATTAATTAACCCTCACGGTTAATTAAGAACCTCCCCGACCTATCATACCACCCCCGATATAATTAAGTAAACCTTAATTGTGTTGGGCCCGCTATTGTTAAATCCCATCGCATCGTGCCTCCTATCAGCCGTTCGATCACACCTCCCACATCCAATGGCTATCATCGATATCGCACACCCCTTTGTGACCGCGCGTTAGCGCACGATCACAAACTAGTTTTCACATAGCACCTCCGCCATGTGTCACAAAATCTATGGAATCGCTGGCTCCCGGCTTATTACCGCCCATCCCCAAAAGCGTTGCGATATGAAACCGCTTACCGCCTTCCCGCATACGACAAAACTGTCATGTCACTCCCCACTGACGTCACTTGTCCCGAAACCAAAAAACCCTGCCAACCCTTGACTTTGTAAATAAAACAAACAATGTCATTTTCATTGCCTCGTACTGTAAACCTATGTGACCCTGCAAAAGAACGTCAAAGTCAACAGATTGAAGTTTTCAGCTGCCAACCCGCTCGAAACTTGCAACCAACGCAGCCCAGAGCCTGTTAGCCACAACCAGTACCTAAATTTCATTGTTCATCCCTCGAACCCTCTGTTTTGCGCATTTTTATAGAAAATCATTGTTTCCGTCTGAATCCACAAGAACCAGACATGGAAACCCATGTATCTTTGAATGTTGCACCCCTAAATGCTCCCCACAAAGATTTACACTATTCGCCTTTGGCTGATAGGGACTTCCAGATAAAAGACCTCATCACTGACAAAAATCACCTGAGAGTATTTTTCCAAAGCAGAGATAACTATCTAAATGGCTCTGATATCCTACGACTATGGGAATCCAACCTTCCTATGTATTTTATACCCTTAGTTCATGTTTTCCCAGAAATAATTCATCATTGCCATGCCAATTATGACCCTAATCGCCGAGCAGTCATGTCCCCAAGCCAAACCATTCTTTTTCCAATAACTGCTGAGTCAATTAATGAAATGTTACAGTTTCATCCTAGTCAAGCCCTGACTCCCCTTTCCATGGGAGATTTACTTGAGAAATCAACTAAATTGTCCCAAGAGGAACTCAATCGCCTCTGTCAAACTTTCATGTCACCAAAACATCAGCCTGATGGTCCACCTCCTTACATGCAAACTTTCTTCACAGATATGGGACAACTCATAATTGACATGATATCATCAATAATGGGTTTCAATACTAGTGAATTTGTTGATGAGTTAACCCTAGCAATGTTGTCAATTTTTACTCCTGGACAGCCCCCTGCTGTCAAATATGACGTTGCCTCCTACATTGCTGACAAGATTCATGACCAGTTCATGAGACTGGAAAATGAAAGAGTTTTCAAGTACACCACCTTATGCTCTTTTATCAATCAGACAACTTCCCATTCCCTATCCTGAAACTTGACGCCAGAGGAAATCCAAGGTCTGTGATCTTCTGGTCTGCAGTCTTCCATGATTCCTTTGAAACCCCTTATTCCTATAATGAATTCATTGACCTATTCATTCATCCAACAACTACCTTTTTAACAGGGGTTTCCCCTCCCAGGATTAGTGGTGATATTAGAAAGACCCTTCAACTTTCTAAACAGTACAAAGTGGGAGATTGGAACCTATATCAGGATATATGGTTGTGAGATCGCCCCCTTCAATTTACCAAAGTATGTTCCAATGCGACTGTTTGCATTAGAATACTATAGGCAGATGTGTAATGTAGATTCGATCCATTTCACCAAAGCCAAAAAGAAAACACAGCTCAGGATCAAACATCAAATAGGCCCATTCATCTGCAACAATAGAGAAGCAGGGGAAGCAATAGAAAGGATTCTAGAAAACTACCTTAGATTACAAAAGAGCTTTGGTTGGGCCCCATATGACCCTCAGGGCTTTATCTGTGATAGAAGAATGAAGAATAGGTTGTCCCCTTATATGCATCATAGGATCCCATAAATTGAACAGTTTGCCAACATGGATGAATGGAGAGAGGGGACCTTAGTAGCTACTGAAGTGAGCAGTTGAATATTGAAAATGTAATGAGAGATCCTGAAAAGACTCTTGACTTAGATTCTTTTGGGTGGGTACATTATGATAGTTCTCAGAAATTAGCATCAGGGATAAGTGCCTCAGCAGCTGGGACCTTTGAAAGACACTCACAGCAGACAAATACACGAGCTACAGAAACATCTAAGGGAAAGGGGCTAGAGACTAGCACTCAAGCCACAGAGCAATCTACAATGTCAAAACAACCTGAAACTTCCAAGGAACAGGCCCAAATGCAAACTCCCCCAACTCAGGGCAATGTGGGAGAACCTCCAATTTTGCAGACTCCTCTGAATGAGGAAAGGAACAAGAAAAGAGACAAGGAAGTAGCTACCCCTACCAGTGGACCCTCAGAGTAGCCTGGTGAAAAAAGGCAAAGGTTAAATCCTCTTTCAGAGGAGGAATTTTTTGAAGAGACTACTGATAGTCAAAGGAAAGAAGGAAAAGATAGTCATCAAACATTCCTAGTAGGTGGAACATCTGCTAGCTCACAGAGACAGGAGCTAGAAAGACAACAAATGTAGAGGTATCATCTTTCAGACCACCAAGAAAGGACACTTCAGATATCAAGAAGACATTTATAGAAATAAAAGCCAGAAATTATCCATTGAGGATTCAAGTTTACAATCAATATTTGAAAATGGCTCCCACTAATCAAAACAGATTGATGTCAGCCTATGACATCAAGGAAGGTAAAATGATAATGAGTTATTTCAAACCTAAAGTGCAACAGCCTCAATCAGCAGCAGACTATCTTAGAACCAATTTTGAGGTTATGGCAAAGGATATTCATCCTTTGGATCAAATTGAATTGCACAAACAAACTGGAGAGATGATTTATTCCACCTTGACTGGTAAGGCTATGATGGCCCAAAGGCTGGAAAATTATTTGAATAACACAACTGCCCAACTACAGCTGGAGAAAGCCTCTTCACAGGCTAAAGACAACAGGATTAAAACATTAGAAGAATTGATCATTGGGTTGGGTCATGATCCTAAAGATGTGAAGGCTGCAGAAGCCTTAATCAAAAAGAAGGATGAAGACATTGCTACATTAAGAAAGCAACTGAAATTGCCACCTTCACGGTACCCCCAAATAGCTGAGGTGATACAACAAAGAACTGAAGAAGAGTTGATGGATTTAGTTCTAAAACTTAATGAGCAGCTAAAGGAAATTGAACAAGAATTGGAGAAATCATTAAAGGATAAGCAGGGAGAGTCGACCTCTCAGCCTCCCAGTGTGATTCTAGTAGTTTCCACTACAGTCCCTTCCACCCTTGGAACAACTCTAGCACCTTATGTTCTAGTGGTCATAGCAGAGGCAGTAACAACAACAACAACAGGTACATCACAAGCAAGAATTTTAGGTCTTAGCCCAGATGAATTAGTGAAATCAATGGAGGAATTGAAGCTCCAAGTCACAGAGCTGGAAAAGGTAAAAGAACAATTTGCTACCTTGGAGAAAAAGTATGATTTCTCAAAGATAAATGTTGTAGAAAAGACAAGGGAAATTAATGGATTAGAAAACAGGGTGAAATCATTAGAAAAATACCTTACATTTGACAAGCCCTTGATATATATTAAAAAGATTCTTTGGGCCAACATCACTTAATCAATAAATGATGTTTGGTCATCAATCCAAATAATTTTTGAACAAATTGATTTAGTAAAGGCAACCCGAGAAGAGGTTCAAAGAACAAGAACAAACTTAGGAAAGATGCATGAGGAAACCACTAGGCTCATAAATTTTTTGAATACCAAGAATAAGCACCAGCTTGAAGAACTGGGCACTGAAGACAGAACAGGGACAATTCTGGAGGTCAAAATGGTTTTAACTAAAAGGACTCTGATGCAAAATTTAGAAAGAAGATGCCATGACATGTAGGAAGAAATTAATGCTTTTATGAAGAAATTTGATATTTTGCAGAGTAAAGGGTTGCCTAGTCCTTTAGTTATTAATGACAAATTAATGAGGCATATAGATTATGTGGAGAAATTGAATCAATATGCAGGCAACCAGGCAAGTTCATCAACAAGTGCATCATCATCAAAAGCATTGCCTACAGGTAGAGTTCTCTATGACAGCCTAGAGAACCTATTCTATGTCGAGCATGAAATAAAGCACTTGTTTCCAATTCAGCCTACCTTTTTCAGGTACACCGAAATAGATGAGACCCTGAGAAAACTTCAAAAAACCAGAATACCACAACCAAAATGGTGGGAAGAAATGTTAGAAATTTTGTAAATTATCCTTGGTAAAAGGTAAATTTTGGTTATTTACTATAGTCAATAATGGTAAAGAAGATAAACAGAGATCAAACAAGTCAAAGAGTATCAGAACAGGTAAAGAGTATCAGTGAAAATAGGGCAGCGAGCACAGAATTACAAAGAAGACAATAGCATGCCAAATCATAGGGCCTGCCTCCAGCACATTCATAAGAATAGGAACAACACGACATCATTTTTCCTTTTCTTCTATCTACGAGACCATCTGTCTCTATTTTTCTTGTAACTTATTGATAGTCATCCTAGAATATATCTCACTTTGTTATGAGATATTTGTTGTAAGTTTTTTGTATAAATACCCCCTCAATTGGAGTATTGGGGGTGGATTCTTAGACATTGCTGTAATACTGATTACTTTGGAATAAAGTGTTGTTGGACAAATTTTGTATGGCTAGCTGGATGAAGAATTAATGCAAAGGACTTTTCACAGGATTCATGTGTCAAACACCGGATCAATAAGTATTCTATATCTCATGTGTTAATGTTTTCTAGTCTATTATTATCAACTGTGTTTCATATCTAAATGATAAACGAAAAAGAATAATTCAGAAGGTGCTTGAGTGCAATTCGTTTTCAATCGTTTTTATTCTTAATGTTTTCCTCCAAACTAGCATAAACAGTGAATTCTTAATTGCTCATGTTTCCTAGTTTATTCACTTTGATTATTTAGTAAAGAATTCTTAATTGCTCTTTATTGGTAATCATCCAAGTTCCCTCTTTTAAAATATGTTGAGGGATTCTTAATTGCCCTTCATCCATTTTGAGTCCATTTGATCTTTTTTAAGTCTCTATTTGTTCCATGTTTAGCTACATTGCCCTGTGAAACCATCCCTTGTTAAGAAACCAAACCCAATTAAGCAATCTTCTTTGACTCCATTAGCCTAATGGCCTAAACTACTTAGTCCTACCCCTCTGCTATGAATTTCACCACCAAACACAATCAAAACCCCTAAACTTTCATAACTACCTTAATATCTTTCAAAATAAAGCTAAAACTTAAAGAGAGAGCCCTCTTTGGGTACACATTGGCTAGATTCTGTACCTACAAGTTGGTTTGTGGTTACCTCGGACCCCTTTCCTCTTCCCAACGACTTCAAGAAAATCTGAGTGATAACATAGTGGTGACTCCACTGGGGACGAATAGTTTTTTTGTTACTATTGTTTACTTTATAAACTACAAACAGAGCCTGAAGTTAGCCAGGTAGCCTTTGAACTGCTCTTGATTTGCAATTGCATATTAGATGAATGCTGCTGCAGTCTATCTCTGATCTAGTTTATGGATTGAACATCTGGTTTCCAAACATTCGACCAGTTCCTCTTGTCAAATAAGTCTTTAAGAAAGTTGAAATCCCATATCTAAAACTTCTTAAAGAAACTATTGAAGTTGTGTTGTTAACCCCATTTTAAGAAAAACTAAAAATATCCCTAGAAATTTGGCTTCAGAAAGGACTCGTTACACCAAGTCAAATCCTGATCCAAATCCACCACCTGTGTTTGAGAATCCAAATTTGAACCCTAGAATTCTTAGGAGACAGGATAGCCAAGAAAGTTCTGCCAGTTCTATACCACCTTTCAGATCAAGTTCCTGTCCTGTAAGGTGGATCTACCTTGAGGATGAACCCTTTGATGAGCAATTTGAGACCTTTTTGTTTGTAACATTTTCTGACTCTGAGTTGGTTCGCTTGGTTCAAGACCCAATATTTATTGAAGATTTACAACTTGAAGTTGTTACTTCACATCTTGATAGAAATTTGCAGAACTCCATACAATCTGATCTTATCTCTGAAGGAACACCCAATCTTTCTGTGATTTCTATTGCTTCTCCGAGTTCATCACCATTTCCTCAGACATCTCAACCTCAAACCACCCCTTCTACCTCTCCATCTACCACTCCAACACCCATCGTTATCCCAACTCCAGTTGTTGTTTCGTCACTACCTGCTGCAATGGCAAACAAATATACTCCCTTGGTATTACCAGCCAATCCAGGGGCTATGCCCCAAGACTACGAAAGTAAAATCACTCCATTTTATGGTTCTGGTACTTACACTGCACAACAACATACCAAAAAAATTCATTGATTACTTTGAAATATATGAAATAGATGTTGATGATGTAAGAATGAGAATATTTGTTCAAAGTCTAATTAGGCAAGTTAGAACATGGTTTAGAGCCCTACCTGCAAACAGTATCAATGACCTAGAAGCTCTCTATAGACAATTCTTAAACAGATGGGAAAAGAAGAAAGGTCCTCTCCAAATCTTATCAGAATATGAAAACCTGAAGAGAGGGACACAAGAAACTGTGCAAGATTATTGCACTAGGTTCAATAATGTTTACAATGCTATTCTTAAAAACCTCAGACCTCCTCCTGATTTGGAATTAATCAAATTCCCTGATGGATTTGATTTTGACATGGCCTACCAGCTTAGGGAAAGAGCTCCTCGAACTTTAGAAGATATGCAAAGTATAGATGTCAGTGTTGAAGCCAACCTGATATCTAAACGAGCCAAGGCCAGAAGTGAAAGGATAATACCATTGAAAGAAGAACCCTCAACCTTTGAACAGAAACTGGATGCCATTATTAAAGGGATGGATAGGCTAGGAGATAGATTAGAAACAATTGAAAGAAAAGCACCTTGGGATGGTCAGCGAACCAATACTAGAAAAATCCAAATTTCAGGAAAAATCAAAACCAAAACACTGGAAAGGTTGGTCCTGACCAAAACATTAGGCTCCCATTTTAGGAAAATTATGCTGAAGCCTCAAATTCTGATGAACCAATAGAAGATACTCAAATAAAATTGATGGGACTCAATAATGAACAACAAGTTTTCTTGACCCAAGAGGATCAGGAGGCTCATATTCTTAAACAATTCCAAACTCAGTCAGGTGAATCATTTGACTTCAGGGAGGGATATGATACTGCCGTTTATGAAGTCCACAAGAAATATAATCTGAGGAGCAGAAGAATTGATGTCCCTGAAACCAACAAATAGAAAGCTACAAAACAACCCATCAAAGGTAAGACCAATACTACACCTGTACATATTCTTTCTAGATCAGATCCTAATCCTGCTAATCCAATAATTGAAGATGTATTCGACAATCAACCAAATAAAAAACAGCCCTCCACTCCTCCTCCTCCCAAAGGAAATGTGGAAGAACCTCCAGAAGTTGATTTGGAAGCAACTTCAGCTCATAATCCCACTCCTGAGAAGGAGAAAAACAAAGAAAATACAGAAGATAGAGAGAATCCAACTGTCTAAAATACAAAAGCTCAGACTGAAAAAACCTTTTAATCTGGAGACTGAAGTAGGCAAACTAAAAATAGTTGTTCCATTGTTTGAATTAGCTAGACATGATGTCTACCAAAGCCAAATCAATAGATCACTCAAAATCACTAGAAATGAAGACTCAGTAAATCTTTTTGATGACCAACCAGAATTGATCTTTGGCCCTGAAGTAAATGGAAAACCCTTAGATGGAGGAATTCCTCCTTTCTATGTAAGTTTAAACATACATGACAAAATAATTCATAATGCCATGTTTGATTCTGGGGCATCTCACAACCTAATGCCCAAATCTGTAATGGAAAAATTAAACCTAGATATCACCAGGCCATACAAAGACCTCTTTTTTTTCGATTCGAGTCAGGTGAGATGTTTAGGATTAATAAAAGACTTGTGCGTTTCACTGGTTCAATACCCTGCAAAGAAAATCGTAATGGATATAGTAGTAGCAGATATTCCACCAAAGTATGGAATTTTATTGTCCAGATCCTGGGGTGTAAAGCTTCAGGGATCTCTTCAATTGGATATGTCTTATGTTACTATTTCAGTTTTCGACCAACCTAAGAAACTATACAGAGAAACCTTAATGAAATATGTAGTAAGTAATCAAGAGAAACCCCAAAATTTCCCCATCTACTCAGTACACTTCGATATGGATTCATTCATTCTTTACAATGCTGAAACTGATCCCTCCAATGAATTAGAAGTTTTAGCAGCAGAACCAAAAGAAATTAAAAAAGAAAATCCTAGTGTTCAAATCCAAGAAATCTTCGAGAACAATGAAATATCAGACTCCCAAGGGAAACCAGAAGAAAGTGAAAACCTAGATCTCACTGTTAAACAAATTCCTGATATTCCTGATACCAATTACGAACATGAAGTTCTTTGGCACTTAGAATTTGATGGTTCAGTCAACAAATTAGGAGTAGGAGCAGGAGTTTGGGTGTACAATCTTGAAAATGACCATGCTGAAGGCCATGCCTACAGATTAGATTTTAAATGCACCAATAATATGGCAGAGTATGAAGCTCTCTTGCTAGGTCTTAAACTTGTCAAAATATGAGGAGCAATTAGAGTGTCTGTCATAGGAGATTTTGACTTAATCATTTAACAAATCAAAGGGAAGTATCTAACTAACGATTCCAGATTGAGATACTACAGAGGAACAGTTATAGAGATTCTCAATACTTTTCTGGAAACTCAGCTTGCTAAATCCCAAGAAAACACAACTTGCAAGCCCACAGTCTGGCAATGTTTGCCAACACCTGCAAATTACCATTCGAACCCAATCATTAGTTTACAATTGAGATTAGGCATAGACCAGCTATACCTGACAATTTAAAGAACTAGAAAGTGTTTGATAGTGATGAGAAGATTAATAATTTCTTGACTTTAGATGAAGAATTTTCTAACAGTCACATAGATGTAGATATAACTATTGAATTTGATCAAACAAATGAGGTAGAAACAGACATTTTAGAAGAAAGTACAATTCAAATGCTTCATTTCACAAAGTTCACCAACAAAGAAATGCAGGACCTTAAACAAATGATATTGATGAGATTATTGAAGGAGAATCAGAATTCATTGATTTAAAAGATAATCATTTGCCTAAAGGACTAACTCCTCTAGAAGATCTTTTTGATTCTAATGACATTCCAAAGAAACCTAAGATGGAACCACTAAAAGAAGATATTGAAGAATATAACTTGGGGACTGAAGAAAATCAAAAAATGATAAGGCTATCCAAATCTTTGCCTCCTGACCAAAAATTAAAATATGTTGAACTAATGAGAGAATTCGAGGATGTCTTTGCCTGGAGCTATGAGGACTTGAAATCTTATGAAACCTCTATAATTTAGCACACAATATCTTTGAAAGAAAATCAGAAACCATTCAAATAAAAACTAAGAAGAATTAACCCTGTACTGCTACCATTGATTGAAAAAAAAATTAAACGTATGTATGAAGCAAAGATAATTGCCCCTATTAGGTTTTCAGAGTGGGTGTCTAATCTAGTACCTACTAGGAAGAAAACTGGGGAAATCAGATTATGTGTGGATTTAAGAAATGTGAATAAGGTCTCTCTGAAGGATAATTACCCTGTACCTAAGATGGATCATATTTTACAAAGGGTAGTAGGTGCTTCTAGGATTTCACTTTTAGATGGGTTCTTAAGGTATAACCAGATTCTTGTTCATCCTGATGACCAGGAGAAAACTACTTTTACAACACCATGGGGCACATTCATGTACATCAAAATGCCATTTGGACTTAAAAATGCAGGGGCAACCTTCCAAAGAGCAATGGACATAGCATTTGCAAAAGAAATTCATGATTTTCTTGTTATATATCTGGATGACTTAATTGTTTTTTCTAAATCAAATCAGCAACATTTGGACCATCTCAGACAAGTATTTCTAAAATGCAGAAAATATGGTATCTCTTTAAATCCAAAGAAGTCCTTGTTTGGTCTAGAGGAAGGTAAACTTTTGGGCCATATCATTTCCAAAGATGGCATTCGAATTGATCCTGCTAGAATAGAAGCTATTCTGCAGATACCTCATCCAAGAAATATCAAAGAACTTCAAGCTTTCTTAGGAAAGATAAATTTTTTGAGAAGATTCATATCTAATTTAGCTGAACTAATTAGATTGCTTAATGATATGTTAAAAAAGGATTCAAGTATCAAATGGATAGTAGAAGCCAAACAAGCATTTGAAGAAATTAAAATGGCTTTAACTAGAACACTGGTCTTAACCAGTCCACAATTTGATAGAGACTTCATAATATTTTCATTCGCATCAGAACACACTATAGCAACTGTTTGATTACAAAAGGATGATCAAGGATGTGAGAAACCCATAGCCTTTTTTCATAAAGCACTCAGGGATGCATCATTAAAATACAAAATCATGGAGGAAAAAGCCTTTGCACTTGTAAAAGCCATTAAAGACTTCAGAGTCTATATATTATACTCTCATGTGATAGCCTATGTACCAAACGCTGTTGTCAAAGACATCTTAACCCAGGATGGAATTGAGGGCAAAAGAGGTAAATGGATTGCTACCATATTAGAATATGATATTGAAATAAAACCTATAAAGCTAATAAAAGGACAGGGATTAGCCAAACTCATGACAGAAACAAATTTCCAAGCCCTGGACATTAATGAACTGGATAACGAACAGGAGATGGCGACTCCACAAATTAGCCAGGCCTTCTTAGGTTCACCTTGGTATGCTGATGTAATTTATGTATTACTAAACCTGTAGGCTCCTCCAGGGTTATCCAGAACAAAGAAAATGTTTTTGAAGATGAAAGCTTCAAAGTTTTGTATTTTAGATAATGCTCTTTTTTGGAAAAATCATGAAGGAATTTTATTGAATTTTTTACTAAAAGAAGACGCTAAAAAGGCTCTCCAAGAATTTCATGTAGGAGACTCTGGTGGACACCTTTACTGGAAATCAATTGCAGACAAGATCCTAAGGGCTGGATTCTATTGGCCAACCTTGTTCGCTGATGTAAAGAAATTCGTTACTGCTTGCCATAAATGTCAAATTTTTGAAGGCAAAAGAAAATTGTTACCTTTACCCCTTAAACCAATTTCCACTGAAAACCCTTCCAACAATGGGGCCTTGACTTCATTGGAGAAATCCATCCTCCCTCTTATGGCCAACACAAATGGATTCTCACTACCACAGACTATTTCACCATATGGATAGAGGCCATCTTTTCTAGACAAGCCAATGACATAGTGATCATAGGATTCTTAGAAACCAAAATATTGTCTAGATTTGGTTGTCCTGATAAAATCATAACTGATAATGTTGTTGCCTTCAAATCCAAGAAAATGATAAGTTTCTGTAACAAGTACCACATTACCTTAGGCCATTCCACAACCTATTACCCTCAAGGGAATGGACTGGCTGAGTCTTCCAACAAGAGCCTCATTAACATCATTAAAAAATTATTGGAGGAGAACAAGAAAAATTGGCACAAGAAACTGACAAATGCACTATGGGCAGATAGACTCACCACCAAAAAATCCATTGGTACTAGTCCTTATGAGTTAGTCTATGGCATGGAGGCTATATTTCCTTCATCATTAGGAGTTCCTGTAATGAAATTGATTCAAGAAGCTCAGGTGGAACCTAATGATATTCAAAGGAGGATAAACCAAACCATCAATCTGCAGCAGACTAGAGAGGAAGTGTATCAAAGATCCTAAGTGTTGCAGGAAAAGCTTAAGAAGATATTTGATAAAAGGACCAAGGCAGATGATTTCTACCTTGGAGACAAAGTGTTAAGATGGTATTCCAAGAGAGAGGATAAGGGGAAACATGGGAAGTTTGACTTCCTATGGAAAGACCTTATATTATCTATGCCTTACAAGGAAATAATACATATTATCTAAAAAATTTAGATGGCACAGAAACAGAAGAAGGGCTAGTTAATGGTCGGATGTTGAAACATTACTTTGATCCTACTTATTAATGTATCCTGATTTTTAACATGTACATACTATATCCTTCGTATTGTTACAGTTTTGATTGGATGGTAACTCGTTGAAGTTGAAGCCCGAAGAGAAGGCCCTAAGCTTCAGAAGTGTCACTATCATACATACAATAAAGCAACAAGCAAAAGAAGATTCCATAGTTCAGTCAAAATCATTGGGAGGCCATTTGACCTGCTGTTCTTGACTTTCCACCATGAAAAGCCATCCCCAAGTGGAGCCAGTGTTATGCTTCTATACCAATAGGTGTCATATATCATGATTGATTTGATGAGCTATGTAATATGTTCATACCTTTACTTGTTGCAAAGGTTTTCCATATTGTCAAAAAAAAATCAAAAAATTTAAAAAAGGTAAAGAGGGTATACCCTACAAGAAAAATCAAAGGGCAAAAAGAATAAAAAATATGGTCAAAAAAGTGAAAGAAAATGAACCCCATCAAAAGAAAGACCAGGAAAGTGTGCAAGTCTAAATGCCACTACTTTTTAGTCTTGTGCAATAAACAATTGTGTGCAGCTTGTTAACTTATGCCACAATTAATGAACAGTCAAACAGCTTAAGCTTGGCTAGTTCATATTTGAATTTTATGTTTTAGATATAGAGAATAAAATCTGACCAAACAGTTTAATCTTGGCAGATAAGTAGATAGGTAGAGTGAATAAAAAGAGCTCAACAGTTTAATCTGAGCCCTTGGATGTAATAAGGCTAGATTTAGATAGATTTCTCCATGTAAAAGAAAAGAAAAGTTTGATAAGGGTTTGCCAGTCTAAGTGCACCCAAATAAAGAAGAAAAAATGTTAGGTTAAAGTAGGTAGGGTAGGTAGATGATGTTACAGAATTAAATGTGATGGATAATGACTCTAAAATGTGTTAATCTTTACTTTCATCACAAATTCAAAGCAGACATTGCATTGAAAGCATTTCAAGCAAGGCAATGGTCAAATACTTAACTTCCCCCTTCATTTTTCCCTAAATTCTCACTAATTTCCCCTAAGTACCAAGGCATTTGCTAAATTAGAGGGGCTTAGAGCATTTCTATGACTTCTGGAGGGACCGGACCCTCGGCCCAATAGTTTATAAAGCCTAAAGTACTTAAAATTATTCATAAGAACACTCATTCACCTTCATAATTCTTTTCCCCAAATACCCCATAAAAACCCTTTTTTCATTCAAGCCTAAGTTAAATACAAAATTCTAATGTTTTTTACTTGGCACTTTTTCATTACATTACCATATTAACTATTAACTTCTATTATATAACTCCCGCGCAAAAATTCACCCTGTCCCGTATTATTTAAACTATTAAAGATCCCAAATTTCTATATATCCCGCTCCTTTGGTTAAGTTATAACCATAAATACATTTTAACTAGGATTAACTAGTTAACCCATAACTAGTTAATAACCCTAATCCCCCGTTGCATTAATAAGGGATTAATTAACCCTCATGGTTAATTAAGAACCTCCCCGACCTATCATACCACCCCCGATATAATTAATTAAACCTTAATTGTGTTGGGCCCGCCGTTGTTAAATCCCATCACATCGCGCCTCCCGTCAGTTTTCTGATCACACCTCCCACATCCAACGACTATCATCGATATCACGCAACCCTTTGTGACCATGCGTTAGTGCGCGATCACAAAGTGGTTTTCACACAACACCTCTGCCACGCGTCGCAAAATCTATGGAATCGCTGGCTCCCGGCTTATTACTTGTTACACTAAAAAATGTCACCATGACTATTTACAGTTAGTATGGCTCTATCAACAATCATGCTATCCTCTTAGGCAAGTCTTATGCCTCTGCTCTCCATGTCAAACTCCAAAAAAGAGAGAAAGTCTTTATAAATGTATTTATCTCTGGGGACACAGGTTCTCTCAACCTTACCTGCGGGGACACACCCAATGTTCACAAAAGCTGCGTCTTTGGACGCTCTGTATGTAAAGGGGCAGGTGCGTCCCCCTGTAAAGGTTAAAATGCGCAAGTTTCATCTTTAAAAAGTTACTTGTGGTCATTTCTAGAGCATTCTAGAAGGTTGTTCGACGTGTATTGAGCGCCTCCAGATGGTTCATGCACCCCTACCAAAGAGGAACTTATCCCATCAATAAGGGAGCTATCCCATCCAAAGAGGGGATTATCCCATTGATGGTGGACCTGATTAACTTCCTCTTGAGCACTATAAATACAGGCATTGGGCCAGAAGGAGGGGAGGTTGGAAGCTATACATTTCTAAGGGTAAATGCTGCAGGAATTAGGACTCCCATTTAGAATCTTGTGAGGAGAGATTACCATCTTTGCTTGTTCTATTTGGAAGTGGGTGAGCTTTGTCAAAGTAAAGGAGAACTCTTGATGGACCCTGGGAGGGACTTGCACAACACCAAGGCTCAGGTTGTATTTGTTCCTTTTGTTACCTATTAATGCAAATGAGTCCATTCTTCTCAATAACTTGTTATTTATGAGTTGTTTCATGTACTCCTTGGTCTATGTGTTAAATATGTTTTATTCTATGAGATTATCAAGTGCTATTTAATCGTTTGATTGTTAGTGTATGCAGGTTTCAAAGTGAAGGAGGAGCTCATCCGGATCAGCGGAGCTGGACTGCTACAACAGCGTTGGATTACAGGTAGGATCTAAACACTTGATTTCCGATATAGTAAATGCATGTTTAGAGAAGGATTGCTCTTGTTTGTCTTGTTTGTCACTAGAGAGTCTTAGGCTCCTAGGGAGGTTGGTTGTGTCCGCACAATCGACTCTTTCCGCCTGACAAATTGGCGACTCCACTGGGGACTCCATTGATGTGAAAGTCTTTTCCTTTGTATGAACTTTGCTCTGAGAAAATTGGTTTATTTTTCTGGTTTTTGGCTCTGTGACTTTGTTTTTGGGCGGGTTAGCTTAGGGTTAGATTCATTTTAGTGTTTCTTGAATTTTCCAGTAGGACGCACTCTCTGAGTATTGCACAGTGCGTCCCTGTACGCACTGTCACTGTGTGCACAGAGCGGGCCCGCACCTGTCTTAACGGGTTGCCTGCGTCCCCTGCTAAAATTTAAGAAAATTTCATTTTTTGCATTTTTTCTCTTAGATTTTGCTTTTTCTTAGTTTTTACTGCCCAGATCCATTAGTCTCCGGTCAAAGATCTTCACCTAAGCTTGTTTCATTGGCATTCCTGCTTTAAGCTTTCATCAATTGGGTGTTTTGAGTCTCTTTTTCGAGAAATTCTTAATTTGATTTCCTTTGGTCATTACTTGGAGGTTTTTCTCAGTACTTTCACAATTTTGCATCTTTTTGCTTTTGTTTTTGCAAAAAAATTTCCCCCTCATTCGCCGGGGGGGGGGGGGCTAAATTGTGTATGAGTGTTAATCGCCTTTGAGTGTTTTTATTTTTTGATCTTTGGAACTCTCACCCAATTTTCTCGACTTGCACTTGATTGGTTCTTAGATCACATTAGAATCGTCTTGTGTTTGAGAATTCTCTTGCATAGATCACATTTGCATAATTAGAATTCTCATTTTCGGAATATGAATGAAAAATGTGCATAGATTACATTTGCATACTTTTCAAGTGAATTGTGCATAGATTACAATTGCATAGTTTACATTCTGAAAAATTAATCGTAGATTTAGATCAGTTTTCTTTGATTTGAATTTACACAAAAATAAAAATAAAAAAAATGGTTTGGAATTTATTTGCATTAGTTTTTCTTGATAAAATTAGTGCATTAGAGAATTTGTTATATTTTCTCTTAGTGATCAATTTTTGCATTGTTGGAAGTGAATGGAAACTCTCTCCTTACTTTAGTTAGGATTCATCGAATTGAAAAGATTACATTATCATATTCGATTGCATTCAGTTGAGTCGGGTCATAACACCATTGGTTTCGTATCCATTTACCCATTTGAGTAATAACAGCCTTAATAACACAGCGCTTAATTAAAATTCATCTAGTATTTTTTACATTTCTAGGGCTCTGAAACACCAACATAGCTTAGGCTAGTGTCTTGGAGTAGGAGAGTAATTAACTCTCCAAGACAGCAAAACCAAACAAGTAGCTCATCTTGTGGTAGGATAAATCCAATTGTTTCATTTGTACTCTGGGAAAGCTCCTCTTAAAGGAGAAGCACGAGCTCGTGTCCGAACCAGTGAGGGGATCAATCCTCCCTCGTTGGGAACGACGCCAGACACGCACGTATTACAAACGGTAAACCTCGGATTAACCATTGTCGAGGAGCCAGGGGTCACTTGTCGGTAAACCTTGGATTATTGTCAAGGAGCCGGCAAGGGGATTGAGCTTGATACTCTGCCCTTGCGTGCTGTCGGAGTGTAGACTGTTCCCCCAGGTGCATTTGTTGCTGTTGGTAACCTTAGTGACCATTATCTTTAGGGTTCTACCCAAGGTGACGGTGGAGGGAAGATCCCACTGTACCTGGAGCAGACGTCGGCTAGACTCACTTGGATTTTCTGGGGGGTTCACTTCACTCGAGACGGTTAAAGTGGAGGAACTTGGTCCAGTCTATTCATTAAGCAGGTTGCCGGGGTAACTGTTCCACCCGCCACTTCTGTACTGACTTTTGCGATGTTGGGCTTCATCACCAACTAGTGTTTTCGGTCCGGAAGGTTACTGTTTGTGTGTGGTTTGACTCCTAGATTTGATAGCGCGTGTTAATTTGTTTGTTTTTACTTTTAGAGACCATAGGTGTGAATTGTGAATTTTAATTGTTAGGTGTGAATTGTGAATTGTTAATTTTGGTTTTAAATTGTTAATAAAATTCACTGAAGTTGAATATAATGGCAAATGCTCCGGAATTTATCAACCTAGGAACCCCTCCTAACGAGAATCCTAGTACTTTTCCTTACTTTGGAAATGTTGGTCCTCCTTATATGGCTACTTTGTCATTACCTGGATTTACAATAGGATTACCGATATGGTTATTTTCAACTTCGTTGGCCCAAAGTACTCCAATTGTTCCATCTCAACCGGATGCTTCACCTCCACAGAGTTCACCATCTCAACATCACCAACCTTCTGTTGACCCTTTACCTTCTTCGCCTAATTTTTCTTCCTCCATTTCTTCCTCTTCGCCTGGTAAAAGCCTTGATGCTAGTAACCAGGAGGCTAAGAAGAAGAAGAAAGGGAAGAAGAAGAAGAAGAAGAAGAAGCAAGATAAGAAAGAAGTCAACCAACCAACCATGGCTGTAAGTGTTAGTTGTGTTGAGGAAAACTCGACATGCATCGTAAACCCAAATACCCTTGCAGGCTTTGTAAGGGTGACCACTTCCTTGTCAATTGTCCTGGTATTCCAAAGGTCTTGGAAGTATGGTCAGAAAAATCTCATCAACTTTCCATTGATCCATCAACCAGTGATAGTCAGGTTCCTGGGAAAAAGGGTAAAGTTAGGTTTCCTTGTAAGTTATGCAAAGGGAGTCATCAAACTCACCTTTGCCCTCACATCGATGAAGCCTCAACATTGTTGGAAAACCTTACTGTTCTACAGCAAGAATTTCCAACTGGTTACCGTACACTTTCTCCCAACCTACCGTCAACTGACGGAGTGATTGATCTAAATTCAAGTACAGTTGATCACACTCTCCCATTGGAGAGTGAAACTCATGTCACTCAGGTTGATGATCCATTAGTTGATCAAGTGGTCGATTCAGTTTCACAGAGGGTCGATCCCACTTTCCCTTTAGAGAGTGAACTTCATACCGCTGAGGTTCTTCTTGTTACATCAGATTCTTCTATGCCGGGGGGCATTTCACCTGTTTCTACAGAACCCCCTCCAAACTCTGAGGTCTTTTCCTTTGATTGGAATAGACTGACAGAACCTCGTCTTCCTTCCTCCATCCCTTTCCAAATCATTGTCAAGGCTGGTGGTAGGGACATACATCGTACTCAGGTAGATGAGGGTGCTTCTGTTAGTATTTTATCCTCAACTGTTTGGAAAGCTTTGGGTTCCCCTTAGCTTGCGCCTATTACGCAGAATCTGAAAGCTTTTAATAGAACCATTAGTGAACCTTTAGGAATCCTTCCTAAGTTTTCTATTACCTTGGAAGGTAAAACTGTCTGTATTGATCTTATGGTAGTTCGAGGTCCCTTGGATTTCAATTTACTCCTTGGGCGAGACTATGTTTATGCAATGAAAGCTGTCGTATCGACACTCTTCCGCGTGATGTCTTTCCCTCACAATGGAAACATTGTGACTGTAGACCAGCTTTCGTTCCCTAGTCTTGTCTCAACTACCAATAATATGACAGCCCTAAATGTTCCTGATTCTCAAGTGGTATCTACCCTGCCACGGGTTAATTATGTGGCAACTGGTCCCATGTTTTCAGTTACCGATGTAAGTGAGCCTCTCACTGTTGATTTAGATCCGGTAATTGACATGGAAAACTGTATGGGATTACTTGAACATGATGTTCTTATCCCTTTTGAGTCCCTTGACATGTGTTCTTTCCAGAGAACTATTCTTCCTTCTGATGAAGACCTCTTGGAAGCCATGATCAGGGTGTGTCCATTGACATGTCTTTCTTCCAGTTGGAAGCCATGATCAGTGCTTGTGAGGATAGTTTCTTCTAGTCTCAACCTCGTTAAAAAATGAAACTGGACGTCATGAGCATAGTTCCTTGTCTTGTGTCAAGCTCATTAAAAAATGAAACAAGGAGTACGAGGAAAGTTCCTTTTACTGTGTCGACCTCGTTAAAAAACGAATCAGTGAGTACGAGGATAGTTTTTTCCTGTATCAACCTCGTTAAAAAATGAAACAGGTTAGTATGAGGATAGTTCTTTTACTGAGTCAACCTCATTAAAAAATGAATCAGCTCGATTTTAGGATATGTAGGTAGATTGTAGAAAGTAAGGTTTAGAGGACAGTTCCTGTTACTGAGTCAACCTCGTTAAAAAATGAATCAGGTATGAGGACAGTTCCTGTTACTGAGTCAACCTCGTTAAAAAATGAATCAGGTATGAGGATAGTTCTTTTCTTGTGTCAACCTCCTTAAAAAATGAAACAACTCCCTTTTCAAGTTAAATATTGAAAGTAAACCTTCATTTCATCCAGCCGGTTGAATGCAATGAAGCCTGGGGGGCATGTACCTCGCTTTGCATCATTATGCTGGGGGCTTGCGAACTTTTTGAGCATAGTTCCTTGTCTTGTGTCAAGCTCGTTAAAAAATGAATCAAGGATTTTATGAGCATAGTTCCTTGTCTTGTGTCAAGCTCGTTAAAAAATGAATCAAGGTTTTTAGAGTAGAGTTTTTTGTTAGGTAGATTGTAGAGTAGTTATGAGCATAGTTCCTTATCTTGTGTCAAGCTCGTTTAAAAAAATGAAACAAGGGTTTTGAGGATAGTTCTTTTCCTGTGTCAACCTCACTAAAAAATGAAACATCTCCCACGAGTCTTTCTAAGATTGCGAAAGTAAAGCTTCATTCCATCCACCTCATTGAATGCAATGAAGCTTGGGGGGCATGTACCTCGTTTTGCGTCATTGTGTTGGGGGCATGTGAACTTATAACAAGCATATTTTTTCATTTCAAGCTTGCATAAACATGAAACCGAATCCGAGCATAGTTCTTTTCCTGTGTCAAGCTCGTTAAAAAATGAAACAAATTCTCCTCTACTTGAGTCGAGAGTTTGACTAGATCTCATAAATGTTAAGTTGTATATTTAGGTTAGTTATTTCAGTATTTGCATAATTTTCTTACAGTTTTAGGTCGGGTCTTTCAAATGATCTCGTACATGAACCTTCATTTCATTCAGCTTGTACTTAGTTGAATAAAATGAAGCTAGGGGGGCATGCGCTCTAGCAGTTATGCTTAGGGGGCATCAAGCACAGTTTCCTCTCTGTTTCAAGCTTGCGTAAAAATGAAACTACTTTGAAGCATAGTTTTTCCCTGTTTCAAGCTTTTGTAAAAATGAAACCTATCTCAAGTCAATTTTAGTTATTTTCAAGACTCGTTAAACTCATGAAAATACCGAGATTATTTTGCTATCTTTCATTCTCGTAAAACAAATGAAAATGCCGAGTTCTTTCCGTCTTTTCCTGCTCGTAAATTAAATTGAAAGTCGGCCATATGGGTACATTTTTATCATTTTTTCGAACTCATTAAAACTTACGAAAAAATGAAAACCATGAGTACATTTTTATCCCTTTTTCGAACTCGTTAAAACTTATGAAAATGTGAAACCTCAGAGTCATCTTTTAAGCTCTTTTCTGACTCCTAAAACATGAAAAGATTGCCGAGCGTTTCTTTTACACTCGTTAAAACGGAATTAAAAGAGGGTCCCCTTATAGCTCTTTTCTGATCGTAAAAACAGGAAAAGATTGCCGGGTTTTTGTCGTTTCAAACTCGAGACTGGAAATAAAACGACGTGTCCTTGATCGCTTTTTACTTTTCAGGTCAGTGGCACTAATTATGAAAGTACTCCTTGGTCGCAAGATCAAGCGGTTCCCCCAGGTATTATTTTATACTTTTTCGGGCTTGAGGGACACAAATCTACGAAAAAGTTCAACTTGGAGTCTTCTTAAGTTTTTCAGACTCTCTAAAATTGAAAAACGCCGAGTTTCTCCTATACTGGACTCGTTAAACATTTCACAGTAAAGGACCTGTTCTATTACAAACAGGAACGAACCACTCCTTCCTAGGGTTCGAATCAAAACTAGGTTGGACTCATCTGAAGGATGAGCTTATAATCAAGCATATGTTATCCTCCTCAAGCTTGTTAAAAATAAAGAGGTACTTGCCAGAAATGGTGGGGGAAAAAGAGAGAAGAATGAGCCTATTTGTTATCTTTTGTCTCAGAAGAAACTTTATTACCACTCTTGGACACGACACTTTTCATTCACCTGGGTTGGGAAATTCTTTACCTCACAGTTGATCAAACCACTTTGAAAGTCTTCAGTCGGGTTCCGGGGATTAACTTTGAGTTATTCATCACCAAGCCATCTGTTGTGTTGTTATGTGTTCAAGAGGTCTGCAAGCAAAACTTTCATCTGCAAAATACTTGTCATCCATTTGACCATCCCTGAGTCAGTCCTTACAGCAACATTTCTTCAACTTGAACAATGATTTCGTGTTGTGGGCTTGCCTGCAACGGGTCGCTTTCTATCGACATCAGCACATTATCTAGAGAGATGACTTAGAAATCGTCAGTACCTTGAAGTCTGCATGCATCAATGGCAGGTTTCTCGCCTTTGACGTCAGTTTACATCATTGACTTTCGATCGAAGGATTCCGTGAAATGTTCGACATCAACTCATTCATTCACATCTCATGGATTGTACTGGGTACTTTGAGAACCATTGACATTACTGGTGGTCTCTCTCACACTTGTTAACAGTTTACATCATCGACTGGTAATCAAGTGGTTTCTACCATGTTCGACATCAGCTCATTTATTCGCATGGCTAGAATCGTACCAATTCGGGAAGTAGAAATGAAGACCCTGGATCTAGTTTCCACCATCCAGGCTGCGAGGAGTTTTGTATTCATTATCTAAGTATACTAATCATAAACAGATGGCTGCGCCCATACTGTGTCTACAAAAGTCTATGATTATGATGTACTGCAAGATCATTCCTGTATCAGAGTAGTTAGTCTGTTAGTTAAAGTTTTAATCTGAGTATGGGAATGCCTACCTCAGTGATGATATAATCTTATACATGTATTTTGTGTTGAAAATTGCAGGTTCTGACCAGGCTCTCCACGAGATAATCCTTGAAATGATAAAGTGCTTCACCCTTCCTAGATAATACAAAACCCTAATCTATTACAGGCTTCGCACTTTAGGGGGCAATCTGTTACACTAAAAAATGTCACCATGACTATTTACAGTTAGTATGGCTCTATCAACAGTCATGCTATCCTCTTAGGCAAGTCTTATGCCTCTGCTCTCCATGTCAAACTCCAAAAAAGAGAGAAAGTCTTTATAAATGTATTTATCTCTGGGGACGCAGGTTCTCTCAACCTTACCTGCGGGGACGCACCCAATGTTCACAAAAGCTGCGTCTTTGGACGCTCTGTATGTAAAGGGGCAGGTGCGTCCCCCTGTAAAGGTTAAAATGCGCAAGTTTCATCTTTAAAAAGTTACTTGTGGTCATTTCTAGAGCATTCTAGAAGGTTGTTCGACGTGTATTGAGCGCCTCCAGATGGTTCATGCACCCCTACCAAAGAGGAACTTATCCCATCAATAAGGGAGCTATCCCATCCAAAGAGGGGATTATCCCATTGATGGTGGACCTGATTAACTTCCTCTTGAGCACTATAAATACAGGAATTGGGCCAGAAGGAGGGGAGGTTGGAAGCTATACATTTCTAAGGGTAAATGCTGCAGGAATTAGGACTCCCATTTAGAAGCTTGTGAGGAGAGATTACCATCTTTGCTTGTTCTATTTGGAAGTGGGTGAGCTTTGTCAAAGTAAAGGAGAACTCTTGATGGACCCTGGGAGGGACTTGCACAACACCAAGGCTCAGGTTGTATTTGTTCCTTTTGTTACCTATTAATGCAAATGAGTCCATTCTTCTCAATAACTTATTATTTATGAGTTGTTTCATGTACTCCTTGGTCTATGTGTTAAATATGTTTTATTCTATAAGATTATCAAGTGCTATTTAATCGTTTGATTGTTAGTGTATGCAGGTTTCAAAGTGAAGGAGGAGCTCATCCGGATCAGTGAAACTGGACTGCTACAACAGCGTTGGATTACAGGTAGGATCTAAACACTTGATTTCCCATATAGTAAATGCATGTTTAGAGAAGGATTGCTCTTGTTTGTCTTGTTTGTCACTAGAGAGTCTTAGGCTCCTAGGGAGGTTGGTTGTGTCCGCACAATCGGCGCTTTCCGCCTGACATTACCGCCCGTCCCCAAAAGCGGTGCGATATGAAACCGCTTACCTCCTTCCCGCATACGAAAAAAACTGTCATGTCACTCCTCGCTGACGTCACCCGTCTCGAATCCAAAAAACCCCGCCAACCCTTAACTTTGTAAATAAAACAAACAATGTCATTTTCATTGCCTCATACTGTAAACCTGTGCGCCCATGCAAAAGAACGTCGAAGTCAATAGTTCGAAGTTTTCAGCCGCCAACTTGCTCGAAACTTGCAGCCGACACAGCCCAGAGCCTGTTAGCCACAACCAGTACCTAAATTTCACTGTTCATCCCCCAAACACAGGTATTTATCTTAATTACCAATAAAACCCTGCAAGTTCTTGTTTTCCACTGTAATTTGATAGAAAAGACCCAAGTTCATTACAATTCAGTCCTTGTTTTCATCATATAAGTTCCTAGACACTCTGTTTTGCCCATTTTTATAGAAAATCACTGTTTCCGTCTGAATCCACAAGAACCAGACATGGAAACCCCTGTATCTTTGAATGTTGCACCCCTAAATGCTCCCCACAAAGATTTAGACTATCTGCCTTTGGCTGATAGGGACTTCCAGATAAAAGACCTCATCACTGACAAAAATCACTTGAGAGTCTTTTGCCAAAGCAGAGATAACTATCTAAATGGCTCTGATATCCTAGGACTGTGGGAATCCAACCTTCCTATGTATTTTCTACCCTCAGTTCATGTTTTCCCAGAAATAATTCATCATTGCCATGCCAATTATGACCCTAATCACCAAGCAGTCATGTCCCCAAGCCAAACCATTCTTTTTCCAATAACTACTGAGTCAATTAATGAAATGTTACAGTTTCATCCCCGTCAAGCCCTGACTCCCCTTTCCATGGGAGATTTACTTGAGAAATTAACTAAATTGTCCCAAGAGGGACTCAATCGCCTCTGTCAAACTTTCATGTCACCAAAACATCAGCCTAATGGCCCACCTCCTTACATGCAAACTTTCTTCACAGATATGGGACAACTCATAATCGACATGATATTATCAATAATGGGTTTCAATACTAGTGAATTTGTTGATGAGTTAACCCTAGCAATGTTGTCAATTTTTACTCCTGGACAGCCCCCTGTTGTCAAATATGACTTTGCCTCCTATATTGCTGACAAGATTCATGACCAATTCATGAGACTGGAAAATGAAAGAGTTTTCAAGTACACCACCTTTATATACCATCTTATGCTCTTTTATCAATCAGACAACTTCCCATTCCCTGTCCTGAAACTTGACACCAGAGGAAATCCAAGGTCTGTGATCTTCTGGTCTGCAGTCTTCCATGATTCCTTTGAAACCCCTTATTCCTATAATGAATTCATTGACCTATTCATTCATCCAGCAACTACCTTGTTAACAGGGGTTTCCCCTCCCAGGATCAGTGGTGATATTAGAAAGACCCTTCAACTTTCTAAACAATACAAAGTGGGAGATTGGTACCTATATCAGAATTTCACAGAATTCAGGATATATGGTTGTGAGCTCGCCCCCTTCAAATTACCAAAGTATGTTCCAATGTGACTGTTTGCATTGGAATACTATAGGCAGATGTGTAATGTAGATTTGATCCATTTTACCAAAGCCAAAAAGAAAGCACAACTCAGGATCAAACATCAAATAGGCCCATTCATCTGCAACAGTAGAGAAGCAGGGGAAGCAGCATAAAGGATTCTAGAAAACTACCTTAGATTACAAAAGAGCTTTGGTTGGGCCCCATATGACCCTCAGGGCTTTATCTGTGATAGAAGAATGAAGAATAGGTTGTCCCCCTATATGCATCATAGGATCCCAGAAATTGAACAGTTTTCCAACATGGATGAATGGAGAGAGGGGACCTTAGTAGCTGCTGAGAGTGAACAGGTGAATATTGAAAATTTAATGAGAGATCTTGAAAAGACTCTTGACTTAGATTCTTTTGGGTAGGTACATTATGACAGTTCTCAGAAATCAGCATCAGGAATAAGTGCCTTAGTAGATGGGACCTTTGAAAGACACTCACAGCAGACAAATACACGAGCTACAGAAACATCTAAGGGAAAGGGGCTAGAGACTAGCACTCAACTCACAGAGAAATCTACAATGTCAAAACAGCCTGAAACTTCCAAGGAACAGGCCCAGATGCAAACTCCCCCAACTCAGGGTAATGTGGGAGAACCTCCAATTTTGCAGACTCCTCTGAATGAGGAAAGGAACAAGGAAAGAGACAGGGAAGTAGCTACCCCTGCCAGTGGACCCTTAGAGCAACCTGGTGTAAAAAGGCAAAGGTAAATCCTCTTTCAGAGGAGGAATTTTTTGAAGAGACTACTGATAGTCAAAGGAAAGAAGGAAAAGATAGTCATCAAACATTCCCAGTAGGTGGAACATCTGCTAGCTCACAGACAGGAGCTAGAAAGACAACAAAGCGCAGAGGTATCATGTTTTAGACCACCAGGAAAGGACACTTTAGATATCAAGAAGACATTTATAGAAATAAAAGCCAGAAATGATCCATTGAGGATTCAAGTTTACAATCAATATTTGAAAATGGATCCCACTAATCAAAACAGATTGATGTCAGCCTATGACATCAAGGAAGGTAAAATGATAATGAGTTATTTCAAACCTAAAGTGCAACAGCCTCAATCAGTAGCAGATTATCTCATAACCAATTTTGAGGTTATGGCAAAGGATATTCATCCTTTGGATCAAATTGAATTGCACAAACAAATTGGAGAGATGATTTATTCCACCTTGACTGGTAAGGCTATGATGGTCCAAAGGTTGGAAAATTCTTTGAATAACACAATTGCCCAACTACCGCTGGAGAAAGCCTTTTCACAGGCTAAAGACAACATGATTAAAACATTAGAAGAATTGATCATTGGGTTGGGTCATGATCCTAAAGATGTGAAGGCTGCAGAAGCCTTAATAAAAAAGAAGGATGAAGACATTGCTGCATTAAGAAAGAAACTGAAATTGCCACCTTCACGGCACCCCCAAACAGCTAAGGTGATACAACAAAGAACTGAAGAAGAGTTGATGGATTTAGTTCTAAAACTTAATGAGCAGCTAAAGGAAACTGAACAAGAATTGGAGAAATCATTAAAGGACAAGCAGGGAGAGTCGACCTCTCAGCCTCCCAATGTGATTCTAGTAGTTTCCGCTGCAGTCCCTTCCACCCTTGGAACAACTCTAGCACCTAATGTTCCAGTGGTCACTGCAGAGGCAATAACAACAACAACAGCAGGTAAAACACAAGCAAGAATTTCAGGTCTTAGCCCAGATGAATTAGTGAAATCAATGGAGGAATTGAAGCTCCAAGTTATAGAGCTGCAAAAGGTAAAAGAACAATTTGCTACCTTGGAGAAAAAGTATGATCTCTCAAAGATAAATGTTGCAGAAAAGACAAGGGAAATTAAAGGATTAGAAAATAGGGTGAAATCATTAGAAAATGACCTTACATTTGACAAGCCCTTGACAGATATTAAAAAGATTCTTTGGGCCAACATCACTCAGTCAATAAATGATGTTTGGCCATCAATCCAAATAATTTTTGAACAAATTGATTTAGTAAAGGCAGCCTGAGAAGAGGTTCAAAGGACAAGAGCAGAGTTAGGAAAGATGCTTGAGGAAGCCACCAGGCTCATAAATTTTTTGAATACCAAGAATAAGTACCAGCTTGAAGAACTGGGCATTGAAGACAGAACATGGACAATTCTGGAGGTCAAAAGGGTTTTAACTAAAAGGACTCTGATGCAAAATTTAGAAAGAAGATGCCATGACATGCAGGAAGAAATTAATTCTTTTATGAAGAAATTTGATATTTTGCAGAGTAAAGGGTTGCCTAGTCCTTTAGTTATTAATGACAAATTAATGAGGCATATAGATTATGTGGAGAAAATGAATCAATATGCAGGCAACCAGACAAGTTCATCAACAAGTGCATCATCATCAAAAGCATTGCCTACAGGTAGAGTTCTCTATGACAGCCTAGATAACCCATTCTATGTCGAGCATGAAATAAAACACTTGTTTCCAATTCAGCCTACCTTTTTCAGGTACACCGAAATAGATGAGACCCTGAGAAAACTTCAAAAAACCAGAATACCACAACCAAAATGGTGGGAAGAAATGTTAGAAATTTTGTAAATTATCCTCGGTAAAAGGTAAATTTTGGTTATTTACTATAGTAAATAATGGTAAAGAAGATAAACAGAGATCAAACAAGTCAAAGAGTATCAGAACAGGTAAAGAGTATCAGTGAAAATAGGGTAGCCAGCACAGAATTACAAAGAAGACAATAGCATGCCAAATCATAGGGCCTGCCTCCAGCACATTCATAAGAATAGGAGCAACACGACATCATTTTTCCTTTTCTTCTATCTACGAGACCATCTGTCTCTATTTTTCTTGTAACTTATTGATAGTCATCCTAGAATATATCTCACTTTGTTATGAGATATTTGTTGTATAAATACCCCCACAATTGGAGTATTGGGGGTGGATTCTTAGACATTGCTGTAATACTGATTACTTTGGAATAAAGTGCTGTTGGACAAATTTTGTATGGCTAGTTGGATGAAGAATTAATGAAAAGGACTTTTCACAAGATTCATGAGTCAAACACCGGATCAATAAGTATTCTATATCTCATGTGTTAATGTTTTTTAGTCTATTATTATCAACTGTGTTTCATATCTGAATGATAAACGAAAAAGAATAATTTAGAAGGTGCTTGAGTACAATCTGTTTTCAATCGTTTTTATTCTTAATGTTTTCTTCCAAACTAGCATAAACAATGAATTCTTAATTGCTCATGTTTCCTAGTTTATTCACCTTGATTATTTAGTAAAGAATTCTTAATTGCTCTTTATTGGTAATCAGCCAAGTTCCCTCTTTTAAAATATGTTGAGGGATACTTAATTTCCCTTCATCCATTTTGAGTCCATTCCATCTTTTTTAAGTCTCTATTTGTTCCATGTTTAGCTACCTTGCCCTGTGAAACCATCCCTTGTTAAGAAACCAAATCCAGTTAAGCCATCTTCTTTGACTCCATTAGCCCAATGGCCTAAACTACTAAGTCCTACCCCTCTGCTATTGAATTTCACCACCAAACATAATCAAAACCCCGAAACTTTCATAACTAGCCTAATAGATTTCGAAACAAAGCTAAAACTTAAAGAGAGAGCCCTCTCTAGGTACAGATTGGCTAGATTCTGTACCTACAAGTTGGTTTGTGGTTACCTCGAACCCCTTTCCTCTTCCCAACAACTTCAATGAAAATCTGAGTGATAACAGATAGAACATTAAATGATCAATAGAAAACAAGCCAAGACAAGAGACACAAGATGTGGCGGCTAGCCAGGGACAAACCCCAATGCGGGGAAACCCTTTGATCAAATTTTCTTTTATCTTCAATAGTTCAATAGAGAGAAATAGTACAAAATTTGAATTCTGTAATTTTATATCAGCAGTAGCAAACCCTAGATCAGCAAAGTCAAACTTGGTCAAACTGGTTGAAATTGACCTCTAAAATGCTTGGTCAATTTCCTGTCAACTTGTCCTCGAACAGCCTAAAGAAACAACCCTTGAACAACCCCAAAAGTATAGTCAATTTGCAGATTTCTGAAGTCAACTGCAGTCCTAAACTATGGCAGTCAACACCGGTCAAACTAGAGGTCAGATCACCTCGATTTTCATGCCAAATATTGCGGCCTGCCTAGGAGAGGCAACCACACCCAATCCACACTTTTGGATAGTCAACGTTGGTCAAAGAGATGACCTGTTGCCCTAGTGTCCTTCTTTTTGCGTCTTCTTTTCCCTATGACGTCTTCCTTTCAGCCACACGTGAGAGAGAGAGAGAGGCTCCTTTTATGCGTAGGAGAGAGAGAGAAGATGAGTGAATTGAATTGTCCAAATGAGGAGAATGCTCCTTGTATGTATATGCAAACGTTGAGGATGAATAGACATGACTGTTGGGCTTCTAAGCCTACATAAGTTTGTTGTCCGACCTTGACAATTTGTCCATAATCAAAATAAACTCATATTTCCATAAATACTTATCAGAATCGGATGATCTTTAGATCAATCCTACACCTCTCAATGGGAGGAATCTAGGAAAAATATCAGAAGCCATAAATAAGGTGATCCACATGGAGTTTGGCCCTAGTTTCCAATTTTAACAATGTATGAAGGTTCTTGCTCGAATAGACCTTCTATTGGGATACTATGCTCAATAGAACAATCAACAACATCTTTATGAAAATGATTTAAGTCACTTTTATGTCTCACTTTTCATCTTTGAGCTTTGATTGAAAATAATTTGTAATTATGACCTCAGGAAATAAAAGAAATTTTTTCACATCACTATATGACATATGACCAACTTCAAATAGATTGTTTACCCCTGATCCATGGGCATCATTGTGTTCTTCAATGCAATGATATATAATCTCTTTATCAACTTTCTTTTTACATAAGATAACCTCTTTTTCTATGTTAAATGGCTCAACATATTGTTGTCCAACATTTCCCACTTGTTGGTTTTCTTCTCTATGTCCAACACCCAACTGATGAACTTGAAGACCTTCATTCTGTTCCTTATCTAAACCACTTTGGTTATAAATAGGAGGACCATCAAATTTAACAAAATAAGATCTCTGGAGATTTATTTGCAACTTAATTATTTCTCCCTCTTCTCGACTATTGGGCAGAAATTCTTGATGCATGTTTGAACTTTTCTCCATTTGAATGCTCTCTTGATTTGCTTGGAATAGGGTCAACCAATTCTCTGCTTGTGAGGTTATTGAAGAATTTTTTTTTTTTTAAACTTTTCCGCATCATTTTGAGAAAATGATAGTTCTTTGCTTTCAGAGACTTGCTCATAATTAATTTGGTTATAACCTCTCTGAATTCTTGATATATTATCAACATGATTATTAGTTTCTTTAGCAGTATTACCATGAGATTTTAAAATTTCTTTAGAATCATAATATTCACAACAACCTTCAAAAAGAAACTTGTGTGAATAAGAAGTTCTACAAAAAGAACTAAACGCTAAATGGAAATATTTCAAAGATGAAATGCCTGAACGAGGCAAAGACCTGTACACTACCCTAGCTTCTTGGTCCAAAGAAAACATAAACAACTTCATCTTCACATCTTCATGAATGATGCTCTGCTGCTCCATGCATTCATGAAATTTTTGTAGGCACGGAATCAGATCTTCATATTCATTTCCACTGAATTTTGGAAGATACTCATTCCACTCATGAAATGTAGGCATATGATGAGGATAGCCGGTGATCCCAGTAAAATCTAGTGGGAAAAATTTATTGGCTAAGAATGCAGGGATAGCCATTACATCCCAGAAAAGAAAACTCCAAAGTGAAGGTCACAGGTGTGAATGTACAACCAACTACTGAAGCTTGTCACCCTCAAGAATCAGCTTCAAACTTAATAAACCAAGGGAAAAGTGTTCTTATTCAATTGTTTTGCAGGTTGTGGTTCTTATTCTTGTGGAGTCGCCTTTTGTAAGGGAGCTAGAACTTGCTGATCACCTTTATCTACTTGACTTCTAGATATTTTCCTTGATCTCAAGTCATATTTCTTATGTAGTTCTGCCTGCATAAAACCAGAAAACCGCTTCCAACATTCATCAATTTCATTGTGATGAACTGCTGCCTGGTGCAGACAGTGTAGGACTTGGTGTAAGTGGAGTTTTAGGCCTTCCAACCCTCTTGGAAACTATCCTCTCAGGATCCAAAAGGTCTTGAAATTTCTGTTATGAGGTCTGATCTTGTATGGGGTCTTCTAGGAGCCAGAGTTATTGCTTTTATCCAAAACAACCAAAAATTTCCTCCTCAACGAACAACCAGAGGAAACTATTGAAAACCCAGGGAAAAGTGTTCTTGTCTTCTCTCCTTGGCAACGACGCCAATTAATGTTGTACCTTGAGAAGCCAATTTCTTGGCTGTGTAGAAATTGTGCTTAAGACATTAATGTTTATAGTTATTGTCACTCGTTTGTCACTTAATTGTATGTTGTGTTCTTAAATGAAGGACCTGAGAGACTTGGTTTTTAACCCTCAATACTTAGGTGACAAGAAAATATTAGAATGCCATTTGATTGTTGAATATAAATGATGAATTAAGAAAGCTTGAATCAGTCATAGACAATATGTTGTTTTACACAGGATCTACTATCTGTGACACTTGGAGAAGTTATAGATAATATGTTGTCTTACACAGAAACTACCATCTGTAACTTAGAAGAATTGTAGAGAGGTGAACTTCAAGTATAGGAGCGCTCTTTTAAGGGATTTTAACTTCATTTACATAAGCAAATCAAGACCTGCAACTTCATTACTATACTTAAAGGAAGAAAACAAAATATGACACATAACAAAGAAATCACAAAATCATACCCAACAATTTTTGGAAAACTTCTGATTCTTTCATTAATCAACACTTGTATCAGGAATTCAGTGGCCTTGTATCCAGGTTCTCCAAAATTCGAACCCTTTCTTTGTAAATTTTCCTCTTTTTATACATTATGAAACAGTTGGTGGTCTTTGAAAGTGTCAAACTACTTAACTGTTTCCGTAACTGTCTAAGTAAAAACTATTACATAATATTACACAGAGGGTATAAGACACCTCAAAGAACATAAAATAACAAGAAATAATGGAACTTAGAAGATTATGGACGTTCTCTGTTTGAAACTTCTTGAGCCTTAATGAAGCAGTGGATGAAGGGCGAAAGGATTTGGGAGCACCGTGGGGGTTAAAGAGTGTGTGAGAGCATCAACGAGGTTGAACCCCCGCACTGATTTCTGGCCACACATTCCGGTCAGCCAAACTAATGTCACAGTCAACTGCGGAGGTAGAGCTTTGTTTAGCCTTTGTGCTCATTTCTTCCCCGCAGCACGCCTTAAAAGACTTATCAAACTATCACTTGATCACGCTTGTCGAACTTGTATGACATTTAAACGATGGCGGGCCCACGAAACTTAAAAATAATTAACATTGGTTCATAAAACATGTCACATTCGCCTTTTCAATGCGCCTTTGACTCCCTTACGGACCCGATAGGACATAAAACTATTTTTAATAATTCATTGGGTCTGACATTTAAATACTGAACCCAACGATTTGCCAACCTAATATCCGGACCCGATATGGCATAAAACTGAATTTAATGATGCATCGAGTCTGATATTAAGGACTAAACTCGATGACTTTGCCGACCCGATCTTCGGACCCGATAGGAAATAAAACTGGATTTGATGATTTATCGGGTCCGATCAAAAGATGAAAATTGATCACTTTTCGACCCGATATTGCGACCCGATATCTGACAGATCTTGCCTCTTCCGATGGACGGCTGAGATTAACCCAAACTTCATCAAAATTAAAACTGTGTTTGATACACCGTCGTGTTCGATCTCCGAAATGAACCCATTCTTAGTTAACTATGCGATTGCCGTTGGATCTGTGGCTTATTGATCGGACGACCCAGATCTTCTCACAGGTTTATTACTCTCAAAGCCCTTGAAAATACAAAATCAACGATTTCTCTCATGTTTTTTGATTTTTCTCTCGTTTTGTAATAAACTGAAAATAAGACTTAAATAACAATAAACAATGGGTGCTACAACACATTCGATCCCTCTCTTGGGGTTGGATGGCAAGAGATATTGAATTGGTATTTGGTGGAGCTAGCTAGATGCCTAAATATATCCATGGTCAGGAGCATAGTCCAGCAGGGGTTATAGGTTACTAGTGGAGCCCGAGGGCCATACTGTTGTTGGGATCTAGATGGGATTCCCCACCACATTATATATTTGGCTAGTGAGGGTATTGGAAATGTGGCATATTCAATGATTGGGCATCCACACACTTTTATATCTCCATCAACATTAGTGATGGGTTGGATTGACAGGGGAGCAGGAAAACTCCATGATTTGTTTGGGCATGTTGGTTGTGCATGGAGTCACAAGGAATGTAACATACTTTGGCAAGGGCTGGTAAAATGAGATGACATCATCATGCCATCATATAGGGCATTGTATTGAGACAATGCCCTCTTATTGGCATATTGGACATAAGAGCTACTGAGGCTAAGAATAATAGTGTCATTCTCGTTAGAATGTGAGGAGCTAGGCCACTTAGTTCTACCAGGGAAGATGAGGAGGTGTAGCCCACATCATGGTGGACTCAATAGTAGAATAGTGGATTCATTAATGAATGTGGGATGGCCGACGATGCAAGGTGGTGCGACAATTGGCATAGGTGTTTAGTGGTGCACAAAGTCGTGACACAGAGTTTAGTGTTCTGCAGAGGAGCACAAAGGTGTATCAAGGAGTGTCATGTTGTGCGGGCTTGCATTTTGGAGTAGGAGGAGCGATTCACACCACCTCGAGGTTCCACATGGAGTGGCAACTAATTTGTCATAGGAGGGATATCGACTAATTCAGGATGATATAGAAATTGGTAGTGGTGTCCAAAAATGCACATAGGTGTGCAACTAGGTGCACTTGTGTTCCAAGGGGCACAAAGGTGCATGTTTGTATGCAGAGGAGCCCAGGGATACTTGGTTGTACGTAGTGGTGTGTGACGCTAGCCGGTGGGATTTTGGAGCGTTACCTCTAGGGAGACCGCCTAGTAGGGACGACAAGCATACCCTTGGGTGTAGCTCACCCAGATTGATGGGGATGAAAATGAGCATCATTTGATGATATCCATGGGGACTTGCGTGCCTGTCTCACTTCCACATTTTTTGCAGGCGCAAAAAAGTTGGATGTTGTCCCTCGATGCCTTCATTGCGAGCAGTTGGATGTGGGAGGCTCACTCGAGGAAGTTAGTTGGGAAACATATTATCTAGAGGGAGAAATTCTTAGTGGTGGAATTCAGTCAGGGCATGAGCTGACAGGTACATGCTTGAGGAGTGCATGGTTTGCTGCAGAGGTAACATATGCTCCACCCCTAAGTTCATACTTAGGAAGGTGACTGTGAGTGAGTTGCAGGGTGCACTTTCGGTAGGACAACCCAAGGTGTTATGTGAGCATGAGGTATAGGGGATGATAGTCCTCGTTAGTATGAGGACTCCTAGGCTCCAGGAAGTATTTGGGTACATCATTAGGAGCTAGGATAGAAAATTTTGTTGTGTGGTATGGCATGAGCATAATAGTTTTTCATACGCGGGACAAATTCTTGATGCTGGGTGCCCATCCATTGTATACATACATGGGTCATAGACGAGGCACAGAGGGATCCCAACAACTAGAAGCATGTTACAACAACATGCAATGAGGATTGGGAGTTGTGGACCCCTAGTATGGTTATGGGATCCATGGATCCAGATGATTGGTGGGACAATCCATTACTTAGTGAGTTTGGCCAGGATAGAAGGTGATCCAATTCATTATCAGGTTGACACATGGGGGATCACCAATTTCTTCATCATATGGCGAGGCAGGTGGTTGTTCAATATTGGGGCCAACCATGGAGTGATAGGTGCAAACATTGTTGAGTCACCTTGGAAGATTGGGCATAGCCTCACTCATCACATATATTATGACCGAGAGTTACAGGAGAGGAGGTTCTGGTATGAGTGTATTAGGAAGTCAGTCATGACCAAAGTGTTGCAGGGTCAACAAGATAGTTTCTTTCTGCGATGGGCATGGGACCCTGGCATCACAGTACTTGACATTTAAACTACCCTTAGGATGAGTTGGTTTTGAAAAGGGGAGATCATTTCGATCTTCCATTGGATTTTAGTGATTCATTGTTAGTGTGGGGGACTTCACCAACACCGAGGGATGATTAACAAGATGAGATTGGGGGAAGTTCATGTAGGCAAGGATTCATATCTGCAGGAGTTGGGTTGCATCTCTAGGAGTCCACCCTTAAAGTGCATGATATGGGTGACTCAATAGAGAAAATACACGAGGAGGTAGTCAAGACTTTATATTACCATGATGCTCTACTTACTAGCGGTATGCAGAGGGCTTGGAGTTCTTGTATCAGGTTGGATAGTGAGTGGAGTAAGGGGTGCTTCACGCTGCCCAGGATGACTTGGGACCTTGGTATCAAGGGACTCCTTTATGAAATTATAGTACTGGAGGCGCAAACGACTCAGCTGCACATTTGGGACCACGATATTGTTTGCAGTATCCATTTGGGTTAGCTGATTGAGAGGGTACTTGCTTAGGCATTGCTTGAGGACAAGCAATTTTTGGCAGGGAGGACTGTCATGTCCCCAATAAATAATTTTATTAAGTAGAATTCTCAATTTTGAAATTTCAGTGATTAATAAATATTTTGGCATATGAAGATTAGGAAAAAGTGGATCTTGGAGGCACCACTTAATTTTAGAGAGAAAAGGAGGCTAAACTTAGTAGAAAAAGCTAAATTAAAATGGTAGTGGGTTGTGGGTCCCACTCAAAAGGGAAAATCAGACTCAGAAAAAATCGAACTAGAGAGAAAGTGATGAAGAGGGGAGGACGAGTTGGTGGATCCCACAAGGAAAGGGGAGAAAAAAATATAAAAGGGAGAAGAGAGCTTCATTTATGGCATCTTCTTGGATATTTGATGTTTGAACTAGAGTTTGCTTGTGTTGCTTAGGCAAGTCAACCAATGTTGCTTAGCACAATGAATTTCCAAGTGGAAATTCCAACTTTTCTTCGATGAAATTTGAGTGTCACCCTAGGAAGGAAATTGGGAGCCGATTCTAGATGATTTGGAGACTCAATTTTCAGTAAACCTTGAGCTCATGTGAGCTCTGTCATGGATGCAAGAGAAAATTTGTGGTGTTGAGGAGGTCGAGCAAACAACAAAATTATTGTAGGAGAAATTACAGATACTTTCCCTGAAGAAGGACAATCATTTCCTTTGAGGTTTACAGGGCTAGAAGTATTGTTAATTGGGAGGTCGAATTTGTCTTTACTAAGGTCTACATAGGGGTTTTGTTCATCTCCTGTGCAGTCTTTAAGCAACAACTTCAGTGAATTGGATAGAAGGAAATAAAGGGGATTGGAGCAACATTTTTGTAGCATATTTGAAGGGTGAATTTCCAGCAATATTTTGAGGGCATATTTCACTAGTTATTCTTCCTGCATTTTTCATCCAGTCAGTTAGAGCCAAATGCACTACTTGGCATCACCGGTGCAATATGGATTCATCCCAAACCCTTTTTAGGTTTATTGAGAGGAGGCCCCATTTAATCTGGCAGAACTATCTGAGCATTTCTGAGGGCAGAATTTCTAGGTCCATCCAGCAGCTAGCAATAGAAAATTACTGGAGGAGGGCGCAATTCACTCTGGGACCATTTCCATCACTTGGGTTCATGAGATATTTCTAGGTTTTGTTGGAATTGGTGTGGAGAGCCTACATTTAATTTTGTAGAATTTTTGGAATAGATTCGAGGGCCAAAATCTTAGTTCACCTACAACAACAACAACTAAGTTTCTGGGTAGTACGAATTGCCAATTTGGGCCATTTTCAACTTTGTTGTTTCATATCTTTCCACCTGGGGTTTTCATGCTTGCTATAGCAAGCCCAGGTGCAATCATTCCACTCTATTTGTACTCAGTTTTAGCATTGGAGATTAATAAAATGGCTCAACTGTTTTGCTTTATTTTCCTAGTGTTTTGATATGCATGTGCAATATTTGTTTATGGTTGTTGTTCCTTGTACATGTTTCTGTTATTTGCTATAAATTTTTGTTTGGGACATTACATGTTCTTATCCCACAAGTGACCTTATGAAACCAATTCCTCCACAACCCTCTAGCCTAGGGTTTGGAGTACCTCCCAAGCTACAAATATCAACATTTGTTGTCCTGAATAAACCACAAAAAACCCACAAAGAATCTTGCTACTTCCAATTCTCTTCAATCAAACCCTCGGTGACCAGACAAACCACAAAAAATCCACTTCCTTGCTTTGCCCAAACTAGATCAGAGATGCTCCATGATAATATGTTGTAGGATGATAATAGAGCATAGATTAGCTAGGGTGTAATCTTTTTCCACTGAAACCAATCAAAAGAGAGGATTAAGTAGGGTGCGATCACCACTAAAATTAATCAAAGAAGAAGGTGTCTTAAAACCCTCAGAGCATCAACTCAAAGAAACAAATATATTTTGTCCAAATCAATGATGAAAAGTGGTTCCAACTCTCCTTTATACATAGGTTTTCTCATGGGGTTCACTCTCATGTGAGGGGTTGCAAGTGTAACCCCCAATTTGGGATTTTTTCCCCAACTGACCCAAAATTTGCCCAATGTTGCCCCAAACATTGGATAATTGGGTTTTTCCCTCTTTATCAAGACTATATCTTACGGGGTTGGATAGGCTTCTTCATCTAGCCGTGGGAAATTAATCCATAGGGAACATGAAATTATCATAGATAAAACATAATATTCATACTCCAACTGTTACAAGTCATAGTGTGGCATGGGCTCTCCAACAACCTCAGGAATGAATGAATGGAAAAATCTCCCACATCAACCAAAAGGCAAAGATTATATTTGCATGTTTACAAATTTTCTATTGGGTTCCTAAGAAGCACCACATACCTCCCTTGGAAATTAATTCCAAGGTTAATATAACTTAAGATAATATGAGACAAGGACTTCAAAAATATTAATATTTTGTTTTAGCCCCTTTTTTAAGGCTCCACAATCCCTCTTTTTATTCCTCTCTTGTGGAATCATATTCACCCATGTTTTTGTACGTTTCAGTTTGCTGTTGGAGATGTATTTTTATTATTAATGTACAATATTTACATTTTACATTGTTTGTCTCTTAGCCATTCATCATAAACACAATTATACATCGCAAATCCTGGAATCAAAACCAAGGTACTACAAGTTAGGAATTTTTTTCTTGACTATTTTCTTTACTATGCTCAGAATTTGCAGCAGAAGATTATGCCCAACTGATGCAATATTTCTTTGTTTTATGGTGTTATTATTTGTTGGAAGAGGTGCCTCATTTATGACTATTTTTAGCATGTTTTATGTGCTTTCTAGGAGATATTGTCAATAAATTCTAACACCCAACATTAGAGATTAACCACTGATCTATTTTTTGGTCTTTTTTGGAGTTGATCCATGTACATGGGTTGTTAGCATCACTAATTTTCTTGTGATTCCAGAACCAAGGTTTTAGACCATCCCTTTTACTTGTTTCTGGTAGTTGATCTAGCTATGGGCTAGTAGCATCACTGTTTTCTTGTGATTATAGAATTAGGGTTTTAGACTATCCATTTTACTCATTTTCAACAACAAATATGAAGTTATGGACTTGTAGCATCAATTTTTTTCTATGACAGTAGAACCAAATTATTAGAGACAAAAAATTTGAATAATTTTTAGTTAGTGGTATTTCCCCAAGGGATGTGGAACTATATTTTTTGGATCAATGATTTTCTATGGTTTCCTAGGATTTTAACCCCCCTTCGTGGCTCACTTTAGTAGTTGAGTTGATCCATGGATTTTAGTTTAGTGGCATTACCCTTAGGGATGTGGAATTAGGGTTTCCAGATCATATTTACAAAATTTTGTCTCTATGTTGAAACAATTGAGCAAAGGGTTGTGCTACCGTAGTGCTAATTCAACACAATGAAATTTCTTGGAAAAACGGTTACTCTCGCTTTTTTCTTTATGTATAGTTAAGGAGTTTTTTATAGACTTATTTTTGCCATCCTTAAACACAAATTCAAAGTGGATATTTTCCCTAGTAATAGGGATCTTTATATTTGGACTAGTCAAACAAGAAAGAAACCTATATGTCATATGGAAGGATGTTCTTCCAAGTCTTGCATGATTTGTCTTAGAATATTTGAAGAACTTGCAAGAGTAGTAATTTTTTACGGGTATATTTTCAATGATATTGCCTTCCTTGGGAGCAAGGGCTTGTGGATGAAGGAGATTCTTCTTTTTGATATTTAATACGTGAGTTCATCAACTTTGAATTATAGCGTTTTTGGATTGAGGACATGGACCTGTTACCCACTAGTGTGTGGGAAAACCCTAGGGAATTTTTTCCCCTTATTTGATCTAGCCAACGAGCCAACAACCCGACATTGATCCACATGTAGCCATATTTTTTTTCCCTCTCAACCACTCTCTAGTCAACATTTATTATCGTCTAGCCAATTCCATGGATGAAGGTGGGTCTCCAAATATGAGGTATGCTAACCATTTTTGTATCATGGGTTATTCTTTAAATGATGTAAGGCATTTTAGTATGGATCAAGGGCGATTCAGATGATGAACTGCTCTATACTTTATTCATGTTCCCCTGCTTCACCTTTGTGGTCATCCTCTGCTCCTAGTCTAGTGTGACCTCCCTTGAGGCCATTTCTTTCCACTATTCAAGAGGAGCATGAATGGGAGTCCTTGATTGATAATGCGTGTCCATACCTTATCATATCTTCCACTTTTTTCCTTTTTCATTTCTCATCTCCTTTATTTGAGTTGATTGCTTAGTTCTCACATTCTTCAGTCAAATATCTCTCTCCCATTCGACATTTCTTCTTGAAGGAAGGTGGGTCATCCATTGGAAAGTACTTTAACCATTTTGTAATCATATGCTTTCACTTAATTCTTTTGGAATACTAACATGAATCAAGGGAAAACTATATAATTGAACAATCTTGATTGTATTCTTGTTCCTTCACTTCATCCGGGAGGTTAGTCTTTGACCTAGTCCAATGGGATCTCCTTTGAGGCCTTAGGGTTTTAGAAATGACATTACTGGGGAGGCATTAATTGAAGCAGTGTGTCCAAGATATTCCATACTTACCGCTTTCCATATTTTCCCATTATTCATCTCTATTCTTTGGGCCAATGGTCATTGGTCATTAGGGTTGGCACCTTTCATTTTCATTCTTTAGTTTGGGCTCGAAAAACTTAGCCTTGAATGTTGATGCAACTAAAAGAAAGATAAAAGTATAAAATATCCACAATGAAAAAAGAAGAAGACAAAATGCAAAATATGGTTGGGACCTTTGTTTAGCGCATGGGAAAAATCCTAGCATGAGCTCTACCCCCCTCATTAGCCATCACCTAATTCCTCAAGCACATGATGCTTCATCCATAAAAAGGAACTCTTGGATTTTCCCAACCTCGATGAGTGATGATTTGACTCATCCAAAAGGGATAATGGAAAATTTCTAAAGCAAGTTTGGGCTCTTGAGTTATCCACCCAAATAAAGGCACATAATAAAGAAGTAAAAGGCGCACTAGAGGGGTTGATAAAGAAAACTGAGGAAATGGGTAACTCATGCCTTGACAATTCCTCCCTCCTTACATCTATACATTTAGGATGTTGGACTAGCATTAGCTAGTCACATGGCTATGTCATCTTGCTCGGAAGTCATTACTACTTTGTAGGCACCATCTTTCACACACACCTATGGTTTGATGGGCTAATTTGTGATATGTGGGTTGGAAACACCTAATAGGGTTATTGACCTAACCATCCCTAATATAAGGAGGTAACTTGAAAATGAGACTTGATCTAGTTATACATTTGAAGGTTAGCGTTGTGTTAAGTATTCTTCTGCCCCTAACAATAGGTATTGTCCACTATGATGCATTTATGGCTATTGTTCCTAATTATTGATGATTTCACTTGATTTTCAGTAAGGCTTTATCAAGTAGTGTTACCATAGCAGTAGAGGCCTCTTGAGAGATGTTTATCATCCCTGTCAACAACATTATAGAGGTCATTTAGCCCATTTCAAAGCACATATATGAACTTGTTGATGCAGCCACGCTCTAGAGCAGAGCATTGGACTATGAGATGGTTCCACATGGTACTTGACACTTTGGAGCACTTGAAATGCTGAGCCACTAATTGTCGTGCCTAGATGGACCAAGGATGCCCCTAGGCTAGCCTTGACATTGTTTGATGGGTGTTGCTTGTTTTAGAGCCCATATGATGATGGTTAACCTTGAGATGAAAAGGGAGGGCTTGCACATCACTGTTGGACATCAATGCTCGATCATAGTGGTGCAACATCACCCCTTTTTCCCTTAAAAGGGTGGTGTAGGGCACCTTGGTGATGGTGTCATGGTTTTGGAGACACTGTGGAGGAATACCCATGGATTTTGAACTATTACTTGGAGTCTGGAGCACTCATGACTTATTTTTTGCTTGTGGCATTTTGAGCTCACTTGGAGATGCCATCATAGTTGGGGAGCCTTTTTTACCACACTTGTGGCCTATTTTAGCATTATTTGTTATGTTTTTGAGCCATTTTGAGGTTGGCTTGTAACCTCTCACTTGTGGAACTCAAACAAACTTGTATTAGGGATTTTACTTGTAAATTTGTAAAAATAAAGGTTGTAAGCCTCATATAAATAAATGATCCCCTTATTTCATTTTGATCATCACATGTTTATCACTCTTTTCTTGTGCAAGAGTGCAAATTAGTCTTTTTCGCTACTTGGGCTGAAATGTGAGTTTCCTATGATGCAAATTTTCTTGGAGATGGATTTTTGCATGAATATGTCTTCCTTGGATTGAATGAAATGTTTTTTTTTGGGAATTTTGTAAGTTTCATGCTTTATCTTCTATATTTTGCATATTGTATTTGTGAAGTAATGTTTCTATTTTTATGTCATGAGTAAATGCTAAATCTATTTTGAAACCTTGCTCCAATATAAAATGCAAAAATGTTCTCTTTAAAACCTTTAAGGAAAGTCTAATTGTGCATTCCTTATATTTAAATTCTCCCCTCATAAGGAAAATTGTTAGGATCTTAAAAGTGGATGCCCTAGTCATCACCCTTCATCAAAATTGTTTTCATTGAATTTATCCCTATAAGACTTCATCAAGGCCATTTAGGACAAGGTACTAATCATATGTTGTGTTGATTACTCTCTAAATCAATCAATTTTTTCTATTCTTTACCTTGTTCCTAGACGTCTAGGGTTTTGTTGGGCCCCCAACAACCCCCCTACATTTTTGAGAAAAAAATGTATGGGTTCCCCCTACTCATTATCCAAAATTTGTAATTGGTTTTCATTTTACGAGATTGGAATGAGCTTAATGGGCATGTTTTTATTGGTGGGATTATGAACTTCAAGGTGTCTAAGGGATTTGCTTTTAGTAGTTGCTTGATTTTATCGACCACTTTCTCATTCAATATCAACAACATGATTGTGTTTCTTTGGGTTATTGCAAATAACTTATGAATGAACTATGACTTTATACAACATGTGAACTTCAAAATATAAAGAGCCACTACATAATCTTTGATTCTACAGTAGTCCTCTTTGGTGCCTATCACCTACTATAATGTCTTCATAGCATTGCCTTTCATATGTTTTGATCAAATTCGAGCCCTAATGTGGCCTACATCGATAGTTTTCCCTTCATCCTCATTATCACACTTCTTTCTTCTTCTATATTTTGGTCATGTCTTGATGTATCCTTAGGTCCTTGGGAGTTATTGGTTTATTTTGTTGGTTTCAAATGGTTTTTCCCAAAATATCCTTATTGTTTTGGTGTGTGATTGTTGGCTTCATGTTTCCCGCAACCTTGTGATCACATATTTGATGAGCCTCTTTTGATAGTCTCATAATGAATAGAGTTTTCATGCTTTTGTTGGCAATTTCAAAGTTGGACTGCCTTCATTTCTTTGGTACTTCGTTTTGATAACTTCTCCCTTTGAGTTGTTTGCAAAATTCTAATTTAACTTGATCTCCACGCTACAACTTCATCCCTTTGAAAACTTATATATATAGATATAGATATATAGATATATAAAGCATAATGCGTCATTTTTTTCATCATAATTATGGTGTTGTATATATATGTATACTATATACAAATAAAAGTTTTTCTCAAAGCACACCTCATATATGAACATGGCTATTATAATTCTCATGATATTATTTAATGAGCACATATAAATACAAAATATGGGATGAGATTACACCTTCGTTTGTCAACACTATCCACTAGTCATATTGAAGCTCGTAGTGATGGAGACAGAAAATATCGCTAAGGTTCATAGTAACATATGAAACGTAAAATGTCAAACAAAAATACTTGAGCACTAAATACTGCAAGATCAACCCAAACAGGTAAGTGTCAAAGGCATATTTTATTTAACAAGTTAATAGAATCGATCTATATCACTCGCATTTGTAACTTTACATTGACCAGTCCATAGATATGTTGGCGTCATATTATGATTCACAAATGCCAAATTCACATATTATTTGCGTTAGTGTTTTGGTTTAAAATATATATATTCAAAACAACATTTGTCGATTTGATTTGCGCCAAAGCTTCATCAACCTCTGGCAACAAATGGGCACTGAGAGTTTACGTAACTTGAAACAAACCGATAGGATTGAAATATGCCAGCGACGTGGAATAAATTTTGTCACCATAATAATGGAAACACTGCCCCAATTCGCCACCTTTTTACCTAGCACAATAAATACACTATCATTTAAGACATCCTTTCAGGATTTCTTTGATAGGATCCTTCATCTGCGTATTCAAAATTCAGATTTGGATGATTAGTTTGTTTACATGTACTGATAATTAGTGGGTTGAATCTTTTGTGCCATAAACAAGATCCGATCAATCACAACTTCCAATTGTGGCATACAACAAAACAATAAAGTAGGGATATCAACCATTCAGTCAAATTGGAAAGCAAATCTCCATGACTCTTTTGCACTAGAACCATGCATGATTTGCATAGTGATTACAACCAAGAATTTAGATTTTGTCTTGTTTTCATTGAAAAAGAGATAGAATAGTAATGGAAGAGGAAAAGACCTCTTGGTCTGTAAAATTATAATTTTTTTCTTGAGGAGAGAAAGGGGGATAGTAATGGATATTATATCTACAGATATGAGCGGGGTGTGCACCTGCAATGAGATACTTGTGGATTTGAAGGGAGGAAATTATGAGCAAGTAAATGCTGTCGAATTTGTGAAAATTTCAACTCTATTGCAACAACTGGAAATTAGTCTTCTAACTATAAATTAATTAACAATATATTTTCTCATACAAACAATGAATAATTCACAATTGCAATTTTCACCAAATTAAATTCTACGGAAGATAAACTGGAATATGATAAAATACTCTCGCACACACAAAAATTTGACGCAGTTATTTTTGGACAAAAGTCCACAGAAAAACCCAACTTGGGAAAATCTAGGGTTTTAATAATTAGGTAGCAATGATAAATTATGAATACAACTGGATGTGGAAATCTTGTAATCCTTTAGAGAAAAATACTGGCAAAAATCTAGTGAGGAATTTTCTTCACCCCATAAGCAATCTGGGCTCTGACTTCTAGCTCCAAGTGAGCCTTCCAAACAACTTCTGCATAGGCCTGCGTCACCCTAGCATATTCCCTTCCACACACTGCGTGAAACCATTGTTCCTTAAGTCGTCTCAAGTTGTCTTGTCTACCACTAACTGATAAACTATCTCTTCGGCCCTCTGGAACACTTTCCCAGTCTCTGAAACACTTTCCCAGCCTCTGGATTTGAAACTCGACTTCTCTCCAGCAAAATTGAATTGCCTCTAGAGGCTTTTGTGCAGCCCATGCTTTAGCCTCACTGTGTCTTTTCTACCTCTCTACAAGTTACTCTCTAGAACTGGAATCTCTTCCTCCGGACTCACTGTCCCTACCCCTCTCAGTCTCTACTTCCCTTCTCTAGCTTGAACTCTTTCGACAACTGTTGTTTCTCTCTGTAAAATCACACTGCCTAAGGAAATCGATCTCTAGTTTGTTTTCTCTGTCTACCCATCGACCTCCTCTTATAATCTCTAGTTGAGACTCTAATGACCAAGATTAAAAAATAATCGATGGCTGATATTATTTTTGGATTGATCATGTGAGTTTCTAGAAGATTACTGATTAATTAACCCCTTTTCCTAATTTTAGACTTAGCAAATATTTAAAAATAGGCTAATAATCTAATTGAGGCACTTCTAGGTGGAATTTCCAGAAACAATTTCTGGTTTATGGAAAACTCCTATGTTTTATCCTCTCCACAAACTTTCGAGACTAGAACACCTACAATGCTACAAAAAATAATATTCCCTCTTAGCAAGGTGTTGGAAAATGTAACTATGTTTGGTCTTCAATAATGTACTTGAGTCATCATGTAATGTACTTGTCAAAAGAATAAAGAAAAGAATTATTATTATTATTATTATTGCGACTTATTAAAGCATGGGTTTCATGCCTTGGTCACTATGTTTTAGGTCAAAGTCCCCATTGAGGACTTCTAGGATTTGTTCTGAGTATATATAATTATTGTACATTTAAAGAGACCCTTCTTGGGCTTTTGAATCATGTAAAAATGTTTAGTATTGAGTCAAATATGAATTATGGAACCTCCACACCATGTCAGCCTAAGGGAAGATCAAGTCGGCCTAAGACCCTATTCGACCCCACAAGAAGCCTATAAAAGGAAGGACATCGAATGCATTTGAAGCATCACTTCTCATTAAGTTCGAATTCTCTTTACTGGGAAAAAGTGCGAAAATATCTTGTTGCTGGGCAGAAGTGCGAAGTTCTCTTGTTGCTGAGAAAGTCTTTCTAGGAAGCCGAAGTGAATGCAAGTTTGGGTGAGTCTAAGGAGACAAGGAAAATCAAAATTTTGGTGGTGGTCTCTCTTTGTTTCGTGCTCTAGATTGGGAGATTGAAGTCTTCCAAGTTGGACTATTGTCGGAAGATGTTAGTTGCTGCAAGTTGCTGCATAGTCAAAGTCACTGGGAAGAGGTCAATCTTCTGGAGGCTGACTAAGAGGTCAATCTTCTGGAGGTTGATTTGGTGTGGAGGGAAGGTCTGGTCTTGGTCTAGGGTGAAGAGTCTCAAAGAATACTATTGAAAGAAAGAATTACTTTGACTGGGTTTTCCCCTCGATGGAGGTTTTACCCTGGCATGCGCCTACTTTTTGTGTCCATTGTTTTATGTACTTCTGCTTTTGGTAATTGCTTGATCAACTAAAGAAAGAAGATATAAAGAATTGTAATTATAAGAAACATCACAAGTAATTATCAAGATCAAGAAAATCTTTATTGTCTTTCTGATTTTCCAACATGGAATCAGAGCTTTGGTGAAGAAAAAAGAAAAAGGTAGATCCATTCAAAGGCACTATCTCAGGGAAAGAGTATAGTATATTCAAGGAAGATGTCAAACTCAATCAAGGGTGAGAACAAACTTGAAGGAGCATCCAAATTCAGATCCTAGAAGAAGAGGATTGACCTAATCCTCGAGAAGAACAAGGTGATGGATTTGGTAAAGGGAAATGTAAAGAAGTCTACAGAAGAAGGCAATGATGCTGACAAAGCGAAGTTCGGGGATTTAGAATTGGTGGCTATGACTATGATAGTAGAAGGTATAAAAGACAATCTTGTCCCATTCATATCTAACATCGATCATGCTCAAGAGATGTATGAAGCCTTGTCAAATTTGTTTACTATTAAGAACATTGGTCAAGTATCAAGTTTGAGGAATGAGCTGAGGAATATGAAAATGACTAAAGAAGATATTGTGGCAACCTTCTTTGTGAAGATAACTAGACTCAGGGATGATCTTTTGGTGATATTGTTCTGGACAAAGAATTGGTGATCACTACTATATTAGGATTTCCACCCTTTTGGGGTGCATTTGCTTTAGGTCTCAACAGTTGGAAGGTAGCTCCCACGTTTGAAGAATTATGGACCGCATGTAGTCAAGAGGAATTAAGGATCTCAATGGTTGTCAATCCTGAAGGAGTATCAAATGCTTATGTTTCTCATCATAAAGGAAAGGGATCAAAGGGACCAAGGATGAAAGTTGACATGTCTAAGATATAATGCTATAAATGTCATAAGAAAGGTCACTACAAGAGTGACTGTCCCGAAAATCCAAGTAACAAGAAGAGAGGAATAGATCAAGCCAAATTTGTTGAAGAAGGAGACTCAATGAAAGTAAAGCCCAAAGAATCCGACATTAGGGACTTACACTATTAAGTCATTTTCTTTACATAACTTGTTTTATATGTTTTAGAATTTATAGGTTTTTAACATATCTTTGAAAAATACATTTTTCTATTGCTTTAAGTTTGTAGGTTTCCCTTAAGCTTCAGAGGGAGTTCCCAAAAACTCTCAAAGATAAGTATCTCATGTCTTTTTAGTTTTGGGTTCATGTACTCATTTAGTTTTGATTATATTAAATACTAATCACATTTCTCCCTCTGTTGTCTTGGTTAGGGAAAACATTTGCAAGAAGGAGGATCTCTCAAGGCAAGGTTAGTCAAGAAACAAAGGTACGGTTTGAATACATTGGTTGAAAGGATTATTCATTTGATGATCTATTACTGACTTTGTTATGACTAGATGTATTGAATCTTAGTGATTCTTGTTTGGGTGATTCATTTCTTTATAAATCTACCCACCCCACTCATATTCTTGATTGAATATGTAGAACCCTAGACAAGTTCTGGAAAAACCCTAATTGAAGGGTTTTCTAGTGTGAACGTCTGAAACCCTAAACTGCTTAGAGATATTTTGAAATTCTAGTTGAACATTTTATTGATGATGTCATATTTGGGATCTTGGTATGTTAAGGAAATTCTAACTTGCTAGGGTTGAGTGATAAGGTCTAAAATCTCGAAACCTTTGAAGTTTTGGTAATGTAGGGTTTGTTATGTTTCTACATTAGAACCCTAACTCATTAGGGTTTGGTGGAATGTATGATTCTACATTGGAACCCTATCTCATTGGGGTTTGGTGAAATGTGTGAGCAAGGCCCTTATATTGTCTTAATTTTTTTTCTTGTTATGTGTGTTTTTGTTTGATCAAACCCTAGTGTAATCAAAATGATTGTATGTCTAACTCTTATTTGATATTGTTGTGAAGTTGGGTTTGACTAACAGATGATATGGAATATATTTGCATGATGATGAAATCTAGGCATATATAGATATGCCCTTTTGGTTGAAATCCTAGGTTGTTCTAGGTCAAAATGTATTTAGTTATTGAACATATGATATGCTTATGTATGGTTATGAATTCCTAAATATGTGTGCTAACCTAGTCATTGATGGTCACGAGCATTAGGATTTAATGGGAGTCCTTGTCTGAGATTCTAGGATGATGATATATGGAAATCTAGGGTGTTATAATTAATCCCTAGAGAAGTTAAATTGTCTAGTATATGTGATAACAATCTGAAATATGTTTAGATGATTGTTGGAAAATGAAAATCTAGGGTTTTGTAGTTAACACCTAGTAATGACATTGTCTAATGTGAGATGTAACAATCTGAGATATATGTGTTTAATGATTGTTGATATTGTGGAATTATAGGGTTTTAGAGTTAAACCTTAGTCAAAATAAAATATCTGGAATATGATAATTTGAGATTTGTATAAGATTGTTGAATTTGTGAAAATGGAATTCTAAGGTTTTTGGAGTTGAACCTTAGTTGAAGTAGAAATATCTGATGAATGTTGATTATATGAGAATTTGAGATGTGAAGAGATTGTTGAAATTTGAATTTTTGGTTGAGATTGATGATTGCTAAAAAATCTAGGGTTTGCAACTAACCCTAGTGGTAGTTGGTCATGTTAGTCACTGATTGATGGTTGATTGAAAATCTAGGGGTTTAGAAATAACCCTAGCGGAAGTCGGTTAAGTTAATGACTAAGCTATGATTGACTTTGATTGATTTGCTTGTATGTAATATAGGATTTTCATGAATCCCTAGTGAGTAGTCTAACATATGTATTTTAAAAGGTTGTTAGATACTTTGTAGATCTATATTTGTGAAATTGTTTCTAGGGTTTATTATATGTTGAAGGAAGGTATGTCATACCTTTGGAAGTAACATTGAAACTCTAGATGGAATGAAAGTTGAAGTAGTCTAGGGTGTATGACAAAGTCCCTAGCAAGATGTTGAAGAGTATATGTCTCTTGTTTATAATTAAGTCTGGGTATCTGATATATGAAATGCTTCCGTGATTTTGATATGGCTAACATCATGCTTCTATAGTTTTGGTTTTACTTCCTATTGAAGTTGTGCAGGTACATAATCTTCAACTTGGTGAAGATGTTCATTGATGTGATACACATGATGGGGATGATAATAACTATGATGAAATGGTTGGAAGCCACGAAAGATTCTCCGATGTCGAAAAGAAAGAAACTGATCTCCCAGGGGAAGCATGAATAGAAGAGATCTCCCTAAGATTAAGAGGGAGTTTGGATAAAGAGGTGCTTCATGGTTGAGAGGGAGGGCTTATCTTGGTGCTAATTGAAGAATGAATTTTAGAGGATATGTTGCTGCATGAGAAGTAGAAAGGAAAACATATTATTGAGGAATCTTCAGTCAAAGATTCGGTTGATATTCCTACTATGAAAAGTTGAGAAGCAACATTTGTTGTCTGTAAGACCCCGGAGGTTTGTATTTGATTATGTACATGTGAAATTATATTATTGATTTGGGTTGTGTTTATATAGGTGAATCTCTTGAAGGATTTGATAGCATGTTGGTTGCCAATCAGTTTGATTGGGAGAGATACACCATCCTTGATCTACTGGATGAAGGGATGTTGAGGCTTTGTGAGTGAAGCATTGCGTGGGGAGACATTAGGTCGACAGTCTATGTTGATGTCTAAAATTGAGGAATTGAAAAGGTGGTGTTGTTTATTGAGATTTGTTTTGGATACAAACCTATATGTTTGGGTTGGTGGTTAGAAAGTAATCCTGATGGTACATAGAGGGGCTGAAAGCTTGAGTCCACCTTAGTCCCACTTGGATAGATTGCCTTGGTTAGGAACCTAGTCCATGGCATTGCGGTGCCTAAATTTTTGAGTGACTAGTTGGATAGATTGCCCGGGTCAGGAATCTAGTCCATATCATTGTGGTGCCTATAGTTCTTCATGGTTCATATAGTTTGAGATCTTCCATTGTATATGTACATTATGAATACCTCCCTAGTTAAGAGGGAGTGTTGGAAAATGTAACCATGTTTGGTCTTCAATAATTTACTTGAGTCATCATGTAATGTACCTGTCAAAAGAATAAAGAAAAGAATTATTATTATTATTATTATGACTTATTAAAGCATGAGTTTCATGCTTGGGTCACCATGTTTTAGTTCAAAGTCCCCATTGAGGACTTCTAGGATTTATTTTGGGTCTATAGAATTATTGTACATTTAAATAAACCCTTCTTGGGCTTTTAAATCATGTAAAAAGGTTTAGTATTGAGTCAAATATGAATTATGGAACCTCCACACCATGTCGTCCTAAGGGAAGATCAAGTCAACCTAAGACCCTATTCAAACCCACAAGAAGCCTATAAAAGGAAGGACATTGAATTCATTTGAAGCATCACTTCTCATCAAGTTTGAATTCTCTTTACTGGGAAGAAGTGTGAAAATCCCTTGTTGTTGTGTAGACGTGCGAAGTTCTCTTGTTGATGGGAAAGTTTGTTTTCAGGAAGCCGAAGTGAATGCGAGTTTGGGTGAGTATAAAGAGAAAGGAAAATCAAAATTTTGGTGGTGGTCTCTCTCTGTTTCGTGCTCTGAATTGGGAGATCGAAGTCTTCCAAGTTGGACTGCTGCCGGAAGTTGTTAGTTTCTGCATAGTCGAAGTTGTTGGGAAGAGGTCAATCTTCTTGAAGATGACTTGGTGTGGAGGGAAGGTCTAGTCTTGGTCTAGGGTGAAGAGTCTCAAAGAATACTATTGAAAGGAGTAATTACTTTGACTGGTTTTTCTCCTCAAGGGGGTTTTGCCCTAGCATGTGCCTACTTCTTGTGTCCATTGTTTTATGTACTGATTCTTTTGGTAATTGCTTGATGAACTAAATAAAGAAGATATAAAGAATCGTAATAATAAGAAACACCACAAGTAATTATCAAGATCAAGAAAATATTTATTTCCTTTCTGATTTTCCAACACAAGGAAGGTGTTCTAGTGTTGCACTACTACTACAACACCCTGTATTTGTATCACCTTCTGTCACATTACTAATTTTTGGCCACTATGACTTCCTTCCACTTCCCACCAACCACTGTGCAACTCTGATGCTGCATTTGTGCTGATGTTGACATTGCATTATGCATCTTATACTGCTACCAACTCTGCATATTCATTACAACTCCCTCTTATTTGTTTTTGCTACAACTACAATAATTACAACTAAGAAACATCCTAAACATTTAATCGACTGTGTCTGTGATGCATTTGTCTCCTGAGAAACTAATTTCTACTAGCCACTACACTGTCCACTAAAGAATCTGTGATGTTTTTGACTTTGCTATTGAGCCTCCTACTTTGCTGTCAACACTACACTGTGCTCCTCAACACCTAACTGCGACTAGTCAGCAACTGTCACTCGGGTAATTTGACTGCATTACTAATACTAATCCATCCTGCTACTGAATATTGTGGGCCCCCATAGCAAGGTAATGTTCCATGAGGATGACACCTCAATGGACCATTATTATAGCTTTGCAAATCTGGGACTATAACTCCATATTTCTCCACCTCACTCCTGGAGGTATAGCTGCTATCACAGAAAAATATTCCTCTAGCCTCGAGGACAACTTGTTTATCTCTGCGGACACTTCCACCTGGTCCTACTTCTCCTACTTGTCCTTCTTTCGTGAGAGGACACTGGGTACTGTATTGGCCAAATTCACCACACTCGAAGTACTTGACCATAGATAGGTCCTCCTTTTTATTCTTCTCCCCATGTCCTTGATTGAGCCCCTTTGATGCAAGGGCCACATTCTCCTCTTCCTTCTCACTTTTCAAGCCTTCACTGTTGCTTCTGCTGATGGAGCTCTTTACTAGAGCTCAGCTCATCTCCTCATGTTGCAGCTCTTACCACATCTTGTCCCATCTAGACGATGTGTCTCGGCCTAAGATACTTTGGACAAAGACTTTCCAATCCTCTGAGACATTATTTAGTGCCAAACATACAAGATCTGACGGTTAAGGCTCCTCCCCAATGGTTGCAAGCTGATCACAGACTTCCTAAATCTTGGTAAGGAAGGGATTTATGCCTTCACCCTTCTGCATCCTGATGTTTCTCAACTTCTCCTGCAAGAACATCTTCCTTTGCTTAGAAGTATTCTGATATAGTTAATTGAGAGCATCCCACATCTCCTTGGAAGTGTTCTTGCTAGATATATGTGAGACTATATGGTCCAAGACTCCATCTAGGATCATTTGCTTTGCCTTCACCATCTCTTTCCTTTACTCCTTTAGCTGATCTACATCCTGAGGTACTATCACAATATTCTCTACATAGGCCTTTAGACCAAATTCATCTAGTAGGAAGGTCATCCTAGCCTTCTAGATGACAAAGTTGGAGGCTCCCTCCAACCTATCTTGATATCTAAACCCAGTTGTCACCATCTCTAAATCTGAACTAGGAAATCCATCTTCCCCCCTGCTTGGCTGTTGAATCTACTACTTGCACTCCCTTTTGGAGTAAGAAACTCTACTTGCAACTAGTGCCAACTACAACTGGAAAATTAGATTTCTAAATGAGAAACCCTCTGAGAGAAATTTGCTCTATGTGTGAAAATTGCTGCAAAACCCTTCTCCGCCTAGACAAGGGATATTCTTAGAAAAAATTTGAGATACAACTTCCATTCTTCACAGTGGAACCACTCGAGTTGGAAAGCAATTTTTTTCCCAACGTGCACAGAAAAATTGAACTGCCAAGCAATTCACATTACCTGGATTAGGCTCTGCACAACCACCAAAAATTTGTCCTGCCACTCCCTCTAAACAATAAATTTCTTCCTTCGCTTTTGAGCTTCCCCATCTGATCAAAATTTCTCTAATACCATGTGAAAATTTCAACTCTATTGCAGAAACTAGAAAATGTTCTTCTAACTGTAAATTAATTAATAGTTTGTTTGCCCACACAAACAACAAATAATTCACGATTTCAATTTTCACCAAATTAAATTTTGTGGAAAATAAACTGGAATATGAGAAAATACTGGCACGCATATGAAAATTTGACATAGTTATTTTTGGACAAAAGTCCCCAGAAAAACCAGTGCAACAACTAGGGGGTTTTAATTATTAGGTAGCAGTGAGAAATTCTGAGTACAACTGGATGCCAAAATTTGGCAATCCTACAGAAAAAAATACTGGAAAAAATATAATGAGGAATTTTCCTCACCCCAAAAGCAATCCAGGCTCTGAATTATAGCTCCAAGTGAGTCATCCAAACAACTTTTGTGTAGGCCTACGTCACCCTGGTGCATTCCCTTCCACAAACTGCATGAAACACCTTTTCCTAAAGCCATCACATCTACCATTGGTTGAGAAACTATCTCTTTGGCCCTTTGGAACACTTTCCTAGCTTATGGAATTAAAATTCGACTTCTCTCCAGCAAAATTGAATTACCTCTAGAGGTTTCTGTCCATCCCATGTGTTAGCCTCACTGTGGCTTTTCTGCCTATATGCAAGCTACTCTTCAGAACTGGAATATGTTCCTCCGCACTGACTGTCCCTACCCCTCTCTCTCTGCTTCCCTTCTCTGGATTGAACTCTTCTAAACAATACTTATGCTCTCTGGAAAATTGAACTGCCCAAGGAAATCGACTTCTAGTGCGTGTTCTCCATATACCCATTGACCTCCTCTTATAATCTCCAATTGGGACTCCAACAACCAAGATTAAAACATAATCGATGGCTGAGATTATTTCTGGATTGATCCATGTGAGTTTCTAGATGATTCACACCTTTCTCAATTAATATTGATTAATTATCCCCTTTTCCTAAGTTTAGACTTAGGAAATATTTAAAAATAGGATAATAATCTAATTGAGACCCTTCTAGGTGGAATTTCCAAAAATGATTTATTGGTTATGGAGAACTCATATCTTTTAGCCTCTCTACAAAGTTTTGAGAGTACAACACCTCCGATGCTACAAAAATTATGACTATGGTATATTTTCTTTCTTTTATACAGTTAATTGACTTGATTGGATTCAGTGTATTGCTTGTATCTTACATTCCATAGTCTCACGAGTATCTTCTTTGTGCTTTTGTGATTTAATTCCTGAGATTTAGAAGATAGAAATTTCTTTCGTTTAATGATTTGATCTCTTGAACAAAAGATTGTTATATTATCATATTTCTCTATGGATCAAGTATTATTTCAATTTTTGTTCGTTTAACCAGATTGATACACTTCTCCAGTTACTTATTAACTAAGAGTGCTATTTATCTAGACATTTGAAAGATTGGAGTGTCTGTGGGTGGGTCCCAGATGTTTAAATCTGTATAATATATTTCTTTGCTTACATATTGAATTAATACTATAACTGTAACTGATTGGTAAATTATATTATCTCTTCTTTCAAATGGTTTATTGGTTGGTTGTATCCATAGATAAAAAGGATAGAAACATATGAATTTGATAAACAATCAAGTACAATTTTCTCTTCTTTTTTTTTATAATTATCTTGGCCAAGAAACTTATATATATATATATATATATATATATATATATATAGACACACACACACACACACACTAAATGTAAAATATTTAAATAAACATTGTTATGCTATGTTTATTAATGAAATTGAGTAACTTGTATGTTTACAATTATCGGTTCATTCATCATTCACATTGATAATTATTTAATATTTAGTTGCATCTAGAAATAACATTTTATCTCATTCCGCTAAATATTTTTATGAGTTATTTACATATCATTCTTATCCTGAACCAATTTCATTAGGATATGGTCTTTATCACTTCTTGTAACATAGTTTTGTACATGTATCATAATATCATTTTGTAACTTAGATCTTGTATTATATTCTAATTCTAATTTCTAAATGAAATCTATAAATTAGAATTATTTCGTATATCACATTTATACTTTAAACCTTCTGTGTATATCAGTGCGGTTGATAAATTTGTACTAATTTATTTTATAGTTTAGTCAATAATAGGATTTATTTTAGTATTTAATCATAACCTAGTGTAGAATAATATAGTATAACATTAGTTTAGATTAGATTTAGGTTTTCTTAGGATTCGATCCTTTGCAAGAAGAAAGGATCCTAGGCTAACTGAGCCTATAAACCCATCAGGGGTGACTACTCCAAATGAATTGGGCTATTAAAGAGCCTTGGTCCGGGTCACTTCCTCCTTGTTGAATTAGGTGTATAATGTCCACGCCAATAGGTTTGTATGCAGAAAATTGCATGAAAGTGAAATTTGGTTTGATATTTGAAGCTCATTACTAAGGAATTCATCAATAGTAATATAAAATAAAAATCTAGCATTGTTACATAGTAAAACATTCCTATTTAGGGTTGATGTCATGTTTTATTTGTTGTTTCTGCATGTTTTTAGCCATAAAATTTAAATAAACCCTAACACTTGGTGTCTATTTGAAGACTTGTTCCCTTTTATTGATTATTCATTAAGATTCCTTTTCTTTAGCTGTTATATGACATTGTATACCCTATAATTTCAAATCAGTAAAACCATAACATATAACAACCATCTATTTGGTCTAGGAATAGAGTACTTGCGCTTTGGTATAGAACATATAGGCCTTCTAGGCTTTGTTGGTGCTTTATCCCATATTATTGACCTTTTATCCATGACCTTGAGCGATAGTAGTATAATATCCTTTCAAGTGATTTAAGGGAGCCTTCCTTATGGTCAAATACCACTAAAGAGCAAGAGAAAGGTTGTTGAGGTGATAGTGGAAACCCTTTCTCTTGTTTCCCTAAGGTTTGGTTTTTCCTAGTGGGGCTTTGCACTAGGCCTCCTAGATTTTTTGGCTACCGTGACCTTTTCACATGTTATTTGGATTACTTGTGTTTAATGCTTCTTAGCCACCTTATGTAAAGGATTTGAGCTACCTACCTCTTGTATAAATAGGGGTTCAAATTCCTCATTTCATCATTACAACACATATTACATTTCTCTCTTGTAACTTGAATTGGAGATCTACTGTGCAATGGAGGCCTAGTAGATCTACTAAGCCTAGTGTTTCTCTCTTTGGATTTGATTGAACTCTTCTCTTGGATTACATGCTAGTGGATTTTGCATGCTTTGTAAGTTGGTTTGTTTGCATTGGTTGAATAATTTCATGATAACTATTGCTATTTCTATCAAGTATGTTAATTTGGAAATTTTGTGTATGTCTACGTTGATTTTCTCCTCAATTTCTAAAGGTTCGAGGGAGAGGATAGATTAATTCCCTTCCCTTGCTAATATAAAGGATTGAGAACCCTAATGCACACCCTAGGGCAAGTCGGTTAATTTTCCCTAGAAAGTTGGATTTAGGTTTTCCCCATTTTAGATTACCTTGTGGTTGGTGTGTACCCTAGACACCATTTCCCTAATTGGAGAAAGCACTAGTCCTTCCTTCTAGTGGATAGTTTTTTTTGGGTTTATAATCATTGGTTTAATAAACCTTGACCATTAAATTTTAATTTTAAACCTAGTTTCGATTAATTGAATCACTTTATTAAATCATGTTAAGTTTTGGGTACGTTCTATGCTAGAGCAATTTATTTAAATTTTCATGGTTAGCAATCACATCAGCATTAAGTTAAACTACAGATAGAACATAAATATAAATCGCAAAAGACATGCCAAGACAAGAGGACACAAGATGTGGTGCAAGCCAAGGACAAACCCCACAATGTGTGGGGAAACTCTTTGATCAAATATTCTTTTATCTTCAAAGTTCAACAGAGAAAGAGAGAGAGAGAGAGAGAGAGAGAGAGAGAGAGATAGTACATTTACAACAGAAGTCAACACTTTGACTTGTCTAGATCTGAGCATAGATCATCTCCTGTAACGATGAGATCAGTTAAAGACATTCTGCTTCAACTGATACCTATCATCGTGCTGCATTTGGTCCTCTAGTTGCACCACTACATACTGCACTAATCATGATTATCATCATGCTGTCCATGTCCATGATCTTATCCATCATAATGCTGCTCAAACTAATGTGCATCATCATCATGTTGCTGCCCTTGCTAATGTATCATTGTATTGCCCATGCACATGATCTCATAGTGCTGCTCACCATGTTGCTGCCACTGCCTTCTCATTGCTTCATCATGCTGCAACAATTTGCTTCTGTTGATATCAGCCTTAGCTGCTTGCTATGGCTTGCAGCCTAGCAAAGCAGCTAGGCTGTAGTTCCATGCAATCCCATTATACATAGCATATTGGTATTCCTCCAATACCATGACTGCGTTTACCTATTCATCACTATGGCTTGATGATAGTGGCACCCTTGTCTTGCTGACTAGTGTATGACTGCCCAGTGTATATATAACCATGACTCCAGTGTATATATAAGACCATGATGCAGCGTATATATAAGACCATGATGTAACGTATATATAAGACCATGATTCCAGCGTATATATAAGACCATGATGCCAACGTATATATATGACCATGATTCCAGCGTATATATAAGACCATGATTCCAATGTATATATAAGATTGTCCAGTGATTACATTATTTCCCAGCGTCCAGCGTTTATATAAGTATATGACTGTCCATTGTTGACATGTATGCATTCCAATGCATGACTGCGTTCCAATAACTGCGTTTCATGTATAAGACTGTGTTGTGTATGTATGCGTTCCAATGTATGACTGCGTTTACATGACTGCGTTCCAATGGCTGTGTTTCATGTATAAGACTGTGTTGTGTATGTATGCATTCCAATGTATGACTGCATTTCATCCTTACCTTGCTGCCTTGATTGTGTGATGCGTATATTTCTCCTTGTGTTGCGATGAGGGCTTGACCTGCGGCTAGGGCAGAGTGTCACCATAGACTATGACTATCCCCATGAACCATGTCTACGTATTAATCTCTATGCCAAACGTGTATTCATTTGCCAGCGTCCTTCATTACAGCGTTGAATCCACTGTATCACATCTTTTATGAACTGCATATATGAACCATATCACATCGTGTGAACTGCGTATCATCCACAGTGTGTGGTCCATGCCTTGACTGCGTTTAACCAGCATACATCCTCATTGTTTGCCAGCATGTAAATGTCTTCCTAGATCTGTGGCTAAGTGTCTCCATTTCCAGTGTGTACATTAGGGCATCCTTCATTAGTGTCTCTCCTTCTCCAAAATCCCAAGACATGGAGAGGAGAACACATGAAGAATGTGTATGTACAAATGACCTCAAGTCCTCTTCAATTTATACTAAAACGTAGGTGATGAATAGACATGACGTTTGGGCTTCCTCAGCCTACATAAGAGTTAGTCGGCTTGATAATAATTACATAATCGAAATAAATTCATATCTCCATAAATACTTATCAGAATTGGATGATCTTTGGATCAATCTTACACCTCTCGACGAGAGGGATCCAATAAAAATATCAGCTACCATAAATAATCTGACCCACATGGAGTTTGGCCCTAGTCGCCAATTTAACACTCCCTCTCAACTAAGGAGAACTCCATCCGTTGATTCATAAGTCCGACCTTACTATCTCTGCCATCAGTGCCCTGCACTGCTCTGCCCAGCTCTGCTTAGCTCTGCTTGCTTTGCTTTGCTCTACTCAGCTCTGCTCAGATCTGTTGGCTCTGCTCTACTATGCTCAACTTAGCTTTGCTGAACTATGAGAAGAAGAATTAATCAAGAATGTCTCATGCCATTCTCCACTGACATGAAGTTAGTCTCAGAGTGCGTACCACTGGTCCCAGACCAGTCTCAACTGACCCTAAGTCAGCTTCATAGTAGGTACCACTCCTACCACTGGTCCTAGACTAGTATCACTGATCCCAGATCAATGGACGTCAGCATAGTGTAGGGAGTACGGTAGATACAGTGATGCATCCATTGGTACTACTATGGTCCCTAACTTCATTTCCCTACTCATTGATCAGATGAGAGGTACTTCCCATGAGTCCCAAACTACATGGATAGGATGTCTCGACAGGAGAAATTAATCAATCCCATCCTCACAGGAGAACACATCAATCCTGCTACAATCGCCATGGATAACACATCAATCCAGGCCTCACAGGAGAACACATCAATCCTGCTACAATCGCCATGGAGAACACATCAATCCAGGACTCACAGGAGAACACATCAATCCTGCTACAATCGCCATGGAGAACACATCAATCCATGCCTCACAGGAGAACACACCAATCTTGCTACAATTTCCATGGAGAACACATCAATCCAGGTCTCACAGGAGAACAAATCAATCCTGCTACACAGGAGAGTGAATCATCCTGTTCCACAAGATAGCGAATCATCTTGTCCCACAAGAGAGCGAATCATCTTGTTCCAGTGCGCACCACCAAGGGAGGGTGAGTCACCCTATGGTCTTATGTTGCTCCAGTAAGAATCACAAGCCCCCAGAGCTCCCAGATCTCAATGTATGCAACATGCAGGACCCTTTTACAAAGGTCTCTCGACGACTCCAAGTCGTTTAGGAAAATCACAAATTTGATCTTTCCCCTAGGCTCTGACAAAGTGTAGCGACCTGTACATCATATTAATGCGATGGAACCTCCTTGCTCATCGACTTACCATATCTCAGATGATGTCTATTTGCTGACGAATACAAGATTCCTAAATAATCAAATCCCACCTCTGGTTGTTACAGAGAATCACAGTTGTATGTGTTCAAATAGCTCACTGAAGAGCTTCCCCAACCAAGCAGCTTCATATGAGATCATACTCGCAGATATGTATCCGGTCTCGATGGTGCTTATGGAAACCGACTTTTGCTTCCTACTCATTCATTATATCGAAGCAAAATCCGAAGAGAAACAACACTAAGAAGTGCTCCAGTGATCCTCCACACTACCTTCCTAATCAGCATTAGAATAATCATGTAGTTTCATATTTCCAGCAGTGTATCTCAATCCATGAGAGATTGTGTCCTGAAGACATCTCAGAAGATTCTTGGCACCAATCTAGTGAGGCTCAACCAAATATGAACTCGCAATACTAATTGTAAAACATATGTTCAGATGGAGGTTCACGAATAACATCAACGCGTATGAGTTTTTTTTTTTTTTTTTTGAAACTCAGAGGCGTTTCCTAAATCTGGTCCATCATCACTACCATATAACTTCTGAAAGTTAAGATCCTCGAGGTAGTCACAGGCTAGCAGTTTATCTTTCCACATTCGGAATCCAACTCCCTTTGTCTTCTACAAATGAGAGGGTCTGCACCTATCAGATATAGGTGTCGGTATGAGAGTTTTGTCATCCATAACCTTTGGATGGCTTGGATCAATTTCACTCCTAGTGAATCTCAGCTTCGTCAGACAGCTACTGATCCTCTCATACTATGTCTTGCTTCAAGCCATAGAGGGCTTTCTATCACCTGCATGCATGAGATTCCCGATCATGAATCAAACTCCTCGAGTTGTTCCAAACTTGTGGACCTGTGGCATGAGGGGGATGGTCCCCTTATAAGATTTTCCTTCGGTACATCTCAGACATGTACCTTCATGTTCCTTTTGAATTCAGGCTTCCCTGTCACCATCTGACTCACAAACCTCTAGTGCTATGTGTCAATGGACTTCCTGTAACTTAATACAACCCTAAACTCAAAAGCATCTTTGAAAATTCTATTTTCAAACACGTATCTTTCCATCGATGAATGCCAGCTTAAAACCTTCGACTCCCATTCCCAGGGTTCCTTGCTTCCTTTGAGAGTCGGCCATTTCCTTGATGACCTGCATCTCTGCCATTCGGACACTCCTTCGCATAAGGGCCGAACTCATAACCAAGACATCTACCTTTCCTTCCACCCTTAGATCCGAACTTCCAAATGAAGTGATCTTTAGGTATGCCATCAGAAGTTCTGCTGTGCCATTCTGATAATATGATTTGCTTCGACTTCACCCTAAGTGAATTGTGAAGAACCCATTGATCCTTTTGTCTTGTCCCAACTATCTTCGGTGATTGCTCTTTCACTCTTTCTTGGGCATTGTCTTCACCTCAGCTCTAATACCATGTTAAGTTTTGGGTGCGTTCTATGCTAGAGCAATTTATTTAAATTTTCATGGTTAGCAATCACATCAGCATTAAGTTAAACTGTAGATAGAACATAAATATAAATCGCATAAGACATGCCAAGACAAGAGGACACAAGATGTGGCGTGAGCCAGGGACAAACCCCACAATGTGTGGGGAAACCCTTTGATCAAATCTTCTTTTATCTTCAAAGTTCAGCAGAGAGAGAGAGAGAGAGATAGTACATTTACAACAGAAGTCAACACTTTGACTTATCTAGATCTGAGCATAGATCATCGCCTATAACAATGAGATCAGTTGAAGACATTCTGCTTCAACTGATACATATCATCGTACTACATCTAGTCCTCTAGTTGCAACTCTGTATACTGCACCATGCTGCACTAATCATGATTATCATCATGTTGCCCATGTCCATGATCTTATCCATCATACTGCTGCTCAAACTATTGTGCATCATCATCATGTTGCTGCCCCTACTAATGTATCATTGTATTGCCCATGCACATGATCTCATAGTGCTGCTCACCATACTGCTACCACTGCCTTCTCGTTGCTTCATCATGCTGCAACAATTTGCTTCTGTTGATATCAGCCTTAGATGCTTTCTATGGCTTGCAGCCTAGCAAAGCAGCTAGGTTGTAGTTCCACACAATCCCATTATACACAACGTATTGGTATTCCTCCAATACCATGACTGTGTTTACCTCTTCATCACTGCGGCTTGATGATAGTGGCACCCTTGTCTTGCTGACCAATGTATGACTGCCCAGCATATATATAACCATGACTCCAATGTATATATAAGACCATGATGCAGCGTATATATAAGACCATAATTCTAGCGTATATATAAGACCATGATTCCAGCGTATATATAAGACCAACGTATATATAAGACCAGCGTATATATAAGACCATGATTCCAGCGTATATATAATATTGTCCAGTGATTACATTATTGCCCAGCGTCCAACATTTATATAAGTATATGACTGTCCAGCATTGACATGTATGCGTTCCAATGTATGACTGCGTTTACATGACTGCGTTCCAATGACTGTGTTTCATGTATAAGACTGTGTTGCGTATGTATGCGTTCCAATGTATGATTGCGTTTACATGACTATGTTTCATGTATAAGACTGTGTTGTGTATGTATGTGTTCCAATGTATGACTGCGTTTCATCCTTACCTTGCTGCCTTCACTGTGTGCTGCGTATATTTCTCCTTGTGCTGTGATGAGGGCTTGACTTGTGGCTAGGGCTGAGTGTCACCATAGACTATGATTGCCCCCATGAACCATGCCTACGTATTAATCTCTATGCCCAGCGTGTATTCATTTGCCAATATCCTTCATTACAGTGTTGAATCCACTGTATCACATCTTTTATGAACTGCATATATGAAACATATCACATCGCGTGAACTGCGTATCATCCACTGTATGTGGTCCATGCCTTGACTGCGTTTAACCAGCATACATCCTAATTGTTTGCCAGTGTGTAAATGTCTTCCTAGATCTGTGGCTAAGTTTCCAGCGTGTACATTAGGGCATCATCTTAGGGCATCCTTCATTAGTGTCTCTCCTCCAAAAACCCAAGACATGGAGAGGAGAACACATGAAGAATGTGTATGTCCAAATGACCTCAAGTCCTCTTCAATTTATACTAAAATGTAGGTGATGAATAGACATGACATTTGGGCTTCCTGAGCCTATGTAAGAGCTGGTCGGCTTGATAATAATTACATAATCGAAATAAATTCATATCTCCATAAATACTTATAAGAATCGGATGATATTTGGATCAATCCTACACCTCTCAACGAGAGGGATCCAATAAAAATATCATTTGCCATAAATAACCACGTGGAGTTTGGCCCTAGTTGCCAATTTAACAAATCACTATTGTAATGGGGATAATTTTCACATTTTATGAATTTTATTGCTGAAATAATGTTCATTGATGAATATCCTATGATGGACAATTGATTTTATGTGCATTTAATGGTTAATTTTATAGTTTTATATGCTTATTTCTTCATTTATTTAGAAATGACATTAAATCTTTATGAACATTTATTAGCAATTTGTCATTACCTAGGATCATGCTTCAAGTTTCAAAGTCTTATCAATCAAATTTGAATAGCATTCAGTTGGAAATTGGGAATTCCAACATAGAAATTGGTCTCCTCAACATAAAATCATTTCAATTATTCAACGGAAATGTTCATACATAATAATCATTCACTTATAAATATTTATATATTGTTGGTTTTTCAAGCAAATCTTCATTGAAGCTCAGCTCAAAAGTTTCAAATTTAAGATGACAAAAATTATTGGCATAGGTGTTGTACAATTTTTCAGACTTGTGAGTGAGGGGTGGGGGGGAAATGTTAGAATGTGAATGCCCTCCCTCAACAACAACCAAAATTTACTTTGAGCAAGTTGGCTTCCATACTATGAGAGCTTGAATGCCTTCAAAAATTAATTAAGTTGAATTCAAAGATCATTTCTTTCATTGATCCCTCATAGATTACTACAAATTCTTTAGAATCCTATGACAATTTTTATTCAAGGTGTTACATGTAACCAATAAAATTCAAGACCATTAATGAAGTGGTGGAAAATTCAAGACCATTAATGAAGTGGTGGAGAGCTATTTTTTAGTTGTGAAGGAGACAACATTTCCAAGTCCACATGTCAATCTTCAAGAAGTGTTTACCCTTTAAAAAGTGGGAGGTCTAAGGTGAAATTTTACAATTTGAAGTGAAGGTATTTGAAGACTTTCCAAAGCATTGTAATAGAGAGTATCTTGAAGCTCTCTCTTTAAATATCATTGTGATTGTAAAATAAAAATATTATAATATCTTTTTATTCTCTACTTTCTTTCCTAGTCCACCCTGAAATTGAATAAGAGGGTTTAAGGACATTTGTCTTTGTGTATGATGTTTTGGATGTGTGATTTTCTATATCATGTATATTTTTGGCACTTGATTGTTATTTTTCACTTGGCACAAGGAGTAACAAGGCGTTAAAATCAAATTGATCATCACATTGTAAAAGCTAGAGAATAAATCATTCAATGTCCAAAGGGTAAAGGCATGCCTGGAATTTAATATGGAGGTCAAGTGAGTCAAACATTGTAATCATACTTTAGGGGGCATGATTCTGGTACTTGACACCCTTAAGTAACATAAAATCAAGTGATAATAATCAAGGAAATGAGTGCAAGTGAGTGACTACAAGTAAGCGAGCGTGTTAAGTGAAAAATGGGTAAAGGCGAAAAATGTCTACTATATGTCTCTCAAGCAATTAAAGATTCACAAGAGTACAACCATGAATTGCATGATAAAGTTAAAGTACTTGAATGGAAATTACAACAAAACCAAACCATAATTGATCAAATCACTGACACACTAACATCTGTAAAATATCTTCAAAGAGAAATAGATATGAAGGACCAATTGTTTGATACATTTTAGACTAAATTAAGAGAAAAACAAGATTAGATTGATGATATGATTGATGTAATATATACAGTTAAGGTCAATTCAATTTGTGACATCGAAGATCTAATACAAAATGTTAATGCATCTTGTGATACAAATGAATTTATCTAAGAAATTGATGCAAGTTGTGGCATAAAGGAACTAATAAAACAGAGTGATAAAACACGTGATACGAAGGAACTTATTCAAAATTTTGATGCAACATTTGATACTGATGAACTAATGACAAAAGTTGGTGAAACTTGTGATATAATATATGTGATTGATGTTGAGTGTAATATAGATGACTTGATGGTGTAAATGAATGAAACACATAATAACAACAACATCAGTAGCATAATAAATTGTGAAAAAGACAAAGAACAAGAAAATTATCTTTCCAAAATGGTTGTCAGACCTTGAGAAGAAATCTCATTCAACAAAAATAAGCATGGGTTGGGATACACCAAAGATGATAAGTTTTATATTCTAAATTACTCCAAACAAATTCAGTTTGTGATTGTAGGATTTCTCGATGATGCTAAGAGTATTGATAGAAAATCCCAGTATTACTCGAGAAATGGTGATATGGAGAGTAAACATTTTTATCTCCATCCTTCTCTTAATTGTGGGAAGACAAATCACCTATCAGAAAAATGTCAAAAGAAAAAGAAATATAAGAAAACAATCCATTATGGATGGATAAATCCTTGGAGAGGGAATCAAGAAGTAATGAAGTTGCATAATTTCTACAATTTGGTCAAGATAGAGGTAAAGGCAAAGCTCCTTGAAGAAATGAACAAAGTAAATTTTTTTCAACCACTTAGTCCAAAATAAAGATTGTACTATCAACACCTTAAAGGAGGGAGCACAAGCATAACTTTCCTACACCTTTAAGGGGGGGAGTAAATTGATGAAATGAATTTGGTTAGTGGTCATCCAAAAACCTCTACATTATTTGAACTAGATTGGTTAGTGGTAATCCAAAAACCATGACATCATTCAAAGAAGATTGGTTATTGGTCATCCAAAAAACACCATCTTATTAAAATAATATTGGTTAGTGGTCATCAAGAAACCACCACATTATTCAAAGTAGTTTGGATAGAGGTAAACCATAAACCACAAGTTTCCATGGAAAATGGTTAATGGTCAACCAGAAAAACCACCACCTAAAGAATCCAAACCCCCAACTTGGATCTTTTCTATAAATGAACTATTGAAAATTTTCTCACCTTGCACCTTGTTACTCACCAAAATAGGTAACCACAAAGGAGAAATATTTTCTCCTACATTTAACAACTAGCTAACCAACAACACAAAACATTCACTTCTTGATGATCATATATCACATGCCTTTGTCATCTACATCGACCATGCACCTCTCATGATCTGACATTTCCTCTTAGATGAAGGTGGGTTGCTTCTCAATAGGTACTTTGATCAATCTGTAATGCGGTGCTTGTACTTGATGTTTTGGGTGTTTAGTATAGATAAAGGGGTGATTTGGCAGATTGGTGGATCTTGACTATAAATATGTTCTCTCACCTCACCAGGGGATTAATCGTTAGCCATAGTCCAATGAGACCTTCCTTGAGGCCTAAGGGTTATAGGATTGGCACTACTTGGAGAACCTGGATTGAAGTAATGTGTTCATTCTCCTTTACACCATATGACACCTTCCATGTCATATTATAACTCCTTATATACCATCTTCATTCTTCTGGTCTAACTTGTCATTGGTTCATTGGGATTTGGAACCCTCTTATCCACATTCTTTAGTAAGGTTGGGAAACTTAGCCTTGGAGGTTGATGTAGATAAAAGAATGGAAAAACATAATATGAAAACAATGAAAGTAAAAAAAAAATCAAAATGCAAAAGATGGTTAGGACATGAATCAATGCATGAGAAAAATCCTAGCATGATCTCTACCCTCCTAATTAGCTATCACCTGATTCTTGAGTGTTTATTTTCAAGCATACTCTAAACTGATAATTACTTTTTATGATTTCTATTAGGTTAATCTTTTCTTGCATTCATATTCATGATAAAGCAATTACATATAGGTTCTCAACAATAAAACAAAATTCTAGTAGGATCATAAATATATACTCAAACAAGAACATAAAACATTTACACTGGGAAAACCCATGGGGGAAAACTCAACAACCTTTCCTTAGAGAAATTCTTTAGTTCAACAAGAGACACACCTAGATCTTCTATTTATTCACAAGGTCAAACTGACCAACAAAGAGACTTGGTCAAATCTAGTCGAGCTGCCTCCTAGTCAAGTCACAAGTGTTCCCAACAAACTCTGTTTGATCTCATTTCCTTAGGCCAAAATTTAGTTTCTTGCACCTTGAAATTTGGCCTACTTCCTTCAATAGAGATTCGTTTCTACTCTCATCTTAAAAATTTGGTCCTACATTTGAGCCTCATATTCTTCTTTTAACAAACCTCATATTCATCCTATCCCTTGCCTCATATCCACCCTTTTCTCTTTGCCTTAGATGATCTGCATTCTTTCTTGAGAAGGAGGATGAAATGCGTTATATAAATAAGTTTGGTTGGCTGAATGGGTGCCCCTTTGACGAGGGCCAGATTAACTAGGAGGAGCGCTGACTTGGCTTGTTTAGAGCCAAAAAATTGATTTTCAAAGTTCAAATCTTCTCTTTTGAAAAAGACATGAAGAACATGCCTTAAAATTTCTCTTTTTATAATAGCATGAAGAAAATGCTTTATATTTATCATTACAAATACATCAAGGGCTAAAATATTAATTATGAAGATCAACCATAGCTAAAAAATTCAACACTCCCTCTTCGCTAGGGAGGTATTCATAATGACTATCTATATGTTCTCATGTTGACAAATTTCTCTAAGAAATGGTTATAACAATTCATTATCAACATCATCAACATTGTTCAATTACCATAATCCTGGTCAAACAACTTTGGCACATGGTAAATCAATAGCATCAACAAGTTACCATAATTCTGGTCAATACCTTTGACCTATGTTGTATCCTCACTATAATCCTGGTCGGTACTTTTGACACATGGTATATCTTTAGCATCAACTAAACACCATGATTCTAGTCAGTGCCTCTAACCCATAGTATACTGACTATTTCTAGTTCACCATCATCCTAGTCAATCTCTTTGACTTGTGGTGAAACCCTAGGAACACACTTAATTCATTCGAGTAAATTTGGTCCCAAATCCAAAGGCCTCATTCTAGGCCATGATGCTAAAGGAGCTCACTCAACCTATCTAGAGAGTAACCTAAGCTTGATGCTGAAAGGAGCCCACTCAACGGAGTGATCCCGTGCCTATTGGACCATTCTTCCTTATTTCGGGTCAACATACTTGACACAGGAAGAATTACTATCCTTTGATGTATCATTATCCCTAATTTGGTCATATTTGACACAGGGAGAATGTCTGTCTCTGGTGTTATCACTCTAAACCATTTTTCCGATTTTGGTCAACCTGAACCAGGGAGAAGCACTGTCCTAGATGCTGCAAGTTCATCACTCCCTCTTTCTAAGAGAGAGATGCTAAATCACTCCAATGTTTTCTTTAAGTATTCAAACTTCATCCTATAACAAAGGCTTTGTCAGCAATTTACTTGATTGAAGAATAATACTAAAGCCAATACTTCTTCCTTTTGTGCCATGTGTTGGTATTAAGTGTCACTGTGCTTTGACCTGTCATCATATTTGTCACCTGCACCTAATCAAGACAATCTTGCAAGTAGATTTTGAAACCATACTGCTTCACAATTTACCAATTACGCTACACTATGCTTGACTTTTGCAGTATTGAGTGCAAAATAAGTCTTCCTCCTACTCATCCAAGAAATCATGATAGAGCCCAAACTGAAGCAATATCTTGATGAAATCTTTCTATCATCTGCGCTCTCTACCCGATATGAATCTATGAATCCTTGTAGTTGTACTTCACTATTTGAGATATGTTACCCACCACCTGTGGGTAGTGCATATACGAGATTTTTTTTCTCCTAGATGGTCCTCAGCTGCCAGCCAGTAGCCAGCAACTCCTTGCAACCACCAGATAACTCGATGTGCTATTGTCTCTACCACCTGAGCCAACGATGTGGTCCCTCACCCACTTGTTATGATTACATGCTTGATGGGGGGCCTTCCAACCCTGAAGGTATGGATTTTCATTGGTATAGTTGAGTAATTCTCTGTACTTTTCATGGGAACTTTTGGGCATGTATTGGAGGGGGATTCGGTGGAAGGAGTGGGCTAGGTTTGTACTCTTATCTCCATTACCTGATTTCATGGTTAATCTTATATCCTAGTCCTGTGGGATCTCCTTTATTGGCCATTAGCTTTAGGTTTGGTACTACATGGGAAATCCCAAATTTGGTTGCGTGGTCTCGCTTCCTGACACCATATACATTACTCCCTTCTACTAATTTTAGACCCATTCATCTCTTTTCCCATCCAGGTCCACATATGTCTAGTGGGTCCACATAGGGTTAGCCTTCCCCTCCCCTTTTCCACATCTTGGGTCGGGCTTGGAACGATGCCCTAGAGATTGTTGCAACTAAAAAGAAAAGGAAAAGCACAATTCAACCACTCCCAATAGGAAATTTACCACAAAATGTAAAAGATGGTTGGGACATACAAATTTAGCACGTGGGAAAAACCCAAGCATGAGCTCTACCCCTTATCCATGACCATCACCCTGGTTCCTATGGGCCCTAGATGAGCCCCCCTCAATCATTAAGGAACCCATGATTGTCTCAACCCCTAGTGGGCGATGAATTTCCCCACCTTAAGGGGGTATCCATTTTTATATATTACAGAACATGCTCCCATCCCATGGAGCCCCAAGCAATTATGAATAAAAATCAAAGGCAAAAGGCATATGAAGAAGGGTGGAAAAAAAAGACTGGGGTAACTCATGTACCACAATTTTCTCCCTCATGCACTCATATACCCATATGTGGGCTTCCCTTATTATAGCTACCTTTGTACCATGAAATGTGGTCTGGATGATTCCCCTTATCTCCACTCCATTCCATCACCATATCATTTTCCACCTACTACTTGAGGGATGTACCATGGGCATGTCACCCCCTTTATAGGTTGAAACTAGCTAATAGGGTCCTTGATTAACCCCCTAATTGAGCTTGGAGAAACTTGTACATGCCAAATCCCACTATGGAAGGGAATGCCACCATGAAGTTTGATTCCATGACTTGTAAGCTCTTTTACTTGATTATTCTAATGGTTTTTTGTATTGAAGGTGTTAGCATTCTATGAATCCCTTGAGACTGAAGGAAAGGGGCCACAAAGGTAACCAAAGGTTGTTTTTGGCTAGAAATCTGGTCTTTTCTAGCAGGAGCGGGCTCCTTCACTCAGAAAAACCTAAAAATAGAGACTTTGAAAGCACATATTAGACAAAGACCAGATCTGAAGAGGATTTTTTTTTTTAATTTATTGGAAATTAGTGAAGGGTTCCAGAATAATTGATGCATGTGATCATAACATCACTAGCTCATCATACCTATGCATAGACCAACCAATTTCATGTACAAAGGCCTGCCTAGCACATACTTCGAATAGGAAAAATAATTTGTAGTATAGTGGGAAATGAACATAAAAACACTCATCCACACATGACATAAAAAATAAGATTTTTGTTACTGCGTTTTCAATGGATGAGTATTAAGAGGGAAAGCAAAATATTTAAAGGCATAACACATTTCATTTTCAACTAAAACATTTGACATAGCTAAACAAGAACACATGATGAGTTCTATTGTAGTTGTTCCATTATACCCTTAAAGAAGACCGAGAAAGAAAATAAATAAGATAAAAAATACACGAGAGAAAAACAAATTCGAAGCATCATACCACAAGTATCTCTGCAATGATCACTGGAATAACTTCAGCATTAAGCATTATCATTAATAAAATATCACAACACAAATATGTCTGAAATAGTTCACAATAATATCCAACCCTTTCTAACTTGTATCATTTGGCATTATATAGCCTTACATCTTCAAAATATCATGTCTAGATACAACGAATGTATTCTCCATGAGACAAATAAAAAAATTATAAAGCAGCAAGTTTTTTCAACATATCTTCAGGTTCTCTTAGTAGAAAAAAAGAAAAAAACTAACTAAGCTCTTATCCTACTATCCTATCAAGATACCATTCTAATCCATAAGAATCTTATCCTAGTCATAGTAGCATGCCTTTAGAAATAAAAAAATAAGAAAAAGTAGACCGCTTCCAAATCTTTATTGCACAACAACTTTGTAGCATTCCATGTTGGCATGACCTTCCACGTAATAAAAGACAAATGGCTGATGATTAGCTGATGAATAGGCTTGTGACGCAACAAAACATTCTACCACCCCTCCATTGACACATGGCAACTTCAATAACCCACAAAAAAGTATGCGTAGCATGTACACAATAGTTGCGCAACACTGCATAGCAAGACTTCAAATTGTGCTTATGTCTCCTTTTCCCGCCTCAAAATTCAAAACATGGCCCAACTACATAATCAACACTTTCAGACTACCCATGGGAGCCTTTAGGATGACAAAAAGTGACACATACAGCCTCTACAAAAACTGAAAAAGTTTTTCTACACAACTCTGGAAATCTTCAGCAATCATCAAAATTTTGGATCATTCAACAAAACATATTACCTCTTCTTTCTCTTTCTAGACAAAGGTTTTCTGGAAGATGGCTTGACTCAGTACCTTTAGATGGAGTATTCTCCTCTTTGATCAATGATGGTTGAGGTCGTTTTGGTGTTGTTGCTTGTGGCTTAGTCCTTGGTTTAGGTGTGTTTCCAGGTGTATGCAATCTAGTTTCTTTTATGTACCTTCTTACTAACTTCCAACATTTTGATAAATTTTGTTTCATTATCCTCACCCTTCTCTTCAGAACCAGGTTCCTTATGTAATACTGTTTCATTTGCCTCCTTACAGGGAGAGCCCACTTGAGGAAATGTTTCGCTCTTTTAATCACTTTACAAGCTTGTAGCACTTCCTTATTAACTTCAAGAGTCAGTTGACCAACAACTTTCTTGAAATATTCATTTTCTTGTGATATTTACATTACCTGCATTTGGAATTCCTTAAGCTCCTCTATACACCTGTGATACTCCCTCCATTGATCAAAATATGGTTTATCTGGAGATTGGGTTATTTGTTTCATTTGTTGCACCCACCCTTGCTTGAGTTTTGATACTCTGGGTATAGCTCTTCTAGGCTTTATTTTTGGCTCTTCCTCCAGCTCTACATCTATTACTTGTTTACCCTTATCCTGTGCAGTAGGCTTAAGGGGTGGCTTTGAATCTTCTTTACCCGAGCTGCTTGTGAAGCAATATGTTGAAACTCTTCATTTTTCCTCTTCAAAAAGGCCATCTTTAGCTGCACCTTTGCAAGAGCATCTTTTAGCCTGACAATTTCATCATCCACTTCTTTCATCTGGATATCTGGATCTTTCTCTACATCTTGCTCTTATTTATCTCTTAAAAATTCATCTATTGGCCGAGAAGTTGGCATTTAAATTATATCTTCAACTAATTTCTCAATACATTGTTTGGCTTTTGACCTAGTTATAGGTCTCAACACAAATTGAGCATCTTCCTCTTCTTGTTTATATTCTGGAACAACATCACTTGGTTGAGGAGTTGGCTCCTCAACAACCTTCTTACCTTTTGACCTAGTTCTAGGTCTCAATAAGAACTGTGCATCCTTAACTGTCTCCTCTACTTTCAATTCAGTCAACTGAATTTTTGTTGTTATACCTTCTACCACCTGAAACTATGATGTTTGAACCTTCTTCTTCTCCTTTGTGCTTGAATTCTTGCTTGGTTTTTTGCTTTGTCTCTTGCTTTGACCTGCTTCCTTTACTATTGTCTCGGATATTGGTTCATATTTAGGTTGTTCTTTATCTTCACAAATCTCCATGGACGAAAAAATATGTTTGAGGCACTAAATCAAGACTTGACAAAAAACTATGCCATGAAATCTTCTTTTGTCAAGTTCATGCATGACCAAAATATTGATTAAAGAGAAATGAAATAAAATTGACCTGTGATTTTCTTTCTTAGCCTACACCTTTTCTTCCATCCTCACTAAACTTTTGGACAAATAATATGATAGGTTCATGGGCTTCTTTTCAGTGAAATGCATCAAAAGTATGAGATGATACTAATAGATTTTACTAAACCTGCACTCGCAAGTGAAATATCTCTGAATAAATTTAAGCAGCTGACCATGGTGATCTTGAAGGTATGTACTAGGAAAAGTGGTATCAAATTTATTCTTATATTGTGGTTTAACATACTCTTTAAGGAATGCAACATCCAGGTCATCTCCCTTAAACCATTTCTCTTCATTTGTAGGTATAGTTGTGGCATCAACAATCAACTTCTCAAGGACAATCAGTTCTAGGTTCCCTAATTTCACCTTTCCTTCCTTGATATTTAAAGAAAATAGGCTAGCCAACTGTGTATGGTGACCTACATCTTGTATATATTCACAAAAAGGAATACATCCTGAATTCTCAAAGGCAACCCTAATTTCTAGACTGGAATTGACTAACGCTAGGGTTTTTGGCTCGACACATACAATTTCACCTCCCTTTCCCACAATAGGAGCCATTTTACTCTTATACACTAGGCAATAGATAGACAATTTTCCTTATCACCCTTGTGGCAGATGACAAGGATGAAAATGATGAAGACTCCTGATATTTGGACAACAATGAACTTGACAACAATGACCCTCGGTTTTACATATGACAACAACAACCATAGTCTATATGACACGCTACCCAATGTGAAACGAAAGGTACTCATATTTAGAAAGACTGTTGGCAAGTTTACAAAACCCACGGACCCTTTTCTAAGTCGGCTCCACACACGAAAACTCTCCAATCTTTGAATTTAATCATTGTTTGGCTGGCACAGAGTATGTGCAACGCTTATGGAAAGAAAGGCTCATTAACATGAATTCAGGACAAACATCAAATCCTCCTACCTCAAGACCCGAAAAACATGAATAATCGAACTAGTTTGTGACTGTGTAGCACCAGGGAACCATTGTGTAGCAATTGAGAAAGACTGTATGTCATGAACCAATGAGCAGTGTTCCTTATGCAACGATGATTTCTAGTGGTCACAGCTTTATTTTAGGTGTCACTATGCTCGATGAAAACTTAGTCTCTGCTAAGGTTTGATCTGAGAACTCCCAGTCTGATGATCTCCGCAGCACGACCCATCGTGAGAACACTTGATGGAAATTAGGTGGTCACTTGTTTAATTTTAATTATTATTCAATTTATCACACAACCCAATGTAATAAGGCGCTCCATTGGGTATGACATGATGATTTGGGCATAGTAATAATTAAAACATTAGGGAGCATACGTTGTTGGATAGTGGGGAAGATATGGGTTATGGCATGCATAGTGTGCACTCATGGTATTTTGAGGGGATGGGTTTAAGATAGGATGAGGAAAATATCAATAATATGATTAATGAATAGGGGATAGGGAAAAGGATTTATGAATGAACAATGGGAAATTGGGAGATATAGGTTATGGAATTAGGGAAACATGGGTAGATTATAAAAGGGAATAATAATAGGATATCCTGAAATGTCCATTTTGCTTGAGCAACAAAATTTCGACTGTAATGAACTTGAGAGAACTTTTCAAATAGACACATAACCGACACATACCCCATGACTTGACTGTTCAAAAAAACATGTAACTGTGACTCCCAATGACTCAATACTACTTCATGACTTCGAATGGATCACTTGATGACTAGATCCATGGCGATGTCAGATGGTGACTCTCAAACTTATAACATTGACAATGATTATAAGTTTGAATTATTCAAACTGAAAACTAAGACTATTCGAAGACATTTGACAACTAAAAACTACTGACCCTAACATAAGGGAAAGGGGATGCATTGGATCTTATGCCAGGTGGGTCTCCATTTGGGGCTTGGTCTCCCTATACAGGATCCTAAACCTCTAAAGGGACACAATAGAACTTGTAGGGTGAGCATTGAGAGCCATGGGTCTCCACCATAGTAGAGAGTACTTCATGGATCCCCAACGCCACTCATTGATTTCTTTTGTTCCACCTTTTGGATGAGGATGATGCACTTGGTTCACCATTCCCAACGAATCCACACTTGCACCACACACTTGGTTTATGATTCAGGGTCTAGATGAGGGCTTATGTAATCATCCTAGCCCTTACAGATGGTTTACAAACATATTCAATCCACTTGGAGACCCATGATAATGTCCTTGTGCCCCCACACCCACTTGGGAGAACCACGTGGTTTTACTTAGAAAACAAGGGGCCAACCCCTTGTTCACTATGTTTGAGCTCCATTCTCAAATCTTGACACCCTTTGTGTTATGTAACCAGCTCAAAAAATAGAAGAAAATATGGATCAACAACTTCAAAATCAGCCTCTTCGAGGGGGCAACTTCCTTTACATTACACAAATGAACAATTATTGGATGATACAAATGACAAGACCTCCTTTCTATATATAGGAGTCTAAGGGGTCACAATATAATCAGAGACGACATAACAATAATAATGTAAGGGCATAACAATAACAATAGCGGGCTTCTATGGGGCACAATAATAACAATATGGAGACAACATGGGCACACCAATAACAATAAGGGGCTACAATAACAATCATAATAAGGGAATACACTAGTATTATAGGGACCTAACACTTTGGACTTCATTAGTCCTCCTCAAAGGCATAACAAATCACATTATTGATCATTCTATCTTCTTGGGAGGCTTATTATTACGTTATTGATCTATTTTGGTGGGCTTGTCACCAAGGGATGTTATTATTGCACATTATTTTATTATTTGGGGTTCAATTAGACCAAATTAGGAAAATCGAACTCATTCGTGATTGTATAAATACAAGTGAGGTTATTAATTTTATCATCATCACTTGGATTGGGATTTAGCAGCTCTTGAGAATTTCACATTCCCTTTTGGAGGACGATTTTGGATGTTATCGATGAATTTTGATGTTTGAATCTATTTCTCTTATCTTGGAGCTTCATTATTGACTTAACATGATGCTTAGATATACTCTTTTGTACATGTAAGAAATATTTTCATGCTTATTCTTGTTATTTATTTTGTCACGTGAATATTCCTGGGATTTTCGCTATACAAATCTGAAATTTATTGCTTTCCTATGCGAAATTGTGGAAATTTTGATCTTTTATAGCATTGTATCATTGGATGGGCCATGTATGAATGGGTGAATGTCGTAGAGATTATTTTGTTGAAATACATCTTGACAAGTCATTAATTATTTCATATCAAAGTCTAAAGATCTCAAGTAGCTACTCTCATGCCCTAATGCCATGTGAAGTTGCTTGAAGACCTCCTTGATTGGGTAAACATCTTCCAAACCATAAATTCTCCTGACTCCATATCTCCCAAAGGATAAGGAACTGGTCTTTCCATAGGTGGTGACTTTAAACACATATTTCTCTCACCTCTCCTTCTCTTTCTAGGCCTAGCCTCTATAGATCATCTAGGTCATCACTTATCTCATGTTCTAGCCATCAAAAGACTTCGATCTCTTTTCCATCACTACGCTAGGGTTTCCTCTATAGGCCCTCCAAATTTCACGAAATTCTGATAGTGGGATCTCAAGCTATTACTAGCCCTAGTCCAAGGATTGTTTCTTACCCTAGGTTTTCCTTGGCTAGTAGCCCCATTTGGATCATTGTATTCTACCCTAAGAATATTTGTCCCTTGATCCTCTTCCCTTCCATAATTAGGTCAATCCCTCCTTGATTGATCAATTCCACTTCCTTGACCTAATTCTAGGTCCACTTGATCCCGTGTGGTCCCACAACTTGACAAATCCAACTCCACAAAGATCATGTAAAGACCAAGCCTCCATAAGGATTTCTAGGCCTAGGAATCATCTTTACACGATACATTCCCAAACCCTAGCTTCAAGAATCTACCTAGCCCTTCCTAGAGAGCCTATCACCTTGCTTTCCAAGCAAGAAAGCCACACAATTGAGTCTCTCTTACGAATAGGAATTAGGAATCACCCTTTATCTTCTCATCGACACATCCAATATTGTGATTCCTCTTATACTGGGTCTCCTCACATTGGTGAAATTCTATAAAGAGCATGGAGCCCTAACGGAGGTGACAGTGGGATATTGCTCCATTATTTCCCTTGACCTAGTAGTTGCCATATAGGATCCCCTCGTAGGACCCCCACTAGTTTGAGTGGCAACATTTTGGTGTTTTTTCCGTGGAGGAAACAAGTCTACCTCCCTAGTGAATCATTGGGGAATTGATTCATAAACGACATTTCAATTATTCCTCTAGTGACTCCACAACATCCTTCTTAGAATGGAGAGCCTCAAATTGTGACATATCAAAGAAAGGATGAAAAACCTCACACTCCATTCTTTGACAGGAGGATCAATAAAATGAAGCAAAAGCATGATTTATTTGGTCCTTTAAACCTTTCCAATATGATTGGGAGCCTTTTTAGTTCCCCTCTTGAAGATCGAGATAGGCCAAAGTTCACTAGGAAGGAGGATCCCCAAGAACATCTCTTAAATTTTGAATATCAAACATATGATGCGTCCTATAATGAATTCACCTGCATGATCTCCTTTGCCATGACCTTAGTAGGGGATGCCCGAGTATGGTATTTTTCATTACCCCCATCCTCCATCTCTTCCTGAGGAGATTTTGTTGGAACATTTAAAAGGAGGTGGTTGCATGAAAAATATGTAGTCGAATTCTACAAAAGTCTCATGTATAGCAAAATGGGTGATAATGAATCCATTGTTGAATTCAACCAAATACTTAACACGATAATCCATTCTATTCCCCAAGAGATAATGCCCCCAAAGGAGGTGACCCTAGATGCATACTTCAATGCTTTCATAGGGAAGTTGGCCTTCGATGTTAGAAACAAGAACCCTACTAATCTACTCCAAGCTCAAGACATCACCTTTGACTTCAATCAAGTTGTGAAACAAGCCTCCATTAACGTAGTGCAAGTTGATGATCTTGACATTCCCACAAGTAGAAAGGAGCCATCTATTCATGAAAACAAGACTTTGTTGAAAATACCAACAAGAAATGTTAAAAATAGCATCTAGAAATTCAAATTTAATTTTTACTTGAATTAAATTGAAATTATATCCTCATTGCAACTTGTAATAGTTAATTAAGTTAAATTCACTTACTTGACTTAGGAAATTCGAGTTGGAAGTCTATCTAGATTCATGTAGAGTGATCCCTAAATTTTAGGGGCCCAGGTTGAGTTCTTATTGAGTTGTAATTATTTAATTCAGTTTAACTAAGTTAAATTTGGTTAAACTAGTTCTAATTGTTGGAGGAACTAGTGGATGGTCAAGTGAATTAAATTGGATTTAATTCACATGCAGTAATTAATCAGATAACTGATAATTCATTCAAAATAATTCATGCATTTCAGTTCAGAGGAATATGCAGTTGAGATTAGAGTTCAGGGATAGTGTAGTATCAGTTGTATAATTTTATGAGTTGTACTGACGGTGAATGCAATCAGAAGAAGGCATATGGATGGATTGCACAGTTAGTGATGAGGAATTTCCCAATTAAATATGGGCTAATTCCCAAGGGAACGGGGCAAGGAATAAATATCTTGGAGGCTTGGCAATTTGGCTAAGTATTGGCCAAAGGAAGTTAGTTAGGCAGATGATAGAAAATACTTGTGCAAGTTGAGCAAAGCATATTGTATTCATCTAGAGTCTTTGAATAAGGGTGCAAGGAAGTAGGGGCTTGGAAGGCTAGTAAATTGGCTAAGTGTTGGCCAGAGTCAGCATAGGAAGCATAGAGTTAGACCATACTTGTGCAGGAATTGTTCTAGTGAGAACAAGCATTGTATTTTCTTCTCAAATCTTATGGTTAATGCTGTCAGGCTAGGAGGTAACTCCTCAATGAAAATTGTGTTTCTTCATTAAGATTGCTCATGGTTATATACAAGAAGGGAGAGACTCTTGGGATTCACCTCCTAGTGTCTCTTCATTTTCTTATTCTCCATTACTTACTATTTACATTATTTATAAATGTTCACCCAATCCCAATGATTAGGTGTCAACATTCCCCACTTAATGTTAAGGGATGTTGGTGAGTCCAAGCATCGTTCTGAATATCTCGAACTTTTCTCTTCCAAGCGCTTTTGTGAATATGTTCGTAATCTGCTCATTAGTGGAATAATGGCGTAGATAGATTGTCTTGACCTCAACATGATGTCGAATCAGATGATATTTTGTATTGATATGCTTCGTTCGATCATGGAAATTTGGGTCCTTGGCCAACTTTATTGCAGAGGTGTTGTCAACCATGATTGGAGTTCAATGTACTTGTTTTACCTACAAATCTTCCATAATTTTCTTGAGCCACACAATTTCTTTTGTTGGCTCATCTGTTGCCACATATTCTCCCTCTGTTGTGGAATTTGATGTAACTGATTGTTTGTTTGATCTCCAGGAGACAACTCTTGATCCAAGACTCATAGCATAACCTGAAGTAGATAACCCAATTTCTTTGTCTCCATCAAAGTTTGAATCAAAGTATCCAATCAAGCTGAAGTCGCCCACCTGTGTATACTTGTTTCCAAAGTCTTGGGTTCCCTTCAAGTACTTTAGAATTCCTTTTGTAGCAGACCAAGTAGAAAAACCTATAGATTCACAAGCTCATGTAATCTACTAAAACAAGAGACAAGAATCTACTTTTACTCTTTACAGTGGAAGCCCATAAACATCGAGCAAACAATAATCAATAAAGGAAGAGAATCAAAGGCACATAACACAATAAATATCCGGGGAAAGCCACAGCTCAAAACCCCGCTATCTGTTTTGTATTAATCTGTAAAATCAAGATGAAATTACAATGCTTGTTCTCTCTAGAACAATCCCAACACTCAAAAAATTCAATCTCCAACTCATAAGCAAACTCAAGGCCAAAGCTTAGCAAATTCACAAGCTCTGCAAGTCTCTATTCCAATGTGTAATTCCTATGAAGGATAGCTTATATTTAAAGGGAAATAAAGCCTCTAAAAATAGCACAAACCCTCAAGGATCAGTTCCTGAATGCATGCACTATCAGTGCAACTCAAAAAAATCTAAAACAAATAGTACATTGTCCATGTACTCTAGTCTCAACTGGGTCTTTCTCAGAATCAAAATGCATGAGTTTCTGATGGTGGAATTTTTAGTTAACTAAAGTAGCACTAATTAGGTCACTAGTGTCCCAACTGACTGTTACTCACTATTAGTTCTTGAAACTAATTGGAACTAATTTAACTGGACTTAACTCAATAAACCGATTTAACTAATTACAACTCATTCATAACTCATCCTTAACTCCTACAAGTTAGGGAGAACATATACATGTCTTCGAAAATACTTCCAATTCGAATTTCCTAAACTAATTAATTTAATTAAACTTAATTAATTATTTTCAAATTGCTATGAGAAAAGAGTTCTATTTTAATTCATGGTTTAATTCAAGGACAAATTAAACTGGAATTTCGTGTTTCCATTTCTCAAAACTCCCTCTCAACAAGAAAGGGATTATCCACTACCCCAACCCTGTCTATGTGAAACTCAAATTTACATCTTGGCAATTCCTTTGTCAAGATGTCAACATCTTTCTCCTCTATGGGAATGTAATCTAACAACATGATCACCTTAATACATAATATTTGAGATGATGATACCGATATCTATATGCTTGGACCGATCATGAAAAAATGGATTTTCAGAGAGTTTGATACAACTCTGATTATCACAATAAATCATTGTCGGATCCATCTGCTGACCAAACAAACCAACCAGGATCTTCCTCATCTAGATAGCCTCACATGTTGCTTGAATTGCAGCCATGTACTCTACCTCTGCCGAACTGAGTGCAACTGATCTCTGTTTCCTGTTGTACCAAGAAACTGCAGTTGACCCAATACTAAAGATCCCTCCTAATGTGCTCTTCCTGTCAGATGGACTCCCTGCCCAATCTGCATCGGTGAAGCCTTGAAGCTTCACTCCCTCTATCCGTCTGTACCACAACCCAAACTGAGTAGTGCCTCTGAGGTATCTCAATACATGCTTTGCCACCTTCCAATACAGCTTGGTAGGCCTAACCATCGCTTGACTAAGCTGGTTAACTGCATAGCACATATCCGGTCGTGTGTTCACCAAGTACATGAGTGAACCCACAAGATGCCTGTAAACAATAGCTTCCACTACTTCTCCTAAAGTAGCATCCTCCTTCCTCCAGTTACCAGTTAGAGGAGTCTCCATGGGTTTACTGCTCTCCATGTAGAATCTCCTGAGTATCTCATTGGCATACTTGCCTTGAGAAACAAACAACTCCCCATCTCCCTGCCATACCTCCATGCCAAGAAAGTAATGCATGAGCCCCATGTCCTTCATCTCAAACTCTCTTGCAAGGTCCTCCTTGCAATATTTGATGAGCTTCTCATCACTTGTCAGTATGAGATCATCTACATAAAGTAAAATGATCAAAATCTTACCTTCCACCAATATGTGATACATGTTTGCATCTGCTTCACTCTTTTTGAAGCTCAACCCAGTGAAGTAGTTATTTATCTTGGTGTACCAACCATGGGGTGCTTGCTTCAGCCCATACAACACTCTCTTGAGTCGGCACACATGCGACTCACGGTCCAAGGTTTCAAAACCTTTGGGCTACTCTATGTACACCTCTTCCTCAATCATTCCATTGAGGAAGGCAGTCTTCACATCCATCTCATGGATACTCCAATCCATATGTGCAGATAGTGCCAAAATAGATTTGATAGATGAGTACCTTGCAACAGGAGAAAAGGTCTCATCATAGTCAATCCCCTCTACCTGTGAAAATCCACGGGCCAAAAATTTGGCCTTATGCTTCTCAACACTACCATCTACAGCTTGCTTTACCTTGTAAAGCCAACAGGAGCTCACAATTGACTTGTCCTCTGGTCTCTGGACCACATCCCAAAAACTGTTTTGAACTATGGAGTCATACTCCTCCACCATCGCATCAACCCAAACTGGTTGTTGCACTACTTCCTGAAAGGAAGATGGCTCTATCACAACACATGCACCCATAAGTTCCATGCATCCAGTGTTAATCTAGGTTGTCATTGATGTCAATATGGCACTAGCCGAGATGGAAAATATTGTTGAGATGCCTGGTTCCAAATGATGATGTCATAACTCTTGTTCCATAAGAATGTCATCAATTAATATGTCAAGTCATTAATGAAGAAGTCTTAAGAAGTGCCAAGTGAAAAGTATTTAGAAGCCATTGATGACATATGGAGGACTACATTTGATGATGTCATATTCTTGATGAATGACCACAATTGATGATGGTGCTTGATGAGTTCTTGATAACATGGTTGGAGATCATTTGATGGTTGGAAGATTATTTTGGAGTTATCCTAATGATGTTTCACTATGACTGCACTAGTATATCATGACATTGTTCATGCGTCATGCTACATGGATATTTCACTCCTACATAATGACTCTATGATCCTATGATGACATTGATAACAATGAAGAAGCCAAATAATGAGGAAGCCACACTGTCCCAAACATTCTTCATGCTGTCCCAAACTTTTTATGCATAAAATTTAAGGATAGTCACAAAGAAAATTTATTTTGGACACATTGGAGGCATTCTTTGAAAATGGATCCTAGACCATCTTAAAGAGGATTTTTTCCTCTTTTCAACGAGCCTTTATTTTCCCTGAAACTCCCAATAGTTTGTGAGATATTGAATTTTTAAGTTAAGGAAATTATTCCTAGCAGTGAGCCGACTTACACTTAGTCATACAAGTCGGCCTCACTTCAAATAGAGGTGTCCCTTCAGTTATAAACAAAATCTCTATAAATAGACTTCTAAACACTTCATTTTGATTAGAAATTCAGGCAAGAATTCAGAGATACGAAGTAAAAGAGAAGACATAAGGTTGAGGAGAACAAGGAGACTATTATTTGGGACGAAAAAAAAGGATAATTCTGTTTGGGCATAAAATCTTGGTTGAAGTTGTCGTATTTTCCATGGTCGAAGTTGTCATAGTTTCCATGGTCGAAGCTGCCATAGTTGTCGTGGTTGAAGCTGCCGTAGTTGTCGTGGTTGAAGCTGTCGTAGTTTCCGTGGTTGAAGCTGCCGTATTTTCCATGGTCGAAGTTACCGTGGTCGAAACTGCCGTAGTTGTCGTGGTTGAAGATGTCGTAGTTTCCATGGTCGAAGCTACCGTAGTTTCCATGGTTGAAGTTGTCGTAGTTGTCATGGTCAAAGTGTTGATTTATTGGGATTGGACAAACAGATCTTGTTGAAGTCTTATCTTAAGAACATAATAGGGCAGAGTTGGAGAACTTTGTGAAGCAGCATATTGAATATTTGTGGATATCTTTGAAGACCATGATGCATTGAAGCCATTATGAGGTACCTTGAAGAAGTTTTGTTTGGGTAACATGAAGAGCAATGGTGACACCTTCATGTGAAGAACAAGGTTGTCATTGATCATGTGACATGGAGACTAAGTGAAGGCGTAGCTTAAGATTGATAGGGCTTGTTTAAGAAAACATTGGGAGCCGTGAAGTATAAAAGTGAAGCTATAGGGTTAGAGCCCTTGGGGTTGGTGCCTCAAACTTGACAAGGTTAGTGCCTTGGAAAGTCCAAGTTGATGCATGGAAAATATAGGATTGATGTCCTTGGAGTTGGTGATCCTAAACTCAAGGTTGGTGGCACTTGGTGCCTTGGATAAGATAGGGTTGGAGCCCTAAAGTATCAGAGTCCTCAAGAAACCAGGTCGGAGCCTGAACCAGATATAGGGTTGGAGGCCTTGAGGTTGGTGCCTCAAAATTGACAAGGTTGGGGCCTTGGAAGTCCAAGTCGGTGGTTGGCAAATACAGGTTGGAGCTTGGGAGATTGAAGATTAGTGTCTTCACCTAGGCTTGGAGCCCTACATATATTGTAGTTGATTTATTTAAGAAATTAATAAAAGCATTTATTCTTATTGTTCATTTTGTGTTCTAAATATAAGTGATCTAATTGGTAAAAGTAACAATTGAAGAGAAATATTGATTCACCCCCCTCTCATTATTTCCAACATCCAGTGTACCTCTCTGGTGACCTCCTCTATCTGCGCTAAGAAGAGGGTGCTCCCACATTCTCCCTTGCATCATCCAATACTTTGTTAGCCTCTCTAGTGCATTGTCTTCCCTCTCTGGAAGACTCTTCCTGAATGGATGTCTCCACTCCTGGAACCTCTGCATGTGGCTGCTCCACATCAATCTGAGACTCCTCAACCTTAGGAACTAAAAGTTCCTCCTCTGCATGTAGCTCAAGCTCCCTCTCAAGGGATACTTGCATGGCCTTCTCCTCATCAAACTTGACATCCTTGCAAACCACTATCATCCGTCTAGTTTGCATGTACACCCGATAGTTGTGGGAGTATAAGTGTACCCCACAAAGATCCCCAACTTTGTTGTTGGCTCAAGCTTCTTCTGTGCATCTTTGGTCACATGGCAATAAACCGATGACCCAAAAATCCTAAAGTGACCAACATCTGGCCTCTTACTGGAATAAGCTTCCTCTAGTGTTTTACTCTCAAGTATCTGATATGGGCTACGGTTATGAACATAAACCATTGTGTTGCATGCTTCAGCCCACAAGTCTAGTGGTAGGCCATGATCATGCAACATTGCCCTTGCTGCCCCTAATATGTTCCTGTTCTTCCTCTCGACAACCCCATTCTATTGAGGGTTATGAGGTGTCGTCAACTCTCGTTTAATCCCTTCTGCTGCACAGAAGTTCTTAAACTCATTGGAGACATATTCTCCACCATTATCACTCTGTAGAGATTTAACCTTCTTGCCTGACTCTTTCTCAACCAATGCTTTGAATTCACAAAACTTTGTGAATGTCTGATCCTTTCTCTGCATGAAAAATATCTAGCATTTACAAGAATATTCATCTACAAATATAACATAATACTTGTTTTTTGGTGGTGGATACTGTCGAGAATGGTCCACACACATTTGAGTGGACTCTCTCTAGAATAGACTCTGCTCAATTGTCTCTATTTCCAAAGGAAGACTTGGTGTATTTTCCCAAAGTACAACCCTTGCATATATCAACTTGCTCAAGTGTACCTTTAGGAAGACCAGTAGAGATTTGTTGCAATGTCTTCAAAGCCCCATGACGCAAGTGGCCCAATTTCCTATGCCACAACTTGTCGACATCTCAGCTCAACATATTTTCCACTTTTGAACTCAAAGGAGCACAATCCTTTACCTTTATCTTATAGAGATTCTAAACTCGAATCCCTATCTTCTTTACTTGACCTGTGGCTATGTGTTGAAGGAACGCATTTCCTTTCAAAAAGATCACATCATAGCCTCTCTCCTCATGCATGGAAACCGATACCAAGTTCTTCGTTAGTCCGGGTAGATGCATAACATTCTTCAAGATGAGTGGAGCCACATGCTCCCTCTCAAAAGTAATAGTGACAATACAAGTAAAACTATACTTACCGTCATCACCCATCTCGATAAGCATCTTGAGATATTTCTCCTCCAGTTCACTGAATAACTCTTTGTCGCCAGTCATGTGGAAAGAAGCTCCACTATCTAAGTACCAGACACTTCCCATCATTAAAGACATCATGCATGCAATGAGGGAAAAGTCCAATTCGAATTGGGAGGCCAAAGCCTCACACGCTGCTCCTCCTGAGGACTTCTCCTTGGAATTCTTCAATGACAATTTGTAGCAAAGTGACCCATCTTGTGACAATGAAAGCATTTAACTTTGGTCATGTCCTTCTTATTACCTCCATGATAAGAATATGATTTGGAACGAGAAATTTTACCTTTCCCCTTCCTTGCCTTAATCGCTAAGGCACAATTCTCTTCATCATCAGTCTTTGATGAAGAGCCATCCCTGATGTTCCTCCTGATATCATCCTGCATCAAATCCGACCATAGTCGTTCCCAATCTGGAAGCTTCTCCCGACCATTGACAGAGTCCTGATAATTATGCCAACTCTTTGGGAGTCCAAGAAGAGCAAGGCTCACCATATCCTCCTCGGAAATTGTGATTCCAACCCTTCCAATTTCATCCTGACATTGAGTGAACTTGGTCAAATACTTTGGAATCCTCTCGCCTTTCTCCATCTTGATTTTATGAAGTTTATCCTTCAGCGCCAACTTCCTTTGATCACTGTTATTTTGATACAATTCTTTCAATGTCTTCCACATAGCATGCGGAGTTTCCTTGCCATGGAGACTCGAGTCAATGTGGTCTTGAACTCCCTCAAGGATTATCCACCTTTCCTTCGCCACACACTTCTTCCATTCAGCCAATTTCTGTGCATACGTAGCTGCTGGCTTGGGAACTTCTTGATCAATGAATTTCTTCAAGCCATTATCTTCTAGCACAGCCTCCATCTTGTTCCTCTAGGCTATAAAATTCGAGCTTCCTTCCAAGGCATACTCAAACCTCAACCCATGGAACACCATCTGTTGATCCTGAAGTATGTATACAAATTCGACTTTCACCTGTAACCCAAAAACTCAAAACTTTGAAATTTCATCTAGAGAGCTGATTTTAAATCAGCGATATCTCCCTCATCTGAACTCAGATTCGAACGATTTGTTTTTTAATTTGGGTATATTTTCCTAATGAATCCAAATCTGCAATTTGTTTTTGAAAATTTTGCACAAAAATTCTCAGATATTCTCTACAAACCCTCACCCCAAAAAACAATCTTGCTTTGATACCATGTAGAAAAACATGCAGATTCACAAGCTCATGTAATATATTAAAACAAGAGACAAGAATCTACTTCTACTCTTTACAGCGGAAGCCCATAAACATCGAGCAAGCAATAATCAATAGAGGAAGAGAATGCAAAGCACATAGCACAATAAATATCTTGGGAAAGCCACAACTCAAAACCCCACTATCTATTTTGTACTAATTCGGAAAATCAAGATGAAATTAAAATGCTTGTTCTCTCTAGAACAATCCCAGCACTCAACAAATTCAATCTCCAACTCATAAGCAAGCTCAAGGCCAAAGCTTAGCCAATTCACAAGCTCTCAAAGTCTCTATTCCAATTTTTAATTCCTATGAAGGATAACTTGTATTTAAAGGGAAATAAAACCTCTAAAAATAGCACAATCCCTCAAGGATCAGTCCCAGAATTCATGCACTATCAGTGCAACTCAGAAAAATCTAAAACAAATAGTACATTATCCCTACACTCTAGTCTCAACTGGGTCTTTCTCAGAATCAACATGCATGAGTTTCTGATGGTGGAATCTTCAGTTAACTAGAGTAGCACTAATTAAGTCACTAGTGTCCCAACTGACTGTTTACTCACTATTAGTTCCTGAAACTGATTGGAACTAATTTAACTTGACTTAACTCAATAAACTGAGTTAACTAATTACAACTCATTCATAACTCATCTTTAACTCCTATAAGTTAGGGAGAATGTATACATGTCTTTAAAAGACTTCCAATTCGAATTTCCTAAATTAATTAAGTTAATTAAACTTAATTATTTCAAATTGCTATGAGAAAAAAAATCTATTTTAATTCACAGTTTAATTCAAGGACAAATTAAACTAGAATTTCTTGTTGCCATTTCTCAACAGAGCAATGTCCCTCACAAGGCTTTTGCATAAAACTGGAGAGGATTCCAACAACAAATGAAATATCCAGTCTGGTAGTAGTTAGGTAGTTGAGACTTCCTACAAGCTATTTATACCTTGTTGCATCCTCAAATTCTTTTCCTTCAATGGATGTAAGCTTTAAGTTTTTTTCCATTGGAGTAGTCAAAGGATTGCACTCATCCATGCCAAACATGTTTAACAGATCTCCAACATACTTCTTTTGAGAGAGGAATATATACTTTAGATGTTGAGTTACTTCAATACCAAGATAGTAGTGAACATAGCCCAAGTCAGTCACTTCAAAAACTTTCCTCAATTCCTTCTTTATGGATGCAATGTAGCTCTCTTTGTTCCCTGTTATCAAAAGATCATCTACATATACCACAAGGTATACAATTGTTTTTCCAAAATTCTTGACAAACAAAGTTGCATCGTCAAGATCAAATGTTTGAAGTTGAGTTTCAGAAGATGCTCAGTTAACTTTTCATACCAGGCTCGCGGTGCTTGCTTGAGGCCATACAAGGATTTCACAAGTTTGCATACTTTATGTTCATGTCCCTTCACAACTGTAGAAATTTTGAATAATATAACAATTATTCATAGAGATTATCCTGATTATACACTATTGCAGAATGCATGCATAATACATAACCTCCTCTACGTTGATCATCAATTTTGCGGAATTAAAAACAATGAAACATCAATCACATGCGCACTTTAACACAATATGTATTGGGGAAAGCATACAGCTGAAAACCCCCAACTATCTGTATATTATAATGATAGAGAACATGTAACAATACATAGTACAATACTCCTCACAAGTACTCAGTACTATCTCCACTTGCTACACACAAACTAGCTCAGATCTGAATCAAGTCACAGGTTCAAATCTCCTCCGCTGTCTGCCTGCCTCCACTGCGCAATCCAATGTGAGAATAGGAATGATCCAAGTTTGAATTCCCTTTTGTTGTACTACGCAATCCTCATTGGAAATCTCAATCAATGATTGTGAAAATCTCATGCACAACTATAGTCACAACTGATAGCAGTCTCACTCTTTCACCCACCTCTAACACTTGTCTCCACTGAATTGTCCATGCACCGAGTTAACTGATGTATTCTTTAGTTGATTTATGAGTTAATAATTAGTGAATTAATTAATAATTAATTCACATGAATCATCACTAGTGTATTTGCAGTTAGACTAGATACAACTAGTTCAACTAAGTCAAACTGAACACAACTCCATCAACTCCACCAAACTCAATCACTTGAGATCTAACTGAAGTCCATCATGCAATAGCTCAACTGACCCATAAGAAAAGTGTATTTCCTTCTGGCAGTTGCATGTGCCACATCCGTAGCTCGAACTCAAGTGCTCCAAGAGGATAAGCTAATGTTTATAGTCCAAATATTATTAAGAGCTAATAATATTCAACTGTTCTATTTTTAGCCTGGCAGTCTAAAAATAGACTCCGCCGATATGTCTAAAAATAGAAGTCCATCTATTTTTACCAACATGACCAATCATCCATAAATAGCATCCTGTAACTCATAGACCATGATCCATATGTCTAAAAATAGACATAGTCTAAAAATAGACTTTGTGCCAAAAATAGCCTGCGGGCCCACTTAGTGAAGGCGACTCCTTTCCACTAAGCTCCATCATCTTGTTGCATTTTCAACAACAACAAATCCTTTTGGCTGGGACACAAAAAAATATTCTTTCAGATGTCCATTCAAGAAAGCAATGTTTACATTCATTTGATGGAATTTCCAATCGTTCTGAGATGCCAAGGAAAATATTGTCCAGATGGTAGCCCATTTTGCTATGGGGGAAAAGGTCTCCTCATAATCGACCCCTTCCTTCTGTGCAAAACCTTTTGCCACAAGCCTAACTTTGTGCTTTTCAAGTGAGGCATCAACTTTATACTTTTTCTTATAGACTTACTTGTAGCCAATTGGTTTGGCTCCCAATGGAGGATCAACTAGCTTCCAATTGTCATTCTTTATCAAGGCATCATACTCCTTTTGCATCGCTTCTTTCCATTCATCATGAGAAGCGGCTTCTTTGAAGGAATTTGGTTCAAAGTATGTAGACAAATTTAGTTCACAATCATAAGAAACATCCATATCAACAGGTGAATCAGAATCATCTACATCACCTCCATTTCGCTTGGTTTAATTTCTTGTTCCTGTCTTTCCAACCTCATCAGGATGAACAATTTCAAGTGTCTTTGTCAACCATTTTGGGGGACCTTTCTGAGATGGTCCAGGCTGATCAGTTGACTAAGTTGGGACTGAATCAAGATTGAGTCTCCCAATTATGTCAATCATGTCACTCAAAGTATCATCAGTGGTTGGAGCTTCATGTGGGGAAGTGAGTGCTTCAAAACAAGGTTCCACATATTGATCCAGTATATGAATCCCCCCTTCAAGATGTGGAATCTTATTATCAAATTCTTGAAATGATTTTGGATGTCCAAATCTATCCAAGTGATCAAGATGCCGCTCAACAACATTGTCAGCTTTGGAAGATTCAAGAAAGATTACATATCTAGATACAACAAACTTTTTATTAACTTCATAATAGAGACTGTATGCTTTGGAGGTATGTGAATACCCCAAGAAGATACACTTACAACTCCTTGCACCAAGTTTGTTTCTTTGTACCTTTGGTATCAAGGCATAATAGGTGGAACCATATACCCTTAGATGATTTATCGAAGGAATGTGGCCATACCACATTTCATAAGGAGTCTTGTTTCTAATAACATTAGATGGACATCTATTCTTTACATATACATCACATAGAACTGCATCAGCCCAAAAAATCAATTTTACATTCTTGAAAAACATCATGGAATGTACCATATTTAAGATTGTCTTACTCATTCTTTCAGCTACTCCTTTCTGTTGGGGATTATAAGGCACAATTGTTTGATGTTTGATCCCATGCTGGTGAAGATAGTTTTAAAATTCATTTGAAGTGTATTCTTTTCCATTATCAGTGCGAATAGAGCCAATATGAGATTGTGCATCATTTTCAATCCATGTATGAAAGTTCTTGAATGCTTGAAAAGCATCTAAATAAACCCAACACATTCTAGTGTAATCATCAATAAATGCCATCATACATTTATTTCCATTTTTAGAAGGAGCAAGCATTGGACCGCATAAATATGAATGAATGAGTTCAAGTTTTCTATGTGCTCTAGAATGTGAATCATGAAAAGGTTGTTTGCAGTGTTTTCCTAGAATACAAGCATCACATTGTTTAAGTTTCCTAGGAGTTGTAGGCAAACTAGTAACACCATTTTTCTTCAACAAGCGAAGGCTCCCATAGTTCAAGTGTCCAGATATAGCATGCCATAAAAGACTTGATGGAAATGTACCTTCATCATAATGAGAACTGTATGAGAAATTTTGTGCACGAGAAGAGGTACCTTGCAGCTTCAAAATTCTTTCTTCTTTTATCCCCGTCATGACAAGTGAGTGATCTAATGCTTTTCTGACCTCAAACTTGACATCAAACATATGAATGGAGTGTCCTTGCTGGCGGATGTGGACAAAGGACAACAAGTTTCTCCTCAGTTGTGGGAGATATAAAACATCATGCAAAAGAAATTTTGGAAGACTAGGCAATTTGAGCTTGATTGTGCCAAGCCCTGATGGCTTGAGTTTTGATTTGTTTTCAAAGTATACTGCTCCATCAAAATTATCATTAAATTATTCAAAAAAATCTCTTCTAAAATTCATGTGGAAAGTTGCTCCTTAATCAAGCAACCAATCATTTTTCCAAGAAGCAAGTGAAGCATTAAACAAGTCTTCATTTACTCCAATATTATAATGTGCCCCAACATAATGAGCGGATTCAGGTGCTTTATCTTTCTCTTTGTCATTAGTTTTACCTTTGCCTTGATTTCTTTCCTGCTCAATTCTGTCCTAAGGAAAATTGCATGTGGATGCATCATGTGATCCATCTCTATTACAACATATGCAATGAAGATCAGACTTTTCTCCTTGAGAGTGTCTGCCCTACCTGCCTCTGAAATTTCTTCTTCCTCTTCCTCTTCGACCACCTCTTCTTCTAGAAGAATCTTGAGCATGATCCTTCTCTCTATGTGCAAGACACATAACTTCTTCATAAGATTGAGGAGTTGTCTTTTTCCCAAAAGGCTTCTTTCTCTCAGCAAACGTTTTCACAAGGGAGTCAAAGGTAGTCTCTTTGACGTTTCCATTTGCTTGCAATGACTCAAGGTAATTTGAATAAGTGGGATAAAATTCCTTGAAAAAAGCTATAAGAGGAATGTCTAGTTGAACATTAGTGACTTCAATATCATGTGTTATCACAAAACCTAACCCTGACAAGTTGCTTATTAGGTAAACCTTGAGTAACTGTTTCAAACCAACTTTTGGCTGAGGCTTAGCCTCCTCAACGTGAGAGGGCTCTCTCACTAGGTTAAAGATTTTGATAATGTATTAGATGGCTAACTATATGAAACAAAATAAGGAGTGTAAATGGTTTAAACATAGTCAATAAACATCCATTGGGCTTATGGATTTAGAAAATGCTTAGTATGACAACAACATTAGTTGAACATGGAAGTCAGGGCATCAAAAGTTCAATATATCAGTTAACATAGAGAAACATGTAGGAAACACAGTCTACAAATGCATGAAGGAAGTTATAGCATTGCCAATGAGTTCTAAGTATCATACGTTCATACTACTTGAGGACAAACATAAAACAAGCCACCATTGAACTCTTTCTAAATCCTGAGAAGTAAAGCCAAAGTCTGTATTCATAAAAACATAATCTTCTACAATGACACAATATGAGTGTTTTCTCTGAAAAATTCCAACCCCTGGTGCATTACAACTCTTGTCATATATAGAGTTTCCTTACAAGCTTGAATTCCTTCCTCCAGCAAGAGGGGAATTTGAATTTCTCTAGACCTGACACCTATTGAACTTTAAACAAACTATTAATTACAATTGACTGTAAACTAACAATCTTAGAGACCTAATTTGACTAGGAGTGTAACTCCTTATCTATGTTGGCAAAAACCTTAGCTATGAAAGCAAACTCGTTCTTTGACATCTGTCCCTTCTTCATTTTTGGCTTGAGTGATGACTTTAAACTTCATGCTGGCCTTTGATTGCTTGTCCTTTAGCTGTCCTTGGATAATAGGAAAACTGCCCTTGTTTTTCCTGCATTGGTCTCCAAAGTGGTTCCTCGAATTCTGCTAACCATCTTATCCTTTTAATAGCATGTGATGCCTTGAATTAGACCAAAGGTCCTGCTCATATACTCGCTAAGACAAAACCCCTTAGATGCTGGTTGAAGCATGACAATTTTCTGAGCTATGAAATGACTGTTGTTTTCGTAGCACAAAGTTTTGTGATATTAAATGCCTCTCATTCTTTGAATTTTCCTTTGCTTAGTATTCAAAACTTCTAAGGTGGCCCTTTTGTATCTTCTGCAGCAGCATTCTTTCGTACTGGTTACCCCCTTTCATTTCAAAATTGATTCAAAAAACAAAACTGGCAGCTTTAGAAGTTTCGTAGCGCGCTACAAAACTGTTGTGCATTATATGTCATTTTTAGCAGTTTTGTAGCGCGCTACGAAATTGCTGTGTGATTCAAGAACACAATTTTTGTCATTTTTTGGGATTTTTTGATGGCTTATCCACATGCTATGAGCCAAATAATCTGACATTATCTATCCAAAATAACCTTCAATCTTCAAAAAGTAAACTTCACATCAAAATTGTCCCAAAATTGCTTCACTTACTGTCTGCTTCATTTATGTTGAGGCTGTTCTTCTGGTTCATTCAGTTGAATCTTCAAATCTTCGATTTGTCTTTTCATCATTCGAATTCCAATTCTCAATTTTTCATTGACCCTTCTGATATATCTTGCCTCTTTTATTGTAGGGACCGTCCAAGTGAAATATTGAGCATGACAGTTAACTACTTCAGGCATTGAAACTGTTTTATCTTCCCACAGAGCCTCCATTTTGTTGAAATTGGCTTCCTTAACTGCATGTTTCCTTGCATTTTTCTAAGTTTTGCAATCTCAAGATTGGCAAGCTTCAATTTCTTTTTTATCTCTTCAAAACCACATTCCTCCTGCTCAGTGATAACTGCCTTACCTCTGTCATCTTTGTGCAGTTGTGATGATGTTTCTGATGGAGCCACAGGTTCTTCATGTAATTTTGCTACCTCCCCTGTCTCACTTGCTTCTGGCTATGCCTCTTGTATCCTTCTTGAATGTCTTGTCACAGGTCTTCTCGGCTTGAACACAAAATCTGAGACCTAGTCATCAAATTGAAGCTTTTTGGAAGATTTAACTCTTTTGGTTTTGTTCTTGCTGGCTTCAAGTAGCTCTGCTTGGACCAGAGGAGTCTCTTTTATGTCAATGGCCTGGAGGAGGTCGTTCAAACTTCCCTTTGAAGCTAGGCTTTCATCAACAATCACAATCTTCCCCTTTTCCTTAGCTAATTGACTTCTTGTTACTCTTCTTTGGATAGTTTTATCTACAAACTGCTCTTGTACCACCTCATTGATCTAAACCTTCTTCCTATGTGACCGTTGAGGGGTGTCTTGAACTGCTAGTGATGTCATAGGCTCCTTCACCTACTTTCTGGCTTTCAATTTCACAAATCTTCTTGATCTTGTTTCCTCCTGATGACTTACTACTAGTGAAGAAATATCCTTAGCCTTAGGGGTAAGTCCTTATGATATCTTCCCTCATAGGTAAAATATATTTGGATGCATGTCAACAAGTTGGCATCTGAATCCTTTACATAGCTTTTGGGCACTGATTTGGTTAAGTCTGAGCCTATGAATTCTGGCTTCAAAAATTCTTGGCAGGGTGCCATTTCGAATTTAAAGTTCTTGAACCATCTTTCCTAGCATATTGGTATATCGATGACTGCAGATATGACCTCAGGAGAAATTGGAATTTCTAGCACTCCAACTCTTGAATTCAAACCAACGAAATTGAAAGAAAAATCTTTGGTTACTTGAACATGACCACCTTGAAGTTTTTCGCAGAATCTCCAACAGCCCACCTGTTTGAATGCATGTTCAACCTCTCTGCTTCTCATGAGCACATCTAAACCTTTAGGCTCAGCTCTAAGACACTGACCTGATCTGTGATTTTTCCTTTCTTCAGACATGTCTATGAAATCCCTACAAGGAAACTTGAAGATAAACCTGCACTGTATTGGTTTGAACACTACCTCACTTGAATTTGAAACTGAGAATTGCCTCACTTGAGCTTTCAAAAAGTTCTGATGAGTGTCATCCTTAAGCTTGCCAATTTTCTTCTTATGCATGAAAGGAACACGAGAAAAACCAAGACCAACTCACCTCACCTTACTTTTCTTGAATTTGAAAGAATGCATTCAAGACATCTAATGAATCTAATGATGAGAATAAATGGCTGCATGTGATAGGCATGGTTCAAGGACTGACACGTGGTGATGAAACATTAATGGATTTTTATGGAAAAGACAGCTAGACAAGATCTGGCATGAATCCCCGATTTCATAGCGCAACCAAAGCAAATTTTGGGTTTTGCGCTACGAAATATCCTAGTTAAGAATCCCTATTTTCGTAGCGCACATAGTGTATTTTTATGAGTTTGTGCTATGAAAACTACTAGTTGATTTCGTAGCATATGCCAAATTTAAAACAATCTTAACACATGACACCTATGAACCAATGTGGGACTAATGATAGTTAAAACAGGGTTGTTGACCTTATTTATCAATGGTAAAAAGGCTCTATCCTATGTTTTAGACTCCCTAAACGAAACAATAGAAATGACTTGACCAAGACTGACTTACAACTTTGAAACCATACAATTTGTCCAAATTTTTTTGAGTGATAACAGTGGCTCCATTTGGGATAGTGTGCCCTTGTGGTACACTAAGAACCTGCAGTTCCAGTGCTGTTATCCATCCTTTAGAATAAAATTCTGAAATGTTGTCCAATCTGCTCCCCAAGCTTTAATGATTTCTGCAAGAGGGACTCAACATGCACCTACTAAAAAAAAATGCTCAGTCAACCTACCCTAAGCTTATTTTCACATTCCTACCTACCGTATCAGCTGCAATTTCCACTTTAGGTTAGCAACATGATATTTCCAATAAAGCCAATTAATTTTCTTTTCTAATATTTGAGGCTCTTGACTGCATTCAACCTCAAAATAACCATGATAGTGAGATGACCAAATCAACTTATAATCTATTTGATCTTCATAATGCAAATGAAAATGAAATACTGGTGTGCAAAACTTTGCCATCTATAAATTTATAGGGTCAAAGAGGACATGGTTATTTTGATGATCCTCATAACATTCTATATCTTCAAACAATTGATTTTCAGCCACACACGACTCCTTTGATATGCTATCCAACTGCTTTTCTGAATGATTCCCACAAACAATGTAATTTTCTTCATTATTAAGATCATTCATTGATGTAAGCTGCTGCAAAGTATGACATAAAAATTCAACCTTTTCCTCTGCCTGAGGGTTATAAAAAATTTCTTCCAGTATTTCTTCTTGGTGTTTGCAATTATTTTCATCTTCATTATGATCCTAAGACTAACAAGTCTGCTGCATCTCTACATCAATCTCGGAGGATGTAATATGATTTTCATAAGTAAACCCATGCTGATTTTCATGTTGCATTTCATAGGATCTTATCTTTTCTTCTTGGTGTTGAAATGTATTCTTATGAAGAGCCTCTAAAATTTCTTCATCCATGAATTCATCATCATCATAACAATCCTCCAAATATTGAATAAAACTCGCAGAATGTTTATAGCAATCTTTGACTAGCAATAAGGAGGGATGACACTCTTTATACATGTCATAGAATACATCATGGAAATCAGCAAGAGAATATAATGAACTTTTTTCCAAGCTTTCATACCAAGACCATGATTTTCCTTCTAAAGTGGTCATAAACATCTTCATGAGACAATCTTCATGGAACTTAACCTTAAGACTGCGTACATGCATATGGAACCTAACCAAATGAAGAGTGGAATTGTCTTTCTTTTCATCTTTGAATATTGGAAGATCATCTAACCAATCAACCTTTGGCATAGGATTTGGAAAACCAGGGATGTGAGACCGATTCATAGGGGCATACCTAGCATTCATTCTTGCAATGGCACTCATCTTGAAACTTCATCAAGCTATTGATCTTCTAGCAGTGGAGTCACCTTCCAATTTTTTATTTGATGTGTGGAGTCGCCAAGGTAGATTGCAGCCTCGAAAACTTTATGAGCTCCTGCTACCTTCAAAATTTCACCTTCTTGATTTTGGGAATGAATAATCTTTAGGCTCCCAGTAGACGCACCAAAATGTTATCACAAAACCTAACCCTGACAAGCTGCTAATTAGGTAGACCTTGAGTAACTATTTCAAACTAACTTTTGGCTGAGGCTTAGCCTCCTCAACCTAAGAGGGCTCTCTCACTAGGTTAAAGATTTTGATAATGGATTAGATGGCTAACTCTATGAAACAAATTAAGGAGTGTAAATAGTTGAAACACAGTCAATAAACATCCATTGGGCTTATGGAGTTAGAAAATGCTTAGTATGACAACAACATTAGCTGAACATGGAAGTCAGGGCATCAAAAGTTCAATATATCAGTTAACATATAGAAACATGTAGGAAACACAGTCTACAAATGCATGAAGGAAGTTAGAGCATTGCTAATGAGTTCTAAGTATCATACATTCATACTACTGCGAAAAAGGAAGTGAGGACAAACATAAAACAAGCCACCATTGAACTCTTTCTGAATCCTGAGAAGTAAAGCCAAAGTCTGTATTCATAAAAACATAATCTTCTACAATGACACAATATGAGTGTTTTCTCTGAAAAATTCCAACCCATGGTGCATTACAACTCTTGTCATATATAGATTTTTCTTACAAGCTTGAATTCCTTCCTCCAGCAAGAGGGCAATTCGAATTTCTCTAGACCTGACACCTATTGAACTTTAAACAAACTATTAATTACAACTCACTGTAAACTAACAGTCTTAGAAACCTAATTTAACTAGGAGTGTAACTTCTTATCTATGTTGGAAACAACCTTAGCTATGAAACAAACTCGTTCTTTGACATATGTCCCTTCTTCATTTTTGGCTTGAGTGATGACTTTAAACTTCATGCTGGCCTTTGATTGCTTGTCCTTTAACTGTCCTTGGATAATAGGAAAACTGCCCCTATTTTTTCTGCTTTGGTCTCCAAAGTGGTTCCTTGAATTCTGCTAACCATCTTATCCTTTTAATAACATGTGATGCCTTGAATTAGACCAAAGGTCCTGCTCATATACTCGTGCTAAGACAAAACCCCTTAGATGCTGGTTGAAGCATGACAACTGTCTGAGCTACGAAATGACTGTTGTTTTCATAGCGCAGAGTTTGGAGATATTAAATGCCTCTCATTCTTTGAATTTTCCTTTGCTTAGTATTCAAAACTTCTGAGGTGGCCCTTTTGTATCTTCTGCAGCAAAATTCTTTCATAATGGTTCCCCCCTTTCATTTCAAAATTGATTCAAAAAACAAAATTGGTAGCTTCAGCAGTTTCGTAGTGTGCTACGAAACTGCTGTGCATTATATGTCATTTTTAGCAGTTTCGTAGCGCACTACGAAACTGTTGTGTGATTCAAGAACACAGTTTTTGTCATTTTTTGGGATTTTTCGATGGCTTATCCACATGCTATGAGCCAAATAATCTGACATTATCTATCCAAAATAACCTTCAATCTTCAAAAAGTAAACTTCACATCAAAATTGTCCCAAAATTTCTTCACTTACTATCTGCTTCATTTATGTTGAGGTTGTTCTTCTAGTTCATTCAGTTGAATCTTCAAATCTTCGATCTGTCTTTTCATCATTTGTATTCCAGTTCTCAATTTTTCATTGACCCTTCTAATATATCTTGCCTCTTCTATTGTAGGGACCGTCCAAGTGAAATATTGAGCATAACTGCATGTTTCCTTGCTTTTTTCTAAGTTTGGCAAGCTTCAATTTCTTTTTTATCTCTTCAAAACCACATTCCTCCTGCTTAGTGATAACCGCCTTACCTCTGTCATCTTTGTGCAATTGTGATGATTTTTTGATGGAACCACAGGTTCTTCATGTAATTATGCTACCTCCCCTATCTCACTTGCTTTTGGCTATGCCTCTTATATCATTCTTGAATGTCTTGTCACAGGTCTTCTCGGCTTGAACACAAACTCTGAGACCTAATCATCAAATTGAAGCTTTTTTGAAGATTTAACTCTTTTGGTTTTGTTCTTGTTGGCTTCAAGTAGCTCTGCTTGGACCAGAGGAGTCTCTTCTATGTCGATGGCCTGGAGGAGATCGTTCAAACTTCCCTTTGAAGCTGGGCTTTCATCAGCAATCACAGTCTTCCCCTTTTCCTTGGCTAATTGACTTCTTGTTACTCTTCTTTGGACAGTTTTATCAACAGACTGCTCTTGTACCACCTCATTGATCTGAACCTTCTTCCTCTGTGACTATTGAGGGGTGTCTTGAACTGCTAGTGGTGTCATAGGCTCCTTCACCTACTTTTTGGCTTTCAATTTCACAAATATTCTTGATCTTGTTTCCTCCTGATGACTTACTGCTGGTGAAGAAATCTCCTTAGCCTTAGGGCTAAGTCCTTATGATATCTTCCCTCATAGGTAAAATATCTTTGGATGCATGTCAGCAAGTTGGCATATGAATCCTTTACATAGCTTTTGGGCACTGATTGGGTTAAGTCCGAGCCTATGAATTCTAGCTTCAAAAATTCTTGGCAGGGTGCCATTTCGAATTTAAAGTTCTTGAACCATCTTTCCTAGCCTCTTAGTACCTCAGTGACTGTAGATATGATCTCAGGAGAAATTGGAATTTCTAGTACCAACTCTTGAATTCAAACCAGCGAAATTGAAAGCAAAATCTTTGGTTACTTGAACATGACCACCTTGAAGTTTTTTGCAAAATCTCCAACAGCCCACCTGTTTGAATGCATGTTCAACCTCTCTGCTTCTCATGAGCACATCTAAACCTTCAGGCTCAGCTCTAAGACACTAGCCTGATCTATGATTTTTCCTTTCTTTAGACATGTCTATGAAATCCCTACAAGGAAACTTGAAGATAAACCTACACTGTATTGGTTTGAACACTGCCTTGCTTGAATTTGAAACTAAGGATTGCCTCGCTTGAGATTTCAAAAAGTTTTGATGAATGTCATCCTTAAGCTTGCCAATTTTCTTCTTATGCATGAAAGGAACACAGGAAAAACCAAGACTAACTCACCTCACCTTAATTTTCTTAAAATTTGAAAGAATGCGTACAAGACATCTAACGAATCTAATGATGAGAATGAATGGCTGCATGTGATAGGCATGGTTCAAGGACTGACACATGGTGATGAAACATTAACGAATTTTGATGGAAAAGACAGCTAGACAAGATCTGGCACGAATCCCCGATTTCGTAGCACAACCAGAGAAAATTTTGGGTTTTGCGCTACGAAATCTCCTAGTTACGAATCCTTGTTTTCTCAACACACATAGTGTTTTTTTATGAGTTTTCTTTACGAAAACTCCTCATTGATTTTGTAGCATATGCCAACTTTAAAACAGTCTTAACACATGACACCTATGAACCAATGTGGGACTAATGATAGTTGAAACAAGATTGTTGACCTTATTTATCAATGGGAAAAAGACTTTATCCTATGTTTTAGACTCCCTAAACGAAACAATAGAAATGACTTGACCAAGACTGACTTACAACTTTGAACCATACAAGTTGTCCAAAATTTTTTTTAGTGATAGCATCATGCATAATAGATCTTACTTTTGATGCTAAAGCAAGAGGATCATCATTTTTCAATTTGAGACTGAACAATTTAATCATCAATTAGACAACTTCAAGTTCAGAGTGTGAATCATAGAGTTCCTTCAACTTCTTTAAGGCTTCAAAATCATTTGAAAATGGTGAAATATGGCGACTCACCTCTTCATTTAGAGATGTTTCAATCAATTCATAGGACTTGTTGTTCTTGTTTACCAAAATGGTGAATTCCTTGTTTGGGGTGGGATTTGCAGGTTCATTATCTCCTTCTCCAACACAAACTCCTTTCCACAGCTCATTGAAAATGAGAGTGTGTTTTATATTCCACAACCATTCTAGATAGTTCTCTTTGCCAGAGAGAACCTATAGAGATCAATGAATGCATTTAAAATTGTGTACTGTGTAAAAAAAGTGTACTTTGCTGCCAATATACTATAAGAAATTGCACTTTTGGTGGTAATATGTGTAAAAAAATGCATTCTGATATATTAAAAAAAGGTATATTTGGGATAGGTGTTATAAGGGGGAGGTTGTATGTGGGGAGGGGATATATGTGGAGGAAGGTGTTGATCAGTGGTTGTCATTGATTTCAACCCAATCAGCACAAGGGGCTACCCCGATCTTGCATGGTAATTTTGACTTGAAAACTTACTCTATTCTTAGTCAAGGATCTTCTAGATTGATTCCACCCATCGAGATATTTCCGTTGATATATGGAATGCCAAGTAATTCTTCACGGTTTGAGAGATATTCATGTTTGAAGTTAGTCACCCCCGTTAGTGGGTTAAAACTCTATGGGGTTGTGGCATGGCACTCATAATTGGTTGCGGTAATTGAATAGTCAATAATTAGTAAATAAAAAAAATTCTCCTAAAATCCCTCCAACGTTCACTTGTTGGGGACCCTCTCAACTCAAGACATTCATATAAATAATGACCCTCATATCCTCCTCTAATAGGGATTTTGTGGCTTCAAACAGGTCATTATGGAATTTTCACTATAAAAAATTTTCTATGATGCTTCAGAAGATGAAATTAAAACCCATTTGAGCTAAAATCTTGATGAACCTCTTGACATAATTTCATATCTTGGTTATCTATAGTTTCGGAGATATGGTCTAAGGAAGTTAGGGCGTTTTCACACTCCCGAATTCCATGTCAAACATGTGACATTGGTAAAATCATCATAACTTTCTCTCTGAGCATTGGATTCAAATTTCATAAATATTCACAGAAAGAGGACAGACTGTAGTTTGTTTAGTAGCGTTTTTAGGGCTAAAGGTCACAACAGTGACATGTGGAACTTCATACAAGTTCATTCTATTGAACCAATCTATAATTAGGTCATCGTGGGATATTGGGCATAACTCTTTCTTGAAGAATCCAAACTTTATCAGACCTATGGGGTTGAAAATAGGACTCATAGGGATACCACAGGATGAAATTTTAGACCTTGGAGATCCAAAATTACATAGATACAACATATTCAATATCAAGCTCCTAGAAGGCAAGAAAAAACATGCATTCAAGGATCACTGCAGTAAGGACCACACATCAACAGTCAAGGGTAAGTCTCCTACAACAAGTTATGTATGATTAGTGTTTACATTTGAATTTTGTGTATCATCTCTGACATATGTTTTTGCAAGACAACGTAAGTATATACAATGTCTTAGTTATATCTCTATGCCTCTATATGTCACAATTAGTTTTTCAAATGTCCTATTCTTGATACTACACATTTTATGCTACATATTCTTGATGCTACACCAAGTCTGCTAAATCTATATGATGTTGTAAGTTCATGTTACTTGTCTTGTCATAGTTGATAGAATGGTCTCTGTTGTTGTACTTAGAACTTGGTCCGTCAAAAGTCTAGGGTTTGTCATCAATTTTAATTGTATATATCTTTAGGTCAGTTTTGGATATAGTCTTGCATAGAGTCCAGGCCTATATCAAGAGTGGGAGTCTTTGTCTACTGCTACAACAAGTCAACAACAAATGTGGCAAGCATACTTTAGGTACGCATTGTAATTTTAATTTGTATTTATTCATTATTATGCACTTACATGTGTTTTGCAGGAAAAGGTAAGTTGAAGGGTCTTTTATTTTGTTTTGGGATTCGTTTCATCGGGAAAATTTTGCATGCAGGTAGAAGAATATTCAAGTGCAACATCAAGTAAGAATGCAAGAGAAGAAGTATCAAATCTAAGGAAGCATTGCAGCGAGACATCTTTGAAGACATGATAACCATCTATATATTGTGAAGAAGTGTCAAGGCCAAGAGTCATCATTGTAAAGTTGTAAAAGAGTAATTTGTTAAAGTGTCATCATTGGAAGAGTCATTGTTGTAAAAGAGTCAATCTGCATAGAGTCGAAAAGGAATTATTGGGAGGTATAGGAGTCTCTGTTGGGATGATGTCATGGTTTGGTTGTAGGTCATAGAGTGATTGGGTAAATGGTCAAGTACACGAAAATCATTGTACATTTTATTGTATAGGGGATTGTTGTCCCTGGTTTGGGAGTCCACAGTCTTGTCTTATTTTAGTCATTATAGGGTGGAAGGGAGGTGCTAGGTAGATGTATGAAGTTGCCTATAGGTTGGGGCATGTGAACACTTCAGGGTGGTAGGGTGGTGCTAGGGTGAGTTGTGGTTCGCTATGGTTTTGGGGCATCCATTTAGTTGATTACTGAAGCAACTAGGGCGTTGGGGCATCCTTCCAGTGGGAGTTGGAGAAGAATTATTTTATAGAATTCTAGGAAGTTGTTGCTTTCATTTCAGTTGTGGCTAAAGATTAAATAATTTATTAGAAAAGCATTCGATGGTTTTTAACCGGGAGGGGTGGTGAGCTCCAGTATTGTAGCAATAATGCTACAACTCCTGGGGCTTCCTGTCTCTCATTTTATCAACCCGGTAGTTCGTACAAACTTGGAAGCGACAGTGCTATATGCACAAGTACTAGCTCTTGTCGCAGCTGTCACTTGGTCAGCTGGCACAAGTCCGCTAGGGCTCAAGCCAACTTCTATAGGCTCTCAGAAGAAGCTTTCTAATTGATGGACGAAAGCTAATCTCAAAGGAAAGCTACTTTACTTGACAAAAATGAACTGAAAGCAAATCAAAGCATGTAAACCTAGGAAACCCTAATTTAACTAGTCTAACCTCTACAATGCAAGAAATGTGAATGAAACTTCTACCAATGCTGCTGTTACCTCTAATAAGTGCAAATGCATGGATCTAAACTAGTTGCATCATGAAAGATATGTTTTTGTATTTTTCCTTTAAGTGTGTGGAATGATTGTGATCTTGTGCTAACTAGGGTTTGGTTGTGCAGATGGGATGGAGAAGGAAGGAAAGCGTGGGATAGGTTGGGGAGGCTAGGAGAGGTCCCTAGGGATCCTTAGCATCCATCCACAGAGGTTCCTCGCATTCAGATGCTCAGCAACCGAGAGAGTGGCCTCCTACAGGATGGCTGTGGAGGATCCTACAGGATACTCTGTTTTCTACAGGATGTCTACAAATGGCTACAGGATGACCTACCGTGATTGTTTGGAGTGATGGAGGAGTAATGGAATGGTAGGGGGAGATGTGTAAGGTAGGAATGAGGCTGGTGATGGCTGTAGAAGTGGAGGAATAGGATAGGGAGTGAATGTAGGGAGTAGGTTGGAAGATAGAGGGCTAGGTCAATGAAAGGGCTAGAGAATGGAAGTACGTGAGGAGTGAAAGACTTTGGGAGATAACAGAGCGGAGCAGGGGTCGAAGATGTGTGTGCATGCGGGATCAAGATGGAGAATGAAGTAATGGAACGAGAGAGAGCAGTGTAAGTGAAACAAATGCTTATGACTGTCACCAAACCGAAAATGCATCAACCTAACTATCTGTGCTTATAAATTCAATGAACAGCAATTTAAACGCGAAGGAGAATGTGCATGAAGCTGTGGTAAAGGAGTGTGGTGTAGGTGTGAATCATGTGGAAGCATCTAACATAACGTGACTGTGTTTGCAGCAATCATGGAATAAAGAAATGCGTATTTTTGGTGGCTAGTCATGGACTGCACTCCAATCCCAGATGAGACGACAGTGAGCCTTAACAACCTTTTTGTTGGAGCTCCAATCGATTATATCTATCCTCTGCTACACTACGCAAGTGGAAACAAATTCACCATAAGCAACTCCTATCTAACTCATGAAAAAGACCAACTTAACAACCTGTAATTCGAATTGCATGTGCAAATGAAAAGCTCAAAGTGATGAAATGAAATGGAAACAACACTACAGCAGAGGGGACCTATGGCTCTCAGGTTGGGCCCTAACCTGAGAGCTATAGTCTCCTTAAGAAACTCAGAACTAGATCACAAACTGCCTTCTTTATTCATAATCTGATGTCATGCCAAATTGGCTTACAAAAAGGAACGAAAACTGAACTGTGCTCCAAAATTACAATAGCAATACGAGAGTTTCAACAACCTATCCAAGGCTAAGGCCTCTATACTTATACAAAAACGATGATCCAACAAATATCCTTGATTTTAGGAGCTCGGCTGTCCAACTTCGAGTTTAACTGCTGATCCTGTAGGACAATCATAACTACTGTTCCTGTAGAACAGTTATAACTGCTGTTCCTGTAGGACAGCTGGCTGCTTCTTAAGCTCGGAGGGGAGATGGATTGGAGCTCAGAGTTCTTGGTGGGAATCACGAGGAATGTCCCAAGACCGTGGACATCCTCTCCTAAAAACCAGCAGTGCCACCTCATTGTCTCCTTATCTCCCTTTTCGTTGTCTCTTGCTCCCTTTTAATGCCAAAACCTGGAATCACAATGCATTAGTCACGTAGATAGAGTGCCTACCCTTCTTCCTACAAACAACATGAATAAACTAAGAAATGCATGCATAAGCAATAAAAAAAATGAATGGTTTGAGCAAGTAGAATAGGCCAAAATGAGCCCAAATTGTACCAAAATTGGGGCTCATCATCACCCCCCAGCTGAACCATTTGCTCATCCTTGAGCAACTTAGTCAAGATCCTCATCCTTCATGGCTTCCACTGCTCCCCTTACATCCCAAGCTTCTGTGGTGATGTCTTCTTGGTCGATATGAAACCCTGCTGTGTTTTCTACTTTTTCCCATTGTGCCTGGTCATCCTTTTCTGTACTTCCTTCGACCAATCCTAGCAGCAATGGAGGGCTGAGTTTAAGGCCAATCCAGCTGGCCTGAAGTCTTTGCACGGATCTCTTGTAAAGGTCCACTCTTGCCAATGCTTCCCTCATTCTGGTCGGGGTATGGTACTCCCGGATCTTCAAACTATGTACCAAGGCATGCCACCTACGTGCACAAGCCTGGGCAGCAGTTTCCCCCAATAATCTGTCCATGTCCTCAAAGTGGGCTATTGCTTGGGCTTGCTGGTCCATGAACTTCAAGGAAGCTGTGGGATCATTGGATAACTGCTGGCGGGCTGAGATGAGGGCAACCGGATCCTCTGGTTCTGCCCGAATGTACAGTGGCTCCCTCACTTCTCGGCTCATGACCGATTTTTCTTCAGTGGCTCTCTGATCCTCATGATTCAGCCACGAAGCAAATGCCATCAACTGTAGATTGCCCAAGGCGATATTGGGATCCCAAGAGACTTCATTGGGCAAAACCAGATTGTGGATGTAGAATTCTGCTAGCTTGGCTTTGTCCTCTGCTGAGCTAGTACTGCATATTTCAGCAAATTGCTGTGGGTTATTGATTTGCTCAATACCTCTTTGTGCTAGTGTGTTTATCTGGAACTGTAGCCACTGATCCTTTAAGTACAACCCATAAGACTTTGCAGGATGTCTGCACTGCAGGGCCTCCATGGCCCAACTGGCCATGCAAGCCAATTGTGTTTCCTTTTGTTGCAGCTGTTCCTTTAAGGCTTGCACTTCAATTCTTATCTGTTGTTCTTCTTCCTGTAGAAGTGTCTTTGGCCCTTCAAGATTGGTGGTCAGCTCCTTCTTGCCTTCTTGTTCACTTGTGATGCCCTTGGAGGATGTTTCTGCCCCTGCCTTGAGTTTTTGTAGCTGCAACCTTAACTTCTGGTTTTCTTCCTGTAGAAGTGCTTGCTGGCAACTAGCCACATGTTTGGCCATGGTGAACTCGCTCCTGACCTCCCTGAGCTGATCTTGTAGAGGGCCTATGTCCCCCACCCCCTTTGATTTGGCAATTTGCATCCAGGTATGGGAGCAGACTCTTTCTTTCTCTAATTCAAAGAATAGGGGTACAGTAAATTTTTGTGGGATGACCTTGCCCGCCTCCAAGAAGGTATAATATGAATTCAGATTGGGCGAAGGGCTAGGTTCGGGTATATGTTCTCTTGCTATTTCTTCAGGTAGTTCTGCCTCATCCGCCCTTGGTGATGAGGGTCCTCCTTCTTCTCTTTGTTCGGTTTCCTGTAGTCGAGCCAAGGTATCCTGTAGGACGTTTTCAGCTTCCTGTAGCCTGGTTTTCTCGTCCAACAGGTCCACTCGGTCCTGCCATGTGCTCTTCTTCGGGCTTCCCTTTTCGTAGGTAACTGTGACCTTTGAGGGGGATTTTTCTTTGGGAGAAGCAGGGGTGTCCTCAATGACAATTGGGCTGCTGGACTGCTGCTGTGGTTTCCCTGTTTTTATCCGAACACTTCTCCGTGCTTTGAAGTAGAGAGGAGGGTCCCTCTTCCTCTTTCCTTTTGGCTTAGGTGGCGTACTGAGGCCAGCTAATACAGCCGCTGCCTCTCTGGCTAAAACATCCACCTTCTGCTTCTCAGATTTTGGTTTTGCATGGCTTCCTGTAGAAGCCTGTTTTTGCACTTTTGTGCTTCCTGTAGAAGCTGTTATCGGGCTTCCTGTAGAAGCCTTGGTCTTTGCTTTTGGGCTTCCTGTAGAAGCCTGCTTCTCACTGATCTTCGGGCTTCCTGTAGAGGCTCGCTTCTCCTTTCCTGTAGTGGTAGGTGTCTTTACTTTTACTTGCTTTGCTGCAGGGATTTGATCCTTTTGTTTACTTGTGAGTGCTGAAGAGGTAATTGGGCTGACATGGCCTGCCCCAACTTTGTCTCTTCTGCTTTTTGACCTTATTTCTCTTGCTGACAGGATGGGGGAGTCAGCTTTTTCTTCAGCCTTCTTTTCCTCGGCCACCGCTTCCTTGTCTTCAGTGCTGGAGGAGCCACTATCTTCGATCAACATTTTAATGTCCCCATCTCGTGTTAGATTCCTAAATGACTCCCAGGAGAGGGGAACTTTATATGAGTGCAGTGCATCCTCCACAAGCAATTTTATTAACCCATGATGGGCTATCTGATCAGGGATGCCCTGTCTTAGCTTTGTAGCACACTCCATTAGGGACTGCAGGAGATAATAAGGGATGCTTAGTTTTTGCTCGTCAGGAAGGTCAATTATGTGCCGTAACTCACTGAGGAGCCGGAAGTGATATGCATACACGATACTGAACCGGCCTTCACAAGTAATATATTTCATAATGTGCAAACTGACTTCGTTCCATGGTGGTGACAGGCTGGTCCTCCTCACCCCGTTTTTATCCTCAGAGAACTCTTCCTCAGGTGGGAAGAACTCCTTCTTTGCTTGTTGGCTCTGCTTCTGCTCTTCTTTATCCCACGGCAGACCCATGGGCAGTTCTGTGATTCAACTTATATGCTCTGGGGTGAGTTGGAGGCTGAGACCCCTGAAGGTTACTGTGGCCAGTGTCTGGGACTTATGCTGCAGAGCCTGCAAGAATTCCTCAGCTACTTCATCATCGTAGCCCTGTAGTTTATCACAAAAAGGCATCCATTGTGCTCTAGTGAAGAGCTCAACCACTGTCGGGTTTCTCCTTAATGCATTTGAATCAGTGGGCTCTCGCCTGATAAACCCACCAGGCATGATGAACATAGTGGTTTTGACCAAAGGCGGTAGATACAAAGGAAATTCGGTCTTATAGACAGAGCATGCAATGAATTCACAGACCACAATCTAATTATACTGCTATCCTGTAGAAGCGATAGTATAGGCACGGCAATCCAATATTTTTTTTATGACCAGACTGTGAATAATGACCTTGCCACCTTTGAAAACCAATTGCGGAAGGAGTTTCAGGGTTACCTCTTTTCCGCCACCTTTTTTACGTGAAGACTTCACCTTCCTGTAGAGACTGCTTTCCTGTAGATACTGCTTCCTGTAGGACTGCGTTCCTGTAGGAGCAGTGCGCAGACTTCGGGGGGAGCTATAGTTGGACAGCGGTCGAGAGGTGCCTTACCAGCGTTCAGGTAGACGAGAGCTTGGCGTATCAACATGCAGAGGTAATCAGAGGAGCTACTTGAGTTTTGAAGTGAGGTTGATGGATATACACGCTTAATCGAGCCGATTAGATTTTGAATCGGCGCAGCTCATGGCGCGGGGGGTGAGCTGTCCCCGCCGGACCGTTGGGTGACGTCACCCATCATCCGCCTGCACATTCGCTTGCTGCCGCATTCATTCCCACAGATCTGCCGCCGCCCTTTTCGGTTAAACTCGTTTCACGGTTGACAGGACTAATCTTCACGTGCGTGCTACGTGTGTCTTTTGTCGTGGCTGCCACCTCGTCATCTGACTATCCCTTCACTAGCCGATGTGGCCAGTCAACTGGCCTTACGGCCGCTCAACCATTCACCTTTATGCCATGCAAAACAAATCAAAGTAATATCCATGCGATTTGATGGAGAGAAGGATTAGAATACTTACCTGCGCGTGGCTGCACATGATTTCCAGTTTGTGGACGATGGATTTACCTGCTGCACGCGGCTTACACAGACCCGGAGGCACATGGCTACCGGTTGCTGACGCTGGAGTGGATGGTTTGGCGTTCATGCGCCCGTGTTTTATCTCGGATGGCGGTGCTGTGGACGGTATTCACTCGAGCAGGTTGAACTGTTACAGGATCCCCGCGAGGGGTCTTGTCACAGTCCTTTCTCCTTGGGTGCATGCTGCATGCTGGCGGTTCTGGCTTCTCGATCACGATCCCAGCGCTTCTGATGCATAACGTGGATGTGGCATGGCTCTCGGTGCTTGGTTTTTCTTTGACAGATGTTTTTTCACGAGAACTCATTGCTTTGTTGTGCTGCTGCAGGGATCTTGGTTGCATGGCGATGAGGATGGTGGAGCAAGATAGTAGCAATGTTCGGGGGTGCCATCAGTGGCATGCATGCATTCAATCCACTCCTCAGTCGCTAGATCTTCATTTGAAACACATTTCGGCCGTCGCAACCTTCTACAGGAAGTTTCCTGTAGAACACAGAGCTTCCTGTAGAAATTTTGCACTTTCCTGTAGAAGATCCGCGTCTTCCTGTAGGAAGACTGTCTGTTCCTGTAGAAAACTGTATCTTCCTGTAGAAGATCCAAATCATGATAAAAATTTCACATACCTTGAAAAACATTGTTATTCTTGGAGGAGGTGTTGATGACATCCTTTGATAGCATGATGAAGGCCCCTGGCTTGGAGTGGGGAGGCTTCTTCTCCTCCATAGAACATCTGCATGCAAAACTTTTATTGTGCTTATTGTTTTTTCTTTTTTTTTCTCTTTTTCTTTTTTTTTTTGAAAAGATAGCAGGGGCGCCCCAAAGAGGTTTTCACCCTTGCTACCTGCCCTGAGCGCCTCAAAGAGGTTTTCACTCAAGGATCTTTTTTAAACTTTCTTCTTTTTTTTTTTTTTTTTTTGAAAGACAATAGGAGCGCCTCAATGAGGTTTTCACCCCTACTGCGTGCCTTGGGCGCCTCAGAGAGGTTTTCACCCAAGGATCTTTATTTTTTCTCTTTTTTCTTTTTTTTCTTTTTTTTTTTTTTTTTTTTCTCCTCAGGGTATGCCCACAGTGGAGGCAGAACCCTTCTCTATGACCAAAACAGATTTCTCCATAATGCTGATAAACTCTTGTCTTGAGAGAGGTCTTCTGTAGATCTTCAATCGGTGCCCATTGACAAGCATGGGAATGGCTTCCTCATCAATGGTTCGAATGAGGACAGATCCATTATCATGGCACTGCTCCACTACATATGGTCCTAGCCATCTGGTTCTCAACTTCCCCTTGAAATCTTTGAATCTGGAGTCATACAACAAAGCCCAATCTCCCGGCTGGAATTGCTTGTCGTGGAGATGTTGGTCATGCCACACCTTTCTCTGAAGTTGAACCACTTCTGAGTGAAGGAGGGCCTACATGCGGTGCTCATCCAGTCCATTCAGCTGCAATAACCTTTCTTGCTGTGCATGGCTGAGATCTAGGTCCAGCTGAGCTGCCATCCTCAAAGTGTTATACTGAAACTCAATGGACAGCAAAGCTTTCTTCCCATAGACCAGCTCATAAGGTGTGAAGCCGGTGGTGGTCTTCCAAGTGGTGTTGTAAGCCCATGTGGCCTCAACCAGGCGATCTGCCCAGTCCTTTCTGCTGCTGCTCACCACTTTGGTCAAGATCCCTTCTAATGCTCTATTGGTGACTTCCACCTGCCCATTTGCTTGAGGGTGATAGGGGGTGGAAGTCCTGTGCTTGATCTTGTGATGAGCTAGAAGATCTTCAATCAAGTTGGATGTGAACTGGCTCCCCTGATCGGTCACCAGCTCTCTTGGGTAGCCAAACTTGTAGAAGATGTTCTCTCTTAAGAACTCGACCACCTTCTCTTCTGTTGCTGCTTTGATTGCTTTAGTCTCTGCCCACTTTGTCAAGTAGTCAGTACACACAATGATGTAGGATCTCTACCTCGAAGAGGGATTGATTGGACCCACAAAGTCCATGCCCCACTTCTCAAATGGCTCAAGAGTCACTTGAGGTTGGAGAGGCATCTCATCCCTTTGGGTCGGTTTCCCCATTCTTTGGCATTGGTCACACTGGCTGACATATCTTCTGACATCTTGATGAAGTGTGGGCCAATAGTAGCCTGCCTGCAGGATCTTGAAGGCAGTTCTCTTTGATGCAAAATGTCCTCCACAAGGCCCATCATGACAGGTGAGGAGGATGTCAAAGACTTCCTCTTCCCTTACACAACGCCTTAAGATCTGATCGGGGCCAAGCTTGAACAGATTGCCCCCAATCCATGTAAATGAGGCACTCTTTCTGATGATTTTGCTCTTCTCTTTTGAAGAGAGGTGCGGAGGGAACTGAGCCGAAACAAGGTAGTTTGCTATATCAGCAAACCATGGAGAGAGTACTGAGATAGCAAACAGATGCTCATCAGGCATCTGGTCATCCACTGTCCCATCTTCTTCTGCAGACAAATCCAATCTAGACAAGAAGTCAGCAACAACATTTTCTCTCCCTGGTTTATCAACAATGGTTAGATCAAACTGCTGCAATAAAAGTAACCATCTAATAATACGAGCATTTACATCTGGTTTATTCATCAAATATCTAATAGCAGCATGGTCAGTATGTACAAAAGTCTGGTAACCAGTAATATAATGTCAGAACTTGTTCAGTGCATGGACTACAGCTAAGAACTCTTTCTCGGTTACAGTGTAATTCAGCTCCGCTTTGGACAAGTTTTTGCTGACAAAGTAAATGGCATATGGAAGTTTTTCCTCAACTTGTCCTAAAGCTGCACCTATAGCTTTGTTCAAGGCATCAGTGTGGATGTGGAAAGGTAGGGCCCAGTTTGGACCTCTCAAGATTGGTGCTGACACCAACTTGTCCTTTAACTCATTCAAACTCCTCTGACAATCGTCAGTCCACTTAAACTCCACATCTTTTGCCAACAGACCAAACAATGGTGAGGCTAACTTGCTGAAGTCCTTAATGAATCTCTGGTAGTATCCTGCTAATCCCAAGAAACTCCGGACATCCCTTACTTTTTGAGGAGGTGGAACCCTCTTGATGAGAGCAATTTTGTTAGGATCCACCTGCAATCCTTGGGAAGAAATGGTATGGCCTAGCACGGTCCCTTCAGTCATTAGGAATTCACATTTTTCAGGGCTGAGGGACAGGTTCATCTCAATGCATTTGGTTAGGACTTTCCCCAGGTTGGACAATGCTTCCTGGAAGTTGGCCCCATAGGGAGTAAAGTCATCCATGTATATTTCCACTGCATCATGGACCAACTCCGAGAAGATGCTCAAGACAGCTCTCTGAAAAGTAGCAGGAGCATTGCATAGCCCAAAGGGAAGGGCTCGGTAGGCAAAGGTACCCCAAGGACAAGTGAAGGTGGTCTTATCTTGGTCTTCCGGGCTGATTTGGATTTGATTGTACCCGCTAAACCCATCCAGGAAAGAGAAGAACTTCTTTCCTGCCAGTCCATCCAACACTTGATCTATGAAAGGTAGAGGGAAATGGTCTTTCTTGGTAGCTTTGTTCAGCTCACGGTAATCTACACAGATCCTCCACTTCCCATTCTTCTTGGGAACCAACACTAGAGGGGACACCCATTCACTATTTGAGATGGGGTAGATGAATCCGGCATCCAACAGTTTTTGCAATTCTTCCTTGACAATGTCTTTAAGGGCTGGATTCATTCTCCTCTGAGGTTGCCTAACCGGTTTACAGTCCTCTTTGATGTATATATGATGAGTACAGACCGAGGGATGGACTCCTTTCATCTCCTTATAGCTCCAAGCAAAAGCATCTAGGTGGCTGGCCAACAGGTTGCACAGCTCCTTTTCCTGAGAAGGAGATAGGGAGGAGCTGATTTTCAATGCTCTCTCAGGGCCGAACTCCACATTCTTAACTTTGGGAGTGACAGGGTTGGTTGTACAAAGATCCACTAAGGTGCTAGCTTGGGCATCCTCCACCAATTTTTCTAAAGGTAGGGCACTGGTAGGTGGGTTTTGGATCAAGTTCTCGATCAAATCATCCTCGGTTGGGGGATTTCTTCTATTGGTTCCTATGGTACACAGAGGTGCTGAATACACCTCGTCTTCTTCTCCTTCTTCCAACCAGAGTGGTAAGTCATGCTCCAAAGAGGGTTGGGCAGGAGGGTATAGGACAAGTTTCTTGGACATAGGACCATTTTTTATGGTCATATTTCCAGCACGACAACTGATATAGGCATCTGCAGTGGCTAACCAAGGCCTTCCCAAAATGAGGGGATATCCAGTAAGCTTTGCCTTTGGTTGCAGAACCAAGAAGTCTGCAGGATACTCCCAAGAGTCAATAGAGACCAAGACATCCTCCACAATCCCTTCGGGAGTCACAGTGGAGTGATCTGCTAATTGCAGTACTGTCGAGGTCTTCCTCAAGGAACCTTGAAGATTGAGCTTGAGCATGGTATCCCTGGTCATTACATTAATGGCAGCCCCCAGATCAATCAGGGTGTGGGGTATGATGGTGCCATTGATGTGGACATCTACTACAGGACTTCCAGGATCTAAGTACTTTGGGAAGATGACTTGTCCTAGCATAAGGTCAGACAGTTGTCCTATGACATTGATAGTTGAAGCATCTTTCTTCCGTCTGCCTGGATGTTTGAAACACTTCTCCTTAACTAGCTTGTTATAGATTGGCACATCCTTGATGGCCTGGAGAAGGGGTATCTTCACACACAACTGCTTGAGCTCTCCCAGAAGCTCATCTTCTTCTGGGTTGGGTTGTGTGGTGGCTGTAAGTCTCTCAGGAAAGGGTGGAATAGGCTTTGGTTCACTCTCCTGATGGTTTTCCTCATCCTCTGGGGGAGGAGGTTGGCAATCTGGAAGAGTCTTTCCAGATCTAAGATTGATCTCCTGGATCTCCACAGCATAGGTAGGGCATGAGGTCTCCCCAGTATATACCTGCTGAGCCTGTCTATTGTTGGGGTTCGGGTTCGGTTGGGCAGGCATCTGAGGTTGCCTTGGAGGAGCAGGAGGTAATGGTTGTGGCTGAACTGGAGGTGGAGGCAGAATGGCGGGAGGAGTGTTGTACTGGGGCCTCCACCCCGACTGAGGTGCACTCCATTGAGGCTGCGACTAGGTGTGTGAGTGATATGGATGAGAAGTAGGTTGAGTAGGGTACTGAGGTGGATAAGACCATGGAGGAGGCATGGACCATGAAGGATGAGCAGGGGGACCCCAGGAAGGCATAGGAGTTGACTGGTTGGGGTTGTAATAAGCTTGAGATGCCCCTTGCATCCCCTGCTGATAAGGTCTACATGCTTGAGGCCTCCTTTGGTTGATGAAGTAGAGAGGTTCAGTGGGGGCTTCGGTTCCTTGGTACATGGCTTTAAACCCAGGTAAGGTTGGACACTGATTTGTTGGGTGGTCCTCCTCACAAACGAAACACACTTCAACCGAATGCAATGGACATTCATTCTTAGGGTGTCTTCTGGTGCACCTAGGACAGAAGACAGCCAAGGCTCTCTCAGCTTCTTCTTTCTTCTGCTGGATCCTGAATGTGTCCAGCTGCATGGCGATGGTCTGTCTCACCTCACTCTTAAGATCTTCTAATTGTTTTGTAAACTCATGTTTGGAGAAAGGGACACCAGTGGAGAGGAGATTTCCTCTACCTCGTTTTCTAGCTGCCCTGGAATGATTTCGAAACACAGTCTTGATGTCCTCATAAGGCAGTTGGTAAATGTCCCCCCCAGCTAACATGTGAAGGGTGTCTAAGAGATCTTCAGGGACTCCTCGGAGTAGAACCAACTTGAGGGATTCAGGGTCAAGTGTGCACCTGGCCCGTTTATAGCTAAGTTGGAACCTCTCCTCATAGTCCTCTAAAGACTCATCATTCCCCATGGTCATTCGAAAGATCTCTCCCTTGGTTTCCTTGGACCTACAATAATCCCTATACTTGGTATTGAAGGCTTGCTGCATCTGAGCCCAAGTAGCGATGCTATTCCCAGGTAATCCCATGAACCAGCGTAGTGCTGCATCCTTAAGAGTGGAAGGGAAAAGCTTCAGCTTTTGCTCATCTTCAGTATAGTCATAGGTTCTACAGAGGACAGCAAACTCAAATAGGAAGGTATCAGGATCCTTAGTGGTCAGTCCATGGAAGTGAGGCAAAGCAGAGGGGCTAATGTTTTTCATTTTCATCTCTCCATTGGTCTCTCGGATGGGGAAAGCTCCTCCTATTCTCTCATCTTCTCTATTGTCAGCCATAGCTTCGGATGGAGTGGTCTCTAACTCTCCTTCTTCTATAGGGTCTTGGTATATCTCAGGATGTTCACCTATAGGTTCCTCTGGGTCACTGTCACCAAAGAAGAGAGAAGGGTGACTCAGTGATGTGGTGGGGGTGTTTGGTAGGAATTTGCCTGATCTATCTCGGTTCCTACGAGGCATGAAATGGAAAGGACTTTTCTTTTTTGATTGCTTTTGCCTTTTCTTTGGTACCTGCAAAACTGAAACAAAGTGATCTACAACTAACTATATTGCTCAAATGAAATTGCAGAATTGGAAAGCTAATCTAGGAAAGCAAGAAAAATTACTCTAGGAAAGCAAGAAATATTAATCTAGGAAAGCAAGAAATATTAATCTAGGAAAGCAGGAAATGCTAATCTAGGAAAGCAGGAAATGCTAAGCTACTTTTGCAGAATGGAAATGAAATAAACTACTGAGCAGAAGTAAGAGTACGAAAGTAGAAGAAAAGCAACAATTACTAATACTCTGACGCTTCCCCGGCAACAGCGCCAAAAAATATGGTGAGCTCCAGTATTGTAGCAATAATGCTACAACTCCTGGGGCTTCCTGTCTCTCATTTTATCAACCCGGTAGTTCGTACAAACTTGGAAGCGACGGTGCTATATGCACAAGTACTAGCTCTTGTCGCAGCTGTCACTTGGTCAGCTGGCACAAGTCCGCTAGGGCTCAAGCCAACTTCTATAGGCTCTCAGAAGAAGCTTGCTAATTGATGGACGAAAGCTAATCTCAAAGGAAAGCTACTTTACTTGACAAAAATGAACTGAAAGCAAATCAAAGCATGTAAACCTAGGAAACCCTAATTTAACTAGTCTAACCTCTACAATGCAAGAAATGTGAATGAAACTTCTACCAATGCTGCTGTTACCTCTAATAAGTGCAAATGCATGGATCTAAACTAGTTGCATCATGAAAGATATGTTTTTGTATTTTTCCTTTAAGTGTGTGGAATGATTGTGATCTTGTGCTAACTAGGGTTTGGTTGTGCAGATGGGATGGAGAAGGAAGGAAAGCGTGGGATAGGTTGGGGAGGCTAGGAGAGGTCCCTAGGGATCCTTAGCATCCATCCACAGAGGTTCCTCGCATTCAGATGCTCAGCAACCGAGAGAGTGGCCTCCTACAGGATGGCTGTGGAGGATCCTACAGGATACTCTGTTTTCTACAGGATGTCTACAAATGGCTACAGGATGACCTACCGTGAGTGTTTGGAGTGATGGAGGAGTAATGGAATGGTAGGGGGAGATGTGTAAGGTAGGAATGAGGCTGGTGATGGCTGTAGAAGTGGAGGAATAGGATAGGGAGTGAATGTAGGGAGTAGGTTGGAAGATAGAGGGCTAGGTCAATGAAAGGGCTAGAGAATGGAAGTACGTGAGGAGTGAAAGACTTTGGGAGATAACAGAGCGGAGCAGGGGTCGAAGATGTGTGTGCATGCGGGATCAAGATGGAGAATGAAGTAATGGAACGAGAGAGAGCAGTGTAAGTGAAACAAATGCTTATGACTATCACCAAACCGAAAATGCATCAACCTAACTATCTGTGCTTATAAATTCAATGAACAGCAATTTAAACGTGAAGGAGAATGTGCATGAAGCTGTGGTAAAGGAGTGTGGTGCAGGTGTGAATCATGTGGAAGCATCTAACATAACGTGACTGTGTTTGCAGCAATCATGGAATAAAGAAATGCGTATTTTTGGTGGCTAGTCATGGACTGCACTCCAATCCCAGATGAGACGGCAGTGAGCCTTAACAACCTTTTTGTTGGAGATCCAATCGATTATATCTATCCTCTGCTACACTACGCAAGTGGAAACAAATTCACCATAAGCAACTCCTATCTAACTCATGAAAAAGACCAACTTAACAACCTGTAATTCGAATTGCATGTGCAAATGAAAAGCTCAAAGTGCTGAAATGAAATGGAAACAACACTACAGCATAGGGGACCTATGGCTCTCAGGTTGGGCCCTAACCTGAGAGCTATAGTCTCCTTAAGAAACTCAGAACTAGATCACAAACTGCCTTCTTTATTCATAATCTGATGTCATGCCAAATTGGCTTACAAAAAGGAACGAAAACTGAACTGTGCTCCAAAATTACAATAGCAATACGAGAGTTTCAACAACCTATCCAAGGCTAAGGCCTCTATACTTATACAAAAATGATGATCCAACAAATATCCTTGATTTTAGGAGCTCGGCTGTCCAACTTCGAGTTTAACTGCTGATCCTGTAGGACAGTCATAACTACTGTTCCTGTAGAACAGTTATAACTGCTGTTCCTGTAGGACAACTGGCTGCTTCTTAAGCTCGGAGGGGAGATGGATTGGAGCTCGGAGTTCTTGGTGGGAATCACGAGGAATGTCCCAAGACCGTGGACATCCTCTCCTAAAAACCAGCAGTGCCACCTCATTGTCTCCTTATCTCCCTTTTCGTTGTCTCTTGCTCCCTTTTAATGCCAAAACCTGGAATCACAATGCATTAGTCACGTAGATAGAGTGCCTACCCTTCTTCCTACAAACAACATGAATAAACTAAGAAATGCATGCATAAGCAATAAAAAAAATGAATGGTTTGAGCAAGTAGAATAGGCCAAAATGAGCCCAAATTGTACCAAAATTGGGGCTCATCAAGGGGGTTTTCCACCTAAAATTCTTGTGCATACTATGTTCTTTTATTTACTGATATTACTACATAAACATTAATAATAATTGAAGATTAACTAATGCTCTGAAAAGATTTCAAAGTGCTACTTGCTAAGGAATACTGATTCACCCACCCCCCCCCCCTCATTATTTCCAACAATTGGTTTCAGAGCTTGGTTCCTTCAATAGTAGTCTAACAAATGGAAGGAGATCATGGAGTATATTAAGAATAGAGCTCCTTTGTTCAATGGAAATAACTATGCACTTTGGAGTGGAAGAATGCAGGTTCATTTCTTGGTGCAAGGATACGAAGTATGGGAAATCGTTGACAAAGGATTCGCACCAACCTAGGATGAACAAGGTAAGAAAAATATGGCATATGATGCAAGGGCTAAAGATATTATTATCAGTGGGCTTATCAAATCTGTTTGTCTTAAGGCATTGAGTTGCAAAATTGCTAAATAGGTATGGGGCAAGCTTGAAAATATATATGCAAGTGACTCTAAGGTGAAAGAAGCAAAGCTTCAAATTTTCAGGGAAAAATTTGAGCAACTCAAAATGAGGGAAGATGAAGATATTGTTGCATACTTTCAGCATGTTGATGAAACAATTAATACATTGGAAGTTGGTAACAGTGCTAGACCTGCCAACATGTAAGGGGATATCCTCGGTAAGAAGTCCCAATTAGACCTCAAACCATTTGGTGTAGAAGTCCCAACAGTGGGTCATACAATAATGCCTTGACTGCGATTTCGCACAGAGGCAAGTAAGATGCCCTTGTTGGTAGCAAGGATGTGACAACTGCAGTAAGTCAAGAAAGGTGCATGAGAGGTTCTAACACACTGAGGGTGAGGTGAGTGCACCCCTTGGAAACCAGTAATTGTGCGTGGCTTGGAAGGGAACACACGAGCAAAGATGCATCACAAGATGGCAAGAAAATTAGTGAGAAATCCAAAGTGATGGTTAAACCAATAGCACATTTCAGAAAGATTCATACATACTTATACAGAATAGTCCATACATGCATGCATGAGCAAACAAATACATATATCATTTAGGTTAAACCATATAGCATAGAATACAATACAACATATGCATGAAACATGTTGGCTCTGTTACATTAAGAAGTGTAAGTTCCAGTCATACAATACATCCATGTCTAACCACTAGTTCTAACAATGGAACGTTACACAACCACCTGCTCCTCCAAAGAGATATACTAGCTCTGCATAGTGGAGAAGCCAAGGCTTGTTATAATATTGTCCAAGCTCTCCCCAAGATAGTCTTATTGAAAGCTTGGCTGACCAAAAGCTTTTACAACAAGTTATGAGGTTCTATTTATAGCAAAGGGTGACCCTTGACATTCCCCTTTGTGACAGTTCATCTACCCTCATGACTCTTCATCTACTCTATGAATGTTACATCCAACTATTGACACTTGAACTTCCACTTGACAAGACGATACATCACAATGCACATGTGCCCATGTGAGACAAAATGGCTTGAGCAAGCCATGCAAGACATCACTAACACTCGGTCCGTTGTGGTGAGACCAATTCTTTGACACGCTTGTGATGGTGAAGGTGGTGAGTCGATGCCAAGCTTGGCCATTCATGATGGTGTGCATGTGCTCCATGGTGACATCTTGCTGAAGTGAACTCTTGCTTCTGTTGCATCTGGTGCATTGGTATGGCTCCTCCATCCAACTCATCTACTTGCATGTACATGGTCTTCTTGGGTGCAACCGAACCAGCAACAGAATGATGCATAGTGTCCATGCTGATCTTCCAATATGTGATGGTGCTCACACGCATCAACTGTCAACTACATGTTCAGCTCCAGTCGGACTTGCTTCTTGTCTTTGCCTTGGTGAGGGTGTTGAACGGGTGGGATCGCATGAGCCTGCACAATGACATGCATACTGCTGAATTCCCTTGCATGCAATCAACAACACTGCTCACCATGTCTTCTCCGTGTCACCTATTGGGATGGATCTATAACTTTTATGGGTGCAGTTTCATCCATGAGTGCATGTTGTGCCCCATGTTGTACCTGTTCATGCTGCAACTCATTCTTTCATCTATTCAACTCATGTTCTTCCTTGAGTTGCTGCTTCAGCACATGCAACTCCTTCTTTGTTCCATTCTCTGCCTTCACACGATCTTCATGTCGCGCCATCACCTCATAGCCTGAGTCTCCAAAGTTTCTTTCATCACAAGTGGATCTGCTTGAGCTTGCAACTTTGTTCCACCTCTATGTTGTCAACAACCTTCCTCTTGCGTTTGTTGCATCTAGTATGCTGCCTTCAGCTGTTGTTCATGGTGTTGCTTGTTGTGATGTTGTTGTCGTCATATCTTGATGTCCTTGTCTATAAACAACTTGATGTCTTCGTGGTAGGCAAGTTCATAGACACTTGATCGACTGCATCCCCAAGTGTGCTTCGAACAGTGTCTTCGACTCTGCTCTCCTAGAAACCATTGTACATGTACTGCTAAGACGCAGATGAACACGGTGATACCTAGAGGCATGGAAACACTCATGGAAAGGAATTTGTTAGTTGAAAACCAAAAAGAACATGAGAACTGACTTGCAACATACCAGTGTGACTAATCATGAAGGTCGCGTAATTTCTGTCGGGAGGTCGGGAGATTGACTACCAAAACTGTGCAAGGCACAGTCTGGTCTATTAGGAGGCTGACTGACTATTGGAAATGCACAATGCATAGTATAGTAAGGCCTGTTGAGGACTGAAACTATGAAATGCGCAATTTCAGTCAACAGTGACATGTAACTAGAAAATTGCATTGCGTAGTTTCTGGGGCCAACAAGACACTGCCTCCAAGAATTGCGCAATGCAAGCATGGAGGTCAGTGCCAAGCTAGACTTGCGTAATTTCTGGAGGGAAGGCAGAGTCTTCGCTTTCGAAAATGCGCAGTGCTATCCAGGCAAGGCACGGTTTGGGCCAAGGCAACCCAGTTCGGCTGACAGGTGACCGAAAACATGAGAAGTTTGAATGCATGGTGAGATGAGTACAAAGGAGAGTGAATGATCATTCATGCAAACAACAAGTGTAGGATTCAGGAAATGGGAAAGCATGCAAGTGTGTGAAGCGAGTCGCTGCAATGACAATCATCCGTGCAAAACAGTTCCATGCATGCAACAACAGTGAGATGTTAACGAAAATTGAAACGATGCTAGTACAAGCTAGTATGCATTTAAACGGCATCAAGCGCTCACTGAAACCAAGCAGACAACACTCACACAAAGAAAAATAGAAAAAGTGACAGAACCATAACGCAAGTCATGAACAACGAGCTTACCAAAAGATAGTTGAGCTGAATGTGCCGACGACTCCTAGATGCAATGTGGGATGCCAGAGATGCAAAGTCAATGTGAGGAATGAGCTCTGCAATGTCTGGTTCATAAGGCTTGATAAAATCTAGTATGTGATGTGCATGCCACAAATGTGAGATGATCCTTGCATGTAACCTCCAGCTACTAAAAATAGATCCCTGAATCAAGGGATGCCTTTGCATGCCGCCTTGGGAGGAGCAACCCATGCATGCAAATCAGTTTTGCTCGGTCCGGGAGGGAACCGGTCAACTCAACTGCACATGCAACAGCCTGCTCAACTAGGAGGAAAAAATGTGCATTTCTGGGAGGGAGCCAAGCTGGTTGCCTAGAGGAATTGCACATAACAGTGATAGGCATATCTGCACAATTCTGGAGCCCAGCAGGCTACCAGATAGAATTGTGCAATTTCTGGAGGGAAGGTTGGTTCCCCTCTAGAATTGCGCAATTTATTAAGGGAGTTGCTCAGCCTACAACTGAACCAAGTCCAGTGGAACAACATGTGAGGGGGATGCAACAAGCTTTGATGGACAGGATATCATTCTACAAGAAAATCATCGAATCTTGTGTACTTGACAAGGCAAGACATGCTGTTGTGAAAGGTTGGTAGGGAGACTCCAAAATGAAGATAAGGAAAAATTTTGGAGGGTGGTTGTAGCCACTACAACAGAAGGTTTGGGACTGTTGAAACAAAAATTGTTGTCGGAAAGATCCTCAGAACCTTGCTAGCAAGATTTAACCCTAAGGTGTCTGTCTTGGAAGATAGATCAAATCTAACCAATCTCATCATAATTGAATTGCATAGAATTCTTACGGCATATGAAATGAGGATTGAAGAAGAGGATGGCACATCTCACTTAGAAACAACAATTTCCACATCCAAGAAGAATATTAAGGACAAGCAGACTCCAAAAGAAAAAACTTGCAATTGTAAGGATGAGGAAAAGGAAGAAGATGAAGAAGATTTCTCAGATAAAGAGTTTGCCTACTTCGCGGGAAAAAGAGAATAGGTACGAGAAAATTCAAAGGTAAAATTCCATTAATATGTTTTGATTGTGGTGAGGTTGGGCATTTTGCAACCAAATGTCCTCACAAAGATGAGGGTGTTACAAAAGGGAAGAAAAGTACTAAGAAGTTCAACAAGCAAGGCAAGAAGAAATGGTTTAAGAAAAATTTCTTCTCCAAATAAGATAGTTCCTCATTTGAAGAAGAGAGTGATAACGAAGAAGAATTCAACTGAAGAGTATTATTTATGGCCAAGCACAATAAACAAGAGGCACCTGACGAAGAAGGAGAGGAAGAAGAAGAAATGACTGAAGTTAAATTTCAAAACAAAGTAATCAGGGTTATCAAAGAGCTCAAGGCCGAAAAGAAGCGTGTTAACACTCTTGAAGACAAATTGAAGGCAGAAAGGGAATAGGTCCTCAATCTTAAAATCAAGGTTGAAGAATACAAACTAATTTAAGAATCACTCGGGAAGGAAGTAAAGGAAAGCAACAAGGAGACAGAAGCATTGGAAGCTAAAATAGTTTCTCTGTGAAAGGAAGTAAAAAGTGGAAAATCTCTTCAAGACTATGCCAATAGTTCAAAGGCTTTGGACAAACTCATCAACAACCAACGATCATACTGTGACAAGACTGGTATTGGTTACAAAGTAAAATATGAAAAGGAGTCAATTCCTTCTATGACAACTAAAGAAGATGGATATGCCAAAGGGGTAGATCCCCCAGTTAGATCAAGAGATCAAGACTCGCAGGAAGAACCTTGGAAGACAATTCCTCGAAGAAAATTTCCTCCCAGGTACCAATCTAGCTTTTATGGTCATTGTTATTCATGCGGAAGGTTTGGACATAGAGTTGCAGAATGTCACATGTATGTTTGGAATGAATATACTTCTAGGAGATCCCAGGAGATCCTTCAGAAATGGATATTCCATAATTCAGCATAATATCAACAAATTTGATCATTTGAGAGATGATGTCGAACGTTTAAAATGTAACAATTTTGGACGTATGGTTAGGGACTATGAAGTTCCAGACAAGTACAACTATTATCGGCAAAACCCTAGAATAAATTTGCAAGATCACGAGATAGACACCAAACAGAATCTTCTATGAATAACATCGAATGTTACAAATGTCATAACTATGGAAAAATAGCTCGTAACTGCAGGTACAAGATGGAATCAACCATGAATGAAAATCTTGACGACAAGAATAAGAAGGTTTGGAAAGGAAAACAAGTACAGGATGAACAAGTACAAGATGAGCAAGAAAAGCAAGAAGGCAATAAGGTCCCAACAATTATGCTTTCACGATTCGTAATGGATTGTGAGGAATTATCAGTTGCTTCGGTTAATGACTCAAGTCAAGACATTCTATTAAATGACACACTATTTTGAACAATTCAACTTATACTCCTAGAAATTTGAAGATGAGGAGTGTATGACACAATTCTACGATTGAAAAACATGTAGTTTGAACAAGATGGCAATTCCATTACATGTTCAGGGGGAGAAGAATAGTTGAAGTATTACAAATTCAAGAAAGGAAGCACTGACAAGCAATATCTATGTGAAAGTGGATGGAGATAACCTAACAATTATCGAAGTATATGTGGATGATATAATCTTTGGAAGCAGTGATGATAGATTAAGTAAAGAATTTGCCACAAAAATTCAAAGTGAGTTTGAAATGTCTATGCTTGGCGAACTAACATACTTTTTAGGGCTTCATATTTCTTAGTAGGATAAAGGAATATTCATATATCGAACCAATTACATCAAAGAAACTCTCAAGAAATTCCAGATGGAAGAGTGCTAGCCAGTCCTTACCCCCATGATAACAGGTTACAAGTTAAGCTTAGAATATTCATCAAAGGATATGATCCATGATTGGTAGTCTCCTATATGTGACAGTCTTCTTGCCAGATGTGATTCAAGCAGTTGAAAAAGTTGCACGATTCCAAGCAGCACCAAAAGAATATCATATTATTATCGTCAAAAGAATTCTTCGGTATCTTAAGGGCACAACAGAATATGGTCTATGGTATCCTAAAGGAAATGATCTGGTCATCCAAGCTTATACAAATGCAGATTGGGTAGGAAGTCTTGATGATACTAAGAGTACCAATGGAGCAACATTCTATCTAGGTGATTTTCTTGTTTCATGGTTAGGTAAAAAGCAGTCTTCAATCTCGTTATCCACAGCAAAAGCAGAATATGTTGCGGCAACATCTTGTTGTACTCAAGTTCTTTGGATGAAGAAAACTTTGCAAGATCTTCAAGTCAAGTTCAATGAGCATATTCCCATCTTTTGCAATAACACCAGTGCCATCCGCATCTCCAAAAATCCTATGATGCATTCCAAAACGAAGCACATTTTGATTAAATATCATTTCGTTAGAGAGAAGGTCACTGAAAAGAATATCAAGCTTGAATATGTTGGCACAATGGAACAAATTATTGACATCTTTACCAAACCATTACCTCATGAATCATTTGAGTATCTTCACCAAAATCTTGGGATTCTCCCAAGTTTTCATTAGACTCTTTCTCTCATCTACTCGAGTAGAAAGGGGGAGTGGAGGTGTGTACAGGTCCACAAGAGGGATGTTTTTCAGGGGGAGTTACCCTTTGCCATTGATGACAAAGGGGGAGAGAAGGCAGTAGGAAGAGGTTTCATGATTGTAGGGAGAGTACTTGTGTTGCCATCAATGCCAAAGGGGGAGATTATTGATTAGTGGTTGTCATTGATGTCAACCCAAGCAGCACAAGGGGCTGCCCCGATCTTGCATGGACATTTTGACTTGACAACTTACTCTGTTCTGAGTCAAGGATATTCTAGATGGATTCTACTCGTTGATATGTTTATATTGATATATGGCACGTCAAGTAATTCTTCACGGTTTGAGAGGTATTCATGTTTGAAGTTAGTAACCCCAGTTAGTGGGCTAAAACCCTATGGGGTTGTAGCATGGAACTCATAATTGGTTGTGGTCATTGAATAGTAAATAATTAATAAATAAATAAATTATCCTAAAATCCCTCCAACATCCACTTATTGAGGACCCTCTCAACTCAAGACATTCATATAAATAATGACCCTCATATCCTCCTCTAGTAGGGATTTTGTGGCTTCAAACATGTCATAGTGGCATATTTTCTATAACTTTGTTTCTGCAAATCTTAAGAAGTTGAAATTAAAACCCATTTGAGCCAAAATCTGGATGAGCCGCATAATCGAATTTCAAGTTTTGGTTCACTATATTTTAGGAGATATGATATGAGGAAGTTAGGGTTTTTGCAGGATCCTGAATATCATGTCAAACATGTGACATTGGGAAAATCATCATAACTTTATCTATAAGAATTGGATTCGAAATTAGTAAATAGTCACAGAAAGAGGAAGGACTATAGGTTTTTAAGTAGTGTTTTCAATGCTGAAGGTCGCAACAGTGACATGTGGAACTTTATACAAGTTCGCTCTATTGAACTAATCTATAATCAGATCATCGTGGGATATTGGGCATCACTCTTTCTTGAAGAATCCAATCTTGATCATACTTATGGGGTTGGAAAGAGGAATCATAGGGAACCACGTGACAAAATTTTAGATGTGGGAGATCTGAAATTACATAGATACAACAGATTCAATTTCGAGCTCCTAGAAGATAAGAAAAAGCATGCATTCAAGGATCACTGCGGTAAGGAACACACATCAACAGTCAAGGGTAAGTCTCCTACAACAAGGTATGTATGATTGGTGTTTACATTTGAATTTTGAGTATCATCTCTGACATATGTTTTTTCAGGAGAACGTAAGTATATACAATGTCTCAGTTATATCTCTATGTCTCTATATGTCACAATTAGTTTTTCAGATGTCCTATTCTTGATACTATTTTATGCTACATATTCTTGATGCTACACCAAGTCTGGTAAATATATATGATGTTGTAAGTTCATGTTACTTGCCTTGTCATAGTTGATAGAATGGTCTCTGTTGTTGTAATTAGAACTTGGTCCATCACAAGTCTAGGGTCTGTCACCAGTTTTTATTGTATATATCTTTAGGTCAGTTTTGGATATAGTCTTGCATAGAATTCAAGCCTATATCAAGAGTGGGAGTCTTTGTCTACTGTTGCAACAAGTCAACAACAAAAGTGAAAAGAATAATTCAAGTACGCATTGTAATTTTAATTTGTATTTATTCATTATTATGCACTTACATGTGTTTTGCAAGCAGAGGTAAGTTGAAGGGTATTTTGTTTTGTTTTGGGATTGGTTTCACTGGGTAAATTTTGCATGCAGGTAGAAGAAGATTCAAGTACAACTTCAAGCAATAATGTAAGAGAAAAATTATCAAATCAAAGGAAGCATTGCAATGGGACATCTTTGAAGACATGACAGCCATCTGTATATTGTGAAGAAGTGTCAAGGCCAAGAGTCATCATTGTAAAGTTATAAAAGAGTCATTTGTAAAAGTGTCATCATTGGAAGAGTCATTATTTTAAAAGAGTGAATCTACCTAGAGTCGAAAAGGAATTATTGGGAGGTATACGAGTCTCTGTTGGGATGATGTGATGGTTGGGTTGTAGTTCATAGAGTGATTGGGTATTTGGTCAAGTACACGAAAATCATTGTACATTTTATTGTATCATGGATTGTTATCCCTGGTTTGGGAGTCCACAGTCTTGTCTTATTTCAGTCATTATAGGGTGGCAGGGAGGTGCAAGGTAGGTGTATGCAGTCGCCTACAGGTTGGGGCATGTGAACACTTCAAGGTGGTAGGGTGGTGCTACGGCAAGTTGTGGCCCGCAAGGGTGTTGGGGCATCCATTCAGTTGATTACTGAAGAAACCAGGGTGTTGGGGCGTCCTTCCAGCGGGAGCTGGAGAAGAATGATTTTCGAGAATTATAGGAATTTTTTGCTTTCATTTCACTTGGGGCTGAAGATTAAAGAATTTATTAGAAAAGCGTTTGGTGGTTTTTTACCTGGAGGGGGTTTTCCACCTAAAATTATTGTTCCTACTGTGTTATTTTATTTATTGTTATTACTGCATAAACATTAATAATAATTGAAGATTAACTAATGCTCTGAAAAGATTTAAAAGTGCTAATTCCTAAGGAATATTGACTCACCCCCTCCTCTCAGTATTTCCAACAGAAGGAGTATATGGGGGATGCGTTATATGTGAAGGAAAAGTTACATAACAATGTGTGCGGTAATACGACCAAGCATTGTTTGCAGGAGGTGGGTTCGGGCCTTTGGTATGGAAACACAATATTATATAATATCGGCATCATATGGGTAGGCCACCATGTTTAATACAGTTGGGAGTATATACCATTCAGGCCAGTGGTTGCATTGTTTAACCAACAGGCAGGACTGTGGTGAGTCACAACAGTCAACGTATGTAGAGGGAAGTAGTGTTGTATGAGAGGGATCGAGGTGGAGAAGTGTTGTATGAGGTTTATGAAGCCATGAGGAGGGACAACCTCGTGTTTGTGTAGGTAGACATTCAACCAGTGTCTAGAAAGTGGGGGAGTGGTGACGGGATTTCGAGTAGAAGATGCGGGAATGCAATGTTATAGACCACTGCATACACACCAACACAATCACGATAAACAATAGATATACCACGAGCTCAACTGAGAGACATCAGTGTTAAAACTCAAGGTTTTTCTTCTAAAAGAATAAATTAACACAGTCACAGTTATGATTTTGCCATTCAATTAGTCATAGTCACAATTATGCTTACATATAACAACAACATCACATACATACCAATCAACGCTTTCCATGTTGTGTGGTCAACTGAAATGTTGTGGCCTCAGCGCTCCAATATCCAATTTTACTAATTTCTCCAACTGTGCACTAGGTTTGACACAAAGGGGAGTTTTGGATTGTGCCTGGGAGGAGCCGAGGTGTATGGAGACTACGGATTTAGGGAGGGGGTGGTATATTCTGCTGCATATGGGTGAGAATTGTTGTAGGGAGAGCAGCATGTAGCAAACCGTTCAATAGGAGGACTATTATTAAAATCGAATGTGGGGATGGCAGAATAGAGGTGTGAGTCTGCAAAATATAGGCAAGATAGAGGTAGAGAGGGAGTTACAAGGGTAGGAAGAGAGCCAAAAATACAGGTCAGGATTTGTGCTTTGATACAATGTCATGCCAGGAGGTAACTCCTCAATGCAAATTGTGTTTCTTCATTAAGATTGCTTATGGTTATATACAAGGAGGGAGAGACTCTTGGGCTTCACCTCCCAGTGTCTCTTCATTTTCCTATTCTCCATTATTTACTATTTACATTATTTACAAATGTTCACCCAATCCCAATGATTAGGTGTCAACAAATGCAATATAGATAGTCGAGGTTTTGAGCAGTTGCTTTCCCTAGAGAAATATTGTGTTATGTGCGAATGATATTGTTCCTCTATGCTTATTTTTTTCATCGATCATTATTGGTTTCCATTGTAAAGAGTAGAGTAGATTCTTGTCTTATGTTTTAGTATATCACATGAGTTGTTGAATCTACAGTAAAAAATCAACAGACTTTTCATAAGACCAGTAAGAAAAGAAGGAAAGGTTACAAAGGAAATCCTCCTGACATAACTACATTGAACCTTCCCCTAAGGTTGGATTTGAGCATGCATGACTCATTCTATATCACCTTAGGGATCAATGACCACACCCTGATAAGTTGCATTTTGAATTCTAGGAGCCTAATTCATATCATGTCTTTGAGTGTAATGAGGAGGCATAGACTAAATATTTCTAGGTAATGCAACAATAAATTGATCTTGCACTTTGATGACTTCAAGGTGCAATGGATAATATAAGGAGAAAGATTTTTCTTTCATACATATCCCAAAAATGAATTCACCATAAACATAGTCATAGTAGAGATGGATCCTACATGGCGGATGATTGTGCCCAAGCAATTGGTCGAGGATTTAAACATGCCCATTAGCGAGGATAAGTCAACCATATACCTCCCTTTGAGTGCAAAATCTTATGCATTCATACCTAGGCACAAATTTTCTTCCCTCATGATCGCTTCTTCACCAGACCATAATGAAAACCTAAAGGAAAAAAACATTGAGCTCGGGGAATGGAGGATTTTCAAGAAGCATTTTAGAACTTTACCCCAACAAGGAATTTTGGTCATGTATTTTGATGGAGCTTGTTCTAAAGCAGGGGTAGGGGCTGGTATTAACATTGTATCCCCTTCTAAGGAATATTGGATGTAGAAATTTCACCTGTAGATCAAACCGATATATGCAATGTCCTAAAGCATAATACTTGTTCTACTTCTACAAAACATGAAGTGGAAGCATAATCGAATTCATGAGCAACATCAAGTAGAAACATGTATAACTGATCAAGAGAAATAATCAACCATAACACAAGAAATATCACTGGGGGAGGCACCAACATAAAACCCCTATCTGTATTATCGATCAAGTGGAAATCCTCTCCAGGTTACAAAAAGAATCAGCTCAAGAGCTATTCTGCTCTTTCTACAATCAAAAGATGAAGCTCATAGACTCCCTAGGCCTCAATATATAGGCCACAAGTCCTCCAAGCTCCTATATCATGTAATTCTCTTGGAAATAAATTCTTCTCCATGCAAGGAATACTTACCTAAAATATCCTAGCAACTGATAGTACATTGTCCCACTATCTGAACTCAACTAGGTCTCTGTCTAAACTAACATGCATCAACTATCCATGAGAGAATACTCAGTTATTTGAAAATAATAGTTGTCACATGCATGCAAGCATTAACAAACTATATCTCATTATTTTAACAAGTTGTTAAAATAATCTAACTGAACTTGACTAAGTTAAACTAAGTCAACTTATCCTCTCAAATAGAACTGAACCTTATCTCCTTTAATCAAGGGATAAATTCCTAAATCAAGAGAGAAAATAATTGCATGATCTCACAAAAACTTCTAGTTTAATTTTCCATAACTAATTAACTCATGGAGATTAATTAATTAATATTTTAAACTGCTGTTAAGACCAAATTCGTTTTTTACTTCCTATAGTTAGACCAGGGACTACGAAGAATAGGAAGGGACCCAGAAATGCTATTTTTAGCAGTTTCACCTCTCACTGAAGGTGGCCAAAATGCTCACTTGGCCAAACTGCTATTTTTAGAAGTGCTATTTTTAGCACATTCTAAATTTAGCATTTCTTGTTGCACATTTTTCAACACTCCCTCTCAACAAGAAATGCTTCCTCTTGAACCCGATCCTGTAACTCTAGAATGTTCTACATGTAACACATCCACCAGGTCCGCTTGCTCCAACAACTCTTGGAACAAAAGCACTCCCAACTGACCACTCTGTTGGGCTAGAACATACTCTGATGCTAAAGCTATACCTGCTACTGACAAGTGCTCCCTCTCTTACATCTGCGCTACTGCAACATCTCCATGCATCTCGCACCATTACACACCTCTCTGTGCCACCTAGCACTGTGCAACACACTTGTGCCTCTCGCATTACTGCAGCCTGCATGTTATGCGTTGTCCTGGGATTCCCTACACTATAGCTCTCTTTGCCACTCCATCCGCATCTGTATCTACCCAATCAATCAGTTCCTGCTACTCCACATCGGGGCTCCCATAGCAAGGTCTCATCCAAGAGGTTGGGTACCTTAAGGATCCTGCTCCTCATCCTTGGGACAATCACTCCACATCACCCCACCTCCTACCTGGAGGTATGGCTGCATGTGATCCCTCAGCCCACCTGGCTCAAAGTTTCCCCCTACTGGAGGTATCTGCATGAGTAAATGTATCTACTCGATCTCCACTCAGCTTCCCCTGTTGTGGTTGTTCCACAATTGCCTGAAGCTGCTGCACCAATCGTGGCTCCTCCACAATCGTGTGAGACTTCTTCTGGCGCTGCATGTTGAGAGGTAATATACCCTCCCTCTCAACCACCAAGTCTCCATCAGTTGCCTTGCTGCTCAAGGCTTTGCATGCATCTTGAAACTCAAGAGCATACAGGTTCTTGACCCGTGAACCAATCTGCTTCACCTCTCTAGTGATGATGTGTCTAAGGAAACCTTTCCCTTATTGAAGACTACATCATAGCCTCTGTCTTCCAACATCGCGATTGACATGAAGTTTCTCTTTAGTCCTGGTACATACTTGACATCGGTCAAGGTAATTCGAGCTCCATGCTCCCTCTGAAAAATAACCGTGCCTACACCTAAGACACTATACTTCTCATCATTACCCATCGCTATGAGTATCTAGAGATATTTCTCCTCTAAAGTACTGAACAAACTCTTGTCGCTGGTCATGTGGAAAGAAGCTCCATTGTCAAGAAACCAACCACTTCCCACCATGGATTAAACCATGCATGCGAAGAGTGTGAAATCCAACTCGAACTGTGAAACAAGTGCCTCACCTTGAGATCCTTCCCCGGATCCCTTCTTGGATTTCCTCAGTGGACAATTTGTAGCATAATGGCCCACCTCATGACAACGAAAGCACTACACTTTCGATTTGTCAACCTTCTTCCCACCATTAGAAGAACTAGATTTGGGAAGAGAAACCTTCTCCTCCCCCTTCTTCACCTCACTCGCTAAGGCATAGTTCTCCTCATCCTCCATGGATGAAGAACCATCTCTGGTGCTCCGTCTGATCTCCTCCTGCATCAAATTTGACCATAGTCGTTCCCAACCTGGAAGTTTCTCCCTTCCATTAACCAAGTCCTGGTAGCTATGCCAGCTCTTAGGAAGGCCAAGGAGTGCTAGACTCACCATATCATCCTCAGATGTCACGACCCTTACACTTGCAATCTCATCTCTGCATGTGATGAGCTTGGTCAGATACATAGAGATTGTCTCATCCTTTTAACACTTGATCTTGCGAAGGACATTGTCTCATCCTTTTTACACTTGAACTTGCGAAGTTTGTCCTTCAGTGCCAGCTTCCTCTGATCACTGCTATTCTGATATAAATCTTTTAATGTTTCCTACATTGCATGCAGAGTTTCCTTCCCCTGGAGGCTCGAGACAATGTGATCTCCAACTCCCTCCAAGAGAATTCTCCTAGCTCTAGCCACACACTTCTTCCATTCCACTAGTTGAATAGCATCAGTAGGCTTTTGGAATTCTTGATCAATGAAGTCCTTAAGGCCATTATCTTCCAACACTGCCTCCATGTGATCCTTCCAAGCTATATAGTTTGAGCTGCCATCAAGGGCATACTCAAGCCTCAAACCATAGAACGCCATCGGTGAAATAGATGTGATAAGAACTTAAGATCTATATCAAAATAATAACTTAAAATTTCTCTTGCTTGTATATTGTTCTTCCTTGATCACTTGTGCTCTGATACCATGTAGATTTTTTCTACAAATCAGCTAGCTCTGATACCATGATCTCATAAAGACTTCTAGTTTAATTTTCCATAACTAATTAACTCATGGAGATCAATTAATTAATATTTTAAACTGCTGTTAAGACCAAATTCGTTTTTACTTCCTATAGTTAGACTAGGGACTACTAAAAATAGAAAGTGACCCAGAAATGATATTTTTAGAAACTTCTATTTTAGAAGTTTCACCTCTCACTCAAGGTGGCCAAAATGCTCACTTGGCCAAACTGTTAATTTTAGAAGTGTTATTTTTAGAACTTCTATTTTTAGCACATTATAAATTTAGCATTTCTTGTTGCACATTTTTCAACATTGGATGATTTCCCTAAGACTCCAATTTGCATGAACCAACAACATGGCTGAATATGAAGCCCTGTTATTAGGTCTTGAAGTTGCCCTAGAAAAGAAGATTCAATGACTACTAATCATGGGTGACTCTGAGTTGGTTGTTTCAAAAATAAGAGGGACTTTTAACACCAAGCATCAAAGTATTATACCATATAGGGAAAGGATTGTTCACATGATAAAGGGTTTCAAAGAAGTTTCCTTCTAGGTTGTTGACCGAGGCCTAAACCGTTTGGCTGATAGCCTAGCTATGGAAACATCTACCTCTTCTATAATTAACAATGATAATTTAAATCTAGGAAGATGTGTGGTTGATACCATCTATAGGCCTTCGATTCCTAATTATGAATACCATTGGCCTGTTTTTGAAGATGACAAAGACATAGATAACTTACTTCAAAATCATGAAGAACCCCTCAAGAGAATGAAAGACATAATTAATGAACAACACCTCAATAGGGATGATCATAGCATAACCAAGCCCAATAGTCATGATTCACTTGATACAATGGACCTAAACCTTAGATCTGAATATTCTCCTCAAATAATTAAGATTCGAAAAAGTTTATCTAAAGAAAATAGGGATGAACTCAAAAAATTGCTAAGAGAATTCAGGGTGTGTTCCCTTGGTCCTATGATGATCTAAAATCATATAGCGTCGAGTTATTCAACATACCATCCCTCTCAAGGAAGGGGTAAAACCCATTAAGCAAAAGTTAAGGCGAATGAACCCCAAGATTGCCCCCTTGGTTAAGGAAGAGCTCCAGAAAATGGGTGATGCTGGAATTGTTGCTCCTATATGACATTCATCTTATATTTCCAACCCTCTGATCACTCGCAAAAAGACTGGCAACATTACAATATGTATTGATTTTAGGAATCTCAACCAAGGGTGCCTAAAGGATAATTACCCATTGCCCAACATGGAAAATCTACTGCAAAGAGTAACCGGGTCACAGATGATGTCATTCTTGGATGGGTTTTATGGATACAATCAGGTCATTGTAAATGAGGAAGATCGATTGAAAACCACCTTCACCACACCATGGGGAATTACATGTACCTTAGGATGCCTTTTGGTTCACTCGATGTCTGATCTACTTTCTAAAGGGCCATGGATTTCTCTTTCAGGGACCTTATTGGGAAAATCATGGAGATATACCAAGATGATCTCACTGTCGCTCCCAAAGAAAAAAGAGACCATTGCAAACACTTGAGGAAGGTGTTCAAAAAATTTAGACAATACAACATATCCCTCAATCCAACGAAATTTGTCTTTGGTGTTGACAAAGGTAAACTTCTTGGGCATGTGGTCTGTAAAGATGAGATCAACATCGACCCTGAAATAATCCTAGTAATCAAGGATATTCCTCCCCTAAAGGACCAAGGTTCCCTTAGATCTTTCATTGGGAAAATCAATTTCGTAAGAAGATTCATACCCAATTTTGCTGAGAACGTAAAACCCATGAATGGCCTTCTAAATAAAGGCACTCCTTACATATGGGACCATATGAAGAATAATTCTTTTGTATAAATTAAGGAAAGAATCACCTCTGCCCTTGTCCTATCCAACCCTGATTATACCAAGGATTTCATCTTTTATTCATTCGCCTCTAAAGATATTATTGTTGGCATACTCATGTAAAAGGATAATGAAGGGAGAGAGAGACTGTTAAAATTGGCAACTAGGGCCAAACTCCATGAGGATCACCTTATTCATGGCTGATAATATTTATCTAGATTCCTCTCATCGAGAGGTGTAGGATTGATCTAAAGATCATCCGATTTCGATAAGTATTTATGGAGATATGAATTTATTTTGATTATGGACAAATTGTCAAAGTCGGCCAACAACTTGTGTAGGCTCAGAAGCCCAACAGATACATCTATTCATCATCAACGTTTTCATATAAATACAAGATGTCTCCTCCTCATTTGAACACACACTTGTCATCCATCTCTCTCTCTCTCTTGTGTAGAAAAGAGTCTTTCTCTCTCTCCTACGCAGATAGGTTTCTCTCTCACACATGGGAAGGAAGGACGCAGTTTTCTAAGGGTTTACAAACTGCAAATTGGAACTTTGACCAACATTGACCAGCATTCTCTCTCTCTTGACTGTGTAGTAGGTGAAGTTGACTCTCCTTGGAAATCCATAATTTTTTTCCACAGGAATCGAGGTGATCTGACCTCCGTTTGAAAGATATTGACTGCCGTAGTTTAAGGTTGATGCTGATGATGCTAATGTCGCTGATGCCAATGATGTTGATGCCACTGATGTTGATGATACTAATGTCGTTGATGTCGATGATGTTGATGCTGATGATGATGATGCGGCTGATACCGATGATGCTAATGTCGCTGATGCCGATGATGTTGATGCCGATGATACTAATGTCGCTGATGACGATGATGTTGATGCCGATGATACTGTTGCTACTGATGCCAATGATGCTGATGCCGATGATACTGATGTCACTGATGCTGATGATGTTGATGTCGCTGATGCTGATGCCGCTGATCTAGGGTTTGTTGTTGCTGATATAAATCAGATTTTTGTACTATTTCTCTCTGCTGAACTATTGAAAAGAAGATATGATCAAAGGGTTTCCCCATATTGGGGTTTGTCCCTAGCTAACCACCACATCTTGTGTATCTTGTCTTGGCTTGTTTTTTGCTGATCGTTAATGTTCTATCTACACTTTAATTATGTACATGTGATTGCTAATCTGTGGATAATAATAAGAAAGATAAGTAAACTACTCTAAGCATAGAACATACCATAATTTAACATGGTATCAGAGCTGAGGTGAAGACAAAGCCCAAGCAATAGCAAGAGAAATCACCGAAGAGAAGGTTGTCAAGGCTATCTAAAAAGAACTATGGGGTCCTCAACACTCTTCCCCGCCGAAGACAAGCTCCGTGAGAATTCTGACTATCACGGATGGAAGATGTCTCTTGATTTGACTTTAGAAAATCAGGAAGTGTTGGACCACATGAGAGGCAATATTGTTGAGCCTTCATCAAATGCATCTGTTGCTGCCAAAAAAAATGGAAATCCAGAGAATTCAAAGCAAAGAAGATCATCCGGGACTCTATCAACAAGCACTTGGTGGCCTATGTTTCTGAGTTGAACACCTCCAAGGAAATATACGATAGACTGGTGAGTTTATTTAAAGGTAATGATGCAAATCAAGTTCTGTTTCTCAGAAATAAGCTGAAGGAAATTAAGAAGGGCAAAGATGAAAATATGCAAGCATATTTCTTAAGAATCATCGAGATCAAGAACAATCTCCTATCTATTGGGGAAGTAATTCCTGACAGGGAAATGACACTCACAACTCTTGGAGGACTACCATCTGAATGGTATATATTCAGGACTACTCTTCTCAACAATAATGTAATTCCCGGATTTGAGGAATTAATGGCAAGATGCTTTCAGTGATGGCAAGGTACGTGTATGGAAAAACAATATTAAAGATGCCTTCACTCTTGGGTTTTGAGTTGATTCATTATATCAGATCGGAGGAAGTCTGCTAGGTGTCATGTCTTGTGACACATCTCTTCAGTCCGAACTATGGCATCAGAGGTTTGCTCACCTTCATTATAAAGCTCTACCTGATGTAAGAAAAATGGTGACTGGTATGCCCGAGTTCAAATTAGAGCAAGAAGGTGTATGTCCAGGATGTACCGAAGGAAAGCTGAAAAGGGGACCATTCCCCTCAAGCCAAAGCAAGACCTCTGATATATTGCAGTTAGTTCACTCAGACATATCTGATATGATGCCTGTGAACTCCTTGGGAGGATATTCATATTACCTCACTTTTACAGATGACTATTCTCGCAAGACTTGGATATACTTCTTGAAAAAGAAAGATGAAGTGTTCTCCTAGTTTCGACACTTCAAAGCCTTGACCGAGAATCAAACCGAAAAGAAGATCAAGATCTTAAGGACTGATAATGGGACTGAATATGAATCTAATGAGTTTCATGATTTTTGTAAAGAGGTTGGCATTAAGAGGGAGTCTACTTTGAGTAGAATGGTGTGGCAGACCGTACGATCATGGAAGTTGTTCATGCTATGCTTCATGAACAAAGACTTCCGAAGTTTCTATCGTCTGAAGCTGCTAACACCGCCGTATATGTACAAAACCGATGCCCCCATCAAGAATTGGGTTCCAAAACTCCTGAAGAAATGTTCACCGGTACGAAACCTGATGTCTCTCATTTTAGAATTTTTGGAAGCCCTGTATATTTTCATGTGCCAAAAGAGAAAAGGAATAAATTGGGTGCATCTAGAAAGAAAGGAATCTTCATGGGCTATAGTGAAAATACTAAGGGCTCTAGAATCTATGTAGCCGGTCAAAGGGAAGTCATGATTAGTCATGATGTCACCTTTGACGAAGATATGGCTCTTAGCAAGGTGAACAATCTTCCTACAGTGAGGAGCTCTCAAGAGGCTAACACCAGGGAACTGAAAGAAAAAGATGATGGAACAATGCTCGATGTGGAAGAACCCGTGGATCCTATTGATCCTCCTCCACCTGAGCCTTCATCTTCTAGGAAGAGGCCTTCACAAGGATGGAAACTACATCAGATGGATGTTAAGACCACGTTCTTTCATGGTTCGATCAAAGAAGAGGTCTATGTGTAGCAACCCGAAGGATTTGAGATTTATGATTGAAAATCTCATGTGTGCAAGTTGAAGAAGGCCCTCTATGGGTTGAAGCAAGTAGCCCAAGCATGGTATGAGAGGATCGATAGATACTTGATGAAGCTGGGATTCACAAGGAGTGAAGTCGATCCCAACCTTTACTTTAAGGTTGAAGATGACAAACCTCTCATACTCGTACTGTATGTTGACTACCTATTTCTAATAGGTGCAGACCCTCTCATTCACAAATGTAAGAGGGACTTGGCTTCTGAGTTTGAAATGGAGGACCTAGGACTGATGCACTATTTCCTAGGACTTGAAGTCTGCAGAAGCCAGGAGAGATTTTCCTATCTCAATAAAAATTTATGGTGAAGATATTTGAAAGATTCGGTATGGTAAACTGCAAGCCTATAACTACCCCAATGGAGCTTGACTTCAAGAAGTTAAACGGTAGTGCTATTGGACCTGTCTTATGAAATGCCACCGAGTATCATCAACTCGTCAGAGCATTGATGTTCTTAGTGAACTCCCGTCCAGATATATGCTTTGCAATCAACACGTTAAGTCAACATATGGTTGAACCTCACCACATACATTGGATTGGTGCCAAGAATATTTTGAGATACCTTCATGGCACAATCACTCATGGGTTAAGATACACTGCCAGAGATGTGAGACTACTTGGATATACTGATGCGGATTGGGCAGGCAATGTGGTGGACCATAAGAGCACTTCTGGGTGTTGTTTCTCCTTGGGATCTGCTTCAATATCATGGATGAGTAGGAAGCAGAAGTCAATGGTTTTGAGCACCACCGAGGCAAAGTACATTGCTGCTAGCATGGCCACCTGTGAGGTAGTCTGGTTATAAAAGCTCTTCAGTGAGCTGTTTGGATTTACACTGGATACCACCATGATCTTGTGTGACAATCAAAGCGGGATTCATTTATTAGAGAATCTTGTATTTCATGATCGCTCCAAGCATATCAATATCAAGTACCACTATATTCGAGATATGGTGCAGCAGGGAGCTACACAGCTCCAACATATCGGTACAAATGAACAGGTCGTCGACATTTTGACAAAGCCCCTAGGAAAGGACAAATTCTTGACTTTCCGAGAACGACTTGATGTCATTCAGAGACCCTCTAATGAGGGTCAAGTATGATGTATTGAGCTCTGGGAGCTCCATGGGGGTGCGGGGTACTTCTTGGAGTGACATATGACCACAGGGTGACTCATCATCCCCTGTTGGTGCACTTTGTACAAGATAAAAGGTTCAACCTTCCCTTGTGACACCCCGTGGCATAGGATGATTAATTCTCCTGTGGGCGTGGATGATTTGTTCTCAGTGGTGACTATGGAACAAGATGATTAGTTCTCCTATGGGCTAGGATGATTCATTCTCCGTGGCATCCACTGGATAGGATGATTCGCTCTCTTGTGGACAGGATGATTCTCTCTCCTGTGGACAGGATGATTTGCTCTCCTATGGACAGGATGATTTGCTCTCTTGTGGACAAGATGATTCGCTCTCTTGTGGGACAGGATGATTCGCTCTCCTGTGGACAGGATGATTCGCTCTCCTGTGGACAGGATGATTCGATCTCTTGTGGACAGGATGATTCGATCTCCTGTGGACAAGATGATTCGCTCTCTTGTGGGACAGGATGATTCGCTCTCCTGTGGACAGGATGATTCGCTCTCTTGTGGATAAGATGATTCGCTCTCTTGTGGGACAGGACGATTCACTCTCCTATGGACATGATGATTAGTTCTCCTGTCGAGGCATCCTACCCATGCAGTCTGGGACTCATGGGAAGTAGCTCTCATCTAATCAATGAGCAGGGAAATGAGGATAGGGACCATAGTAGTACCGATGGATGCATCGTTGTATCTATCGTACTCCCTATGCTAGGATGACCTTCATTGAACTGGGATCAATGATACTGATCTGGGACCATTGAGAGTGGTATACACTCTGAGACTGACTTCAGGTCAGTGGAGGATGGTATGATACATCCTCGATCATTTCTTCTTCTTCATAGTTCGAGCAGAGCAGAGTAGAGCATAGCAAGGCAGAGCAGAGTAGAACATAGCAAGGCATAGCTTAGCATAGCAAGGAAAAGTAGAGCAGAGTAGAGCAGAGCAGGGGTCAAGCTGTTCAGGGCAGTGCATTTGATGGATGAATAGTAGCGACGATCAGACGAATTGCAGATGGAGTTCTCCCTAGTTGACAAGGAGTGTTAAAATTGGCAACTAGGGACAAACTCCATGAGGATCACCTTATTCATGGCTGATAATATTTTATCTATATTCCTCTCGTCGATAGGTGTAGGATTGATCTAAATATCATCCGATTCCGATAAGTATTTATGGAGATATGAATTTATTTTGATTATGGACAAATTGTCAAAGTCGACTAGCAACTTATGTAGGCTCAGAGCCCAACAGACACATCTATTCATCATCAACGTTTGCATATAAATACAGGATGTCTCCTTCTCATTTGGACACACACTTCTCATCCATCTCTCTCCCTCTTCTGTGCAAAAAAGAGTCTCTCTCTCTCTCTCCTGTGCAAATAGGTTTCTCTCTCACACGTGAGAAGGAAGGACACAGTTTTCTAAGGGTTTACAAACTATAGATTGGAACTTTGACCAGCGCTGACCAGAATTCTCTCTCTCTTGACTGCGCAATAGGTGAAGCTAACTCTCCTTGGAAATCCGCAATTTTTGGCACAGGAATCAAGGTGATCTGACCTCCGGTTTGAAAGATAATGACTGTCCTAGTTTAAGGCTAATGCCGATGATGCTGATGCCGATGATGTTGATGCCGTTGATGCCGATGATACTGATGTCGATGATGCTGATGTCAATGATACTGATTTCATTGATACCGATGATGTTGATGCCGATGATGCTGATGCCGCTGATGCCGATGATACTAATGCCGATGATGCTGAAGCCGATGATACTGATGTCGCTGATGCCGATGATGCTAATGCTGATGATACTGATGTTGATGATCTTGATACCACTGATTCTGATGTCGTTGATCTAGGGTTTGTTGCTACTAATATAAATCGGATTTTTGTACTATTTCTCTCTGTTGAATTATTGAAGATAAAAGAAGATTTTATCAAAAGGTTTCCCCATATTGGGGTTTGTCCTTGGCTAGCCGCCACATTTTGTGCCTCTTCTCTTGGCTTGTTTTCAGTCGATTTTTTATTGTTCTATCTGCACTTTATTTATGTACATGTGATTGCTAATCTGTGGATAATAATAAGAAAGATAAGTAAACTGCTTTAAGCACAGAACATACCATAATGTAACATAGACTCATAGTCTTAATGAGTAAACCACTTCAAGATGTTGAGACAAGATACACAATCACTGAAAAATAAGCTTATGCCCTTGTCAAGTCTCTCAAGTATTTTAGAGGGTATGTGGGGTACAACAAAATATATGCATATGTCCCCTACCCTGTAAGAGATGTGTTATCAAAAATTGATTACCTTGGATCTAGAGGGAAGTGGGTAACCAAAATATAAGAATATGACCTTAACATTTGTCCCAATAAAATCATCAAAGGTCAAGGTTTGTCTGAGATGTTGACTAAAAACAATAATGAAGCCATTAAATAAGGGGAAGAGAAGGAATGTGCCACTTCTATTGAAATTGAAAGTGATGATTGGTATATTGACATCATTTACTATTTACGCAATCTATCAGTCCCTCCTCACCTCACTGATCATAAAAGAAGAGCCCTGAGATTGAAGGTGTCTAAGTTTTGTTTAATCCAAGATGGCCTTGGTTGGATGAGCCCTTATGGAGTAATCCTTCGATGTGTTAATAAGGAATAATCTGAAAAACTAATCAAATAATTCCAAGCTAGTTTTTATGGAGGACATTATGCCGTTAGAACCACTACTCATAAGATCCTGAGGGTTGGATACTATTGGCCCACCATCTTCACTGACACATTTAACTTTGTAAAAATATGCCAACCATGCCAATTGTTTGTTGGAAAACAACAACTTGCTGCCATGCCTTTAAGAAATCTTGTTGTGGATGCACCCTTCCATCAATGGGGCTTGGATTTTATTGGTGAATTCAAGTATAACTCAAGCCATGGGTACAGGTGGATTCTCATGGCTACTGACTATTTCACAAAATGGGATGAGGCTATACCAACTAAGAAAGCAACTGATCAGGTAGTTATGGACTTCCTTGAGGAAAATTATTACTAGGTTTAGTGTCCCCGCCAAGATTGTTACTGAAAATGCTAAGACATTTGACTCCATGGATTTAACATCCTTGTGCAATACATATGGTATAATATTGTCACATTTGTCTAACTATTATCCTTAAGGAAACGACCAAGCCAAGTCAAGCAATAAGAACCTCATAAAGATAATCAAACAAACTATTTGATAGCATAAGAGGGATTGGCACGGTAAGATTAAGTATGCTCTATAGGCCGACCAAACAACTATGAAGGCATTGACCGGGTTTAGTCCATTTCAATTAGTCTATGGTTCTAAGGCCAAATTACATATCCAACTCCTGTTGCCCACCCTAGAATGCCGAAAAGCTCTCCCCAACCAGCTAGATGCCATACAAGCTTGTATTGATCAAATTATTGAGGTCGGTGAAAATATAAGGAAAGCCCTTGTTCGACTAGGTTGCAGCCATGATAAAATGAAATCTTCTTTTACTAAATACGTTTTAAATAAATCCTTCAAACCCGATGACCTTGTGCATTTGTGGGATAAGAGGAGAGAAAATCTCGACATGCATAAAAAATGGGACAACCTTTGGATAGGGCCATACATGGTAGTTGATATAGAAGGCATAAAATCTTACCATCTAGAGAGTCTTAATGGGGAGTCCATTCCTCTTCCTGTGAATGGGAAAGTCCTTGAAGAGTATTACCTTGAAGGCACTTGACATTGCATTATATGCATGATAGAGTATGATGCATTGCATGCTCATTTTCTCATTAGAACTAGCATCATATGATATTTTCATGATAGATTAGTTGCATTTAGATTAAATTTTCATTTTACTTTCTTGTCGATTTTTATGGCCTAATACTAAGCATGAGTGATCATAAGACACCACAAAAACATGTTGCCCCATGTGATTGTTCTTTGATATGTGTTGGTAGCAGAGTAGCTTCCTGCACCTCTTTGAGAGCTCATGTCCCAATTGGAGCCAGATGTTAGCCACCACCTATGGGTAGTGTATATAGAGAAATGTTTTCTCCTAGATGGTCCTCAGTTGGTAGTTAGCAACCCCTTGCAACCACCAAATATCTCAATCTACCATTGTCTTTGCCACCTGAGCTAGCCATGTGTTCCCTCACCCACTTGTTATAATTGCATGTTTGAAGGTGGGCCTCCCAACCTTGGAGGTATGGCTTTTCATTGGTATGTTTGAGCAATTTTCCTTACTTGTCATGGGAACTTCTGGGCATGGATTGGTGGGGGGATTCAATGAAAAGAGTGTGTAAGGTTCTGTTGACCACTCCATGTCAACTACCCTATAGTAGTACACATTTTCACATAGAAATTCCATCATGCTCAAGCATTCAGATTATCTTGGATTCATCATCATCAGTCGTCAATTTGTCAGAGTTTTAAACCCATTCTGCAAAGGTTTTAATGTAAACGATGCTAGTAAGACCATATATGTGTAACAACCTAGATAAGGCTACTATTTTGGTGATGATTTTCACCCTAGGATGTTTTTCATCTCACTGATTCATCTGTGTTTCTAATCATGGATGGTCGACAAAGGTTTTTCCTCTAGCCTCACCCCAAAAATAGGGTGGAATTTGTTGTCAAGATCTTAGGTGAGTCCTAGTGTTCTAGTTGAGTCTTTTGTAAAAGTGATTTGAGAATAATTTAAGCTAATTGGCTAAATTATTTTATTACAAATCACCTAGTCTACAGGATCATATTGAGTCGCAGAGTTGGGTATTATATTGATAGTCTATAACGAACAAGTGTTCCCCTTTTGAGGGTTGAAATTGTAATATCTTGATGTAAAAAGATATTTTGGTGCATGGTCCCTCATATTTAGACACCATGGCTAAAATATTTAAGGGTGGAAAAATTTATTAATATCTAGTCTTGATGATGAACCACACTAGCTGGTTCATAATGTGTCGGCAAAATTTTCTCCTGTGTGATTTCTACCGAAAAGATTCTTGTTAATATCCTTTAGTGTCAATTAATTAATTTTTCTAGCCAAAATAAGTTAAAATCCTAAGCGAGAAAATTAATTAATTTTGTGTCAAAAATTGTTATTGTTTATTTTCAGTTTTATGGCACAAAATGATAAAACTATTAGGTAGAAAATGGTCACAAAATAAAAATGAGAAAAAATAAATTCTCTGCAAATGAAAAATATTAAAAAAGGGAATGTGAAATTTCCAAGAAGGGAATCTCCACAAATCAAGCAAGCAAAAGTTCAAGAAAATATTTTTGGTCTAGAAAATAGGAATTGAAAAAAAAAAAAATTCGATTTTTTGATAAAAATTGAATTTGTGGTCCACGTTGGTTAAGTGAATGGGGATTTTTCGAAAAAACAAAAAAATAACAAAAAAAACAAAAACAAAACAAAAAACAAAAAGCAAAACAAAACAAAAAACAAAAAACAAAAACAAAAACAAAAATTGGATCAAGAAAAAGGGCATCATCAAGGAATTCAATTTTTTTCTCAAGCAATCAACAGTGGAGATTATTTTGACATGGATCAAACATTTAATTTGCCAAGGTCACATTAAATTTGTGCACTTTCATAGGTATAGTCGTTTTTCACTTGGAAGAGTATCTAGAGCTCTCGTTTTTTCTATATAAGGAAGCATATTGTTGGAAACAACAACAAGAAATGCTAAAAATAGAAATGCTATAAATAGCATCTCAGATACCAGTGTTGGACATAGCAACAAGGAATGAAAAATTGAAGTGCTAAAAATAGCATTGCTATAAATAGTATTTCGAGATAGATTCCAATTTTAGTTACTCCCTGAACTAAAATTGAGAAGTAAAATTTGAATTTGATCTTAGCAGCTGTTTGTAAAATAATTAATTAATTCATCTTGAGTTAATTAGTTGTAGGAAATCAAACATGAAGGCTATGTGAGGACATGCAACAATTATCCCATTGATTGAGGAATTTATCCCTTATTTAAAGAGATAAGGATGAGTTGTAATTAGTTAGCTCAGTTAACTGAGTTAAGTCCAGTTAGATTAGTTCAAATAGTTTGTTGAACTGATTGTGAGTTTAGTTAGTTAACGCATGCATGTATGTAACTGTTGCACTTCAGATAACTGAATATTCTATCATAAATATCTCATGCATGTCAGTTCAGTCAGAGACCTAGTTGAGATCAGAGGAAGGGACAGTGTACTATCAGTTGGAGGAATTTTCCTATATAGGAAACTCATCCATGCAGAAGGAATTATCTCCTTCAGGATTGTGCAGTTAGTTCAGAGGTCAATGTTGTGCGTGAGGTGAGAATAAAACAGGTTGTAGCTGGAGGACCCATGAGAAACTGCGCAAGGAAATAGGAGGCTTGGAGGACTGAAGGAATGGATATGTGTTGTCTATTCTGTCTATGTGCAGCAATGAGGGATTTTACTAAGAGTTGGATAGCTTGTGAGCTAAATCTTTGTGTAATCCTGAGATATTTCCACTTGTATGATAATACAGATAGCGGGGTTTTTAGCTGAGGCTTTCCCCAAAGTATTCTTCTGTGTTCATGTGTGATTGATTTCTCATTCTCTGTTATATGTGTTCTATTTGATCTTGCTCATAATCGATTAAGCTTCTGCAAGTTTGTTTGTAGAAGTAGATCAAGTATTTTTCTTTAGTATATTTCATTATCAGGTGATCTACAGTGGGAAATTCTACATGTTATCAGAGCAAAGGTGGTCAAAGCGAAGAACAGTATACAAAGAAGGGAGAAGTTCGAAGTTTCAAGTTCCTGATTATAGAATTTGAATTCTTATCACATCTCAAATTTCCCCAATGGCGTTCAACGGTTGACTCGAGTATGCCCTTAATGGCAGATCGAATTATATAGCCTGGAAGGATCGCATGGAAGCAATATTAGAGGACAATGGTCTAAAGGACTTCATTGATCAAAAAGTCCCCAAGCCGGCAGCAGCTAATGCTACAGAATTGGTGGAATGGAAGAAATGTGTGGCTAGAGCGAGGAGAATCCTTCTGGAGGGAGTTCGAGACCACATAATCTTGAGTCTCCATGGGAAGGAGACACCATTTTCAATGTGGAAAACATTGAAAGATCTATATTAGAACAGCAGCGATCAGAGGAAGCTGGCGCTAAAAGACAAGCTTCGAAAAATCAAATGTGAAAAGGGCGACACGGTCTCTACATATCTGAACAAGCTCACCACTTGCAGGGATGAGCTTGGAAGCATAGGGATCACAACAGTCGATGATGACATGGTGAGTCTTGCTCTCCTCGATCTTCCTAAGAGCTGGCATAGCTACCAAGACTCGGTAAATGGAAGAGAGAAACTGCTAGATTGGAAACGACTTTGGTCAGATCTGATGCAGGAGGAGATAAGAAGAAGAACCAGAGATGGTTCTTCATCCAAGGAGGATGAAGAAAATTGCGCCTTAGCTAGTAAGGCAAAGAAAGGGAAGGAGAAGGATTCTCATCCCAAATCGAGTTCTTCCCATGTTGGGAAGAAGTTTGACAAATCGAAAGTGCGATGCTTTCATTGTTACGAGGTGGGCCATTTTGCAACAAATTTTCCATTGAAGAAATCCAAGATGGGATCCAAGGAAGGATCCGAAGGTGAGGCATTGGCCTCAAAGTTCGAGTTGGATTTCACCCTATTCGCATGCATGGTTTCATCCATGGTGGGATGTGGTTTGTTTCTTGACAATGGAGCTTCATTCCACATGACCGATGATAAGAGTTTGTTCAGTACCTTGGAGGAGAAAGATCTCCAGATACTCAAAGCGATGGGTAATGATGAAAAGTATAATGTCTCAAGAGTAGGCACAATTTTTTCAGAGGGAGCATGGAGCTCACATTACCTTGATTGATGTGAAGTATGTGTCAGGACTGAAGAAAAAAAACTTGGTATCGATCGCAACGCTGGAAGACAAAGGCTATGATGTAGTCTTCAATAAGGGAAAGGTTTTCCTTAGACACATCACCACGAGACAGGTGAAGCAGATCGGTTCACGAGTCAAGAACTTGTATGCACTTGAGGTACAAGATGCATGCAAAGCCTTGAAGAGCAAGGCAGCTGTTAAAGACTTGGTGGTTGAGAGGGAGAGTAAATTACCTCTCAACATGCAACACCAGAAGAAGTCTCAGACAATTGTGGAGGAGCCACAATTGGTGAAGCAGCTTCAGGAGGTTGTGGAGCAGCCACAACTAGAGAAGCTGAGAGGAGATCGAGTGGAGGCATCCACTCATTCTGAGACCTCCAGTAGGGGGAAATTTCGATCCAAGTGGGTAGAGGGATTACATGCACCGATACCTCCAGGTCGGAGGTGGGGCGATGTGGAGTGACAGTCCCAAGAAGGCTGGAATAGGGGTAGGATCATTTAGGTACCCAGCCTCTTTGATTAGACCTTGCTACGGGAGCCCCGATGAGGAGTAGCAGGACTGGTTGAGTGGGTAGAGACAGATGCAGATGGAGCGACAGAGAGATCTACAGTGCAGGAATCCCAAGATAGTGCAGAGCTAACATGCTACAACAATGCGAGAGGCACAGGAGTGTTGCACCAGTGCAGGATGGCATAGAGAGGTGTGCAACAGTGCGAGATGCATGGAGTGTTGCAGTAGCTTAGAGGTCACAGAGGGAGCACTTGTCAGCGGTAGAGGAAGCTTCAGCATTAGAGGGTGTTTCTAGCCCAACAGGGAGGTCATTTGGGAGATTTTTTTGTTTCTAGAGTTGTTGGAGCAACAACACTTGGGAGAAGTGTTGTATGCAAAACATTCCAAAGGTTCAGGATCGGGTTCGAGTTGAATGCCTTTCTTGTTGAGAGGGAGTGTTGGAAATAATAACAAGAAATGCTAAAATTAGAAATGTTATAAATAACATCTTAGGTACCAGTGTTGGACATAGCGACAAGGAATGAAAAATGGAAGTGCTAAAAATAGCATTGCTATAAATAGTATTTCAGGATAGATTCCAATTTTAGTTAGTCCCTGAACTAAAATTGAGAATTAAAATTCGAATTTGATCTTAGTTGCTATTTGTAAAATAATTAATTAATTCATCTTGAGTTAATTAGTTGTAGGAAATCAAACATGAAGTCTATGTGAGGACATGCAACAGTTATCCCATTGATTGAGGAATTTATCCCATAGTTAAAAAGATAAGGATGAGTTGTAATTAGTTAGCTTAGTTAACTGAGTTAAGTCCAGTTAGATTAGTTCAAATAGTTTGTTGAACTGATTGTGAGTTCAGTTAGTTAATGCATGCATGCATGTAACTGCTGCACTTCAGATAACTGAATATTCTCTCATAAATAACTCATGCATGTCAGTTCAGTCAGAGACCCAGTTGAGATCAGAGGAAGGGACAATGTACTATCAGTTGGAGGAATTTTCCTATATAGGAAACTCATCCATGCAGAAGGAATTATCTCCTTCAGGATTCCGCAGTTAGTTCAGAGGTCAATGTTGTGTTTGAGGTGAGAATCACATAGATTGCAGTTGGAGGACCCAGGAGAAACTGCGTAAGGAAATAGGAGTCTTGGAGGACTGAAGGAAGGCATATGTGTTGTCTATTCTGTCTATGAGCAGCAGTGACGGATTGTACTGAGAGCTGGATAGCTTGTGAGCTAAAGCTTTGTAATCCTGAGATATTTCCACTTGTATGATAATACAGATAGCGGGGTTTTTAGCTGAGGCTTTCCCTAGAGTATTCTTCTGTGTTCATGTGTGATTGATTTCTCATTCTCTGTTATATGTGTTCTATTTGATCTTGCTCATAATCAATTAAGCTTCCGCAAGTTTGTTTGCAGAAGGAGATCAAGTATTTTGCTTTAGTATGTTGCATTATCAGGTGATCGACAGTGGGAAATTATACACATATGTTCCTCATTGTAAAAAGCATATGATCTTTGGACATTGTACTGGCTTTGAAGCTCTGTAATTTTTCTTGGGCAAATAAAGTAAATACTTTGGGGTTATAGTATAGTACTTCTTAATTTATTATGGCAATGTGTATCATCATGTGCCTATAATTTCTACAGTTTCATTATTTTTGTTATATTCATTAGCCATCTGGATCTAGTGGTTTCTTGTTTGTACCTCTATTTCGATTGGGGAATCATAGTTGATTAGGTGAGTTCTTGTTTGAAACGCTAGAGCTCTTTCTCTATGTGCTAGCTGATCCCTATGAATCTAGCATAATCCTTCAAAGTTTTGTAGAAATTTTTTTGTGAGCATGTATCAAGGACTTGGGGAAATTCTTGCTTGAATCGACCAAGTAATTGAGCTAGGCATCTAGGGAAATTCTTGCTTGTACCACCCATTTACTTAGCACATAATGACTGGGAACTCTTGGTGGATATCCTAGGGGCTTAATCATTAGTAAAATTAGAGTTTTATTACCTCTTACTTTATTAAAGATCATTTATTTTAAAAATTATATTTCAAATTTTCAACTAATTGAGCTTTAAAAAATCTATTTGCTATTTTATCTGATCCATGGGCGGAGGAGTCCTCATACCCATAGATTAGATTTGTAAATATTTATGAAAAATATTTTGTAAACATTTTATTTTAAAATTGTATACCTTTTCAATATTTTGTTTTAAACATATTTTGAAAATACTTAATTTTTTTTTGGAATTTGTAAATAATATATATATATATATATATATATATATATATTAAAACTTTGTAAATAATATTTAAATAATTTAATTGGTAAATAATATTTGTAAATGTTTTATTCTTATTTATTTATAAAATTTTGTAAATATTTATATGCTAACCCTTTTGTATATAGCCCTAGTAGATATTTTATTTATCTTGTGTACATATTTTGGGTTTATAAAATTATTTATGAATTAATTGTAAATATTTTTCTATTTTTGTTTTATTTTAAATTTGTAATATATCTTGTATTTATTTCTCTCTAACATTGTACGTATTTCATCCATTTGATCGAAATTAACTTCTTGGCCTAGACAACTAGGCCTTAGGAGGATAGTGAAAATTTTATTGAGCTATTTAGCAATTTTTCTGAAGATCGCTAAGGTTTTGAAGGCTGGTTTGCTTAAGACTGAAATTTTTTTCCAAGGGTTTTGCCTCTTTGCAAATTTTCCTAAGGATTTCACTTGGGTTTTGAGCTTCATTTCTCTTTATTTCTTGTCTTCTAAACTTAGATGTTGTTTTGGAAGGTTCGTCCTTGGTAGCGACTAATCACTTGTTTATAGGGTTCCTGAAAGGCTTGTATAAACAAATTATTTTTTTTAGCCAAGATCTGGTTGAAGGACAACCGCTAGGGTTTAAACTGTTATCTTCACTTCAAAATCTAATATTTGCAAGGGTTTGAGCTTAAACTAAATAAATAAATATATATATATATATATATATATATATATATATATATATATATATAGATATATATATATATATAATTTTTATTTTTATTTTCTTTAGTCTCTCATCAAAATCTAATGCTTGTGTTTTCCTTTTTGTAGAGGTATTTTATTTTAAAATTCTAGGCATAAAATTCTTCATATAATTTGCAACTTTTTTTTAGGAATCTGTTAGTATTGAGGAATTTATCTCACCAATTTGTGCCATGATTTTGTGACTCGGAAATTTTAATTTGCATAGCTTATTGAGGGTCACAATTTTATATTTGATTTCATAACTAGATGCCAAATTTTCTCTAGTCTCATCCTTTGCCTCAACTTTATATTATCTAATCTTTGTCAAATTTATTTTCTGAAGGTTTCTTAGAAAATTTTTGGGAAGCCGTTGGGAATCGAGCCTTCAAATTTAAATCATTTTAACCCTTGATCAAGTCTTAGTCACAATCGAATTATTTATAAAATTTCATTGATTGTTTTCAGTTAATTTGACATACAATTATTTGCTCTAACCCTTGTTTTCTTAATAGGATAAAATGAGGCCTAGTTTCATTTTGGCATGAGCGTTAAGCCCATATGTTTCACTTAGTGCAAATCTTTTGATTATGGAAGAAGGTCACAAACTTTTAGGGCTAATTTTGGGTCTTGAAGTGAAGTTTTTTGTAGAATTTGAGAAGACATATAGCACTGATATCAAGCACTATACTTTGCAGCATGGAAATCATTTATTTTGGGACTGTTCAACTAAAAAATTCTTTATGTCCAGGAACCTTATCCTTGCTACCACTGATTGGAGGGTTGAAAGCACTTTCATCACTACTATAAGAGTATCTTCCACTGAAGTTTTCAGGCCATCCTTTGGTAGAAAATTATCAATTACCCTGAAACTAAGGATTGTACAGTCACATATCAGATCTTAGAAGTCTGATATATATTGTAGAGGTCTGATCTTGATGCTACATTGGTATCTCAGTGGTTCGAAACATTACTTCTAACACTAAAATGGGGTCTCGAGCTTTATTTTTAGTCCTTGTACTTTTGGTAATTCATTGTGACTCATATGGTGGACTAATCTCATTAAAACAAAGGTATGATATATAATAGCTACATCAGTTCAGTCCTTTGTTGAAAGTGGCTCATTTTGAAATCTGATGCATTCATTGGCATAGGAAACCTAATTTTTAGGCTAACTTCCCTTGCAACACTATTTATCTTCTAACTTGAAATTACTCTCATTGTTATGCAAGTTTATAATTCATTGAGCATTGTTCAAGGCACTGGTCTCTTAACTATTAAATCTTGGAGTGCCTTAAGAATATAATCTAATCAAGATCAGGCTAATACATTGCTTATTAATCACACTTGCAAATTAATAGTAATCAAGTTCACAAGATAACTAAGTGTGTCTCCTAGGCTTGTTATTCCAACAAGTTTCCCCTCTTCCATTTACTTTTAGGGACTACCCCCCTTGACTTAGCTAGGAGAGTCTAAACAGAGTGAGTAGGGATCAAAATGACAACTCCTACTCTGAGCGTTTCACCTTTGGTGTACACTTTAGGCGACTACAATTTTTAGTGCCATTTTCAGGGACAAATTTATTGGACCTTGGCTTTGTGACATTCATCTTAATCATTTTTTCAACCTTTCATGATTTCTTATCCCATCAACGTCACATTTTCTGGTGCCATTTTATTTCTTCATATTTTCATCACCTTATCTTTTTCCTCTCACTAATCCTTTCATATTCTCTATCGACACCTTTAGCACATGGGCATTTTGATTGGTTTCTTGTTTGGGTGGAGAATCCACTCATTCATCCATTATTTCTCAGACAAAAAGCCCTCCCTGATATCCATCTACTTCTCCCTGACTAACCTTTTGGTTTTTTCCTTTTGGATCTTGGATCTAGATTCATGTTCAAGTGGTGACTCCACTTCTTTCATTTCTTACAAGAATCTTTGCTAGAAGCTCGCCTCTTGTGCATCTCTTGATTTCCTTGAACAAGGATCTCTCTCCCTAGCATCCATTTGGCCTTTAAGCAATTCATCATGGATGACTTGCAGAGAGCTTCGCATGATTATCCTTATGAAGTTGGTGAAATCATTGATGAATTTCCTCCTTTTCAAGGTGAAAATGCTTTTATTGCCGAGACTCACCTTCTGAATTTCAGCCTATGTATAAGCAAGTGTCGCCCATATTCTAACCATGAAGATGAAGATTTTTGTTCTCACCTTATATGGAGATACCTTAGATTGGTTTACTGAGTTTCTTGATAACACTTTTGATTCTTTACAATAAATCATTTACTCTTTTGAAGATAAATATGGAGATAAGAGAAATGTCAAAGTGAAAGTAGAAGTAAAGGAAACTAAGGAAGTTGAAAATGATCTTATCAAGCAGTTAACTCAAATGGTTAAGGATATGCAACTAAATCAAGCACATGTAATCAAGAACATGGAAGTCAACCAAGCTCAACTTATTAAGAATATGGAACTTAACCAAGCTAGATTAACAATAGATCATGCTATGGAAATGGGTTCTATGCAGAACAGGTTGTTGGCTATAGAAGAAAAACATGTTGAGGAAATGAAGATCATGGAAGTTAATCACTATAATCAGATAACCACCATGCATAATCATTTGATCACCATGGAAGCAAATCATGAGAAAGAAATGAGTGATATTCAAGTAAATCATAACACAATGATAAAGGACATGGAAACTGGTCATATATCTCTTCAGAGCAGGTTGTTGGCCATGGAGGAAAAGCAAGTACAATTAATAAAAGCTATGGAATCAAGTCATGCAAAGGAAATCAATGCTATGAAAATTAAGCATTCTAATCAAATGACTGCTATTTAGAATAAGTTGGACAAAATGGAAAGATCACATATATAGAAGTTCCAACCCAAGTTAGATAATAAAGAGTTGTCAACAGATCATAACCCTCCTTGTTTTCTGAAGCAAGCTCCATCCTATTATGAGGAGGTAATTTATTCCAATGAAAAGTGGCTAATTGGAGGCGATCTGGATAAAAGGGAAACTAAATGAAATCAGGTTAATACATATAAGTTTAATATGTCACCCTTGGTAGAACATATTTAGAATGAAGAGAGACATGTCCCGAATATCTTAGATACTTCAAATTTTTCATCTGAAAATTTTCAAGATCAAGTAGAATGTGCTACATCATTAGCATCACAACCCACCACAAAGAAAATTATGAATCAGAAGAAAAAAAGGAAAGAGGTTTGACAAGTCTGATGTCCATATACAACACAACATTGGGATAAGTCAGAGTCCTAAAATGATTAGGATTGCACATGGCACATCTAAGAAACAACCTATGGATATGCCAAAGTGTAGGGAGATACTCAAGAAGGACTTCATTGAACACATATGATGCCATAGGAAATCCTCTGTATTGTATTTCTAACAATGCTCCTTATTATTTCTATTGTTAGAGTGGTTTTCATATATTAAGTTTCACTTTTGTCTTTAGGTTAGATTTATGTTTCAAAGCTTTTTTTCATCTACTTAATGTTATATGATGATTTTTGGATTATATTCAGTTCGACGCTACTTATATGAAATTATGTGTTGCTTAGGTGCAGATTCTAGATTCTCACATTCCTTTAGTGAAGCAACATGTCCCCAAGTAGAGCTAGATGTTGACCACTCCGTGTCAACTACCCTATAGCAATACACATTTTCGCAAGGGAATTCCATCATGCTCGAGCATTCAGATTATCTTGGATTCATCATCATCAGTCGTTAGTTTGTTAGAGTTGTAAACCCATTATGCAAAGGTTTTAATGTAAATGACGCTAGTAAGACCATATGAGTGTAACAATCTAGGTAAGCCTACTATTTTGGTGACAATTTTCACCCTAGGAGGATTTCGTCTCACTGATTCATCTGTGTAATTAAACATGGATGATCGACAAAGTTTTTCCCTCCAGCCTCACCCCAAAGCTAGGGTGGAATTTGTCGTCAAGATCTTAGATGAGTCTTAGTGTTCTAGTCGAGCCTTTTGTAAAAGTGATTTGGGAACAATTTAAGCTAATTGGCTAAATTATTTTATTACAAATCACTTTGTATACTCGATTATATTGAATCACAAAACTGAGTATTATATTAAGGGTCTATAACGAAAGGGTTTTTCCCCTTTGAGGGTTGAAATTATAGTATATTGATGTAAAAATATATTTTGGTGCATGGTCCCTCATATTTAGACACCATGGCTAAAATATTTAAGTGTGGAAAAAATTATTAATACCTTTTAGTGTCAATTAATTAATTTTTTTGGTCAAAATCAATTAAAATCCTAAGCCAAAAAATTAATTAATTTTGAGTCCAAAATGATTATTTTTTATTTTAAATCGACAAAAATATTAGCCAGAAAATGGTCAGAAAATAAAAATGAGAAAAAATAAATTCTCCCTAAAAGAAAAATATTAAAAAAGGGAATGTGCACTTTCCAAGAAGGGAATATCCACAAATCAAACAACAAAAATTCAATAAAATATTTTTGGTCTAGAAAATAGGAAATAATTCCCATAAAAATCAATTTTTTAATAAAATTTGAATTTATGGTCCAAGTTGGTTAAGCGAATGGGGATTTTTCAAGGATAAAAAGTCGGAAAAAATATTTTTTAGACCAAGAAAAAGACATCATCAAGGAATTCAATTTTTTTCTGAAGCAATCAATAGTGGAGATTATTCGACATGGATCAAGCATTTAATCCGCCAAGATCAAGTCAAATTTGTGCACCTTCATAGATCTAGCCATTTTTCATTTGGAAGAGTCTCTAGAGCTCTCATTTTTTCTATATAAGGAAGCATATGCTCCTCATTGTAAAACATCTGATCTTTGGAGAATGTACTGGTTTTGAAGCTTTGTAATTTTTCTTGTGAAAATAAAGTAAAGACATTGGGGTTATAATACGATGTTCTTCTTAGTTATTATGTTAATGTGTATCATCATGTGCTTATAATTTCTACAGTTGCATTATTTTTGTTATATTCATTAGCCATCTGGATTTAGTGGTTACTTGTTTGTACCTCTATTTGGATTGGGGAATAATAGTTTATTAGGTAGATCTGGTGGGCTCTTGTTTGAAATGCTAGAGCTCATTCTCTCTGTGCTCGTTGATCCCCGTGAATCTAACATAATCCTTCGAAGTTTTGTAGAGATATTTTTGTGAACAGATATCGAGGACTTGGGGAAATTCTTGCTTGAAACAACCAAGCAATCGAACTAGGCATTTGGGGAAGTTCTTGCTTGAACCATAATGACTGGGAACTCGTGGTGGATATCCTAGGGGCTTGACCATTCGTAAAAATTTTAAAAAGAGTTTTATTACCTCTTACTCTAAGATCATTTTTTTAAAAAATTATATTTCAAATTTTTAACTTATTAAGCTTTAAAAGATCTATTTGTTATTTCTAGAGCTACTTTATCTGATCCATGAGAGGAGTTGTCCTCATGCCCATAGATTAGACTTATAAATATTTATGAAAAATATTCTATAAATATTTTATTTTAAAATTGTATACATTTTCAATATTTTGTTTCAAACATATTTTAAAAATACTTGTAAAACCTTGTAAATAATATATATACATATATTTGAAATTTGAATATTTGTTGCAATATTGACCTTCCTAATCTTTCAGGTTGTCAAAATTACAGTGAGCTCAGGAGGCTTCTCTCCAAGTTTTTTGAGCATAGGAATAAAATATTGAATCAAACTAAATAATTCATTTATTTAGGTCCAATAGACCAAAGTTTGGACTCAGTGGACATTAACCACCACCACCATCATCATAAAAACTTTGTAAACAATATTTAAATTATTTTATTAGTAAATAATACTTATAAATATTATATTCTTATTTACTTATTAAATTTTGTAAATATTTATATGCTAACCCTTTTGTATATAACCCTAGTATATATTTTATTTTAAATTGGTAATATATCTCGTATATATTTCGCTCTAACATTCTCTTATTTTATCCATTTGATAGTTAACTTCTTGGCCTAGACAAATAGGGCTTAGGAAGATAGAGGAAATTTTATTGAGCTATCTAGCAATTTTTCTGAAGACTGCAAAGGCTTTGAAAGTTGGTTTGCTTCAAGACTGGAATTCTTCTCCAAGAGTTTTGCCTACCACAGGATTTTTCAAATTTTCCGAAGGCTTTCGCTTGGGTTTTGAGCTTCATTTCTCTTCAATTCTTGTCTCCTAAAGTTAGATATTGTTTTGGAAGGTTTGTTTTTTGCAACGAATAATCACTTGTTTACAGGTTTTTTATAAACAATATTTTTTTGAGGCCTGGTTGAAGGCTAGCCGCTAGGGTTTAAACCTTAATCTTCACTTCAAAATCTCACAGCTTTGCAATGGTTTGAACTTAAAATAAATTTTATATATATATATATATATATATATTCTCTAGAGTCTCATCAACACTGGTGTTTTCCTTTTCGCAGAGGTATTTTACTTTAATATTCTGGCATAAAATTCTTATACAATTTGCAAACTTTTTTAGGAAGCCGCTAGCATTGAGGACTTTCTCTCACCAATTTGTGGCATGATTTTGTGACTCATAAATTTGAATTTGCATATCTTATTGAGGGCCACAATTTATATTTGATTTCTTAACTAGACGACATATTTTCTCTAATCTCATCTTTTGCCTCAACTTTATATTATCTAATCCTTGTCAAATTTATTTTGTGAAGATTGCTTAGCAAAATTTTGGGAAGTTGTAGGGAATTGAGCCTTAAAATTTAAATCCTTCTAACCCTTGATCAAGTCTCAGTCAAATTATATATAAAATTCCATTGATTGTTTTCAGTTAATTTGACATACAATTATTTGCTTTGATCCTTGTTTTCTTAGCAAGCTGAAAGGAGGCCTAGTTTCATTTTGGCATGAGCATTAAGTCCATATGTTTCACCTGGTGCAAATCTTTTGATTCTGGAAGAAGTTCACAAACTTTTAGGGCTAATTCTAGGTATTGAAGTGAAGTTACTTGAAGAATTTGAGAAGACATATAACACTGGTATCAAGTGTACTTTGCAACATATAAATAATTTTTTTTGGGACTGTTCAACTAAAAAAATTCTCTGGCCAGGAACCTTATCCTTGCTATAACTGATTGGAGGGTTGAAAGCATTTTCATCACTGTTGTAAGAGGATCTTCCACTGAAGTTTTCAGACCATCCTTTGGTAGAAAATTATCAATTACCCTGAAACTGAGGATTGTACAGTCACATATCAGATCTGAGAACTCTGATATATATTGCAAAGGTCTGATCTTGATGCCACATTGGTATCTCATTGTTGTGGAACATTACTTCTAGCACTAAAATTGGATACCGAGCTTTGATTTTTATTCCTTGCACTTTTGGTAATTCATTGTGACTGATCTGGCGGGATGATCTCATTAAAACAGTGGTCTGATATATAATAGCTACAACAGTTCAGTCCTTTGTTGACAGTGGCTCATTTTAAAATCTGATGCATTCATTGGCATATCAGAACTATAAGTAATTGGCATTAAAAACGTAAGCATTGTCATTGGCTCTTGTCATGTAAGGATAGCCTCATCCACAAGTGGGGAAGAATTCTCAACAAACATCTATAAGAAAATCAAGAGGAATTGCTTTCCATTGACATTGCTGCAATCTTGGTTTGAAAAGTGACAAATTGTGACCCTAATTGGTTCACATAGAAGCATTGAGGAAATCTGATCTTACTTTCGGGTGGCTTCTTTGCATTTCAATACTAATCATCTGTGGCTGCAATTAAGTATAGCGCTAAACTTTTATGCTGTCATATCATTTCAGACCTGAAGTTTCACATTGCAGTGACATCTTGATAAAAAATGCATCTTGATGAGAGCTGATACAATTTTTTGAGTGACTCATCTTGTCTTGTAGTAAGTTGATTTGATTTTACAGTGGTATCATTACAAAAGTCTGACATTTCATTGCAGAAGGTATCTTAGTGGCATTTTTTTTTACATTGTCCTTTGCATTAAACTTCAGATTTAAAAGCACTGCATTTGAAGCAAATTGGCACATAATAGCTCCAGGGATATCCTCAAGGGTTCTGGCTTTCATTCTTTGAAATTTGGGTAACTATCCATGAGGATACGAGATCTGCTATCATTTTTTTGGGTTAACAATTGTGCTTGCAAACACTGGGTGGAAAATTTCACTGGTCTCTCTTGTTGTCTTGGGGACAGACTTTTTCCCTTGACTTCTAGCTCTGATTGCATCCTTCATTGTGCATTATTCATCATTGCATCATTGCATCTTCTCCCTGATCTCATTTCAAAGTGTCTCCTGCTCCTAATTGCTATACAGTATAGGAGAACTCAATACGTTTGAATCATTCCAATCGATGCAATAAGTTACTTTAATTGTTATTGGAATAATCACCAAATGCTTTACAAGTTTCTATTGATCTTGTATTAAGGGATATATATATTTGTCATCTTGATTGCAAGATAGTTGGTTTATATTGTTCATCCTTGAAGCATTTGAGCGAGATTGCTTTTAGAAGTTCTTGTATTGCATTTCATTAGTAATTAGAGTTGTGGTTTCCAAACTTCATAATTGCAAGATATTGTCATTGAATTACCATATTTCTTCATAACTCTTTGAACTAATTGTCAGACTAACTTCCCTTTGCAGCACTATTTATCTTGTAACTTGAAATTACTCTCATTGTTATGCAAGTTTATAATTCATTGAGCATTGTTCAAGGCATTGTCTCTTAACTATTAAATCTTGGAGTGTCTTAAGAATATAATCTAATCAAGATCTCTAATACATTGCTCATTAATCACACTTGCAAATTAATTGTAATCAAGTTTACAATATTATTAAGTGTGTCGCCTAGGGTTGTTGTTCCAACAAGTTTGCCCCCTTCCATCTACCTTTAAGGACTACCCCCCTTGACTTAGCTAGGAGAGAGTCTAAACAGAGTGAGTAGAGATCAATGTGACAACCCCTACTCTGAGCGTTGCTCCTTTGGTGTACACTTTAGGCGACAACAGGTCCTACCTTACCAACCGTCAATAGTAGAGGTCACATTAATCACTAATACTCATTTTTTTTTTTTTTGTAACATTACTAACTTAGTTATTATGTAATCATGTTCCTTCATCTTTTTCAATAAGAATATCGCATAAGAAGTCAGGGATAACTTTCCCTTAAAACCAATTCCAAACACATTTCCTCTCAAGTTTAAAAGATGGTAGCATGTGCTATTTTCATACTTATACATGAGCTCCAAGTAAGACTGGAAATAAATTCCACCATAATGCCATGTGCGAACATTAAGCTAAATCAACCTATTTGATTTCTTAGATTATGATCAATAAGCTTTGTTACCCACCACTTGTGGGTAGTGTATATGGGAAATGTTTCTCCTAGACAGTCAACCGACAGCTAGCAACCCCCAGATAGTTCGAGGTGCCATTTTCTTCGCCACCTGAGCTAGCCATGTGGTTCCTCACCCATCTGTTATGAATGTATGTTTAAAGGTGGGCCTCCAAACCCCAAAGGTATGATTTTTTATTTGTATATTTGAGTAATTTTTCTTACTTGTCATGGGCACTTTGGGGCATGAATTGGTGAGGGGATTCGGTGGAAAGAGTGGTTTATGTTTGTATTCTTGTCTCCATTACCTGATTTCCTAGTTGCCCTTATATCCTAGTCCCATCGTATCTCCTTTACTGGCCATTAGCTTAGGGTTGGCACTACATGGGAAATCCAAATTTTGGTTGAACGTTCCTACTTCCTAACACCACCTACATTATTCCCTCTCCTCTCATTTGAGCCCCATTCATCTCTTTTCTCGTATGAGTCCACATGTGTCCACTGGGTCCACATAGGGTTAACCTTCCCCTCCCCTTGTCCACACCTTGGGTCGGGCCTGGAACGATGCCCTGGAGGTTGATGCAGCTAAAAAGAAAAAAGAAGAAGCATAATTTGGCCACTCTCAAAAGGATATGTACCATAAAATGCAAAATATGGTGAAGACATACAAATTTAGCACGTGGAAAAAAGTTGAACATGAGCTCCACCCCTTATTCACAGTCATAACCTTGGTTCCTATGGGCCCTAGATGAGCCTCCTCCATCATTAAGGAACCCATGATTTTCCCACCCACTGGTGGGCGTTGAATTGCCCCACCTCAAAGGGGGTATCCATTGCTACATATTACACATCATGATCTCCATCCCCTGGAGCCCTGAGCAGTTATGAAGAAAAATTAATCAAAGGCAAAAGAAATATGAAGAAGGGTGGAAAAATAAAGGTTGAGGCAACTCATATACCACGATTTTCTCCCTCCTACACTCATATACCCAAGTGTGGGCTTCCCTTGTTATAGCTACCCAATGTACCTTCACATATGATCTAGATGATTCCCCTGATCCCCACTTCATTCCATCATTACATCATTTTCCACCTACCTCTTAAAGGATGTACTATGGACATTCCACACCCTTTATAGGTTGAAACCACATAACAGGGTTCTTGGTTAACCCCCTTTTGATTTTAGAAACACTTGTACCTGCTAAAACCCACTATGAAAGGGCATGCCACCATGTAGTGCCCCATTGATCACATAACTTGTAAGCATTATTGATTGATTATTCTCATGATTTGTTGTATTGAAGGGTAAGGGGACACATTAGATCTTATTCAGGATTGCAAGTGGGTCTTCATTTAGGGTTTGGTCTCCTTATACGGGGTACTAGATCTCCAGAAGGTCACATTGGCACTTATAGGGTGAGGATTGAGAGTCATGGGTCTCCACCATAGAATATATTACTTCATGGATCCCCAACAATGTTCATTGATTGCTCATGTTCCACCTTTTGGATGAGGATGATGCACCTAGTCCACCATGCTCAACTAGCTCCATAGTTGCACCATACACTTGGTAGATATTCCAAGATACCTCCTGTTGCAAATGGAAGGTTTATGTCATCACTCCATTCCTTATAGATGTTTTACATGCATATTTGATCCATTTAGAGACCCATGAGGTTGTCCTTGTGCCCCCACACCCGCTTGGCAGCACCGCAAGTTTTTGATTGGATAACAAGGGGCCAACCCCTTGTCCACTATGTTTGAAGTCATTTTCTTCATCATGGAACCCCTTGGACTTCGTCAAGCCTCCTTAGAGGCCCAACAACACTTTGTTGATCATTTGACCCTCTTCAGAGGCTTACCTTTACATTATTGAGCAATTTGGTGGGCTTGTCACCAAAGGTTTTGTTTTTTTTTTCTAAAGCAAGAGTCGGTCCTTCTATTAACTTGTCACTAAAAAATATATTACATAAAATACATCGCACCCAAAGAGGAAGAGGGCTAAAAAATTTAGCAATCACTTCTAGCTTTGGGAAAAGAGTCAACTTCTCGAGAACCGGGCCTAGGCCCAAGAAAAAACAAAACACACTGCCTTCACTGCCCGAACCATTATCCGAGATCAAGCGGTCGAGGGGCAAAGCATAACGGAAACAAGTGAATGAAAAGAAAAAACTTTAAGCTAAACAGAAAAAACTTTAAGCGGACCCAAAGAGGGGAAATAGAGACCACATAACAAAAATTTCGGGTCCGTTGGGGATCACCCGGACCCACTAACCTACTCCTCGAACCTAAGCCATTGATCTGCAGCTACATGATCCAATGGTTGAGGAGAATATCAGGAGGAATACCCGCTCGATGAAGGCGGTATTCTCTCTCCTCCAAGAGCCACGTGTTGAACGCTGAGTGGCATCGGGCTCATTTCTAATAAACCACTTTGGGTTTTGAGGATGCCCGATAACCCGGAAACCGCTTTGACGCCCGATAACACGGAAACCATGGATACGCTGCACCTATTGCCATCCATTCGACTGAGCCCCCCATTTGAACCGATGCCTCGCAGCTTTGAGCAGATTGTCACAATTTTTCCGACTACCCGCTCGCTATCCAAGCTCCCTGCAAAACCAATGAGAAGGCAATCTGTGGTATTCCACTGTGAGACCCAAATAAGCAAATCTCAGGTTGACTTTCTATCGAACCCCTATCGTCCATTGATTAAAGGTCAACTGGCGGATTCCCCTTCCTGTGCTGATAATGCTCCTTGTCTATGAGAGCCAGAGTGTAGCAGCCCTCACGCAGTTGTCCTGTGGGTACCGACTGCCACAAGCAGCACTTGTCGTCTCTTGTGCATCTCACCCCTTCATTAGCTAGCCAATCCGCTACTCTGTTGGCATCTCTGCGCACATGCACAAAACTAAGAGTTCTTAGAATTCTTAGGTGCGATTGAATTTGGTAATAGACCTGCAAAAGTCTCTAGTGTCTCGAGACTTTGTCAGGTGCAGTGCCTGTGCCTAGCCGCTTGACTGAATTAATTATTAGTTCCGAGTCAGCCTCAATGATTGTATTATGTAAATTGAACTCAATCAGAATCTCTAAGCATTGCTCAATGGCCATGAGTTCAGCCATATTGTTAGTGGCCCTCCCCAGATGACTGTGAAAGATGACTTTTATATTTCCCTCATCATCTCTTATGACTCCTCCATAACCAGCATCCCCAGGGTTACCTTTTGAGGCTCCGTCTATATTGAATTTTAAAAATCCATGGGGAGGGGGTTGCTAGAAAGCCTTTCCTTCTGATATGTGCCTCGCTGTCTTATTTATGCCCTGAGGGACATGTGACTGGAGACCCAACAGTTCCAGAATGTGAGCGTCCCTATGACCCGGGATTTCTCAGGAGGTTGCACTAGAAGGGCATTGACAGTTTCTTTGAGCTGTTTTATAATTTGTGCTATGATACTTTGTGCTGAGCCAGATTTATCTTTGAAGATCCTATTGTTACGTTCTTTCCAAACATCCCAGATCAAGAATCCTGGAATCAGAACCCAGGCTGTGTTTACTGTCTCATTATCCGAGAAGTCCTTCCTCCAGTTCTTTAAAGTATCAGTGATGTCATCTTCATTCCTGTCTGTCTGCTTGAAGATATAGGCCACCCAATTCCATAAGGTTGAGGTGAAAGAGCAAAGGTTGATAAGGTATTCCATAGTTTCTTTCTGCAGGCCACATAGTTGGCATCTAGAAGGACCAGCAAAACCTCTCTTTTTGAGATTTTCCCAAGTTAGAATCTTTTTGTGCTGAACTAGCCACCTAAACAGTTTGATCTTCATCCAGTGTGGGTTATTCCATAGGTCTTTCCATGTCTTATCAGGGCTTGGGTAGTTGAGTCTCGTGGCTATTCTTTTTTCTTCTTTGAGGTTGAAGAGGCCCTCGTTGTTTCTACCCCATCTTAGTAGGTCATTTGAGGTTGAAGTCAAAATTTGTCTCTTTTCCAGAATAGCTTCCAGAACTTTAGCTTGGGTCTTCAACGGGGTCTCTTCACTGTAATCTGGTACCTTCCAAATTCTCCATTTACTAGTGTCCCTTGACTGATCCCAATAGTCACTTACTTTTTTCAGTCCTTTGTTAATGGTATCATTTTTGATGATATCCAATCCTTCTCTACAAAGGTTATGTTCCTGTTGCCAGTTGTCCTCCCAGAACCAGGCAATATTCCCATTTCTGATCTCCCAGAAACTGTGTTTCTGAACCAAGGCTCTATTCTCCCACACCTTGTTCCAAATATGGGAACCTTTGATGTGTCCTGTCATTCTAATGTGGTCCATTTCTTGCCAATCCATTGCATATTTTTGTTTCCAAAGTTTAGCCCAGGGGTTTCTTATTTCCTTTAGCCATCTCCACCAAAGTTTTGCCCCCAAAACTTTGCTCAGAATATCCAGGTCATGGAGACCCAAACCACCATGGGTTTTGGGTTTACAGAGCTTGTCCCAAGCTACTAGAGCCCATTTCTTTTTCTCTTCCCCTTTACCCCAAAGAAAATCCCTTTGGATATTCCTGATTTGCTGTAAGACTCCTGTTGGTGCCGGAAGGGCTGATAACATGTAGATTGGAATGGTTTGTAGTACTGCCTTTGTGAGAACTAGCCTCCCTGCTAAATTCAAGGATCTACTTGTCCACTTGTTGACTTTGTCCTTCAATTTATTAGTTACAGACTCCCAGACTTCCTTGCTCAGAGGTTTGTCAGTGAGGGGTATTCCTAGATAATTTGAGGGAAGATGATCTCTTTGAAAGCCTAGAATTCTGGAGAGATTTCTTTGAATTGAAATATCAGTGTTGAAAAAGAAAACTTTTGATTTTGTGAGGCTTACCTCGGTACCAGCAGCCATTGCGAACTCATACAGGATTTGTTTGAAAGCTTTGGCTTCCTTGACTGTGGGTGTGCCCTGTAGCATAGTGTCGTCCACAAATTGTTGATGAGTCAATGTGTCCCCATTCTGAGTGAGTCTGAGTCCCTGGATTCTTCCTTCCTCCTTGGCTGAAATGATCGCTCTGCCCAATCCTTCCATCATGAGAATGAAGAGGAAGGGGGAGAGAGGATCTCCTTGTCTGAGGCCTCTTGATGGCCTGAAGGTTCTAGATGGAGAGCCATTAAGAAGAATTGAACAACTGGTTGTGGTAACAAGAGCCATGACCCATCTTATCCAGTTGTGGTCAAAGCCATATGCTTTAAGAACTTCCTTGATATAAGACCAGCTTAGCTTATCATAAGCTTTCGCTATGTCCAACTGTATTATCATACCTGCTTGCTTATTAGTCTTGAGGGAATGCACCACTTCATGAGCTTGAATGATATTATTGAGAATTTGTCTACCTTCTACATATCCAGTCTGCTCCTTTGACACAAGTGTTGGAAGAAGGGGTTTGAGTCTGTTAGCAATTACTTTGGAGATGATTTTGTACACCACATTGCATAAAGCTATGGGTCTGTATCTGTCTGGAGTCATCGCTTTTTCCTGTTTGGGGATTAAGGCTATGAAGGATTCATTAAGTGCTCTCAGAACTGATTTTGATTTTCTCGAGTCCTCCACCACATCCAAAATGTCATGTTTGACAGTTTCCCAGCATGTTTTGAAGAAGTCTACATTGAAACCATCTGGGCCTAGAGCTTTCCCATTGTGCATCTCTTTGATTGCTTCATTGACCTCTTCCTCCGTCACTGGCCTGTTGAGATTATAATTGTCTTCCCTGGTTACCAGCTTTGGAATATGCTGAGTAAAACTCTTAGTAAATTGGGATCTGTCTGCCATGGTCTCCTCTGCTATACTTTGAAAATGTTGAACCAGTACAGCTTCCATTTCCTTGTGAGTGTTTTGCTCCTTTCCTTGAGGATCTATAAGTTTTGTGATCCGATTATGTGCCCTGTGTTCCATGGTAGACTTGTGAAAGAACCTAGTATTTCTCTCCCCTTCCTTAATCCATTGCACTCTAGATTTCTGTCTCCAGAAGATTTCCTCTTGCTGGCATCTGTTGTCCCATTCTTGTTGGAGTGAGTCCGCTTGCATTTTTCTTTCCTCTATGAAGCCTTCTGTGATGAGAATTTGATTAACTTCCTGTAATTTTTTTTCCACTTCTCCTTTGGCTTTGAATATGTTTCCAAACTCATTTTTATTCCATTCTTTGAGTTTTCTCTTGATGTGTTTGAGTCTTTGATGCAGGAGGAACATTTTTGTGCCTTGGGTGGGCATTTCTTCTGCCCACCAATTTCTAATGTTAGTGATAAAATCAAGGTGAGTAAGCCAGACATTTTCAAACCTGAAAGGTCTGTTCCTCGGGGTTCCAATAAAGGAAGCTTCCAGCTGGATGGGCCAGTGGTCCGAGCCTCCAAAAGGGAGGATGAAAGTTGTCATGATATGACCGATGAGAAGGAGATCCTCCGAGATTATGAATCTGTCTAATCTCGAGGCTACTTGGGAAGTTCCTCCTCTCTTGTTGTTCCACGTGAAGATGCCATTTATTGTGTCCATATCCACCAGTCTCATATTGTTAAGGAAGTTCTGGAAGGCTATTGAGTCTCTACCAAGTGTTCTGGTTCCTCCTTTTTTCTCTGTAAGAGTTTTGATCATATTAAAGTCCCCTCCCAGAATCCAGGGCATTGTTGGGTGTCTCTCTCTCAGCTCCTCCAAAGTGGTGAGGAGCCTGAGTTTTTCTTCTAGAAGTTGAGGACCATAGACATTTGTGATCATGTAACAATCCCTGTCCCCCAAAGGTTGGATAACCATTGAAAGGTGGTTTTTGGATGCCTCATCATCCAGGATTCCAAATTTCTGAGGATTCCAAAGAGTGAGAATTCCTCCAGGTGAATTATTTGCTTTGACTTCTAGGTACTCATACTTAATAAGCCATTTGCTGTGCATTTCTCTAATTTTATCTACTGAGCATTTTGTTTCCTGTATGAACACCATATCTGGTTTTTCTTCTTTTATTCTGTTACTGAGATTTATTTGTTTTATTTTACTCCCTAGTCCTCTAATGTTCCATGTTGTAAGCTTCATAATGATGGGTTTGTAAAAGAGTAACTGGTGAGATCTTTCATCTTACCTGAATTAATCATGAGTTTTCCACACTCTGTCAGTAGTTCATTCTATCTCTTTCTTCCTCTTTTCTTGCTTGGGTTTTTGGTGGAGTGTCCTGATATTATCTCCATTGATTTAACCCCTCTGTTCTCCTGGCTATCATGGTTCCTTTTGACTCCTACAGCCTTTGTTTGAGACCTCTGGAGGAATAGCTGTTGTACTCTGTCAAACTCCTCTTGTGGTAGCGAGTCAATTCCTTTGTTGTTTCCCTGCTCTAAAAACTTTTCTAGTTCAAGGTTCTCCCTCTCTAGGATCTCCTGTAGGTCTTGGTCCTTCGTACCACCTTTGCTTGGGGTCATCTCATGGTCCCTTCCAAGTTCCATAGTGCTCGGTGGGTCCTCCTTTAGTCCATTGTGTTCCTGTATGATTTCCATGTTATCCTCTTTTTCCTTCTCTATGTGATAGTTCTCTGGTTTCCTGTGCATTCCATTTTCTCCTCCCTCTTCTTCTAAAATTTCGAACCTATTATGACTTGGTATCTTGCTTTCGCTGGGTTTCTTTTGGGACTTTCCTCCCCTCCTTTCCCTCTGCCTCCCACTTTGGTAAAACCTTCAGGGTCTTTTCCTTTGTTGGTTTTTGGGTAGTCCTCCTTTTTGTTGAGTGGGCAGTCTCTGAAGAGGTGCCCATGTTCATGACATTTATGGCATCTGAATGGGATGTGTTCATAGTCGACTGCTTGTACCCATTCCTCGTCATAAACTTCTAGGATGACTTCATCCGGGAGTGCTCCCGATAAGTCCATCTCTACACATATGCGAGCAAAGGAGGTATATTTCCCTCGCAAAGTCGCCTCTGATATCTTTATAAAATTCCCTAATTTGTTACCTATAGCTTTTAAAGATTCTAGAAGCCAATAATCTAAAGGTAAGGAGTATAATCTAATCCATACCGGGACTGATGTGAACATTTCTCGCTCCGGAACAAAGTTCATCACCCAAGGTCACATGTAAAGGCCTGCGGTCGCATAGAAGTAGGGTCCTCCTTTGAAAACTTTGTATTTGTCCTCTAGGTTAGTGAAAACCACTGTGAAGAAACCCTTGGAGCCAAGACGCAGAGTTATTTCTCCCTTCAGTTTCCAGTTGTTTCTTATCCATGTATATAGTGTTTTCTCCGTGGGCCATATGCCCATGAACTTGCAAATGACCGCATAAGTTGCCATGTGATCTCTGTGCACCTGTAGTGCAGGATCATTTAAGACCACCTGGGGTTTAATGTTAGCCTTGGGCTTGCAGGGTCCCGTCGCAGACATTTTCTCAGTTTTTTTACTATTGTCACTAGGGTTCGTTTCCTTCCTAGCTTCCTTGTGGGTCCCTTCCTCTTCATGGGAATTGCTGCTTCCTGGCTTGTGAGTGCCAGTTGTCTTTGTCTCTGCCTCCGTTGGTATCTGGAAATTGTTCAAACTCGCCTCTTTGCTTCTGTTTGAAACCACGTTACTGTAGGAGGGAGTGGAGCTCCCTCCTCCAAGCCCCTCCATCGTTACCAGCTCGCTCCTGTCACCCCCTGTTCAAAACCCTAGTACCTCAGAGCTCCTCCTCTCGTTACACATACATTATAAATCTAATATTTCACTCGTCACCAAAGGTTTTGTTATTATGCACATTTTTTTATTTTTTATTTTAGGGGCTAAATTAGGCCTAATTAGCTTAATCAAATTCATTAGGAAGTGTATAAATAGAAGTGTGATGGAATCATTTGATCATCATCACTTGGATTGCATCATTCTCTCTTATGAGATTTTCGCTATTCTTTTTGGAGGACGAAATAGGATGGATGGATGGATTTTGATGTTTGGATCTCTTCATTTTTATCTCGGAGCTTCTATATTGGCATATGATGATTATTGGATACACTTGTTCTCAATGTATGTGCTCTTTTCATGCTCTTTTACCATTTTTATTATGACACATGTATGTTGTTGGGGAATTTTGCAATACTAGGCTGGAATTTGATGTTTTTCTTATGTGAAATCCAGGTGGAAATTTATCTTTCATTAGTGTTGCATCGTGTCACATGCCATGTTTGAATAAGTGAGTGTTCCTCGAGATATTTTGTTAAACTTTTATCTCGATAAGTCATCACATATTTCATATCAAAATATAAAGACCTTGAAGCAATTGTCCCATGCCCTAATTGCCATGAAAAAATGTTCTAGAGGCCTCCTTGACCAAGTGAAATCACTCCAAGCATTGGAATCATCTTGAACCCATTTCTCCCAAAGGATTTGGCATTAGTCCTCCATAGGTGATCACCAAAAAACATAATCTTGATTGCCTCTCCCTCTTTCTCTCTAGGCCTAGCCTACATAGGTCACCTAGGGCATCAATTATCTCATAATATATCCATCTAAACACTTCAATTTTTGGTCCACAACTGTGCTGGAGTTTTCTCTAGAGGCTCTCCAAATTGAAGCAAATCTGACGGTGGGATCTTAAGATATTGCAAACCCTAGCTGAAGCATCGTTTGCTGCTCTAGGTTTCCCTTGGCTACTGACCTCATATGTATCATTGCATTCTATTCCAAGAATATTTGTCCATTTATCCTCTTCTCTTTCACAATTAGGTCAAGCCGCTCCTTGAGTGACCAATTCCTCTTACTTGACCTAATTTTAGGTCCACTTGGTTCTATGTGGTCCCACAACTTTTTGAAGGTAATTTCATAGAGACCATTTGGAACCAAATTTCCACAAGGGTTCCTAGGACTAGATCCCTCCTTCATAAGTCTTATTTGCAAACCCTAGCCCTTGAAAATCCCTTCCCTTCTTAGAGAGACTTACACCTTGCTTCTCAAGCAAGTAAACCATACATTTGAGTCTCTCTTGTGAATAGGCCTAAGGAATCACTCCTTACCTCCTCATTGACTCATTCATCTAATGATTCCCTTCATATCGGGTCTCCTCCCATTGGTGAAAGTCCATAAAGAGCAGGAAGCCTTCGCTGAGGTGATAGTGGGCTGTCGCTCCATTATTGCTCTTGACTTAGTGGTTGCCCTTTTAGGATTCCCTCCTAGGACCCCAGCTAGTTTGAGTGGTAACAAGCTTCAATTATTGACTTGAGATATCATAACCACAAAAGTATCATGCTTCTTTTACAAAAATCACATATAAGTGTATAAGTATTAACCTACCTATAACAAGGTAATTGAGGGAAGAATATGCCTCTTTTCATTAGTAAATATGATAAATATGATATTTTTATGAAATGGAATCACAAAATATATTGACCCAACAACATTTCCAAATTCATCAATTAAAAATTCTCAATCACAATTAGTAAGGCAATGCTTCAATCACAAGAATTGTATAATGAATGTTGCAATAAGAACAACTATCGTTACTAATTCAGAAGCATATTATTCTTCAAAAAGTGCCAAGTAAAATAATGGACCTACATAAATTTGGCACAAGTAGTTGTTTTCTATAGTCATTGAAGCACAATAATGCACCCATGAATACATGCAGCTCAAACGAAACTTATTATGCTCACTTGCACAAAATCCTACATAATTAGTTACTGTAATTTTTTTTTCCAACAACAACCCTCCTTTTTTATGAAAGCTTTAGATAATAAAAGTAACAATTGTCCTATTCTCTATTCACACTTCGGAAAATTATTAAATTCATTTTCACATTCATACCAAAAACTTGCAGACATATCCATTAAATAGTTTATTCATAAATTTCTAATACATAAAAAAACCGGTAAGTAAGACTTGTACTCTAACAATTTATATGCACAAAAGCTACTACCATTAAGGCCATTTGACAAATGCTTTGCAAACATGCAGTCTACAGCCATTGAGGCCTTTTGACAAACACTTTGCAAGCATGAAATCAAAATCTATTGAGACATTTTGTCAAACACTTTGCAAGCGTCCAATCTACAACCATTGATGCATTTTGTCAAACACTTGGCAACAATGAATTTGAGATTCTTCTTCAACCTCTTTATATCATAAAATTCATAAATTGAAACTCCAAATGTTGGCATCTTAAAATAGTGACTAAATAATCTTAGTCTTTCACCAAAAACTCGACAACACACAAACACAACTGGCATCAACAATCTGCAAAATCTCCCATACATATAATTTAGGTTATGAAACATGTTGTTTTGGAACCAAATTGGGAGTTATAGGTCTATATGGCACGAATACCCCCTGATGTTGTCCTAAATCGTTACAAAACCATGCATAGATGCATTTTAAAAAAAAACTAACAAATATGTTGACTCCAGGAATTTCATTTACAAATTTTGTCAGAAAGATGGCATGAAATCTTGAATCTACAACTATGCAAAACAAATAACAACATTATAATTTCTTATGTATTGTCTAAATGCTTTTCGAAATCATTTCATCCACTCTAAGTGAATTAAAGGGCTTTGAGATTCATCAAGCATTATTTTCATTCAATCATTCCTACAAACACATGGCAACCATCCTGAACTATTGCAATACATAATGATTGAAAATTACCTCAATGATTCTCTTTGAAACTCTTGGCTGCCATCATATTTTTTTTTGCATTTTTATTTTAAGGGTTGATCTAGTGAATCCTCCAGGTATATTTCGGGTATGCATCCATTTCCTACTTTGGTAGGTTGCAAGTTAACACTTATTCATGCATAATGATTAAAAAAATAATAACATTTCCCATTCAGGGATTTTGTCAAACACTTTGCAAAATATCCTGAAACCCTTTCTAAAACATGCCTCTAATTACCTGAAACAAAACCATAACTCATGAAACTCTTACCCAAGTCCTTTGGAATTTCTTTATTGCAATTACCTTCAACAATATTTGGCTTTCCTTTCTCAAATGCTACAATACCAAGGTTAGTACAATAAAATACACAAATAATAATTCCATAACATCTTGAGATCTAAACATCCATACATATAGACCACTCGTAGTCTTCATTTTCAACTAGCCAATAAGATTCCAGATGGCATAAGATTAAACCAAAATTAGATGTTTACAACAATTTAAATTTCTATTTTTTCTTTTATCCTAAAACTACATTACAATTTTAGGACAATGAAAATTATACCTAAAGAGATATTCAACTTCAATGGTCGATAATATGATCCATCTTTGATCTCTTAACCAAATAATTTGAACCATTCGGTTTTCCACCCAACCATATCCACGAAGAACTTCTCCCCTAGAACCCCTGAGCTATAAGAGCTCTCAAGCAATACCAAAATATAGCAGTAGAGAGATATACAAGGCAAGCCGAGGAAGATAAGTTTGACTTCCTCTCAATACCACTCATGTTCAACTCCATTGGGTAGAGATACGTAATAATTTAGATTAGCATTTGGCTACTCTCGAAATGTCTCCCTCTCACAATCTTCTTCAAATCTCTCAAACTCTTGGTATCACCATGCACCCCCCCTCAAGTGAGAATACATGAGACACATATATAGGAGGAGCAACAAATTCTTGTCATAAAGGAGGAGTAATATGGATGCCTTGTATTCCATTTAGAGAAGTGTAACTCATGCCATTAATGAGAGGCGTGCATGCCTTAGTTAAGGAGAGTGTAACATATGCATTAAAGAGAGCATAAGAAGAAACTTTTATGACATGTCTTTAATGAGTGTACGAGGAATATGCCATTCTTTGATGAGTGCATAAAAGAGAGTGTAATGTATTATTAAAAGAGAGAGAGAGTTACATAGAGCCATGAGAGTCATCAAGGAGAGAGGTGTGAAGTGATTAAGGAGATGAAGGTGACTTGTAATTCCCTTTTAACAATAATATCATAGTCTCATAAAAGATAATAGCAATATTAATAATATTGATGATTAAGTCGAGATTGAACTATTAGGATTGATTAATGATAAGTTAAGTGATTTTCCTTCAATTGTACTTGATTACCCATTGATTGAAGGTGATTTACTATTTTTGGAAAGTCATACTTGAAATGTTAGACATGACTTTCTATTTTTAGAAAGTCACTTCAAAATTGTCAGAAATGCGATTTTATTAAGGAAATCCATCCCTGAGCTGCCCATGAGTGATATTTTTCTTCCAGAGAATAGGGATTCCACATCCCTATTGCATGCATCTTTGTGCCTTAGTTGATTGACGACTCTGCGCCCTGCTCTACTCCAAGGATCCAATATTCCACACTTTGATCTTTTAAATATTTAGGACTCACATCCTAATCCTTTTATTGTAGATCCAAGAATCCACATCTTTATATTCCATAGATTTAGGACTTCGCACCCTAATCCTTTTATTATAGATCCAAGACTCCACGTCTTTATCTTTCATGGATTTAAGACTCTGTATTATATATCCAAGACTCCACGTCTTTATCTTTCATGGATTTAGGACTTCATGCCCTAATCCTTTTATAATAGATCCAAGACTCTACGCCTTTATCTTTCATGGATTTACATGGCCTCTCATATACTTTGCTTTGAAACTATGTTCTTCATCTTAAGTAATTGATTGTAAGATTGTACCCATTTGATGGTTCGTTGGTAAGATCTTGTTCCACGACCTACACACGTCACAATCTCATATATCAAAAGAATCAAATGAATAACATAATTAACTTATTCACATTTTACCAAGGATTGTGCATGACTTCCACAATCATTTTGGTTTTGGATAAATGACTTCCGTAGTCATTTATAATTTGAGCATCCTTGTTGGCAAATGTGCAGGTCCACTGCCACATCCTGCTTAGTGCAATATTAAGCATATATAATCATATAAATAATGTATCATCCATAAATCATAATTAACCGTATGTTCCACATAACCATGATTATTCATGGATCTATGTGTCTTAATCCTAGATCACCATCCATGTCATACACCTAGGATACCCAAAGAGAAAACATTGATAATATGCATTTAACCAAAATCATTCTTATACACACAATCGTAGATATTATCATAAGCACACAACAAATAGGTGAACCAAACCAAGTCTATAACATATAAACATATACATAAATCTTACATGCATAATCTTATATCACTTCATCAAAATCACCCTCTCCAAGTGTCACAAAATTAACCTTGCCAAGGTAGGACACTGCATACTCCCCCCTCTTGGATTAAACTTGGCCCGAAATTTTATTATAGTTGTTGGATATCTATATATATATATATATATATATATATATATATATATATATATATATATATATATATATTTGAATTTTCCACCCATTATCATTTACAATTGTTATGCAACCAACTCACAAATAGATAGATCAACAACTTAAAACTTATCCTCTTCGAGGGGGAAACCTCTTTTACATTACATAAATGAACAATTCTTGGATGATACAAATGACAAGACCTATTTTGTATATATAGGAGTCTAAGGGGTCACAATATAATCAGAGACTACATAACAATAATAATGTAAGGGCACAACAATAACAATAATGGGCTTCTATGGGGCATAACAATAACAATATGGGGGATACATGGGCACAACAATAACAATAAGGGGGATACACTAGTATTATAGGGACCTAACATGCCCCTCTCCTTCAAAAAAGTGTTGTCCTCAACACTTGAGTAGTTTTGGATGCTTCTATATAAAATTCTCATCCTCCCATGTGGAATCTTCAGCAGGTAAGTTCTTCCACTTAATGAGATACTCTGAAATTGATCGATTCTGTAGTGGTCAGTTTCTTGTTTCCATGACTTCTTCAAGCCCAAATATGATTTTTCCTTCTTCAAGTTCTGGCAACACTGTTTGAACTGGAAGCTAGTCACATATAACCTTCGTTAAGCATGAAACATGGAAAACTGGGTGTACTCGGGAAGATGCAAGCAACTCCAATTTGTATGCCATAGTACAAACATTTTGCAACACCTTGTAAGGACCGTAGTACTTGGGTGATAATTTATCATCCTTCTTAGCTTGCTTGAGAGACATTTGTTGTAGCTGTAAAAATACCCAATCACCTACATCAAAACTTATTTCACTGTGATGTTGGTTTGCCCATTGTTTCATTCGATTCTGCGCTAGAGCAACATTATCATTTAAGAGTTGGAGAACTTGTTGTTGATGCTCGATGTGATCTTCCACTGCTTGAACCTTAGAATTTTCTCTTAAACATGATGTGATGGATAGTGGATGATATCCATAAAGTGCCATAAAGGGGTCATTTTTGTTGCAGTATGGAAGGAAGTGTTATACCACCATTCAGCTAGAGGTACCCACTTGACCCAATGTGTTTGTTTGTCAGATATAAAGCAATGAGGATATCCTTCCAAACATGTGTTCACTATCTAAGTTTGCCCATTAGATTGAGGATGATAAGATAACCTATGAGCTAATTGAGTACCAAGACAAGAAAATAAGTTCGTCCAAAAATTTCCAGTGAAAATGGTATCTCTATCACTTACTATAATCATTGTATTTCCATGAAGCTTTTGAATTGTTTCCATAAATGCAGTAGCAAATGTGTTGGCTTTAAAAGGATGAGATAATGCACAAAAGTGTGCATACCTGGTAAGTCTATCAACTACCATCATGATGATACTCTTTCCTTCATACTTGGGTAAACTGATGATAAAATCCATTGCTACCTCCTCTTAACGTTGACTTGGAATGACTAAAGGTTATAGCAGACTCAGGGTCTTAACTGTCTCAACTTTATTTTATTGGAAAATCAAACATTCTACCACAAATTTTTGAACATCAGATTTAGGGTCATTCCAAAAGAATTCCTTCTTGACCCTATGGTAAGTTTTTAAAAATCCTGAGTGCCCTCCTAAGGGAGAGATGTGCAATTCCAAAAGAATGTTTTGTTTGAGTTGGTAATTTTTACAAATATATAAGCAATCTTTGTACCATAATGAATCATTTTTCTAGCTAAATGTATCAGATGTACTCAAATATTACTACAACTTTTGAATGAGTGACCACACATGTTCATCGATCTTTCATTCATCCCTTGCTTCAGTTATCCACTCAGGTTGGATAATAGAAATGATGCAAAGCAATGCTTCCACATCCTCATCCTTTATTGAGAGTGCATCTGCAACAACATTTTGCTTCCATTTTTTGTAGATGATTTCAAAGTCATAACCCAACATATTTGTCACCCATATTTGCTGCTCTTCTAAAGATAATCTTTGTTCCAAAAACTATTTAAGACTATCATGATCTGTGTTTACCTTGAAGTGGCTTCCCATTAGGTAAGGTCACCATTGCTTTAGTGTATGTACTATTGCCAAAATTTCCTTCTCATAAATCTATTTGTGTAAATACTTTCCTTTGATTGGATGACTTCCAAAAGCAATGTGTCTTCCTTCTCGCATTAAAACAACACCAATTCCATTTTCTGAAGCATCACATTCCACAATAAAAGTTTTTGTGAAGTCTGGCGTAGCTAATATCGGTGCTTGGCGCATTGGCTCTTTAAGATGTTCAAAGGCCTTCGTTACTTCTGGAGTCCAAGAAAATGCATCTTTCTTCAGTAATGATGTTAGAGGTGCTACTATTCTCCCATAATTCTTAACAAACTTGTGATAATACCCTGTCAATCCGATAAATCCTCGAAGATGCTTTATGGTTGTGGGGATTTTCCATTCCTTAATAGCTATATTTTTGTTAGGGTCTACCTTAGCACCCTCATGAGATACAATATGACCCAGATATTCCACCTCCTGTACTCCAAAGAAACATTTTGAGGTTTTTCCATATAATTGTATCTCCACCAAAAATCTTGAGCAACCTGTCAACATGTTGAACATGATCCTTCCAAGACTTGTTGTAGATTAGTATATCATCAAAAAATACTAACACAAATTTTTGAAGGAAGGGTTTGAAAATAGAATTGATCAAACCTTGATATGTGAAAGGTGCATTAGTAAGGCCAAAAGGCATGATCGAAAATTCATAATGACCCTCATGAGTTATGAATGCTATTTTCAAAATGTCTTCAATATTCATTCTAATTTGATGATATCCTGAACGAAGATCTAGCTTGGTGAAGCAAATTGCTCCATGTAATTCATCCAACAATTCATCAATGACGAGAATGGGAAATTTATTTTTAATAGTGAGCTTGTTGAACTTCCTATAATTTGGACACATACGCCATGATCCAGCCTTCTTGTGCACCAATACTACTGGACCAGAGAAATAAATTTGATTAGGTTGAATTATATCAACCTCTAGCATTTCTGCAACCATATGTTCAATTTCACTCTTTTGGGCATAAGGATATCTGTAAGGTTTGATGTTTGGAGGAAAACTTCCTGGAATCAATTGAATCACATGATCCTGATCATGAATAGGTGGGAGGCCTTTGGGAGTCTCAAACACCTTAGAATGATTTCCCAATACTTTTGGGAGATATGGAGAAATAGATTATTTTGATGTTTGAACCCCCAGTGAGCATAATTGTGCAATTACACCCCATTGTTCTTTCTTTAGAAAATTTGTCATGCCATTAAAGCTGATTGTATTTCCTAGTTTCCCTACGACACCCCTTAATTAAACTTCCTTTCCTTCCCAAAAAAAATTAAAAAAAAGTTCTTGAAAATTGAAAGCTATCATCCCTAACGATTATAACCATTGGCCTCCTAGTACAACATCAACACCACCCATTGGAATGGAAATCATTGGAATATTCAATACATATTTCCCCCATGGTTAGCTTTATATTATGACACTTTTTAGAGCAATTTATAGTTCCTCCATTTGCAGCCATCACTTGACACTTTGGTGCTAGATATAGGAAGCAATTCAATTCATTAGATATCTTACAATGAATAAAATTATGGGTACTACCCAAATCAATCAACACTATTACCTTTTTCTTCTTGATATATCCTTCTATCTTGAGAGTTTGAGGAGGGGTAATTCCTACCAATGCATTACAGTATATTGTCAGATTCATTTATTCTTTCTCCGGGGTTGGTTCCTGTTGTATATCCTCCTCTTTTGATGTTTCTTGTTCCTTTTCTTCCTCCTCTTCACAATCTATGTAGAATAATTTATTCTCAACATGCTTATGACCTTTAGTGTATTCACTATCACAATTGCAACAAATCCCTTTTGCTCTTTTTTTCTCCAATTGTTGTGGTGTCAACCTTGGAGGTTGTGGAAGACTAGAAGCAACAACACTTCCATCTTTATAGTTGTGAGTGGTATACTTCCTTGTTACGATAATTTTTCTTTCAACTTTTCTTGCCACCTTAAATGTCTTCTCCAATGAATCAGGTTCCCAAAGGTGAACCTCATGTTGGATGTTATCTTTTAAAGTCCCTATGAAGACATCAATCGTATGCTCCTCTGGAATATCGATTTCCCTAATATTCATTTTTTAGGAGTCTTCAATGTGCTCCGCCATTGAACCCTTTTGTTTGAGATTTATCAATTGGCTAAAAAAGGTGTTGCTCTTTGTATCTTCATAATTTGCTATCATTTCCTCCGTAAAAATTGACCAGGTGACAAGTGGTTTACGAGAACAAAGCCATCTATACCATACAAATTGATTGGGTTCTAAATATAAAGATGCAATACGTACCTTTTGTGAGGGTTTCACATCTTGTAGATCAAAATATTGCTCCATATGTAGTATCCAAGTTATCAGATCCTTGCCATAAAACTTCCTCATATCTATCTTTGGAATGTGGTGGTTCTTAAACCCCACATTGGAGTCTCTAAAATCATAATTCATATTCCTTTTGTGTTAATCATGATTTTCATGCATTTCCTTGTCACCACTAGGGAGCCTTTCTTCTAACAACTTTTCCAAACCTTCCTTCAACCCCTCTATCTTGACATTCATCATTGCTTCCATGTCTGCTTTTAAACCATCATTAAAAAATCCCATGTCCCTTTTTATACCATCTATCTTAACATTCATCATCGCTTCCAATTCATTTTTTATTACTTTTTGCGAGAGAAAAATTTGTTGCACTCGGTCTCGTAAAATTGATATATCATGTTGCATTTCTTCTTCTTCTTCATGCGTCGTAGAAGAGATTTCTAGTTGCTTACGAGGTGTTTCCATCTTTTTGTTTTCAGGAATTTTGGAATCAAACAATGATATCTATGCTTCAGTATGCACCTTCAATCACTTCAAACTATTTTTTCAAACAAAAGTTATGAAAAGTTTTTTTTTTTTTTTTAGACATCTTTTTCTTGCTTTTCAAGAGCTCGATATTGCAACTTTTGTATCTCTATAATTGAGCATCTTCAAGATCCAAAATTCCTTCGTGTAGTATCCCTTTAAGTCTTCTTTCCAACCTAACAAGTCAGACTAAGATTGGACTCTTCAAGAAAGATTTATGCCTAATCTCCCAGATGACCTGACTATAAAATGGTTTAGTAGAGCGAACTTGTACAAAGTGCCACGTGTCACTGTTTTAACCTTAAGCCCTGAAAATGATACCCAAAAAACTAAAGTTCGTCCTCTTTATGTCACTTTTTACGAAATTCAAATCTGATTCTCAAAGAGAAAGCTATGACAATTTTCCCTAGGTTACCTGTTTGAGATGAAATTATGGAGCCTGCAAAAACCCTAACTTCCTAGGATCATATCTTTGAAAATATAGTGAGAAAAAAATCTGAAATTCGTACACAAATTTCATCAATATTTCGGCTCCACATGATTTCAATTTCAGATTCTAAAGCTTCGTAGAAAAAAAGTTATAGCTAAAATTCTACAATGACCTGTTTGAAGTAGCGAAACCCTAGAATCCAAAGCTCTTAAACCAAATGCTATGCAACTAGCTCACAAATAGATAGATCAATGAATTAAAACTTATCCTCTTCAAGGAGGAAACGTACTTTACATTACATAAATGAACAATTCTTGGATGACACAAATGAGAAGATCGCCTTTGCATATATAGGAGTCTAAGGGGCCACAATATAATCAGAGCCTACATAACAAAAATAATGTAAGGGTATAACAATAAAAATAGTGGGCTTCTATGGGGCACAACAATAACAATATGGGGGATACACTAGTATTATAGGGACCTAACAACAATGTAACAAATACCTTGCATCCTTGAGCAACAAATAAATACATCATCAGAACAAGAAAAAGAACTACAAAAAGATGCAACAAGGCAAGTCAATCTATGCCCATCGCTTATTTGCATCTAGCACATCTACAATATACACATCAACATTGTCTCCTTGTAATTGACTCTAATTTGCTTGATCTATGCACAACCCAAATGCATTTTCAACCATTCCAATATCAATTGAAGAATTGAACATCTGCAAAACTTGAAAATTGTTTCATGGCAATGTCATGGTTTTCTACAACACATTTATGGACAAAGCAACAAAAACGGCTCAAATATTGTGTGTCAATTTGACTGATCAACAAGGATTGATGACAATCACAATGGTTGTTCCAAGTGACCTCATCGAAAAACACAATCAAAATATCTTGCCAAGAAAAGGAATTGCAATCACAAATTTCCAGATTGTACCAAAAACAAACTATGACCATGGTGACTGTGATTGTATTTTGTTGTTAGACAATACAAACACTATAGAAAACATTGACATAGTTTGTACAAAATACAAATTTGTTCCCAATGCACCAATAAAACTTGAATTAGGAGAAAGCATAGAAACATTCCCAATAGGAACAGTTGCAAATTTTGTAATAACTACCCAAAAAGTTAGAACACAATATACACTGCAAATTAGAGACGAAATCTATGAAGATGATAAGGTGTCGGTAACATGCTCACCCTTGCGCCACTCACCCATTAGTCTTATGCATTTCAACTTATTGTCTATATGCAATGTCAACAATTACATTTTTGTTCTTTATGTCATAGCTACAACTATTTGAGAACTTTGCACCTATCTACAATGAAATGGAACAAAAGTTGCAAAATGGAGATATGTCGATTATGCTCTTCAAAAACATAACAAAAAGAAAATACCTCAAGGAAAAAACATTTCATACAACATAAGCCACATTCATCACACATTTGAACATTGAGATAGAACAAGATCTCAAAAAAATAATCGATAGACAAATCCAGGTAAGTACATACCCAATAATCTACTTATTTTTCATTACACAGTTACTTATTTTTCATTACACATTTGTTGACTAGTCTTCTTTTCTAACAGGTGCAAGGAACACTTGTCATTGCAAATGCATACTCTACACCATTTGAACTTGTCTGCGCACTCTGCAGTTGCCCAATGTCATCATCTGCAATGATAGAAGATATGTCAATATTTTGCATTAAGTGCAAACAAAAAACCCCTTTTCTCTTTCTACATTTTATCAACTACATTATAAGAACTCTTGATAGCAACACCTTGTGATGTTGCCTTAGAAACAAGCTCGTTTTAAAGCAACTACTGCCCCATTAGCTCAAATTTCTTACCAAGAATATATGCAAAAAAAACAACAACAATTTATATGTTACAAATCTACAAATTCATGGTCTTTTCACTCTAAGTGGTGACAATGAGATTTTGTATGCTGACAACAACAAAAAGCAAACAAATCGAGCCATAACTTCAACTAGAAAGTTTGTCTTGTCTCCTCTGGTATCATCCTCATTCTTTTACCTTTAGTTTTTAGTCATATAACAAATTCCTTAATTCTCTATTTATGCAACCATAATAAGCACTTTGTATTATTTTTCCTCATGCAGGGGTGACCAAAGTTCATAATCAGTACTCCAGACTATTATAGATCTTAAGCGCCAACACTGAAAGTAGAATGAACATTACTATGTTCATCCACAAAAAACATTTATGTCAAACAAAAGAATTCCTTTTTTGTGGATAGTGATATTGCTATAACAATATTAAGTATTGGGGTTTTTTGTAGTGCATTATATTAGATATCATTTTTGGGATTCAACTGCATTAAGTAAGTCATTTATCTATGACCATTTCCATGAGAGGTAGTCGTAACTAACTAATTTCTCAAGATTTTTGAATAGTCCACCTGATGCAATGAGTGCTAAGTGGACTATTAAAAATTCATGAGAAACTAGTTAGCTACGACTACCTCTCATGGAAATGGTCATAGATGAATGACTTACTTAACACAGTTGAATCCCAAAATTGATATCTAATATAACAATATTTTTATTTTTTTTAATTGCATAAATGTTTTGAAACCCAATTTGCAATTTTTTGTTTCCTGTTATGCTTTAATTCCACTTTTTGTTAATTTGAAAAATTAATTATTCTAGTCATTCATAGGATATGTCACTTATTGATGGATTAAATAGGTTTATAAGCATTTAATTATGATTATTCAAAGTATTGTGATTTGTTGGATTCTGTTTGTTCATTATCTATACAACATGTTCCCAGATATTTGTAAAGGCTTACAACATTGAGCATTAACAAGAAATTTACATTCTCATTAAATTGCATATGTTATCAAGCTTTCTTTCAAGCACCTCTAATGCAAATTTCTACTATACTCCGTAAATTTAAAAGAAGAAAAATTAGACTCTTACTTTCACCTTCTTCCTTTCTGCATTCTATTTTTACAATAGTTGCTTCAGTGCTCCCACCCTGTATTTACATCATTGTAGGCAACAATCCCTTTCACCTACTTTAGTGGCCACTTGTTGGACATTAATAATCTTATCTATCTGCAAAATTTACTAGAATAAATTGACATGATTTCAGGACACATGTAATTTACATTCAATAAAGCATGGAAATGGCTCTCTTTTTTGTTGCAAATGTCCATAATGTTTTGTTTTTTGTTATCTAAGTTAAAATTATTTTTTTTCTTGAAAAAATCTTTATCAGTACTACTTGAATATCTATTCTTTTTTTGGCTTCAAAAGTTATTTGTTTTATCATAATTGATCTTAGTGTTCATGTTTTTCTATTATACAAAATAAATGTTTTGAAAATTGTCACTACCAAGTACGTATCCGTATACATGATCTGTCTGAAATTTTTTTGTTTCCTATTATGCTTTAATTTCACTTTTTGTTCACCTGAAAAGTTAATTATTATAGTTGTTCACAAGAAATGTGACTTATTAATGCACTAAATAGATATATAAGCATTGAATTGTGTTTAATCAAAGTTTATTGATTGTCTTTGCAACATGTCCCCGGAGGTTTGAAGAGGCTTCCAACATGAAGCATTAACAAGAAACTTACATTCAAGTTTTCTCTAAAGCACCTGAAATGCAATTTTTTGTTATACTATGTAAATTTAAAAAAAAAGAACTCATGCATTTATGAATGCCTCACATTTGAATCTATCGAAAAAATAGTGTTTTTGGTGTTAATTTCCATGGAGTTAAAGCTTTCTTTACATTACTGGAATTTATTTTTGCTTTATATTTGTAGACATACTTATTTATAAACATACTTATATCCATGTCTTTATTATTTCTTACTCTAATTTAACTATATTTAAACTAAGGGACAATATCTATAATGTTGCCCTTGTTAAAATGTCAGAGTTAATTCATGCCTTTCAAAGTTCAATAATTAAACTAAGCGATAAGGAACACTAGTTATGCGGTCGTGTTTACATTCATATTGCACAACCCAATTCCATATGCCAACTTTAATAAATGAATAATCAACTTTTATGTATATATCCATATCAAAATCACATAATCCATTTTTCAATTATATAATTTTGAAAAAACACATTCTTATGTACACAAAATCTATATAGAGAAATATTTGGATTTTCATCTAAAGCCTAATTACTTATTGATTTGTGTATTGATTATAGATGATAAAGAAGGTAGAGATTTGTATCTTCACTTGGGTAAATAAGTTGTCATCTTGAGGAGGTAGGTTGATACTGGTATAGTTACTTTGGGAAGTATCCATTTTTTTTGGATATCCATAACAGTTGTTACAAAAAGAATATTGACAAAAATAAGAAGGGTCAGTTTCTACTTTTTATGGTTCAGTTGTAGGCAAGTTGATGAGATTTCGTTAATCAAATGAGATTATTGGAAAGCCAAAAAAGTGGCGTGAGTGGGGATTAAAAATCATTTTTGTTTTCTCATAATCCCTAGCAATTCATAGTTTGTGGCACCTCTCACAAAATTCAGTCCTATGAGGTCGGTTTCTAACCTCAAAATACTTGAAAGATTATCAATAGAGAAATGATTCTGGGTGCCATGAAAATCCTCAAAAAATCAATCGACAATATGGAAAGCTTTGTTGGCTTCTTTACCATTGATGGGGCCATGGGTTGCTTGGAAACTTGGAGACAAATCTAAAATTTATATTGGAGGGGACCCATGGATGGGAGTAGGAAACGATTATGTTCTCTTATATGGTCTGTGTGTGCTCTTCACTCTCTAAGCATTCATAAGCTAGTGGATGCAAAAGCTTAGAGCCCCCAAGTTATGGGAAGGGAGGGGTGGAAGTGAGAGGAGGATCTCAGGTTGGATGGAGAGCTAATAGAAGAATGGGATAATTAGGTTAGCCATGTATGCTTTGGTTTTTTTAGGTTAAGGAAGGATGCAAAGGATATGCTATGCTAGTTAAAAAATTCAAGGAATGGGGATTTTACTATCAAAGTAGGACATAAAGCTCAAAGGGAACTATAAACACATGAAGAAAATAAATGGTGGTAGGATAAGATTTGGAAATCCCATGGCCCTATCAAATGTAAAATTATTTTGTGGTTGGCACTAAAGAACAAACTATTGGCTTGGGATAGTGTGGCCCTAATAATTGTCCTCTATGCAAACCTAAATTTGAGTCAATTTTACCTTTATTTATTTTTTTCTCTTCTGCAATTAAGGTGTGGTAGGTTAGTGCTTTCTTTTTCTCCAAAAGTGTGGTGGAATAAGTCATTATTGGAAGAATGTGTGCTGAGTGGACGCAAGGCAAGTCAATAAGGGAGTTCAGTTCTTTACTTGGGATCATAGTCTGTGGTGGGTGTGCAACATGAACCTATTCCAAGGCAAGTATATCTTAGTGGAGATATCTATTAGTCTAGTTATCAAGTTGACAAGAGAGTATAAAATGGAGCCAAAGCAATCAAAGCATAGGGTGTGGGCAATGCCAAAAGATCGATTATGACATTCCATGAGTAGGGATGGTGTTGTTTAGAAATCAAAATCATTACTACCATATACTCCCCAGGAAGAGGATCTAATGCTAAAACTGAGTTTGCTAGTATTTGGGCATTGTTTCACCTAGCAAATAAACAAGATATTTAAAAAATCCACATTATGGGGATTTGAAATTGGCCATTCACAAGGCATACAAAAAAACGGTAGTGAAAAATATAGATCTTACCTTCCTGCTACAGGATATTCACTCTCCAATCCAATATTTTCAGTGGCTCTCATTCACACATACCTATAGGGAATATAAACAAAAAACTTATGAATGTCAACACAAACACTCCTCTTGCCAACAAGGTATTTTGGTTGTTATGAATTTCAAGAAGTAGAGGTAGAAGCAATGAAATTTCATTTCTAGTTTGTGCATCTCTCATAAAGGAACCTTAGTTGGAAATTTTTTATGTTTATTCGAGGGTAGATTGGTTACTCACGCTTTGTTTATTTTTGAATGATACTCTCATAGTTTTGCTTTAGTTTCTTGCATATTACAGGATAGGGGTCTTTCCTGTTGAGATGACAAAAACATTTTCTCAAAAGTTGTATTTAGTTATTAATTTAATTTTTTTTATAAAACTTTAATAAATCTTAACAAAACAATCAAATATATAATTTTGTTTCAAATTTTTTAATTATTTTTCAAAAAACACAATTAAAAAAAAAACATATTATTTTATTGTAAATCTAACGAAATATTTTAAGATATCAATAAAAAGAAAACATGATTAAACAAAAAGCAAAGCATAATAATCTTATTGTAAATCTAAAAAAATCTTTTAAAATATCAATAAAAGAGACTAGAATAATTATAAATTCATTTTTAATCTTATAAATTTTTATAATAGGAATAAAAAAACTATTCTAATAAAATGAAATATTAAACAAAAATCAATATTTATAATAATAAAATAGAGTAGTTATAAGTGTAAATCTAACCAGAAATTATTAGTAAAAGAGATTAGAATAATTATAAATTCATTTCTAATTGTATAAACTTTTAGAATATGAATAAAAGGAATATTCTAATAAAAAGAAATATCAAAAAAATAATCAATATTTATAATAATAAAATAGAGTAGTTATAAGTAAAGAAAAACTTTTATAGAGGTAGGTTTACTACAAGCATTTATGGAACAAAGAATAAATAAAGCCACACAATGGGTACATAAAGAGACTTTCTCATGTGGGACCTTTTTTCACGTGATGACTTTTACTCTTATGTATATCTATTCGTTAAAAAATAATATAAATATTTGAAAATAAGTGGAAAAAAATTAAAAAATAATTTTTTTCAATTATTTTTATTTTTTATTTTATTATTCAAATTGCTTTCAATGAGATTTTTTAAGTTTTTTTTGTAATTTTTCTACGTTTTACAAGAATTTATTGAAATCACAAGTAAAATCTGGTGAAAATTTATTGAAATTACAAGTTTGATAATGCCCTATTTAAATAACAAAAATCAAAATTTCACTTCAAAATTTTTCCACAAATTTTAGTAACACTAAAAAAAAACCAAAAAAAATCAAAATTTCACTTCAAAATTTTTCCACAAATTTTAGTAACACTAAAAAAAAGCAAAAAAAAAAAAGAAAAAGAAAGTAAAAGAAGAAAGAAAGAAGAGAGTAAAAGTCAAAAAAAATCGCACAGAGACAACTCCATATTCATATTGCAATTTTTTCCGATTTGCTTGTTGGGTTAAAGTAGTAAACATTTTTCTATTCCCAATGCATTGTTCTCATTCGCTGTCTGGAATACCATTACTGTAACTGACTCTTAGGTCTAAACGTGAAACATAAACATACCCACTTCCTTGAACCCAAAGTAATTTATATAGAGATTTTCACAGAAATGTCAAAACCATTCATGTTGCACGCCAAATTCCATTGAAAAGCTTGTAAAGTGGGCTACTTTCTGCATAGTATTTGCTTTACACCAGTGTTTATCACTGTGTTGTAGCTTACATATTGGTTACCTTGGCGTCTCCTTATTTGTCAAAATTGATATCAGAAAAAATCGTTCAACCAATTGGCCCACAATGATTGTCTAAAGAACGCGATCTGTTCCAGGCTTCTGCTCGTTTACTTTGATGGACATTGCATTGCTATTAAACCAACCAAGACCAACAAGAAGTTTTCACGTTCCTGCCTTCCACTCCACAAAAAGGATTGCTGTGCATTTGAGGACCATGAGCTTTCCCAGGCCTATTACGAAGTTTCCATGCTTTACCCCAATACTGCACCCTTCTCCATCCTTTACCACAGCTGCTGCATCCAGGTCTGTAATATATATTCAATAATTTTGATCAATCTGACATTAATTCTGTTGCTGCAATCTGAAACTATCTGATTGGCTTAAGCGGTTTATTTCCTTATATGTGCAGAAATGAGGAGGGTGAGCGTTTCGATAGGAGTGATACTCTGACTCTGGATACTATCAGGGAATCCCTCATTAGACAAGAGGATAGCATCATCTTCAATCTTCTGGAAAGAGCCCAGTTTTGCTTTAATGCCCCCACTTATGATGCTTCCCAATTCGCATTCCCTGGCTTCGTGGGGTCCTCGTTGAGTTCATGTTCAAGGAGACTGAAAAACTTCACTCAAAGGTATGATCTGGACTTTTCTGATTGTGTTTTATCATTTGGGGTATCATTTATCGTGCATATAAACAGTGAAAATGCATATAGTTAGATTTCAGAGGAAAATAAAAAACCTATGGTTTTATAGCCTGTGATTAGGTTTCATTTGTCATTTTTTAACCTTGAATTTAGACCATATTGGTCCGCCAAACCTAATGCACCTCCATGTATATAAGTTTTTTTTTATCTAGCTCCAGATTCCATACAAATACCTCTTACAAGTTTACAATTTGATTTTGAGATGGGGAACCTCATGGCTCAAATGCAACGTTATCTAGCAATATATTTGTAGGACATGCTACACCCCTACAAACCTCCCTCCATAACATAAGTTTTATTTATGCTCTCATCGTGGTTTTGTTGGGGAGGTCTGCGCTGACCACTTTGAAATTATGTTCATCACATTTTAACTGTTTATTTCTTAGCTCATAGTGATCCTTGTCATCCAGGGCACTCTTCAAATCATCCAGCCTAGAAGGTTACAACAAAGGCACTCACAACATGTAGTTGAATGGTAAAAACTCATTAATCTGCCTGTGCATTCCTTGAAGAGAGGACAATTTCTATCCATAATGGTATTGGCTCATTGATGTTTCACACAGTTATGGGTTATGTTATACTTTATAGGAATATTTTTATAGGTTGGGCATTGGAGGAATATATGTTCTCAGTTTTTTAACCTTATTTTTTGCATAGCTAGCAAATCCATATTTCCCATTGTTTGGTATAGTTAAGCCCAATGGTGTGTGGATGATTGTCAGAAAGAGTGCTTATCATAAGAGTATAATGCAGGTCTGGAAGTATTTTTGCTTGCATAAGAGTGCACACCCTTCAGCAGAAAGTTGGAATGCTATCAAACTCAGTCGCTTTCTTTGTAAAGGTCAAAATGGGCCTCTAGCCCACATCTCACATTAACACAGAAATTTCTTAATATGAAGTCCATCCCAAGCCCTAGATGCAGAATATGAGATCCTTCAAGCTGGACAACACTTTGAAGCTAAAAAGATGTTTTCAAACACACAAGTTTTATAATAACACCCAGTTCTTCTGTATGAAGCATGTCTAAAACCCTTAACGCACAGCTCAAAATGGATCAGACCCAAATGTATTATGAAGCCCAAAAGGCCCTCAAATGCAGAACTCAGCTGAAGGAAATTACTTAGTATCAAGTTCATTTGAAGCCATCAACACGAAGCTTGAAATCACTTAAAACCAACAGCCCTCACTTGAAGTTCAAAAGGCCTGCAAAGACAAACTCATCCAAAGCCCCTGGCACAAAGTTTCAAGGCAGTCAGAAGCAAATGGCATGTGGTCTGAAACTAAATAAAAACACAAAGGCCTGATAATGTTATGTTGGTGGCTTCAGCGATGTTATCTTTAGAGCAGGAAGGAGGGGAGCAACTGCTTAACATCTAAAGCCACCAATACTAATCTTTTAGATTTGAACCACTTTGAGCATTATATGAAAGCTTTGAGTGTTAACATCATTTTATAAGGATTGACAAGATAGAGGTAGACCCTTCAGTAGTAGAAGTCGTTTGTGTGAAGCTATTTGCACTTAGAGCTTCTTCGTTGACCATGCAAAAGGACTGATGTCCAGGATCAGGGACAGCGATGATCACTTCAGCACTTTGAACTGTTAAATTTTCTGATTCACGTTAGCAGATCTACACTCAGATTTTACTGCATCTGAAAATGAAAGTATGAAGAAAAAGCAATAAAAAATTCCAAATTTAAAAAACTAAAATCATAGGAGTGTAGATCAGAAGTGTAGACACTGCATACAAGAATTTCAGATCAATCTGGCAAATGATGGAGTGTGGATCTGATATAACTAAATCTGCAAAACAAAACTGGAAAGTTAAAATCTGTGTCACCGAAACAGAGGTCTTTAATGCAACACAAATAGAAAACTTCTTTGATGGCTGACTCACCCAAACTGTAGATTTTGGTGCTCTAACATGTTCATCTGCAACCTGTAATCTCTAGGTAAACCTTCTTGTCTTTCTAGCTAAACTGAAAGGTAGTGAGGTCTCTTTTTATTTGCTCAAATCTGACAGATCTGAATCTGGCTTCTCTTTTAATTTTAGATCTAAATATGAAACAACATGCTTTTTGCTTCCGTCCCTCATTATGGGAAGCTCTTGTATCCTTGAGGCTGCCTTCCCTGCTCACCACTGTCTTCCACTGTGCTGGAATGTAGCTCTACTATACTTTGCAAGTTTCAATATACCCAATAAAGATTCCATTGATACTCGAGGAGTCAAGGGCTCAAATTTAGCCTGTTTCTCATCAAGAACATGAATATAAACTGCACAACTATATACACGAAAATGAGATACCTATGGCTTCTCACCAGTAAAGCATCCTCTAGTGTTTTGTCCTTCAGGATCCTATGTGGACATAAACTCAAGATGTAGACAACAATATTGCATGTTTCTACCCAAATACATTAGACAAGTCCATGTCCATTGTCATGAATCATGGCCTTTGCTGTCTCAATGATAGATATGTTGGTATGTTCAACAACCCCATTCTGTATTGGGTTGTATGATATCGTAAACTCCTTATTGTAGTCTCCTTTATTAGTGAACCAAAGAACCTTGTTCCTCTTCCCTATCTGATTTTCAACCAAGGCATTGATATCAGTAAATACTTCATCTTCAGTTTTCATCAATAAATCCAAGGTTTTTGAGAAGAATCATCGATGAAAGAAACATAATATAGATTACATTCCAATGAAGAGGAAGACATGGCCCACATACATAGAAGTTTATCAACTCAAGAATCTATTTCGACCTCTACTCGCTAGATGGAAAAGAATGCTTAGAATGCTTACGGAGTACACATCCTTTGCACACACTGATTTTCCCTATCTTGAAATCCAGCAATCCTTACACCATATCTTTAAAGTGAGAAAGAGATCCATAGTGCAAGTGACCAAGACAGTTGTTCCATAGCGTGCTACTATATGCACTAAGGCCTGATGTTTTATGGTATCAACTAGGAGCCTATAAAGGCCTCCTTCACTCGCTCCTTTGTCCAAAAACTGAGGAGATTCTTGGCTGCAATCTTTTATAATGCATTGGTGATCAATAAACTCAACTATACACTTGATATATGTAATCTCTAAGACAAAAAGGAGATTCTTTGGTTCGAAATGCATTGACAAATGAATTTCGATATGATTATTGTCGAAAACCATCTTAATAATCTTGATATGGATCACAGAAGCCTAAATTCAACAAAGGAGATTCTTTGTTAATCTAAGCACAAAAGAACATCGTGCAAATTGAGAACTAGTGGTTCAAGAGCTTGAGTTTTGAGCTGTAACTTTAGCTTTCTGTTTTCAGAATCAACAGAAAATCAGTGATGTTGTTTTGATTGTTCAGATTTGTATGCTCGTTGTTTTATATATAAGAAATACAGATTTGTAGGCTAAAGTATTTGTAGCAGAAATTTTGATTGGTGTTTTCTGCTTTAGCAATCTATAGTTTTTAGGTTAGTTCCAATAGTGCAGAATTTCCTCACCAAGCTCTGATTTTTGGCACTTATTCTTCAAGAGCATCTTCCTGGAAATATTGACACTCTGATATAGAGTTGTCAATGCGTTGAACATTTCCTTTGTTGATTTCCCTGCAATGTGAGCGATTAGGTGGTCCTTCACAGAATCCAAAATAATCATCTTCACCTTAGCAACCCTCTTCTTGTATGGAGATCACTGTTGAGGATTGGTAGAGACTATAACTTTTCCCTGGACCATACTTTAAAGATCAATATCCTCATAGAGTCATAGGCATCTGCAAACTGCACTTCCAAGGTGTGAAATTGGAGGCTATTTCTAATTGGTCACTCTCTCTGAGACACAACATTCCAAAGTTCACCTGTCCTACAATCCATTGAATCACAATTTAAACAAAAACAGTTCAGCCAAATTTAGCAACCTTTCATAGGTTCAATTTTCCCTTTACAAGCATAAAAAGTAGTTCAACCTCTCACAGGTCCTTGTGCTTTTCTCAGGCATCACTTTAACCATTGGATCTTGTACGGGATCACACCTGCTGAAATCCTTCATTGTTAACTCCCTCTCACTGTTGAATTCCTTCTCCATTCATTAGACTGAAGACTGTCAGCAATACAGCTCCGGTACCATGTTAAATTTTCTAAATCATGATTACAGATCAGCACTGAGTTTTTACCATACTGCTGACACTGAAAACTTTAAGAAACACCAATCAAAAGGTTAGATTTTGGAACTAAAGGCATAGGAGATAGATCAAGAGTGTAGAAACAGCATTTCAGAATTTTGGATCAATTCGGCAAGTGATGGAGTGTACTAAATCTTCAAAGCAAAACCAGCCAGCTAGAAATCTATACAATTAAAACTTCTGATTAATAGTAAGTCTTCTTATTAACTCTGAAAGAATAATTACAATGACTATTTGTTTTCTGTTGCACCTTCCATCTCTTTTTATAAATTAAGAGAAGGATCCATGCATGCAAAATTGTCCAAGAATATAAAGTGAAACTACTCAAGTAATATGCCCCACGTGCTAAGAATAGGTAGACACATGCCAAGCACTTAACTCGTTATTTAAATGCAAATAACTCACTAGCGAACAATTGTTGATGTTTTGGGTAGCATTGGGATTCGGGAGTATTCTCACATGTGGGGCAAGTGGGCTAAGTGATGGGGCTTTGCACCCAAGAGCCATGGTATTTTGATGACCCATGGTATTCTGATAACCCATAATTTGGACCCATGCTATTGCACCCTTTGGAAAAGTATAAGGGTAGAGCAATTCATTGTGGTCGATGAGAGAGCATCTTGCAGAGGAGAGGGCTGAGTAGGACCTGTAGAGGGCTGATAAGGTCGAGAGGGCCTGTGGCAGGTTGGTAATGAGAGCATCTTGTGGAGGAGAATGCTGAGTAGGCCTCAAACCTGTGGAGGGCCAAGAGGGCCTATGCCAAGTTGGCAAGAGAGCATCTTGTGGAGGAGAAGGTGGAGTAGGCCTTAGACCTGTGGAGGGCTGAGAGGGCCTATGGAAGGTGGCCTGTGGAAGGAAAAGTAGGCCTCAAACCAGTGGAAGGGTCAAGTAGGCCTTAGAGCTGGAGCCAACGGCGGTAGAGGATTAGGAGCGAGAGACTCCTAAGGTTGAGCAACATAGCCTGCAGATTAGGAGGACAAGCAAGAGGCTCCTTTGAGCTCTACCAAGAGAAGGCCGAGAGGGTGGAGAGAGCTTGTGAAGGGCTGAGAGGGCCAAGAGTGCCTGTTGACAGCAAAGGGAGCCGAGAGGGCCTCCTGTTGTCTGTTATTGGCAAAGAGAACACAGAGACATGTAGGGGTAGAAGACATTGAGAGAGAGAGATTCTCTCAAGCAAAAGATCTACATGAGTAATATTGCAGGTTTGCTGTTGTTGTCTGTTATTGGCAAAGAGAGCACAGAGACGTGTAGGGGCAGAAGACATTGAGAGAGAGAGATTCTCTTAAGCAAAAGATCTACATGACTAATATTGGAGGTTTGCTGTGAGTGAGATACTCAGTTGTGCCACGTCCGAGGAAAGAGCATGGAGCAGCAAAGGAGATCCAAATCAGCCAAATTGAGGACAGATCTAGGACTTGATCCACTGGATCAGATTCAGGGTAATTGTTGTATATGTAATTCTTCGAAGGCCATTATCCCAATAAGGGAGCCCGATTAGGTTCTGAGAAGAATTTAACGAAGAACTTTTGGTTGGGCAAAACTTGTGCGTAATATGTTACTGTGCATGATCTAATTGCTGGTTTTATAAGTTCCGCTGTGCTAAACTTGTTTCTGGTTAGGCACATCAGTGTGTTTCAGTTAATTAGTTAATATGAGACTGTTACCAGGTCTGGTGTGTGTGTGTGCACTGAGTCTAGTGCCCAACATCGAACAATAATTATTAGTCAACAAGCCAACTATAGTCAATAAATAGAACTGCTAAAAGTAGATAATTCCTAAAAGTAGGAAATGACAGAAACTGACACTTAACGGAGAATGGGCTCAAGCAACAGAAAAAATAATATGAACATTTAATGTGAAGCTTTTGGATTCAAGAACTTTCAGCTAACTGTGGTAAGGATTGTTACTTTTTGACATGAATTTTTAACTGAGGCTAAACTCTAATCCCATTAACATAGTTATTCAGAACAGGTAATGCTCTAGACTCTTAGAGTATTCCATATTTGTTAGCTTGAAGTTCTCAAATAGAGGGAAACTATCATGACCTATAATGTGTTAAATGTGCAGGTGGGCAGGTATAAAAGCCCAGATGAGCATCCATTCTTCCCTGAGGATCTGCAGGAGCCTTTGCTACCTCCCTTACATTATCCACAGGTTAGTTTTGGGGATGCCTATTTATTTGCCTCGTTATACATTCCTTATTCTTAAAGCTCCTTCAAGTTTAAAAGGGCAACGCTATCTGCTATTACAGGTGCTGCACCCTGCCGCTTCCAATATCAACATAAATAAGGAGATTTGGACTATGTACTTCGTTGAATTACTTCCACGAATTGCAGCCATGGGTGATGATGGAAACTATGGATCTACAGCTGTATGTGATGTCGCCTGTTTGCAGGTTTGGCCAGCAGTCCTTTCGGATATCAGATAGCCTGGGATTGAGTCTTGGTTTAGTTAGTGGTGCACTTTCTCATCTAAAATATAACTTATCTAAAAAAACAAAGTAGTGTGCTTATCACTCCTAGTTGTAGGATAAATTCCAGAGGACCAGTTTGATATAGACTTCTAAAAGCATCATCTAGACTATTATTTCTCATTGTTTCTCATTGGCAGGCCATCTCTAGAAGGATCCATTATGGAAAGTTTGTAGCTGAAGCAAAATTCCGAGACTCCTCGAAAGAATACGAGCCTGCAATCCGAGCACAGGTCTGCATTATAATTTATGCCTAAAGATTTCTGGTATTAATTCTGCATTCTTGCATGCTTCTTGGGCATTGATGGGCAGTCAATTATGTTGGAACCACCTTATTTAATCACCTCCTGATTTTTACTACTGTGTGGCAATGTTTTCCATCCAACCCTAATAGATGATAAATTGAACTGATTTCTTGTGGATCACTGCTGTTTTGCAGGATAGGGAAGCACTAATGAATCTATTGACCTTTGAGAATGTGGAGGCAATGGTCCAGAGGAGAGTGGAGCTCAAAACAATGACGTATGGTCAGGAAGTCAACCTGGATGGTGCAGCAGTGACACCAATCTACAAAATTCAACCTTCTTTGATTGCTGGTCTTTATGCACAATGGGTTATGCCTTTAACTAAAAAGGTTCAAGTAGAGTACCTTCTACGACGACTTGATTAATAGCCATCAATTTCCAGTCCTATAATGTTTTCCAGTAGGTTTTGCATCATATATAGAACTTCCATGGATATACCTGCAAGATAAATACGAGTTGCAATCATCTCCAGGTGAAACAGTAATTTCTGGTGTAATCAATAAATACTGCAAAAACATGAGAGGACAAATGCATTTGTTTTTTGCAGTCAGCAAATTGAATTGCTTCATATGTAAAATTTTGAATGCTTACTACAAGATATGAAATGCTTTGATGAAAGCATTTGGGTTTTGAGATACTTAAGTTAAATAAAAAAAAAACATGCCATTGCAGAAAAGCTAAGGCATATTTTCTCCTATTGTAATAGTCAAATGACTCGGCTTCGGAAACAATTTAGCAAGCTGACGCTTAAGAGTCCACTCATTACTGGACCAAAGTTCAGTAGAACATATATATGATATTCAAAGTTTGATGTAATTACAGAATTCCATCCCATGACAGATCCATGATCTAGACATCAAAATAGAGATATGTTTGCTTAAATAAGTAAATGAAACTATAAATGTAGTGCCTACTTGATAGTTCAATGTTTATAACTCAGGGCCCTTGACAATGTAGAAGATGATAGCAGATGGTTCTGTAATTACTTGCCACTTTTATATGTTTACCATCATATGATACAATGTTATTACTTGAAATGTTTATTTCTCCTGGTGTGTTTAAATATTGTACATTTTGTTAATATTTTCCAGCATATTCATTATCACTTTTTTAAAACAGCAATATATTCAGATAGCCTTTTAGATTACAAAATCTAAGAAGAAAAATAATTGGCAGATTGTAACATGAAACATGATGTAGCAAATTTATTGGAAATTTTGATTGAATTTGTAACATGAAACATGTAGATGCAGCTGCAAATTCATTGGCAAAATTGATTGAACTTAATTATTTTGATTTGCTTTGGTTGATTGACTTGATTTAATAAAACCGATATGTTTTCATGAAATTCAAACTGGGAGTGATTAGCGAGTTTCAATAGACTGATAAATCTGACCAAGTTTGATAAGTCTGGGCTATTTATTAGTAACAAAGGTATGTTTATTAAGGAATTGATGAATTGTTTTACATGTTTATTGTATAAATTTATGATGTAAAAGTAAAAATGATATTGGTTAGCATTCTTATATCATCTCCAAACTTGACCTTTTACATTGACCAGTACATTTTGTTGGGCAAGGGGAAGTAGTTTACCTATCAAATGATGAGTATATATATTATTGATTTTTGTAATGTTCTTTCCTTTTTTTTTTTTTATAATTATGGAAGTTTTATACAAAAAGTTCTTGAAATGTGTTGTTTAGTATATTCATATTCTTTTATCCTTAATTAACTTATTAAATTAGATTAATATGCGTAATCTTCCCTAGTAGAATTTATTAAATATTAAATAATTAATAAACTAAAACTTTAAACTTAGTACATCAAAACTTTTATTAAAAAATTATTTATTTTTTAAAGGAATACAAAAAATTATTTATTTTTTAAAGGAATACAATGGACTGGAGGAAGAACAATAAAATTTTGCATATTTTCTTTTTCAAACTGCATTACAACTTTTTATTTGTGGTTTTTCTCATATCATACTTTATTTAAATTATATGCCAGAAGCTTTCTGTGTTGTAAATTGGAAAAATGTAAATTCAAAATAAGTTTAATTATGGAGTTGAATCAAAGTATAAAGTTATTCGGTTTGTAATTAATTTTTCAATAAATTTATATTAAAAATATGTATAAATAAAAGTATTAGCAAATATATATTTGTAAATATTAAATAATAAAATAAGTGTTTGATAACTTTTTAAGTGGATATATATATATATATATATATATATAAAAGGAGATCTGGGATTCATATCTCTTGTGGATTTGAAATTCTCAATCCAAACCCTCAAGCAAGAACACCATATTACAAAAATTTTAGTCTCTTTTCAACTAAAGATTTTCTAAAATATTCTCAAAATCCAAATATATTATGTTCTATTTATAATTGTTTGGCGGTTTAATTTTCACTGACTTCTCATTTTCCTTGGCGATATATTTTTGGCCTTTTTCCTAAACTGGATCCAACCCGTATTTTCAGTGAAATCTGAAGAGTCCCCTGTTTGAGAGTGATCTTTGTCTCTTTTAGTAGGTTCTTCTTCATCTGCCTGATCAACCTAAGAAGATGATTTTCCCGCTTAGTTTTCTGAGAATCTAGAGGTTCCAACATTCATAAGGGATTGTTGAATATGGGCTTCCTTTGTCACTAGGTTCGAAGGAACCTCGTTGATAGGCACTTCTTCCTAACTGATTTTTGTTTCCTCTGGTAAATCCTTTTTTACAATAACTTCTTCCTGGGTATTTTTTGTTTCTTCCTTATTCAAGGTCTCTTCTTCCTTGAATATCGTATAATGTTCACTTTAAGCTCCTTCCCACCATTTGGGTCTTCGACTACTTTTTTGGACGTTATTATTATGAAATCGCTTGGGGCAATTTTTTATTACTTGCCTTGTTTCATAACACACTCAGCATCAAAATGAAACATTTTAATAATCAAGCATTTGAACCCACACATACTCTAGTGTTGTTAGATTTTTTAAAAAAATTCTCAGTTTCTGAATTACGACAATAAAATTTCCCTATTGCCTTTCCAATAGAAGTTAATGATGGGAGATTCCAAAGATGCAGGGGAAGATTCAAGAGTCCTACCCAAATTGGAGTTGTAGAGATTTGTAGGTTTTAACCTCGTATAGAAATTACCTGCATACGAATTCTAAAAACAAAAAATAAATAATGGCTAGAGCATAAAACATAAAACAAAGATACAAAGATTTTTCCGTGGATCCCAAAATCGGGACTACCAGATTGATTTTTCATTATATTTCTTTCAATGTTACAATACATATATATACATGTCGAAGCATCCATAAACCCCAATCCGTTAACCTTTGATTAGAACATAACCATAGTTCCCTTGATCGGATCTACAAAATATCATGGGCAGAAAACCATCATGCCCAAAACCATGTGCGAAAAAATATGCACAAAACGAAGGTAGGTCTGCCAACCTAATATAGGGTCCAAAACCCCTATGACTCTCTTGTTGCGCCCGACACAATGAATAGGGGGGGTTGTCGTCCCCCTTGTGACCCCCCCACATGTGGGGATATTTGTGGAAAGAATATAGCACACACCCAACATTCTCCCACTTGTTGTTTTCTTTCCACGGGGGGCCACAGGAGAGCTTAGTCATTGTTCCAGCCCTGCAACGCCCATTGTTTTTTTACACCAAGAAAACTTCTCAGTGCTCATAGACTTTGTCAATGCATCTGCAACATTCTTCAAAGTGTCCACCTTTACCAACATCTTTTTGTGCTCAACCGTATCCCTCACAAAGTGACACTGAACATCAATGTTCTTTGTCTTTGAATGATAAATAAGGTTATTTGCCAAGAAAATTGCACTTTAGTTGTCACAGTTTATCCTTATAACTCGTTGTACCAACCTCATACTTGAACACAAACTCTACAACCAAACTGCTTCCTTTCTTGCATGAGTGGCTGCCATGTATTTTGCTTCTGTAGTTGAAAGTGCCACTATAGACTGTCTCTTGCTCATCCAACTCGCTGCACCTCCAAACAAGTTAAATACATGACCACCTGTAGATCTTCTCTGATCTAGATCTCAAGCCCAGTCCGCGTCAACAAATTCATGGATGTCCAAACCTCTATCTAATCCTGGTCTTCCTTGGTAGCACAGACCATAATCACTAGTGCCATGCAAATACCTAAAAACACGCATCACTGTTGTCCAATGCTCCTTCATTGGTTTTGACATAAATCTGTTCAATACTACCACTGCATGTGCAATGTCTGGTCTAGTACAGACCATTACATACATCATGCTACCGACTGCACTTGCATATGGAACACGAGACATGTCATCTTCCTCTTCTTGTGTCTTGGGACACTGTTCGATAGATAACTTTACACCGACATGAATAGGAACCTTCATCGATTAACTATCTTGCACATTAAACCTCTGTAATATTGTCTTGACATACTTCCTCTGGTTTAACTAGAGCTTCATTTTTGCTCGATCTTGTTTAATTTCCATGCCCAAAATATAGTTTGCAGCACTAAGATCTTTCATGTCGAATTTGGAGGACAATTGGGTCTTCAATTCCTAGATACTTTCTTTGTTATTTCCAATCAACAACATATCGTCCACATACAAGGCCAAATAAATAGCATAGCCGCCAATTAATTTAAAATACACACAGTGATCTGCGTTGCTTCTGGAGAAGCCAAGTCCCCGTATATATGTATCAAATCTCTAATACCACATCCTTGGTGACTGTTTTAACCCATACAGAGACTTTTTTAACTTGCATACCAGTTATTTATTACCCTTCACTGCAAAGCCTTCAAGTTGCTTCATGTAGATCTCTTCTTCCAGGTCTCCATGAAGAAATGTTGTCTTCACATCCATCTGTTCTACCTCAAAATCAAAAGCAGCAACAATAGATATAAGTAATTTAATAGAAGCTACCTTGGTAACAGGAGAAAAAATATCACCAAAATCAATTCCCGAAACTCGGGAATAACTTTTTGCTACCAACCGAGCTTTGTATTTCTCCACCTTGCCTTCTGCATTCATCTTCTTCTTAAACACCCATTTGCTGCCAATGGGTTTCCTTCCCACTGACAACTCCACTAAATCCCAAGCCTCATTTTTATGCAAAGATGTCATTTCATCAACCATGGCCTCTTTTTATAGTTTACCATCCTCTGAATCTACTGCTACCCTTACAATTCTAGGATCATCATTAGTAATAAATAAAACAAAATTTGAACAGAAAGCAGATGGACTATACCTTTCTGGATGCCTTCTTTCTCGAATTGATCTTCTCACAGCTGAAGTTTGTGGCTCTTCATCTTTTGATTCATCTTCTGTTATAGAGTCTGATTCCTCCTCCTTTAGCTCAAACTCTATCTTCTCATGTTCCTTTGGTAGGAATTCATGTTTAATAACATATTTCACCTCTCTAAACACCACATCGCAGTTGTACACAACCTTCCTTATTTATGGGTTCCAAAGCTTATAACCTTTTAAACCATCCTTATACCCAATAAAAATGCACCTTTAAAATTTACTATTCAACTTGGTTCTTTTCTCCTTTGGAACACGTACATATGCATCACATTCAAATACCCTCAGATGTGAAAGAGAGGGTTTCTTACCAGTCCATACCTCTTGTGGAGTCTTATCCTCTAACGCTAATGAAGGTGATATGTTGACTAGGTAACATGCAGTCTCCACTGCCTCTGCCCAGAATTCCTATCCTAACCCGACATCACTGAACATGCTTCTTGCATTTTCCATCAATGCCCTATTCATTTTTTTTGCAACTCCATTTTGCCGAGGTGTGTATGGAGTAGTCTTCTGCCGTGTTATACCACACTTCTTACATAACTCTTCAAATTCCTTCTTGCAAAACTCTCCACCATTATCTGTCTTCAGCGCCTTTATCTTCTTCTCTATCTAGTTTTCCACCGTAGCCTTGAATTCTTTAAACCTGTCAAAGACTTCAGATTTCTTCCTGAGGAAATATATCCATGTATTCCTTGAGAAGATCTATAAATGATACATAGTACACAAACTTACCTAATGATGGAACTGACACAGGTCCAAACACATCACTGTGCAAAAGCTCTAATATTCGTTTCGCCCTCTTAACACCAGAGGGGAAACTCACCCGATTCTGCTTCTCATATACACAATTTTCACAGAAATCAAAATCCAAAGAGCAATTAGACATACCTTCTACCATACCATTACCATGAAGTATTTGAAGGCCCTTTTCTCTAATATGCCCAAGCCTTTGATGCCATAGCATGGTCTTTTCTCCAGAGACCACTAGAGTTTTTGCTCCACTTTCAAGAACCACATAATTGTTGCACCTATCAAGAACAATACTACCTTGAAGCTTGTACAGAGTTCCAATCCGAACTCCCCGCATGAATACCAGTGTTTCCCGAACCATCTTGTAGGTATCTTTCTCGAACATTGTTTTTACACCTGCATCATCCAACTTGCTTACAGAAATCAGATTTCTGGCCAATGCAGGAATATGCAAAACACCCGGAAGTTTTCTAATCCTTCCACCTTGCACCTTCAACTTGACTTTTCAACAACCGACGATTATACCCTTCCTGTCATTCCCTAAGAAGACATCACCACCATCATATTTATCATACTCGTAGAACCACTCCCTGTGGGGAGTGAAGTGAAATGATGCATTTGAGTCAATCAACCATGCCTCATGATCTACATGTTTACTTGAAGAAGAAGCCAAGTACACATCCACACCTTCATCTAAGGTGGTTTTCGCCTTTGCAGAAGGAGCATCATCAGATCCATTTCCTTTCTCAAGAGCTTTAGATCTATAATCATTTTTGAAGTGCCCTTCATTTTCACATTTCTAGCACACATTTACAGGTTTTCATGAAGATTTAGATCTCCCACTTGAGATTTTTTTTTTTTCTATTCTGGGTCCATCTTTGTACAAACAAGGCATCACCATTCTCGCCCTCCATATTTTTCCATCTCATCTCCTCCAATAGCAAGGATGAGACTATTTAATCAAATTGCAAGGCAATCACATTGCTACCTATTGTAACAACTAGACTATCCCACGAATTTGGTAGAGAACACAAAAAAATGATGCACTTATCTTCATCTGAATTTTTTATATAAACAAATAACAACTGGCTTAGCACAGTATTAAAGCTGTTCATATGATCTGTCAGCGAGTCTCCATCCTTCATACTCAAGTTATACAATTTTTTCCATAGGAATAATTTATTCACTAGAGACTTAGATTGGTACAAAGTCCCTAACTTATCCCGCAAAGCCTTTGTCGAAGCTTCCCCTGATACATTCAACAATATTAGATCTGAGATACACAACCGTATTGTGCTATTTGCCTTTCGATCCAACTTCGCTCAGTCTTCAACTAACATTGTCATTGGTTTAGTACCCGGATCTATTGTGATCCACTGATCTTATCCACCAACAGATCCTCCATCTTGTGTTTCCACAACTCAAAACTATAACCATTAAATTTCTTGATCTCTATCTGTCCACTGCTCGCTATCTTCTTTCACCACAAGAATCGATCCCGCATATCTCCGACTAAATAGGGCCTACCACAGGCTTGAGTGAAACCCCTCAACAGCAAAGGCGTCCCCTTGAAGCCAAAACATCTCTAATACCAAATGTATATTTTAACCTCGTACAAAAATTACTTGCATACAAATTCTAAAAACAGAAAATAAATAATGGCTAGAGCATAAAACATAAAACAAATATACATAGAGATTTTCCCCTGGATCCCAAAATTGGGACTACCAGATTGATTTTTCATTATATTTCTTTCAATGTTATAATACATATATATACATGTTGAAGCATCCATAAACCCCAATCCATTAACTCTGGATTAGAACATAACCATAATTCCTTTAACCAGATCTACAAAATACCATGGGTAGAAAACCATCATGCGCAAAGCCATGTGCCAAAAACCACACACAAAACCATAGGTAGGTCTACCCACCTAATATAGTGTCCAAAAAAAAATTCCTCGGAGCATTGCCCCGGACCTCATAGAGGGGGGCTACCGCCCCCCTTGTGCGCCCAACGCAATGAACAGGGGGGTTGTCACCTCGCTATGACCCTCCCCACGCATGGGGCTAGTCGTGGAAAGGATATAACACACACCCAACAAGATCGACGTTGAAATTCTATCAAAAGTAGAAGCCCATCACTGCATGAAGAGATCAACACTAACTCAAAATTTGGGCCTGATTCCTCGAGAAAATAAAAAACAACAACAAAACCCTGAGCCAATGAGGTAAATATTTAGCTCTTGAGACAATAGAAGTTTCCAAGTATCAGATATCCACTTATGGAGATCAATCAACCGCATCGGAAACCCATTAAATCTAAAGTCCAAAACAAGGTAAAAAAAAATAAAAAAATTCATCATAGTTGAAGGCTTCATACTCCAATGGGACATTGCAAGCAATAGCTTCTTGAACAATTGAAAGAACATATTCGGATTCCAAAATGGCACTATAATAAATCTTGGCTTGATCTGCCTGAGAAATAGGACTTATTGAACCAGTGGTCATTCCTTCAAAAGAAAGTCCTCTACACTCAAACTTAGGATTTCGTCATTAATTAGAAGAGGCGCAATAGATCCACACATCAAAAATAGAAACAACTAACTAAAGTGAAACTCTAGCTACTGCAAACTCTTGTAAAGCTCTCAACACCATCATTTTTTTCATATATATATATATAATAAGATAAAATAATACATATGTGAAATTAAAAAATAAAATAAATTATATATATAATTAAAATATACTTTATTTTTAAATTATTCTAAAAGAATGTGTATATTGTCATCAATTTAGGTTTTTGTTTGCTTTTAAAAGTATTGAATAATATAAACAAGATTGAGACTTACTCAAAATGTTTACAAAGTTTTAAATTTAAATAAGTAAATCTAAAAAAAGTATTAACAAAACAAATTTTCACCTATATACATAACACAAACAAACAAAAAATATTTGATTAAAGTATTTCACTATGAACACAATATAAATTATTATAAATTTATCTTAATTCTCAATTTACCAAATATTGAGAGGGATCAAATCTCTTTTCACTTTAAAAGAGGTTTACATCTCAAAATATTTGATCTTTCTTAGCGTTTGGTGAATCCAGAATTAAAATAAATCTAGGATAGTTTAATTCCCCTTAAATAAGCTATATTCCACATAAATACCATAAGTCTCTTTTATTTTTATTTATATATATTTTATTTTATTTTAATGGAATTAAAATCTTCACATTACTTTAATTTAATTAAAATGTTAAAAAAAACATTATATTACAATCTCTTTACCATATTTCTCTCAAAATAAACTATTAAGATTAAATATATCAACATCTGTGATTATAATTTTAAACTATTAAGATTAAATATATCAACATCTGTATTATAATTTTAAAAATTATTTTATCTGTGAACCATTATAAAGTACTAAAAAGATGTATTTTAATTAAACATTTTATTTTTATAAAATATATTTTCCAAATAGATTTTGGAGATAAGTTATTTAGAACACATTGAGTTACTTAGGTAAAAAAAGAGATTGGGCTTCCTTCGAATTGTGTGGGCTTATTTAAAAGAGAAAAAATGAGGGACGTTTACTTGGAAAATAGATTATTGTATGAGCTTATTTAAAGGGTTTATTGACTTATTTCATTTGTCAAGACATCATGTGTTTGAACTTAACTATTTAGCCTTATGAAATGTATTTAATGCGATATTATTATTATTATTATTATTGAAAAATTAATTTGTATTTGTAATATTTAATAAATATATCATAATATGTTAATAAAGTAAATTTGGCATAGAGATTTACCAAAAAAATTAAGGCGTAAATAAAAGATAAATTATGATGAAGATTACTAAGTGAGAGATTTATAAAGAGATTAATGTGAAGATAATTATGTATTTGTTTAAACTAAATCACTAATTACAACATAGTTGTTATGGTCACTTAAAGTCATATAGATGGAGCAATTGTATCATAGAAATATACATGGAATTGATTTGTTTAATATAATTTCCTTTTTGTAGGTTTCTTGCGTGTAAACTCCCAATATCCCTTGTTTTGTATATGTTTGTTTCTAGCTATTGAAGCCCACGTTATCTATATGAGCTACATCATTTTATGGATAATATGGTTTGCAAGTTCAATCTTTTTTTTTTGAAAACAAGCTTATACTTGAGTTGTAGTTATTGGAATCTCAATATCCAATTATTGTATGAAGAACTTCAACATCAACATTTAATGTGTTCACTAAGAAAGAGAAATTGGATTAGAGAGAATATGTAGACCCAACCTGTGTTGTAGATGAGGAGAGTATCCATAACTCAATGGAAAGAAGCGTGTCCTAATATATTAGGTGAGGAAAATGAGCATAACATGGAAAAACACCAAGATAGGTGTTACTACTTGCTTACTTAGGATACTTTATTAATGTATGAAGTCACATTCCTTGAATAAAGTTTGCTAAATAATTAGTTAATAGTAACTTATTGTAAAAAATATCATTTTTATTCAATAAGGTTTATAATTGTTAGTAGGCCATCATTATAAATGGGTCCATAGGTAGTTAAGTTTCTCTATGTATAGCTAACATAGTTACCAATCAAATGGGTATTGAATCGAGTTCTCACTTTTTAGGGGTAGCAAAAACTCATCCAATTTTGAAAAGTGTTGATTCAGAATGCCCCTTTTTTTTGGAGCATATTTTTGAGACTTTAAATTTTCTTAATGAACAATGTTTTTAAAATGTTATTGTTTTTCATGTTGATTTCGTTTGATGTCGCATCGACCCCTTTTTTTTAACTTATTTTTGACATTTTAATTTTTCTGATATATTAAGTAAGGATAATTTTTTAAAATGTTGGTGATTTTCATGCGGATTTTGAAAAGCGTTGATGCAGCACAAACCATCTTTTTTCGGAGGCATGTTTTTTACACTTTTTTTTTAATGTTTTAAATTTGCCAAAAAAAATTTATAAATTCTGGTTGTTTAACCTTTTTTAAAGTTGTCTTCTTCTTCTTTTTCTACCAAACATACTTGCTCTCTAACAATTTTCATGTTTGTGTTTTTTATTTTTCCTTACAATATTTTTACTTAATGATTTATTTTTTTTTATTTTTTTGCAAAGTTTAAAAAAATAATAAAAATAATATTTTGAAGTTATGATTTTTTTATTATATTTATTTATCATTAATTAATACTTCAATGGACTAAATTTTTTTTTCGCTAAAAAATAATAATGTTAAACAATTGACAAAAAAAAATGTTTTACATATAGATAAAATTAAAAAAATATACATTTAAGAATCTTTTTGTTAAAAATGGCATGTTGAATAAAATACTTTTGTGGAAATTACACCAAAAAAGGGTTGAAAAATAACAATTTTAATGAAATTTGTATGAATTTTATGTCTAGAGATCATAACATTTGAATTTGTTTTTTTAATAATGATTCGAATATATCTGGTCTTGATGATGAACCACACTTGTTGGTTCGAAATGCGTTGGCCAAAAATTTCTCTTATGTGAATTCTACTGAAAGACTTTGCTTGATTCAAATATAATTTTAAGTAAAAATAAATAAATAAATAAATATTATTAAAAAATAAATAAAAATTAGTTTTAAAAACAAACCAAAGTATCAAATTAAAACTAAATAGTTTAACAACAACAACAACATTTAAACCAAATATGTGAATAAAAACAAACAAAACAAAATTATAGAGAAAAAATTAAACATTGTAAATTAATAAAATTAAAATTTATTAAAAAAATTATTAGAATGAAAATTAAAAATGGAAAATAATATTTAAATATATATATATATATAACAAAAATGTTATTTAAATTTTACAAATAAAAAAGTATATATATATCTATATATATATATATATATATTAAAAATAACTAAAAAGAAAAAATAAACATAAATATAAAAATAATACATTTCCGTATTCAGGATTCTGTGATCCATAATGAATTAAGCAAAGTCTTTTGGTAGAAATCACATAAGAGAACTTTGTGGTGTACTCTTTTTGTACCAACAAGTGTGGTTCATCATTAGGACCAGATGAAGAGGTAGACCATGGCAAAGGCTTAAATATAGAGCAATGTAGAGACTAAAATTTTTCAAGTAACAACTATATTTGAACAATAATATTTAAATTATGATATTAATTTATTAATATGTTAAAAACAAATATTATTAAGTAACGACTATATTAAACAGCTAGTTTTTGAAAAATAATATTTAAATTATGATATTAGTTTATTAATTTATTAAAAACAAATATTAATAAGTAACGACTATATTAAATGGCTATTTTTTGAAAAATAATATTTAAATTATGATATTAGTTTATTAATTTATTAAAAATAAATATTAATAAGTAACGGTTATATTAAACGACTAGTTTTTGAAAAATAATATTTAAATTAATTTATTAAAATCAAATATTAAAAAAAAAAATCAAAGTCAAACTCCAAACAAAGAGGGAAGTCAAAAATTATAAAAAAGAATCAAAACCCTAATCGAGACAAGATCATTTAATAAATAAAAATAATTAATAGCAAAAAAAAAAAAAAAATATACACATGTCAAAAGAAAGATATATATATAAAGAAAAATAATCAATAAATAAAATATGGTTAACAATAAAATATGGGCCGAGGCCCATTAAAAATACTAAAAGGAGTTAAGAACGAATAGGATGATAAAATACTTAAGAAAACACGAAGGGTCAAGAAAATAAACTCTAATGAAGAATAAATCAACAACAAATACTATAAAAATGACACCAATACCTACATAGATTAAAAAAAAAAACAAAATAAATCCCCAAAAGAAACCTAAAAAACTAGGAGGACAGGACAGGGGCCCAAGTTCTACTAATATTCGAACCATCATCTCTATTCAAATTATTGGGTCTTTTTTCAATTTTTAGGGCCTCCCTCAATTTATGATGATGGAAATGACTAACCCTAGCAACGACTTGGGCATCCTCAATGTAGATGTGATGCTTAGATTTATCTGCATGCTCTGCCAAAGCAGAGGAGCGGGTCCTGCCATGCTTGATGTCAGCGGCATGCTCATGAATCTTTTGATTAATCGAGCGACCAGTCTCACCAATGTAGGGAGTCCCACAAGAGCATGGGATAACGTAAACACCCTTCATATTCTTAAGGTCCATTGGGTCTTTTACAGATCTAAGGGAGCTCCAGATGGTATTTAAAGGCCTAAAGGTTGAAGCCACCTTATGCTTCCTTAGGATCCTCGCAATCTTGTTAGTGGTCCCTTGGATAAAAGGAAGATGAACACCAGAAAATTGATCATTGGTATCTTTCTTAACACTAGGACCTTTTTCAGCTCTGAGGAAAGCCTTAGTACATTAGTGTCTACTATACCCATTATTAAAGAAAACACTTAGGAGATGTGCTTTCTCTTCACTGAGATGGTTGTCATTAGAAACTCTTAAATCTCTAGTCGCTAAGGTGTTGAGAACACCAAGTTTTTGAGCTGGGAAATGATGAGAATTAGCACGAAGATATTGTTCCGTATGCGTTTTCTTACGAAATACCTAATGAGAAAAAGAGCCATCATCATTCCTTGAGAGGAGGACGTCAAGGAAGGGCAGACTACCATTATTTTTAAATTCCATGGTGAACTTTATGGAACTAGATTGATTGTTAAGATGGAGGAAAAATAGTTCCAACTCTTCCTTACCATGGGACTGGATGACACAAGTGTCATCCACAATCCTAATTCACATCTTAGGCAGAAGACGAGAAAAAGTTAAGGCCTTTGATTCAAAATCCTCCATGAACAGATTAGCTACCACAGGGGAGAGAGGGGAATCCATGGCGATGCCACAAGTTTTCTCATAGAATTCCCCATCGAATGAAAAGAAAGTAGAAGTAAGACAAATACCAACTAAATAAGTTGTATCAGGATCCGTAATGCGCTTGATGACTTCGATGGCCTCGTTGATAGGGATATTAGTGTAGAGGGAGACCACATCAAAGCTCACAAGCTTGTCATCTGGATCAAGCTTGAACCTCTTTAACTCATTGACAAACGATGCAGAGTCCTTGACGAAGGATTCTGTATGGCCAAAAATGGGCTTAAGCTTATTGGATAAATATTTAACAAGAAGATAAGTTGGCCCTCCTATCATGTTGACAATGGGTCTCAGAGGAGCCCCTTCCTTATGAATCTTAGGGAGGCCATACATTCTAGGGGTAAGAGGGCAACTTTCTATAAGCTTATGACTAAACGAGCTAACCGAGCTGCTAGCCTTTATAGTAAGAGCCACACTTTTGGAAATCTTCTTAAGGGGATCCTTGTTGAGTTTCCTGTAGCTCCCGCTATTATGGAGGTGGTCCAACGTCTTTTGATGGTAATCATCTTTATCAAGAATAACCACAACACCACCTTTGTCGGCTTTGAGAACAACAATATTCTTATTATTGTATAACAATTTGAGAGCATCAAACTCAGGTTTGTTGATGTCTTTCTTGGGGGGTTTTGCCTTTCTAAGGAAAACTACACAGTCTTGATGAATGATATCTTTAGTGATGTCTGGTTAGTCTCTAATACCACATTCAATGTCACAGATGATATTGTCAACTGGTATCTTTCTAGGAGCACGAGCAAAATTTAAACCTTTCTCCAAAAGACTAAAGACATGGGGATCAAAAGAAAAGCTAGAGAGATTGACAACCCTATTACTAGAAGAGGAAAAAAAATGGAACAAACATTATCATCCAAGCCTAGAGCCTTATTACCAATCCTAATATTATTGCAATTATCAGAATTGAAAATAGAGTCACTAACCACATTATTATTATTATTATTATTAAGCCTAGTGATATTATTATTATACAAATTATTATTATTATTATTATTATTATTATCCAAACATCAAGTATTATTGCTATTCCTAATACTATTATTCCTATCTGAAGTGAAAATACAATCACTATTATTATTATTACTATTAAAACAATTATTATTATTATTATTATTATTATTCAATTGAATATTATAAAAATTATTGTTAATAGAACCACTTCCATTATTTTCAAAACCAACAGAAACCAAAGAAGAATTAACGGACAACGAACCTAAGGGAATCCAACCCGGTGAATTTGCAGAGTTATTACAATCGAAACACAAGACTATTCCAGCTTCACCCTTGATGGTGGAAGGGTGAGAAACACTGTCAACCCAAGATCGAAGAGCAGAGATTTGATTAGAACTAATTCTGCTTCTGGAAAGACCACGAAAGAAACTAGACTCATTAGGCTGCGAGATCGATTTCTTCGAGAGCTTACTGAACTTCTTGGACTGCTTTACTTTCCAGCTTTCTTCAAGACGAGTAGATTTCAGTGTCAAGCACACCTCGATCCTTGACCAAAGGGGAGCAGAGATCTCATTTGAAAGTTCCAAATGTAGAGACAACAAATCATGAGAAATGATATCCGGAAACTTTCTCACCCTGCCAATCTCCAAACGAACCAATGCCATGCTAGCATTAAGAAAATAGAAAAGTAACTAGAATTATTAAGAGGGTTCTTAATCTGAGCGAACGAAGGAACAAGGGAAGAGTCTCTACATCGTTTTAGAAAATCCAGATCTGTCTTCAACTTGGAAACCCTTATGCGAGACCATTCAAAGTGATGAACTTTAATAGCAGTGACCCTTTCGTATAGGGTAGTAATTTCTGTATTCAGGCTTTTGTGATCCATAATGAATTAAGCAAAGTCTTTTGGTAGAAATCACATAAGAGAAAATTTCGCTTATGTGATTTCCACCGAAATACTTTGCTTAAAAAAAATACATATTAAAATAAAATCAATAAATAAATAAAAACACACAAAAAATATTAAAAATAAATAAAACGTCCCCCAGCTACCAAGGGGCCTAAGCCAGGGACGGGAGTAGCCATGTGCAGCTGCTCTCAGCATTGTCCCGAGCCCCTAGGGGGTTGGGGGTGGCAGGCCACCCCCACCACTACCAAGGGACCTGGGCCAAGGCTGGGAGTAACCACGCACGATTGCTCCCCGCCCTAGCTCGAGTCCCTTGGGAGTTGAGGCGTCGCAGATGTATTTTTTTGTTTTTATTTTTTTAATATTTAAAATATTTTCTTTTTCGTTTTTTATTTTTATTTTTTCTCAATTATTTTATTTTATTTTATGTTCTTTTAATATATTTTTGTTTTCTTTTATATATATATATATGATTTTTTTTTAATAATTTTATAATTATATATATTTTTGAATTTATATTTACATTTTATCATTTTTTTATTTGTATATATATATATATATATATATATATATATATGTATGTATGTTTGAATTTTCATCACTTGTATTATTTTTATTTTTATTTTTCAGGTTTTTTCTTTGTTTTTTATACAGTTTTTTTATATTCGATCTTTTTTTTGTTTGTGAATTTCAATTTAAAATTTAACATTTTTCAATGTTTTCTTTTAATTAATTTTTTTTTTTTTACTTATTATTATTTTTTGTTGTTATGATTTAATTTTGTTTTTTTTGTTTTTGTTTTGTTTTTTAATTTTATTGATGCATTTATTTATTTGTTACTATAGGGGTTGTCTCAATGTTGGATTAGAAACTCTACCTCAATAGGGGTCCATTGGTAGTTGATTCTTTATTTTTCATTCCAATGAATCAAGTTCACTTCCACTCTGTGTCAATTTGATAATTGATTTTTAAGTTTTCATTGCAATGGATCATGCATGCCCCCACTATGTGTCAATTTTATGGTTGATTTTTAAGTTTTTGTTGCAATTTGCCAAGTTGTCTTAGGCTAAGATTTTGTTTAGATATTTATTTTTAAGGTTTAATTTAGTCATAATATTTTATCTCGAAATATGTTGAAAATCTAAGGTTTGTTATAGTCATGATATTTGTTTTTAATTCCATGGCTGAAAAATGTTGAAATTTTAAGGTTTTTCAGAGTCATGATATTTTATCTTTAATGTCATGGTTGAAAAATGTCATCATTTGAACTTTTTTTTTCCAGTCATGATATTTATCTTTAATGCTATGGTTGAAAACTGTTGAAATTTTTAGGTTTTTTTGAAGTCGCAATATTTTATCTTCAATGCATTTTTTTTTTGTAAGCTTGAGAGGACTACATCATCATCATGTCCAATATATCAGCCCTATCGGGGCAGGGAATTAAACCAGTGACTTCACATCAAGGAGTGTCTTAGCAGAGCACCGGATCACCGTCTATCCAATACCTCATGGACTATCTTCAATGTATTGTTGAAAACTATTGGAATTCTAATAATTTTTGGAGTCATTATATTTTATTTTTAATGTCATTGCTTAAAAATATTGGAATTTTAGCCAATATCAACAATTTTTTATTTCAGGTTGTTTTTTCATGTTTAATGCGCAAAGTTTCTAGTTTTTAATGCTATTGTTAAAAAAATTGTTGATGCAGCATGAAGTTGCATGTGTTTTTTCATGTTTTGCGCAAAATAATTTGGATTTTACTGTCATTAAAAAAAACTGTGTTGATGCAACATCAACACTTTTTCGTTTTTAGGCTTCTTTTTCATGTTTTTGTGCAAAATAATTTGGTTTTTACTATCATTTTTAAAAAATGTTGAAAATTTACCCCAGGTAATTTAAAAAAAAATAAAATTAAAATAAAAATAAATAAATAAATAATTGATGGAGCACCAACACTTTTTGTTTCCAAACTATTTTTTGTATGTTTTTTGGCTAGAGTTCTCGTTTTGAGGTAATAGTTCTTCTTTGATCAGTAACTTTGTTAGCTATATATTGAGTAGAAGGTTATGCAATACTTAGTCAAGAATTATTATTGTATTTTGAGCTTTGCTCTAGGAGGTTGCCTAGTTGAAGGAACAAGTGAACATATCTATCTATTTTTATATCAAGAGATATTTTTTAGAGTTTATATATTTTCTCTTATGTTCTTTGGTTTTCCTCTACATTTTATGTAATTGTTTTGAAGTTTTGGTGTTAGGTACATTACAAGTGGTTTCAAAGCTCTTTCTGGGTGAGAAAGGGGAGATTTTTTATTTATTTTTTCAATTTTCTTATGGAAAAAAGTGGATGACAACATTTAGGCTTATTTCTAAAAAAACTGTGAAAAGTTTGAAGCAACTTGTTGTACATCTGGATTCTTCTAAAACCACTACCTAACTTAATTAAAAAAAAAAAAAAAATTTCCAAAATGGAGACCAAGAAGTGGAGTTATCATTGATTTAAAATTTTGCAACTTGGATATAGTTTGTTAAAGTGCATAGATCCCAATCAACTAGTGCCTGTATATATAAAGAAGTCGTGGAATTTCATAATTGGGGTCATAATATCCAATTTGAGAAGTATATAACAAGTTATGATCATTTTATCTTTCAGCTTCAAACTCTACCTTGAAGCGTTATTTTCCAGTGATTGTGGAGCTCTTACTTGGGTAAACAAGCTCATTTTTTTTAATTTTAATTTTAGATATTTGTTTTAATGTCTTGAGATAACACATCGATTTGTCATTTAGTTGGAAAAACTATAGTTGGGAAGAATACATGACATAGGAAATACAAGTGGAATCACATTTTTTGTAACCCTTATAGCACCTAATGGTATCCCGTCGAGTAGTATTGCATCAAACATCATCTATATACAGAATCTCACTTCCATGTACCCATTGTATATGAGAAATTCTCTAGTTATACTTGAAACTGGCTTTAGATAAACTAATTGTCCATCTTTTTGTTATAGTATATTGAGAATGCCACTTAGGGAGATTAATCTATAATACTTGGGTAGTTGAGTAATGTGATGTGGGGCATGATTGGGCCTCCTTAGTTAATGCCTTGAGGCTAAATACTATTTTGGATATCACACATATAACAGAGAGTTATAGAGCTTGACACTCCCTTGTCCTCAAGATTTGATAACCTTTTTAAGTGAGCTCACTCATGGTGGAGCCCTCTAGGGAAAATTTGTTGAAAATGCAATAAGATGATGGAGCTTAGTGAAAAGAAGTCGCCTTCACTAAGTGGGCCCGCAGGCTATTTTTGGCGTAAAGTCTATTTTTAGACATATGGATCATGGTCTATGAGTTGCAGGATGCTATTTGTGGATGATTGGTCATGTTGGTAAAAATAGGTGGACTTCTATTTTTAGACATATGGGCGGAGTCTATTTTTAGACTGCCAGGCTAAAAATAGAACAGTCGAATATTATTAGCTCTTAATAATATTTGGACTATAAACATTATATTATCCTCTTGGAGCACTTCAGTTCGAGCTACGGATGTGGCACATGCAACTGCCAGAAGGAAATACGATTTTCTTATGGGTTAGTTGAGCTATTGCATGATGGACTTCAGTTAGAACTCAAGTGATTGAGTTTGGTGGAGTTGATTGAGGAGTTGATGGAGTTGTGTTCAGTTTGACTTAGTTGAACTAGTTGTATTTAGTCTAACTGCAGAATACACTGGCGATGAGTGATGTGAATTAATTATTAATTAATTCACTAATTATTAACTCATAAATCAACTAAAGAATACATCAGTTAACTCAGTGCATGGACAGTTCAGTGGAGACAGGTGTTAGAGGTGGAGACTACTATCAGTTGTGACTATAGCTGTGCATGAGATTTGTACAATCATTGATTGAGATTGCCAATGAGGATTGCGCAGTACAAGCCAAGGGAAAACAAGCTTGGATCATCCCTATTCTCACATTGGATTGCGCAGTAGAGGCAGGCAGACAGCGGAGGAGATTTGAACCTGTGACTTGATTCAGATCTGAGCTAGTTTGTGTGTAGTAGGTGGAGATAGTACTGAGTACTTGTGAGGAGTATTGTACTATGTATTGTTACATGTTCTCTATCATTATAATATACAGATAGTTGGGGGTTTTTAGCTGTATGCTTTCCCCAGTACATACTGTGTTAATGTGCGCATGCGATTGATGTTTCATTGTTTTTAATTCTGCAAAATTGATGATCAATGTAGAGGAGGTTATGTATTATGCATGCATTCCGCAAATAGTGTATAATCAGGATAATCTTTGTGAATAAGTGTCATATTATTCAAAATTTCTACAAAATTTTAAAGATAGAAATTTATCTTAAAATGTACAAACCTCGGTCAATCTTACTAGTCCCAAATATGAAAATTGTAAAATGTTTGGCAATAATTTTGTCAAAATATTTATAATGATTTTATATAGTCTTTATAAAATTTTGGTGATTTTTAAGGTAAAATAATTGTATCCTATGAAATTCGGGTGAATCGTTTTTAGAGAAATTGGAAATTGGAAAATATTTTTTTGGAAAAAAAGCATAGAAAATTATTTATCTGTGAAATTTATCCCTTCAAATTAACCTTGAAACCTTATAAAACACCTCATATCATCAACCCAAACAATATGCCAATGCACTCTACTAGGAAAAAGTTGGACACTCTAGAAACTAACCTTCATTAAATTCAATAGACTATAAAAGATTGGGATCAGAAGTTGGATGAGAATTTGAATCAACAAAATTAACAACTCCTTGTTATCTTGGAAAATATGTTGAATACAAAGTTGGCATTAATGCTAACTTGAGGCATGCTAGAAGAAGGCACCTAGAATGCATATCACAATGAGCCACACTAAAAATAAACTTCTAACTCAAGACTATGTAGCCACTAAAACCCTCTTCAAGTCCTCACAGCCATAAACCAATGGATAACATATGGAACATTTTCCTAAAGTGGAATTGAACAAGTTTGATAGTTACCACCCATCATGATGGGTCACCCAAATGGAAAATCAATTTTCCCTCCATGGCATTACTTATGACATGATGAAATTTAGGATGGGGGTCTTGTCTCTAGATCTAGAATGGTGAAAATGACATAAAAAATCATATGTGGACTACATCACTTGGAGTTAAATTGTTAAAGCTATCCATGAATTTTTTGAGAGAGATATTTATCATTTGGGTTAGCTTACCAAGTTACACCAAACAAGCTCACTAGAAGACTTTATGTCAACCATTAAGAAATTAGACATTTGTATATAAAACTTAATAGATTCTTTCTATAAAAGAATGTTTCATTAGTGGCCTCAAGGAGGCATTTTCAGCACAAATTAGAATGAAATTTCCCACAACTTGGTTGGAACCATCTTAGAGGGCTCTAGAAGCAAAGATAATAATCAATGCACAAACCAAAAAGTCATCTTTCATTCCCTACACTCAACCTCCTTAAGTTAATTTTCCAAGTACAATGCCTTCTCATCCCTTAAAAGTATGCCTCCAACATAACTTCTAGACTACCAATGACATGAACTATGTTATAATTGTGATGAAAAATATTTCATGTTATTGGTGTAAATACTAGGGATTCTTCCAAACTTATACGACCACTCCATCCCTGACATAAGACATAACTGTCACAGAGACACTAAGGTTACCGATTAAAGACATCAACACTCTTACTCAGGTAGCCAAGAACCTCAGTTTCCTTTGAAAGAACCCCTAATATACTTACACATATTATTGAGGATTTTTCCTCCACAAACATTGAAATTGATGGGCTACATCATACATTGAAAATTCATAGTCCTGGTTGATAGTGGTAGTACTCACAATTTCATTCATGAGCAAGTGACAAAGGAAACCCATTGTTTTGTCTACCTAGTTCCAAACCATGATAGCTAATGGAGGTATGATGAAATATGGGGGTAGATGTAAAAGTTTCAAAATTTAAATGGGAAACTAACCACTTAAAACCCATGTATTTTCCATCGATATGGCTGTTTGTAATATAGTATTGGGGGGAAAATGGCTATGCACTTTGGGACCAATCACCATTAATTTCAAGATATTATATAGTAGTTTCACTGAATAAGGTCATACACACGCCCTTGAGGGATTCAAACCAGCCCTCCTAAAATAATCAACTATCATCATATGGAGAAGTTGTTAAAGAAAGGCCATCCTATTGCCTAATTTAGTACCATATGGGTAAGGAATGTCTGACACAACATATCTATCCAAACTTGTAGTTGTTCCTCAATATACATCATTAAGTATTTGAAACACCAAAGGATTTACCCTCTTCTCATGGAGAGCATCATCATACTATTTTCTTGAGTCTAGGAATTCAGCCACCAAATGTACATCCTTATCGACACATTTTTGCACAAAAGAATGAAATAGAAAATATAATTAAGGAATTGTTGAAGGCATCAGTCATATGCCCTAGTTCAAGACCTAATCCAAACTTAAACAGGAATGCAAAAACTTACAAATATAATCATAAACACAAAGATGCAGCAGAAAAACACTTCATTCATTAATAGAAAAATACTGAACTATGCTTACAAACATAATGGAAATAAGATAGCTCAGGTGATGGTAGCTTATCTTTGAGAAGAGATGTGGCAGCTACATGCCTCTGAACTGAGTTACAATGAGGCTCAAGGGCCTTTTTATTATTGAACAATAAGAGAAAACCCTAAACAACCAAAACCCTAACCCGAGGAGATGTAACACCAAGAGTTTATGGGCCACGTTGGGGTTAGTTGGGCAACCAACTTCCGAGGGTCGTAACTTGGTCATATTATCTCTATTTGATGTGTATGATACCTCATTGGAAATATCTCTCTAAGGAATACAATGGTTGATGAAATTTCCATAGCAATCGCTGAGGAATTTTTCCAAAAAAATGTCGTTTAGGGCCTTAAAACGGCTCCGAAAGTTCAGGACCCAAAAAACTGCCAAAAATAGTAAATTGTGCTACAATTAAGGAAACTCAAAAAATGAAAGAAAAAATGGTGATGGTCCAAGTGGAATAGGTGGGTGGCCATCAATATCCACCTGGATCAATCCTCCCCCCTTAGAAAACAATGATCCCCATTGCTTTGAGTTCCTCCATGAGATGATGAAACTTCTGTTGAACTTGGTCCCTGGTGAGCCATTTGCCTTGGAGAAGGAGTTGGCCTACTTCGACAACTCGATATAGCTATATCCTCTATTTCCGAGTGTTCTTGATATGTGTGTCCATGATCTGATCAGTTGTGGCCTGTTCCATGTAGTCTGGGTTGAGCTGTGTTGGTGTGAGTTGTTGTGGAATGTCAAATGTGTCCAACAATGGTGGACAATATGGCCAAAGGCGATCTACATTGAACACTAGGTGTAGACCAAGGAACAGTGGGATGCTAAGCTCGAAGGCATTGTCACCGACGGCCTTAGTGATGGTGTATGGACCATATCGGAGCAGGCGAAGCTTACGGTGGGGTCCAGCAAGGCGCTCCTTCTGCAAGTGTAGCCAAACTTTGTCACCCACCTAGAACTTGTGTGACACTCAATGTTGATCATGGCGTTGCTTGTAATTAGCATTAGCTTTATCCAATATATCATGGACCTGTTGGCAGATGCGTTGAATGCGCTCAATGAAGTTGTTAGCACTTTCAGCTTCAGACTGCACGTGAGCCAAATCTACCTAAGTGGATGCAAATGGTATGGCCACATCGATGGGGACTAATGGTTGAAATCCTAGCCCTACTTGAAAGGGGTTGTGGCTTGTTGAGATTGGAGAGATCTGTTATAGCTATGTTGGACATAGGGGAGACTTTCATCCCATGTGTGTGGATGCTTCGAGTTGTACATGCGTAGAATGTGTATGATCATCATGTTGACAACCTCTGTTTGGCCATCAATTTGGGAATGGAAATTCATGGGCTTAGTAAGTTTTGTATCCAGCATCGACCAGAGACTTGACCAAAATTCACTCAGGATCTGTTGTCTCAATATGATATAATGGACTATGGGATCCCAAAGTGTACCCACACTCTCTCAAAGAAGAGCTTAGTACTGGCCTTTGCTATGATACTCTTCTTACAGGCCTCCATGATGGCATCTTAGAGAATCTATCGATGACCATGAAAACACAATCATTTCCGTGCTTAGTAGAAGGAAGGCCCAACATATAATCCATGAAGACAGATTCCCAAGGCCGACTAGGATTAGGTAGAGGAGTATACATGCCTTTCTTCTTGATGGTTGGTTTGGAAATGGTGCAAGTGGTGCAAGATCTCATGTACTTCCCAACATCCTGACGAAGTTTTGGTGAATAAAAATCATTTTGCAATACCACCATTGTTTTCTCTACTCTGAAATGTCCAGCGACCTGACTGTAGTGCGCCTCAAAAATCATGTTGGCACGCTCACTTGAAGGAACACAGACATGTCCCAAGTGGCGTAACATTGTATATTGAAGGTGAAAATTTGGAACTTGCTTCCCTTCCAGGAGTGTCTGGTTTATGCTACCGAATTTTGGATCGCTCTTGTAAAGATGCGGCCACACCAATGTCTCGTTCCCGCAGGAGTCGAGCACAATGATTAGCACCATGACTGATGGTCGGTTGAGGAAATCAACGACATTATTGGTGCTACCCTTCTTATAATTAATCTTCAAATGGAACTGTTACAGATAGGTGGACCATTTCTGATGGCGATCGTTCTGCAGCTTCCCTTGTGTTTGTATGAATTGTAGAGGTCGGTGGTCTGTGTGGATGATTGTTTCCTTCCCTAGAATGTAATGCTTCCATTGATGGTAGGCCTACACAATGGAATACATTTCTTTGTCGTAAGTGGGGTACTTTTAGACTGTGTCTAAAAGTGTCTCACTGTGGTAAGCCACTGAATGCTCGTGCTGAGTATGAACCACACCAATAGCATAGTCAGAGGCATCTGTCTCAATCTCAAATGGTTGTTGCAAGTCTAGTAACGTGAGCATTGATGCAGAACAAAGGCAATTCTTCAACTCAAAGAATGCTCATTATTGGGTTTCCAACCGAAATAAATTTTCTTTCGCTCTACCCTTGATTACTTGAATTAAAGGCCAAGTGATATGAGAGAACCCCAACATGAACCTATGTAGAAATTGGCAATACCCAAAAAGCTAGGGAGCTCTGTTAGAGTGGTTGGGGTTGGAAAATCTAGAATGAATTGTATCTTGGATGGGTCCACATGCACACCTTGCTCATCAATGATGTACCCTAGATATGGAACTTAGGTCAGGCCAAAGGTGCATTTCTCCAAGTTAGCACACAACTTGTGTTGTCGAAGGGTTTGAAGGACCTGTCGAATATGGTGGAGGTGCTCTTCCCAAATCTGGCTGAAGATCAAGATGTCATCTAAATACACCACCATGAATGCATTGGTGAAGGGTCGCAAGATGTCGTCCATCAGTCTCATGAAGGTTGCAGGGGTGTTCGTCAATCCGAACAACCAACAATTCGAAAAGGCCCTCCTTGGATTTGAAGGCAGTCTTCCACACATCAGAGGGTTCGATAGACACCTGGTGATAACCTGACTTCAAGTCAATCTTGCTGAAATATTTTTCCCCCTTGAGCTGGTCCAGAAGGTCATCAATTCACGGGATTGGGTACCTATTCTGGACAATGATCTTGTTCAGTACCTGATAGTCAATACAGAGCCTCCAGGTCCCATCCTTCTTCTGTACCAATACAATCGGGCTCCCATAGGGTGATGAGCTTGGCCTGATGTGCCCTTTCTGTAGTAGTTCCTGAATCTGCCTCTTGATCTCATCATTCTCCAGAACAGAGTGTCGATAAATCGATCCATTGGGCAGTGGCGCACCCAGGGTCATATCGATGGAGTGCTTGACCTAAAAGTGTAGAGGTACCCCTGTGGGTGGGGAAAAAATATCCCTGTACTCCTCTACGAACTTGTCCATATGTTTTTTTTGAGAAAAGGAGCCCTGCCTGGAAGCCGTGGCCACAACCTTCTTCTTTCCTTGGGGGCGAATCATAAGAAAAACAAATTTCCTGGTCTAGGAAATGATCTTACGGCATTTCTTTGCAGTGATCAAAGAGATGGTGGTAGGCAGGGCTTGTTGGCATTATGATTCAAGTGTTGTCCTTGATGGCAACTCACTCAGAGGTTGGTACAGATGCTCAGAAGTTGGTACAGGAGATGGCAACTTAATCAGAAGACAGATCCTAGTACAGCTTGCCAAGGAAGTTCATACACGCAGGTTTGTTAAGACCAAGTCGTGTGTACACGCAGGTTGGCTTCAGAAAAAGCGCGTGTATGTGGAAAAGTACCTTTGGTCCATGGCGGTTAGTCCTTGGAAGTTGTGCCTATGGTTTCGGACCATTGTGTCTCGACGGGCGTGTCGATCCCTAGTTTTGAAGTTGATGGTATTGTGTTTCTATGGTTTTGGCTCTTGGTATTGAACAAGGCCTAAGGCTATATAAGGAGAAGATCACTAGGCAAAGAAGTGGTGTGGGTGTCTGACGCAGTGAGAGGATCTGGTATTGCTGGTTATCTGTTCGGGACGCTTGGCAAGGGTCGGATCTGACAGCAAAGGCAGAAGTAATCATTTCTAGATCTGCACGCGGGTTGCCTTTGGAGAAAGCGCGTATACACGCGGTTTTGGTACAGTGAAGTAGCGTATGCATGATAAGTGTTGATATTTCAGGTTGCTGCTAATTCTGGTGGTTGTTGCAGAGTTCTAGATTCTGGTTTGGGTTCTGTGTTCTTGATGACAGGGTTTCAGTGATTCGGTATTGGGTTGTTTAATGAATTATGATGCAAGTATAAGTTGATGATTGTATTGCGGTAATGTTTGCTTTGTACTCTTGGATCCAGTATGAAAATGTATGAAACGTGGTCCCTGAAGGTTGTAGGGTCAGCACCTACGTACTAGTAAATGGATCAGCTAGTACAAGAGCTGAGGGGGTTGTAGCTCCCTTCCAAAAGTAGTTGGAAAACGAGAGAGGGTTGTAGCCCTCTGCAGGTTGTAGCCTGCGTGCTGGTAAAGGACTGCACCAGTACATTGTAAAAGAAGTTTCTCATTAAAGAAGAAAGAGACAAATTGCAGCAGGTGGTTTTCACCCACATTGGGTTTCCACCTTATATCATGGTGTTCATGTGTGTGGATTTTGTGTGATGATCTATTCTGTTATACTGCACCTGTTTACTGTTAATATGCTTAATAATATCCCGATGCATTTACTGAAGATAAGATTAACTGAATCATAAGATCTCTGCATATACGCTAGTTGCTTTAGACACAGTCGCGTGTACACGCGGGTTCACTTAACTGAAGTCGCGTATATGTTTCTGAGTATGAAATTGAAAAGTTTTATCTGATCTGATAATACTGATTCACCCCCCCATCTCAGTATTATTTCCAACAATTGGTATCAGAGCAGGTCCTTCAGAGAAAGCTTGATCGCTTGAAGGAAAAGATCCATCAAATGGCTAATCCAGAAAGAGAGGCACACATCAGGCCACCAGTCTTTGACGGGAACAATTTTACTCACTGGAAGATAAGAACCACTGCATATCTACAGTCGCTTGGAGCAGAAGTTTGGGGAATCGTAGAAGGAGGATACAAATTCCCATCAGCAACTCCTACAGATCCAGCAGAGAAAAAGCAATATGAGCTCAATGCCAAAGTAGTTACTGTCCTATTGAGTACTTTGACTCAATCAGAATTTATGAAGATCATGCATCTCAAATCAGCTAAGGAAATATGGGACAAAATCGTTACAAGCTACGAAGGAGATGATCAGGTAAAAATAGCAAAGCTTCAAACTCTCAGAATCCGATATGAAACTCTTAAGATGCGAAGTAATGAAAGCGTAGCTAATTATTTCCTGCGTATGGATGAGATTGTGAATTGTATGAGGGATCTGGGTGAAGAATTTGAGGAAGTTGTCTTAGTTCAAAAGGTTTTGAGATCTCTGTCTACTAAATTTGATTCTAAAGTATCTGCCATAGAAGAAAAGGAGAATGTGCGGAAAATTACCATGTCACAGCTTCACGGGATCTTAACTGCTTTTGAAATGCGACAAGAGGTACCACCAGAGGCCGCATTCGAAGTGTCAGAGGAAGAAGATGAGGTAAATTTTGTCAAGAATCTTGAACGGGGATCTGGACAGTTCAAAGATAAGCTACCTTTCAAATGTTTTCTATGTGGTAGAGTTGGTCACTATGCTGCTAGATGTCCTCATAACAAAGAAAAGATATATGAAGAAGATGGTAGAAGCTATTATACCCATATTAAAAGTTCATTAAATGATAGTGAGGATATTAGAAGTCTCATGGCACATAAGAAGAAGAATGCTTCATCCAATCATAGCGAGGATATTAAAAGTCTCATGGCACATGAAGAGAAGAATGCAGAAACTGAAGAAGTTGCCAAACTAAAAGAACTATTGGAGACAGAAACCAGGGTAAGGGAGAAATTGCAGGATATAGCAAAAGATCAGAGCACAACTATTCAGAGACTTGAATCAAAGATCCTCTCTCTAAAAGAAGATCTTGAAGATCAAGAACATGAAGTGATCAAACTAAAGCGACAAGTGGAAGAAGGGAGAAAAGTTGAAGAAGACCTAAGGAAGCAGTATCTGAAAAAGGAAGAACAACATCAAGTTGAGGTAAATATCTTGAAAGGTAAACTAGAAGAAAAGGATAAGCTTTTACGATTTCAAGATAGTTCTAAAGTCTTGGATGATATTCTTAATAGTCAAAGATCTCCTGCTATCAAGACTGGTCTTGGTTTTCATGAATATGTTGAAGGTGAATCTAGTTCACAAGGTGAGACAAGAAACTCTAATGAGAAATCTGAAATGCTCAAGGAACAACCAAGGAAAGAAATTCCTCAAGGAAGATCCTTTACTCCTAACTATGGACGTGATAGACGATTATTTCCTCCGCTGAATAATGTTGAATGTTATGTATGTCATAATCTTGGACATGTTGCAGCCAGATGCAGAAGTAGAATGGTTCAAGAAAGATCATCGCATCCCAGGTACTTCAGAGGGTATTGCTTTTCCTGCAATGCATATGGACACAAAGCAATTGATTGTGATAGAAGGAACATGAAAAATATAAGGTGCTATACATGCAACAACTATGGGCATAAAGCAAGGGAATGCAGGAGCAGATTTCAAAATTCAAGACAAGAGGACCATACATCATCACAGTTGCAGGAATTGAAGAAGACAGAGACAGAAAGGTGTGGGATAACTCAGTCAGCTGACATAACAGACACAGGGGAATCTGAAAGTGATGAAATTCAGTATTCCATCCTGCATACGCTTATATAATGAAGACAAGTCGCGTATATACGCGAGTTACAGGCTGCAAAGTCGCGTATATGGAGAAAGGGCAGCAGAACAGACCCAGGTTCAGTCATGGTTGGCTCAGGCTCAGGGGGAGCAGAACAGACTCAGGAAATGGTTCAGACATGGTTGGCTTACACTCAGGGGGAGAATATTCTTCAAATAATGCATTGTTGGCATTATGGTTAGAAGGTGTTGATAAAGTCTATGAAGCTAAATGATACATCTTACTGTTTAGGAATGGTATTGCAGGCTGATGCTTATGGTACAGATCATGATGCTGTTGGTGGCTTTCATAAGTCTTGGTCTAGATATTTCATCACTATGTCATGTATCTCTTTTATGATGTCAAGGTCATGTAACGGCCTATGTTGGTTTCCCCACTATGCCTGGGATGAATGATGAAATGTTCATGTATTATCATGTATCTTCACATGGTTAGGTGGATGAGTCAATATTGGTATATCCCCACTAGGTTGGGTGATGAATGTATGTTGAGTCTTTTGGTGATAGGAAGGTCTTCTATGATGTATAAGTCTTTGTTCTTCTTGAAGAACATCTTTTGCAGATCTTGCCTACAGTCAAGGGGAGCATGAACAGCACAATTCAGCAAGAGCAGGATGGATAGATTGGTACACTTTGGCATACACAAAGGGGGAGCACATTTGGAGATTTCAGCATGTACTCAGGGGGAGTATGGACAGCAGTATGGACAGGAGAGGGTATACCAAAGAAGAGAATATCTTGGTCCACCCTTTGCCCTTGATGTCAAAGGGGGAGAGTGACTTGGTGTGGTGGTTGCCATCAAGTCCAAAGGGGGAGATTGTTGGCATTATGATTCAAGTGTTGTCCTTGATGGCAACTCACTCAGAGGTTGGTACAGATGCTCAGAAGTTGGTACAGGAGATGGCAACTTAATCAGAAGACAGATCCTAGTACAGCTTGCCAAGGAAGTTCATACACGCAGGTTTGTTAAGACCAAGTCGCGTGTACACGCAGGTTGGCTTCAGAAAAAGCGCGTGTATGTGGAAAAGTACCTTTGGTCCATGGCGGTTAGTCCTTGGAAGTTGTGCCTATGGTTTCAGACCATTGTGTCTCGACGGGCGTGTCGATCCCTAGTTTTGAAGTTGATGGTATTGTGTTTCTATGGTTTTGGCTCTTGGTATTGAACAAGGCCTAAGGCTATATAAGGAGAAGATCACTAGGCAAAGAAGTGGTGTGGGTGTCTGACGCAGTGAGAGGATCTGGTATTGCTGGTTATCTGTTCGGGACGCTTGGCAAGGGTCGGATCTGACAGCAAAGGCAGAAGTAATCATTTCTAGATCTGCACGTGGGTTGCCTTTGGAGAAAGCGCGTATACACGCGGTTTTGGTACAGTGAAGTAGCGTATGCATGATAAGTGTTGATATTTCAGGTTGCTGCTGATTCTGGTGGTTGTTGCAGAGTTCTAGATTCTGGTTTGGGTTCTGTGTTCTTGATGACAGGGTTTCAGTGATTCGGTATTGGGTTGTTTAATGAATTATGATGCAAGTATAAGTTGATGATTGTATTGCGGTAATGTTTGCTTTGTACTCTTGGATCCAGTATGAAAATGTATGAAACGTGGTCCCTGAAGGTTGTAGGGTCAGCACCTACGTACTAGTAAATGGATCAGCTAGTACAAGAGCTGAGGGGGTTGTAGCTCCCTTCCAAAAGTAGTTGGAAAACGAGAGAGGGTTGTAGCCCTTTGCAGGTTGTAGCCTGCGTGCTAGTAAAGGACTGCACCAGTACATTGTAAAAGAAGTTTCTCATTAAAGAAGAAAGAGACAAATTGCAGCAGGTGGTTTTCACCCACATTGGGTTTCCACCTTATATCATGGTGTTCATGTGTGTGGCTTTTGTGTGATGATCTATTCTGTTATACTGCACCTGTTTACTGTTAATATGCTTAATAATATCCTGATGCATTTACTGAAGATAAGATTAACTGAATCATAAGATCTCTGCATATACGCTAGTTGCTTTAGACACAGTCGCGTGTACACGCGGGTTCACTTAACTGAAGTCGCTTATATGTTTCTGAGTATGAAATTGAAAAGTTTTATCTGATCTGATAATACTGATTCACCCCCCCCTCTCAGTATTATTTCCAACAGGGCTACCTCTGGTATCTTGTACAACTTATTAGCCAAATTAATAATCATAGAACAAGGTCTAAACTCATATACAACATGTCACTTCCATAAGTATGGTTGCCCTAACAATACATCAGAAACTTCAAGAGGAGAAACGTCACACAATACCTCATCCATGAAGGGCTTGATGCTATAGGGAAGGCAACACTGTTGGATGAAGCGAAGATCTCGTCCTTGGTGAAGCCACCCGATGGTGTACGACTATGGATGTGTTGTAGTCTTTAGGCACAACAACTTCATGACCTCTACTGAAATGAGGTTATTTTGGCTCCTGCTGGTGAAAATGAACTACAACGGAGAATCCTTCACCCACATCTGTGAGTGGAAGAGCCGTTCCCCCTCCTCTGGATCTTCAGGCTCAATTTTTTGGATCTTTGTGGTGGCCACGGTGGCACTGGGCTCTGCATCAATGATATGCTTCCCTTTTTTAGTTCCCTTATCAGGTTTTGATTCAAAGTTGGAACCTACATCTAATTCGGAAGCCTTCAGCTATGCCACTAGTGATTGCTTGGCTCGACACTCACTTGTATTATGAGTGAAGCTCTTACGGAACTCACACCATTTTCTCGTGTCCTTCTTCATCTTTGCGGTGTTGCTCTTTGCTTTCATCTTTGGCTAGTTGTCTTGGGTAGCCCCGCCTTGGCTTGGTCCTTCATTTTGTGGTTTGCAGGCACCTTTCCCTTGCTTTGGATTCACAGATCCAAAGTCCCGCTTCTTCTGCTTAAACTTCTACTCAATATTTATAGCGTACCAATACGTCGTGATGAGTGAGGAGATGTCCAAAAACTCCATCTCATCCTAGATGTACTTGTGTAGACAGCCGTGGTACTTGAGCACCAAATGCTGCTCAGTATCCTTGATACCCAGCTTCATGCGAAGGGTATGGAAAGTATTTGTGAACTCTGGCACATCTTGGTCCCTTCCCTGTCGTAGCGTGTTCCACTTTATGTATTTATCTTCATAGCTCCTGACAAGGTAATACTGTTCCTTGATGGCATCTAAAAAATAATTCCAAGTGGGTATAGATGAAAACAATGAAGGTTCACTCTCATCCTTTTGTTCACAGTAGGTTTCCCACCATTCCTTGATGTGTGGGCCGACTTTGAGAAGTGAAAAAATAATATTTTTTCGATTGGAAAAGTCATGAACTAAAAAATATCCTTCCAATAGATTTAACCATTTATTTATGGCATCTGCATCTATTAGGCCTTCAAATATGGGAATATCAAAGTTAACTTGTACCTTAAAAGGAGTGGCACCTCCAAAGTGGTTGCTGGATGAAGATGCATCTCCTGTGGGTAGTCGTCAAAGGACCCGGGAAAATTTTTCCATCATCGCGTCCCTTTGTCGCTCGAGGGCTTCCTTGAGCAACATTTTGAAAGGATCTCCTACCCCATCATCTTTATTTTCTTCCACCATGGGAGGTCATCAGGTTTTGCGAGGCTGATCCTGCAATGGTTCAACTAGATCAAGCCCTAACTCCTTATACCTTGACCTCGTTGGGTACATGCAAAGAAAAACAAAGAAAGAGCAAACCGCTATGATACCATTGATCCTAACTTAAATCGAAACACAACAACTTATAGATATAATCATAAACACAAAGATGTAATAGAAAATCACTTCATTTCTATTGGAATTATGATACACGTGTTGTCCTTGATGGCAACTCACTCAGAGGTATGATACAGGTGATGGCAATACAATCAAAGGACAGATCTTAGTACAACAGGTCAAGAGAGAGATATACGCATGTTAACCTTGATGAAAGCACGTATACACGCTGGTGAGAAGAACAAAAGGCGCGTATGCGTACACACACAAGTTCACAGAAGGAAAGGTGCGTACATGTTGGAAAACTAAGTATTGGTCTGTGATATTTGGTCCATGGTATTTCGGTATTGGTCCGTGGTATTTGAAGTGTTGACCCCAGGTATTGGGTCCAAGGTATTGGTTCTACATGGTTTTGGACCATGGTATTGAGAGAAGCCTAAACCTATATAAGGAGAAGATCATTAGGCCAAGGATGTGCAAGTGATGAATATCTGATGAAGTGTGAGATCTAGTACGCTGGTTATGGGTTTGTGATGTTGTTCTTGATCTAAATCAAGGATGCACCTATGCTGTTGATGATGGATGATGGATCGGGATCATAAGGCTTGGAATTTATTATCATTAAGTGGTTTGATTATGGATAGACTAGACCTGAATTATTGACACATGCTTTATTATGATCTGGGTATGACTAATGTCTGGAATAGCTGCAATGTTATGAGTAAGTATTTGCAGATCTGTACGCGGGTTGGCTTTGGTAAAGGTGTGTATGTACGCTGGTTTGATTCTTCATAGTCGTGTATACATTATGAGATATGATATTTGAAGTTTCAATTGGATCTGGTTATTGTTGCAGAGTTCTGTTGTCTGTTCTGTGTTCTGGTTTCAGTGGTTCAGTATTGGGTGATTCAGAGATTGATGATGCAGGTATAAGTTGATGATTGTATTGCAGTGGTGATTGTTTTGTATTTATGGATCCAGTATGAAAATGTATGAAACGTGGTCCCTGGAAGATCGTAGAGTTCAGTAGGCCAGTGCCTACGTACTAGTAAACATATCGGCCAGTACAAGAGCCAGGGGGTTGTAGCTCCCTTCCAGGAGCAGCTAGAAAACGAGTGAAGGTTGGAGCCTTTAGTAGGCCGGCGCCTACGTACTAGTAAATGGATCGGCTAGTACAAGAGCTAAGAAGGTTGTAGCCTTCTGCAGGTAAAAGCCTGCGTACTGGTATAAGACTACACCAGTACTAATGTAAAAAGAAGTTTCTTATTAAAGGAAGATAGAGACGAATTGCAGCAGGTGGTTTTCACCCACATTGGGTTTCCACCTTATATCATGGTGTTCATGTGTGCTCCTTATGTGTGATGATCTGTTCTGTTTTACTGCACCTGTTTACTATTATTATGGTTAATAATGTTCTGATGCACACATTGAAGATCAACTAACTGAACCATAAGTTTACTGGATATACGCTAGTTGCATTAAACACAGTTGCGTATATACGCATGTATCCTTAACTGAAGTAGCATATATGAATCTTAATATGGAAATGAAAAAATTTATTGATTTGATAATACTGATTCACCCCCCCCCTCTCAGTATTATTTCCAACAATTGGTATCATAGTAGGTCCTTTGGCAGAAGCTTGATCGCTTGAAGGAGATCCGTAGAACAATGGGAAAGAAAGCGCGTCAAAAGAAGAAGACAACTCAAAAGAACAATGACAGCCTGTCGTTGAGTGGAAGCAAGTATTCAGATCCTGAATCACCTCATATTGAAGATGGACAAGAAAAGGAAGCATCAAATAAAGTCATAGATCAACAAGATCTACCTAGCAAAAGGGAGAGTGCCCTTAAAGAAGAAATTATTAGCTTAAAAGCTCAACTGGAATGTGCCTTTAGAGTTCGTCAAATGCTGCAGGAGCTGAATGAAGAACAAGAAAAGGAGATTCTCAAACTAAGGCAACAAATGGAAGAAGGAAGAAAGTCTGAGGAAATTTTGAAGAAGCAATGTCTGGAAAAGGAAGAACAACATCAGGTTGAGGTAAATATCTTGAAAGCTAAATTAGAAGAAAAGGATAAACTATTATGATTTCAAGACAATACTAAGATTTTGGATGATATTCTTAGTAGTCAAAGGTCGCCTGCTATCAAAACTGGTCTGGGTTTTTATGAATCTGCTGAAGGTGAATCTAGCTCACAAGGTGAGGCAAGGAACTCTAATGAGAAACCTAAAATGATCAACAAGGAGATGAGAGGACAACCCCATCAACAGCCAAGGAAAGAAATTCCTCAAAGAAAATCTTTTGCTCCTAACTGTGGAAGTGATAGATGATTATTTCCTTCGATGAATAATGTTGAATGTTATGTATGTCATAATATTGGACATGTTGCAGCTAGATGCAGAAGTAGAATGGTTCAAGACCATCACTCAGAAAGATCATCACGTTCCAGATACTTTAAGGGATATTGTTTTTCTTGCAATATGTTTGGCCACAAAGCCATTGACTGTTTTAGGAGGAATATGAAACATGTAAGATGTTATGCATGCAACAAGCCTAGACATATAGCAAAAGAATGCAGGAGAAGATTGTGGACACCATACCAAAAGGAGAAAACATCATCACAGTTGAAGATATGGAAGAAAAAGGAAGTTCAACCAGAAAGATGTGGCATAGCAGAGTACACAGACATGACAGACTCAGAGGAAGCTGAAAGTGTGGAACATCAATGTTCTAAAACTCATACGTAGGTTTCATGAAAACAAGTCGCGTATATACGCGAGTTAGACACTGCACAGTCGCGTATATGATGTCTTGAAGAAAAGCAGTAGTACAGAAGTCTGATATGGTTCAGTCATTGGTATATGATGGTCGGCACAGGCTCAGGGGGAGCATATGCTTCAAATAATGCATTGTTGGCATTATAGTTAGAAGTCCTTGGTGATGATGCTTATTGATATATCTTGCTACTGATTGTTGATTAACCAAGAGAATGGATTGCAGGTTAAGATGCTTATAGTGCAGATCATAAAGTATATGACAACTGCTGATAACTGTCATGGTCCTGTTTAGGTCCTTGGTCTTTGTGAGTCATATGATGTATCTTGTTACCCCACTATGCATGGGATGGATGATGTAATGGTTCTTGTGCTTGAGTCATAATTGGCGTTATCCCCACTTGGTTAGGAGATTGATGTATGTATAGAGTCATGTTATGCTTTTGCAGACCTTACATGTGCTCAGGGGGAGCATGGACGGATTGGTACATCTTGGCATGAACAAAGGGGGAGCTCAATCAGAGATTTCAACAAGTACTCAGGGGGAGTATGAACAGCAAAATGTATATCAAGGAAGAGAATATCTTGGTTCACCCTTTGCCCTTGATGTCAAATGGGGAGAGTGACTTGGTGTGGTGGTTGCCATCAAGTCCAAAGGGGGAGATTGTTGGCATTATGATAAAAGTGTTGTCCTTGATGGCAACTCACTCAAAGGTATGATACAGGTGATGGCAACACAATCAGAGGACAGATCTTAGTACAACAGGTCAAGAGAGAGATATATGCAGGTTAACCTTGATGAAAGCGCATATACACGTAGGTGAGAAGAACAAAAGGCACGTATGCGTACACGCGCAGGTTCACAGAAGGAAAGACGCGTACATGTTGGAAAACTAAGTATTGGTTTGTGATATTTGGTCCATGGTATTTCGGTATTGGTCCATGGTATTTGAAGTGTTGACCCTAGGTATTGGGTCCAAGGTATTGGTTCTACATGGTTTTGGACCATGGTATTGAGAGAAGCCTAAACCTATATAAGGAGAAGATCATTAGGCCAAGGATGTGCAAGTGATGAATATCTGATGAAGTGTGAGATCTAGTACGCTGGTTATGGGTTTGTGATGTTGTGGTTGATCTGAATCAAGGATGCACCTATGCTGTTGATGATGGATGATGGATCGGGATCATATGGCTTGGAATGTATTATCATTATGTGGTTTGATTATGGATAGACTAGATCTGAATTATTGACGCATGTTTTATTATGATCTGGGTATGACTGATGTCTGGAACAACTGCAAAGTTATGAGTAAGTATTTGCAGATCTGTACGCGGGTTGGCTTTGGTAAAAGCGCGTATGTACGCTGGTTTGATTCTTCATAGTCGCGTATACATTATGAGATATGATATTTGAAGTTGCAGTTGGATCTGGTTATTGTTGCAGAGTTCTGTTGTCTGTTCTGTGTTCTGGTTTCAGTGGTTCAATATTGGGTGATTCAGAGATTGATGATGCAGGTATAAGTTGATGATTGTATTACAGTGGTGATTGTTTTGTATTTATGGATCCAGTATGAAAATGTATGAAACGTGGTCCCTAGAAGATCGTAGAGTTCAGTAGGCTGGCACCTACGTACTGGTAAACATATCGGCCAGTACAAGAGCCAGGGGGTTGTAGCTCCCTTCCAGGAGCAGCTGGAAAACGAGTGAAGGTTGGAGCCTTCAGTAGGCCGGCGCCTACGTACTAGTAAATGGATCGGCTAGTACAAGAGCTAAGAAGGTTGTAGCCTTCTGCAGGTAGAAGCCTGCGTACTGGTATAAGACTGCACCAGTACTAATGTAAAAAGAAGTTTCTTATTAAAGGAAGATAGAGACGAATTGCAGCAGGTGGTTTTCACCCACATTGGGTTTCCACCTTATATCATGGTGTTCATGTGTGCTCCTTATGTGTGATGATCTGTTTTGTTTTACTACACCTATTTAACGTTATTATGGTTAATAATGTTCTGATGCACTCATTGAAGATCAACTAACTGAATCATAAGTTTACTGGATATACGCTAGTTGCATTAAACACAGTTGCATATATACGCGGGTATCCTTAACTAAAGTAGCATATATGAATCTTAATATGGAAATGAAAAAGTTTTATTGATTTGATAATACTAATTCACCCCCCCCCTCTTAGTATTATTTCCAACAATTTCATTAATAGAAAAATATTGAACTATGCTCACAAACAAAATGGAAATAAGATAGCTCGGGTGATGGTAGCTTATCTCTAAGAAGAGATATGGCAGCTACATGCCTCTAAACTGAGTTATAATGAGGTTCAAGGGCCTTTTTATTATTGAACAATAAGAGAAAACCCTAAACAACCAAAACCCTAACCCGAGGAGATGTAACACCAAGAGTTTATGGGCCCAGTTGGGGTTAAATGGGCAGCCAAATTGCCAGGGTCGCAACTTGGTCATATTATCTCGGTTTGACGTGTATGATACCTCATTGGAAATATATCTTTGAGGACTACAGGGGCCGATGTGATTGCCTTAGAAATCATTGAGCAATTTTGCCCAAAAAACGTCGTTTAGGGCCTCAAAATGGCTCCGGAAGTTCAGGACCCAAAAAAACTGCAAAAAATATTAAATTGTGCTACAATTAAAGAAACTGAAAAGCTGAAAGAAACAATGGTAAGGGTCCAAGTGGAATAGGTGGGTAGCCACCAATATCGACCTGGATCAATACCTTATTCATTACTAGTAGTCATGATGTTCAAGAAGAAAGGAACTTTCCACATGTGTCTTAGTTTTGGGGATCTCAATAAGTTGACATCAAGGACAAACTTCCTATTGCAATTATTGATGATCTTCTGGATGAATTTCATGGAGGCAATTTTTTCACGAAGCCTTATCTACATTTTGCATACCACCAAATTAGGATGAAATAGACAAACATCCTCTAAGACACATGAAACTCATTATGTGTTAGTGTTGCATTTTAGTATTTATATTGCTTCGTCCACTTTCTATAACCTCATGAACAAGATTTTCAAACCCTTCATACATAATTTTGAGTTGATCTTGTTTGATGATATTTTGTCTACATTAAAGCATGGGAATTGTTAGGTTCCTATACCAATAGGAGTCATAATTTTGAATGACTAAGGTGAAGCCTTGTAATATTGTACATACCTTTGCTTTCTGCAAATGTTTTCCATATTAAAAATTAAAAAATGTAAAGAGGGTATGTCCTAAAAGAATAATCAAACGAAAAAAAGAATGAAAAAGGTCAAAAAATGAAAATATATGAACCCCAAAAGATAAGAAGAGACCATGAAAGTGTGCAAGTCAAAATGCCACTGCTATTTTACTTTCATGCATAATAATGATTGTGTGCATCTTGTCACTCATGCCACAATCCATGGTAATCAAACTATTTAATCTTGAGTATACCATGTTTTGAATTTTATGTTTTTAGTTAGAGAATAAAATTTGACCAAATAGTGTGATCTTGGCAGATCATTAGATAGGAAGAGTGAATAAGAGGATCTCATCAGTTTAATCTGAGCCTTGGATGATATAAGGTTAGAATTAGATAGTTTACTTTGTAAAAGAAAAGAAAAAAGATTGATAAGGGTTTGCTAGCCTAAATGCACCCTGATAAAGCGAAGAAAAAATGGTAGGATGAGTAAGTGGGTAAGTAGTAGAAAGGTTGCAGAAATATCATGTGATTATGCAAAAGCACTTATGTCATTATCTTAAATGCAATTTTCAAAAATGCATAAGTAGTGGACAAAGCAAAAACAATGGTTCACAATATGGTTTATTTAACACCTCCATTATTCATTTTAACCCCTATAACACTCACTAATTTCCATTTCATAATAAAAATATTAGTACCTATAGTTCTTTAAGTCAAAGAGGCTCAAAGCATTTCTCTAACTTCTGGTGGGACCGGACCCTTGGCTTGATGACTTAAGAAGGAAAGGTGTTAAATTCCCTTGCAATTCATTCATCCCCCTCACAAAACCCCTTTTCCTAAGGTTAAATTCTTTTTGCCTAGGAAAACCCCATAATAAACATATTTTATGCAAAAACCTATCAAAATACATTTATCCTAAGTACTAAGTGTATGGAAAGCGCATAATATTTTGTATACCTAAGTACAATACCCCTTCCGCTCATTTCACCTCATAATAACTTTTGATTTATTATATAAAATTCCTGAAAAACCCATTGACCCGTATATATTTAATTCCTTTATGTAAATAATCCCACCGCTTAGTTTATTTATAAACTATATGACTACCCCATAACCCACAAAATATATTAAAACCCCGCCCACAGTCCTTAATCCCATATTAAAGTGCCCCGATGAGATTAATCTTTAATCTAATCCTATATCACCGGTGATTAGACCCATGCCCCCCCCCGAAAGATTTTTGCATGAATCGTCGTGAAACTCCAACACCCAACCACTATTGATTGTCCCTTCCCCACATCTAACGGCCCATAGTCATATCGGCCGGGCCTGATGTCTGTCCTTTACCTGCCCGATAAGGCAGTTTTCCTCTTGACCCCTAATGCTACGTGTCACACGATGTATGGAATCGGGTGACTTCTCCCGAATGGCGCCCGCCCCACAAAAGCGGTGCGATGGCCCTCCTAAACTGCTTCCCCCATTTTAACCAAAAAACCGCCACTGTTCATCAATCAATGAACCCGCCAAAATTAATGTTTTTTCTATATAAGCCCAATTACCCATCTTTTCACTCTTTTTGCGCATTTGCCATTTGAGAACTCAAAAATCCATTGTGACCCCTGCAAACAACAAATTTGCTCACAAACCTCCGCCATTTCTCCACAGACGCTGCAGACGGCCTAGCTTGTTCACCAGTACGTACTAGAATTGTATGAACCTCTGCAGCCGCCATCAACCACCATTTACAGTCAATTTCGCCCAATTCCAGGTATTTAACCATGGAATACCAACTCCATTGTCAAATTCCAAGTAAATTCACCCTCATAACACTGTTAATTAAGTAAAAAATATCAAATTTTACTTTAATTTTAACCCTCTGAGCCATAACCATCTGCAAGACCTCCGTTTACCTAAAAACCCTCTAAAAATCCCAAAAAACCTTTGTTGAAGCTCCCAGAGCATAATTCAAATCCACAAGAACTGAATTATGGCTGCCCCTATCGCCATGGACATGAGACCCATTACAACTCCACATTTGGACCTAGACCACCTTCCCCTGGCTGACAGGGACTTCCAAATAAAAGACACTACTGCCCTAGAGCCCCTGCTCAAAGTGCATTGCCAAAGTAGGGACAGATACCTTAACCATGCTGATGAAATTGGCTTATGGGAGTCAAATTTGCCCAAATACCAGTTCCCCCAAGTTCACATCTTTCCAGAAATTGTCCATATGTGTTATGCATGCTACGTCCCTAGCCACAGAACCATAATGTCTCATGACCAGAAGGTCCTCTTCACCATCACAGCTGAGTCCATAAATGAAATGCTACAGTTCCAACCAGGGGAAAACCTAAACCCACTCTCAATTGGAGACCTATTGGACTAGTATCCCAAGCTAAGCTATGCAAAATTGGCCCAGCTATTCCAAACCTTCATTAGAGAGGAAAAACACATCCCTAAGGACCCCACTCCATATGTAGCAGTTATTTTCTCTCCATGGGGCCAAAACACTGTAGCCATGATATCATGTGTTTTAGGTTATACCACAAGTGAGTACATTGATGAAACTATCCTTGCTTTCATGTTCATCTATACTCCAGGACAACCTCCTGCAACCATATATGATTTTGCCACATTTATAGCCGATAGAATGCATAAGAAGTTCACAAGGATGGGCAATGAGAGGGTGTTCAAATACTCCTCTGTGTTATACCATCTATTTTTGTACTATCAGTCAGAGAATTTTCCTTTTACCCTCCAAAAGATTGACACCAAGGGCTAGCCCAGATCTGTAATCTTTTAGACCCCACTTTTCCATGAGGCTAGAACACCATATACCTACTCAAACTTTATAGATTCTTTTTTACTTCCCATCATGACTATGCTCATTGGGAATCCTCCACCTAGGATAAGCCCAAAAATAAAGAGAGTTCTCCAGCTTTCCAAGCAGACCAAAGTGGGTGACTAGTACTTTTATCAGAACCATACATAAATCAGAATATATGGTTGCATGCTTGCACCATACAAGTTGCCAAGATACCTCCCTATGAGGTTGTTTGCCTTAGAATATTACAGACAAATCATCAATGCAGATGAAGTCAACTTCGTCAATGCCAAGAAGAAGGCCTATTTCAAAATCAAAGATCAATTAGGTCCCTTCATTTGCAATTCCAGGGAGGCAGGCAAAGAAGCAGATTTGATATTACAGAACATGAAGTTCCAAAGAAGTTTTGTTTGGAGATATGACCCTTTGGAATTCATTACCAAGAAGAGACAAAAGGTCAAGCTAGGACCTTTCATTCACCATCCCATACCTGAAATAGAAGCCTATGCCAATCAAACAGAATGGGTGGAAGGTACCCTAGTAGACCAAGACAACACCACAATACATGTAAAAAATGCCCTGATTGATTTGGAAAAGAAGCTTGATGACAACTCTTTCCTACAGGTACCAGAAGAAAGAGCCATGAGCACCCCTCCAATCATGCAGACTCCTTAGAATGAGGAGAAGATTCCAAAAAGAAACAGAGAGGGAGCCTCCACATCAGGGATGGACACCTCAAATTTGCAACAGGAAACAAGAAAGAGGCAAAGGCTCAATCCAACCTCTGAACAGGAATACACAGAGGAATCAGCACAAGTTACCAACACAGAAGCAGAAAGAAGTAGGCCTACCACTCCATCTGAAGGCATGCAAGAGCCTTCCACGTCACAGACTCAGATGTTGGAAAGGCAACTTAGTGTGGAAGTGTCTTCATTCAACAAGCCTGCTGACAGAGACCAGGACATAAAGGAAAGATACAAGGAAATCAAAGCAACAAATGAAAGGCTTAAGGCCCAAACATATGCTCAGTACCTAAAACTGGCTCCTACAAATCAAACAAGGCTAATGTAAGCCTTTGACATTAAAGAGGGGAAGCTGCAGATGTATTTCATCAAACCTACAACTCAACAACCCAAGGCAGCATCTGATTTCAAAAAGTTTACTTTTAAGTGTTGGCCAGGGATATTCATCCCATAGACCAGATTGAACTGCACAAATAGGCTGGAGAGATGATATACTCCACCCTAACAGGTAAAGCCATAGCTGCTCATCAGCTACAGAACTCTTTGAACAACATTTATGTACAATTTCAGTTAGAGAAGGCCTCCTCATAGGCCAAAGATACAAGGATCAAGTCCTTAGAGGACTTAGTGATTGAATTGGGACACAATCCCAAGGATATAAAAGCCACAGAGCAGATTATAAAGAAGAAAAACGATGATATTGCTACACTTAAGAGGCGATTGAAAATACCACAACTACAACATCCTCAAAATCTAGAAGTCGTAGAAGGCCAAACCAGAAATGAGGAGTTGATGGACTTGGTCCTAAAGCCTAATGATCAATTAAAGGAGACAAAAAAGGAGTTGGACGCTTTAATTCAATTGAAGCAAAGCGAAATGGCCACAACTTCCAAAGATGTCATCCCTATAGTGTCCACAGCAGTCCCTTCTACACTAGCAGCTTCATTGGCACCTACATCTCCACCTGCCACAACATTGCCAGTCACAGCAGAATCTACAACAACATGTGCATAAGGAGAGAAAGTAGCAGAATTTGTAAAATCCATGGAATAAATGTCTATCCAGGCTACAGAAATGAATAGATTGAGAGAAAAGGTAGCAAGTTTGGAAACTAACTACAAACTTGCCCAACCTAAGCAAAAGGAAGAAGCCCAAAAGGCCCAAAGAATGAGTGAAAGGATAAAAATCTTAGAGAAAGACTTGACACTGGAGAAACCCCTAGGGCAGACCAAGGAAATGTTGTGGGCCAATATCATTGACTCTGTCAAGGATATTTGGCCCTCAATTCAAGTTATTTTTGAGCAGATAGAGTTAGTAAAGATAGCTACATAAGCTATCTAAAAGGTCAAAGAATAATTAGGATACATGCCTGAAGATGCCAATAGACTCATCCACTTCCTCAACAGAAAAAATAGGTATGAGCTCCAAGAACTCAACATAGAAGACAGGACTAAAACCATCTTGGAGATAAGGAAGGTCCTTTCTAAAAGGAACCTTATGCTTAACTTAGAAGAAAAGTGCCACAACATGCAAATAGCCATTGATAGGTTCATGGCTAAATTCCAAATTTTGAGGGAGAAAGGTCTGCCCAGTCCTTTGGTTATCAATGACAAACTCATGACGTAGTTGGACTATGATAACAGACTCAGACAGTTGGCAAAGGAACAAGCAAGCACTTCATCCATAAAATCCCTTCCAACAGGAAAAGTTCTATACAACACATTTGAGAACTTGTTTTTCCTTGAGCATGAGATAAAACATTTATTCCTCACCAAGCCCAATTTTTCCAAATATACTTAAGCTGATGAGATCTATAGGAGGATGATGAATGTAAAGTTACATGATGTAGAATGGTGGGAGACAATGACTGATTTGCTATGATAAATTTACAGCAAAAAAGTTATTGCACAGTAAAAGTGAAAGCAGCCAAGTAAATAGATGAAAACAGGGCAGCATGGTCAAAGAGTATCAGGGTCAAAGATTATCAAGTGAAAGATAAAAAATTGAAGAAGATTCCAGTGTGAAAAATCAAAACTACAAGCCAGCATAAAGGGCTACAAACTCAACCATAAAAGCCAGCAGTACCAAATAAAAAGGGACAACATGAAACAGTTCATTAGTTGTCTCTATCTTCTTGCAAGAAGATATTTGTATTTCCTAGAATAAATCTCAAGTTTGTTTTGAGATATTTTGTAATATTTTTTTGTATAAATACTTCACAATTCGAAGTATGTAGGGTGGATTCTTAGACATTTCTATAGACTTTCTTGATCAAAGACTATAAGCTATTGTATCACCGTTTGGACCAGCAAGCTAGATTAATGAATAAAGTCAAGACATTTCACTGGATTCATGTGTAGTGCGAAGTACAAACAAGTATTTTCCCTTGTGATTGTTATCTTTCTTTTAAAGTTTTCCATAATCTTTAATGTATCTAAAATCTGAATGCTATAATATGGAATGATATCTCAAAATTTGCTTCATTGCACTCTGTTATAACTATTATGCATTTTAATGTTTTCTGCAAATTATCTAAATTAAGGAATTCTTAGTTGCTCCTTAGTCTAGGTAGTTTTCCTCTGATCTATAGTAAAGGATTCTTAATTGCCCTTTGCTCATGATTATCCTTTGTTCCTCATTTTGATCCCGGTTTGAGGATTCTTAAGTGCCCTCTCACCCTGGTTAAGATCATTTCACCCATTCGACCTAAAGACTTGTACTTCACTCTGCTAGCTTGCCCTTTGAACACTCCCTTTAATGAGTTAATCCCAGTTCTGCTGTCCATCTTTGACTCCATAGCCCAATGGTCCAGAGACTTCATTCTACCCATTTGTTTTAAGGATTCCACCATCCAACATTCAATACAAATCCAAAACCCCCTGAACTTTAAGAACTAGCCTAAAATCCCAGCAAACAAAGCTAAATCATATAGAGAGAGCCCTCTCTGAGTCATAGGTTGGCTAGAGCCTATATTTAAAAGATTGATTGTGGTTACCGCGGTCTTTCCCTTCTTATGATAACTTCTAAGGAAAATTCTGAGTGATAACATAGTGGCGACCATACTGGGGATTGAACCCTCAATCCTAATAAATCTTTAAGAAATTTTGAATCTGTATTTTGAGCCTCTTAAAGTAATTTATCATAAGTTATTTTGAAAATATTACAAAAGAAAGCAATTAGAAAAATTTTGAAATTCTGGCTCCAAGGAGAACTCATTATACTAGGGCTAACCCAGATCCAAACCTGCCCCAATAGTTGATAATCCCAACCCGATTTCAAGAAAATCCAAAAAAGAAGAAAGTTTAGCTAGTCACACACCATTGATTAAAGCAAATTCATGTCCTGATGAGTGGTTGTTTTTAGAAGATCTTCCCTTTGATGAGCAATTTGATTTGTCATTATTTAAATCAAAGTCTGAAAGTGAAATATACGATACTGTTCTAGACCCTGATTTCATTTCAGACCTTGAAGTCGAAAAAGCCAACCAGTCAATTGATGAATACATTTTGAATTCTCCACAATCATCCCTGAGTACTGCTAAGATCCCTGAGCTTTCTGAACAATTGTCCACCACTTTCAGTTCACCATTGTTCCCTTCAACTTCTGAAGTCCATTCTCCACCCCCATTTATACCTTCACTCCCTCACCAACCTATTATATCCCATTTACCACCTACTAGTCTTGGTTATTCATCCATTCTTCATCCACATCCTAACCCCTCCCAGCCTACAGCCATGGAAAATAGATATGCTCCTCTTGTTTTACCTGCCCCACTTGGTGCTATGCCAGCAAACTACCAAAGCAAAATTGTTCAATTTGATGGCACAGGACACTACACTACACAACACCATGTCAATAAGATGACAGATTACTTCGAACTACATGAAATTGATATTGTGGATGTCCAAATGAGACTGTTTGCTCATACTTTAGCCGGTGATGTTAGGAAATGGTTTAGAGCATTGCCTGATAATAGTATTGATAGTTTAGAAGCATTTCATCAGCGATTTTTTAACAGATGGGAAAAGAAGAAAAATCCCCTACAAATCGTTTAAGATTATGAAAATATTAGAAGGGGACCTAATGAAACTGTTCAAGATTACTGCACTAGATTTAACAATATATATAACACAATCCCAGTTAATCTTAGACCCCCACATGACTTAGCCTTAATAAAGTTCCCTGATGGATTTGACATAGATACGAAATTCCAACTTAGGGAAAGAAACACCCCAACATTAGAAGAAATGAAAAGTGTAGCTATTAGTGTTGAAGTTAATTTGTTAGCTAAAAGAGCTAGAGTTAGAAATGAAAAGAGAGGAACTGCTAAAGATGAAGCTTCACCATCTGACATCAAAATAGATAGTTTAGCTAAAAGTATGGAGAGACTAATGGATAGAATAGATAACATAGAAAGGAAACCCCAATGGGATAATCAACAAGCACCTCCAATTAGAAACCCGAACTTTAGGAAAAACCAAAACCAAAACACTGGAAAAAATGGACCTGATCAGAATATTAGGCCTCCTTTTCAAGAAAATTATGCAGAAACATCCCATCCTGAAGACCCAGAGCAAGACACACAGATTAACCTGATGGGATTAGATGATGAAGATGTTGTTTTTCTAACCCAAGATGATCAAGAATTGCATATGTTGCAGCAATTGCAAATCTAGTCTGGAGAGTCATTTGATTATAAACAAGGTTATGATTCTGCCATCTTTGAAGTGCATAAACAGTATAACCTAAGGAATAAAAATAATTTTGATATCCCTGACCAAACCAAGAAAACAGTGCCAAATCAACCCAAGAAAATCAAAGAAGCCCCGGTTTCTAAAATCCTCCGTATTCTCCCTAGACAAAACCAGAATCCTTCTTGCCCCACCATTGTAGATATAACCCCCAATCAACCTTTTGATGATCATCCATCCACTTCAATTCCCTCTAAAGAACCAGTGGACAAACCTCAAAACACCAGATTCAAAAACCCACATAAAGAGGTCCCCCATAGAGGAAAAGAAGACCATCCTACTCAAATCCCTGCTATGAAAATTCAAAACCCTCAAACAGAGAAAGCCTCTTTGCCTTTCAATCTGGGAGCAGAGGTAGCTAAACTAAAAATTTGAGTTCCTTTAACAGAACTGATTAAGAATGAAACTTACAAATCATAGGTAAACTAGACCTTAAACATTGTTGAAAATGAGGATTCAATCAACCTCTTTAGTGACCAACCAGAACTTATATTTGGTCCAGATGTTAATGGCAAACCATTAGAAGGAGGAGTACCACTTTTCTACATTAGCCTTAGCATCCATGAAAAAATTCTACACAACGCAATGTTGGATTCTGGAGCCTCCCACAACTTAATGCCCAAATCAGTAATGGAGAAATTAAACCTAGACATTACAAGGCCTTACAAGGACTTATTCTCATTTGACTCAAGTCAAGTAAAGTGTCTAGGATTGATTAAAGACTTGTGTGTTACCTTAGTTCAATATCCTGCCAAAAACATCCTTATGGATATTGTGGTTACTGACATCCCACCAAAGTATGGCATGCTATTATCCAGATCATGGGGAGCCAAACTTCAGGGATCTTTACAACTTGATATGTCATATGCAACAATCTCTGTTTTTGGACAACCTAAGAAGCTGTACCAAGAAACTTTAATGAAATACATGGTAAGTAGCCAAGATCGGCCTCAAAACTTTCCTATCTACTCCGTCCATTCAAACATTGATTCCTTCATTCTGTATAATGCTGATCAAACAAAAGAAACTCTTTTAGACAGTATTGATACAAAACCAAAATAAATTGTAGTTTCTATTCAAAACGAAACTAACCAAACTTTAGAACTTTCCAATAAACAAGGTGGCCAAATTTCTTTAAACGAGGAAAAGTTTGTTGTACCAGATGATGAAAATTATGAGCATGAGATATTATGGCATCTTGAATTTGATGGGTCAGTCAATAAGTTTGGAGCAGGAGCAGGAGTATGGATATATAATTTGGAGAACAATCACTCAGAAGGCCATGCATACAGACTGAATTTTAAATGTACTAACAATATGGTCGAGTGTGAAGCACTAATTTTAGGCCTTAAATTAGTTAGGAATCTAGGAGCTAAAAGAGTTTCTGTCATGGGAGACTCTGAATTAGTTATAAAACATTTAGATGTTGTATATATGACAAAGGACCCTAGATTAAGTTGTTATAGAGGAACTATTGTAGAAATATTGAACACTTTCTTAGAAACCAAGCTTGCAGTAATCCCCAGAAAACACAATATGCAAGCCCATAGTTTAGCAATGTTTGCCAGCACTTGCAAGTTACCCTTCCAACCTAACCATCAGTACACTGCTAAAGTTAGGCACAGACCTGCAATTCCAGATAATTTGAAGAACTAGAAAGTATTTTCTAATGATAAATAGATAAATAACTTTTTAAATTTAGAAGAAGAGTTTGCAAATCATAACATAGATACTGATACATCCATAGATCCTGACTCTAAGGATGAGTTAGAAGTAAATGAGATAGAAGGTGATGAACTAGATAGATTTAACCCAACTAAATTTACTAAATCAGATGTAGAAAACCTAGAGCAAGTTGAGATTGATGAAATAATTAACGAAGACACTGAAGTAATTAATCTCAAAGATAATTTCTTACCTAAGGGATTAACCCCTTTGGAAGATTTATTTGATTCAAATGATGTTCCTAGGAAACCTAAAATGGAACCAGTAAGGTCTGATATAGGGGAATGTAATATAGGCACTGATCAAAATCCAAAATTGATCAAACTTTCAAAATCATTACCTCCCACTGAAAAAGTGAAATACATTGAATTATTAAAAGAATTTCAAGATGTCTTCACTTGGAGTTATGAGGACCTCAAATCCTATGACACCAACATCATACAACACACCATTCCTATTAAAGAAAATCAAAAGCCTTTCAGACAAAAACTTAGAAGGATTAATCCTATCTTATTACCTTCAATTGAAAAAGAAATTCAAAGGATGTATGATGCTAAAATAATTGCACCAATCAGGTTCTCTGATTGGGTCTCAAACTTGGTGCCAACAAGGAAGAAAACTGGTGAGATCAGACTCTGTGTAGATCTCAGAAACCTCAACAAAGTGTCACTAAAAAACAATTACCCTCTCCCCAAAATGGATCAAATTTTACAAAGGGTAGTTGGATCAACCAGAATCTCATTATTGGATGGGTTTTCTGGTTACAATCAGATCTTAGTTCATCCAGATGACCAACCCAAGACTGCCTTCACTACTCCTTGGGGCACATTCATGTATGTGAAAATGCCTTTTGGACTAATGAATGCAGGAGCCACTTTCCAGAGGGCTATGGATATAGCCTTTGCAAAAGAAATTCATGATTTCCTTGTGATATATCTAGATGACATTATTGTATTTTCAAAATCTGACAATCAACATCTGGATCATTTGAGACAAGTCTTTATTAAATGCAGAAAATATGGAATTTCCTTGAACCCCAAGAATTCTTTGTTTGGGTTAGAAGAAGGAAAGTTATTAGGTCATATAATTTCAAAAGATGGTATCTGAATAGACCCTGCAAGAATAGAAGCCATCTTACAGATACAACATCCCAGGAACATTAGAGAATTGCAAGCTTTCTTAGGGAAAATTAATTTTCTTAGAAGATTTATTTATAATTTAGCAGAATTAATTAGATCACTAAACAATATGCTGAAAAAAGATTCGACCATAAAATGGACTGTTGAGGCTAAAAAATCCTTTGAAGACATTAAACTGGCCTTAACTAAAACACCTGTGTTAATCAGTCCAAAGTTTGACAAAAATTTCAACTTATTTTCTTTTGCTTCTGAGCATACAATTGCTGCCATTTTACTGTAGAAAAATGACCAGGGCTATGAACAACCGATTGCTTTCTTTAGCAAAGCCTTGAGAGATGCCCCCTTGAAATATAACATAATGGAAAAACAAGCCTTTGCTTTGGTCAAAGCCATCAAGGATTTCAGGGTATACATATTATACTCTCATATAGTGGCCTACGTTCCTAATTCAGTGGTCAAAGACATCCTAACTCAGGAAGGTCCAGATGGAAAGAGGGGAAAGTGGATTGCTACCATTTTAGAGTATGATATAGAAATCAAACCTAGTAAGTTAATCAAGGGCCAAGGTTTAGCCAAACTCATGGCTAAATTGAACTGTCAGGCCTTGGATATAAAATTTATTGCAACAATAGATGATGGAGAGGAGATGACGACTCCAATAATCAGCCAGGCCTTTATTGAATCACCTTGGTATGCTGATATTATTTATGTTTTACAAAACGTACAAGCTCCTCCCAGATTATCTAGAACTAAAAACAAGCATTTAAAGATGAAATCCTTAAAATTTTGTATATTAGACTATGCTTTGTTTTGGAGAGATCATGAAGGTATTCTTATTAATTGCCTATTAAAAGATGAATCTAACAGAGTATTGCATGAGTTTCACGCAGGTGACTGTGGAGGACACCTTTACTGGAAGACCATTGTAGATAAGATCCTTAGAGCTAGTTTCTACTGGCCTACTTTGTTTTCTAATGTCAAGAAATATGTGACTTCCTGTCACAAATGTCAAATTTTTGAGGCAAAGAAAAAGCTTTTACCTTTACCCCTCAAGCTAATATTTGCTTAAATACCTTTTCAACAATGGGGTTTAGACTTCATAGGTGAAATTCACCCACCCTCCTCTGCCCAACACAAATGGATCCTTACTGCCACAGACTACTTCGCAAAACGGATAGAGGCCATACCTTCAAGGCAAGCCACAGACACTGTTATCATAACCTTCCTTGAAACCAACCGTGCAAAGACAATCTGAACCGTGCAAAGAAAATCCTAGTGTCAATATAGTAATGCGAAGTGGTATAACCACCAGTGAAGACAAGGTAGAAGGAAAATCAAATACACGGGTTTGCAGGGCTGGTGAGAAGAATGTTGGATTTGACTTATACATAGAAAAAGAGATGTTTATGGAGGAAATCAATTTTTTTATGGATCTAGGTGCTGCTATGTCTAAAAATCAAATACCAATAGTCCCACGAGAGAGAAATCTAAAGAAAGTACTGTGATGGAGAACTTTGATCCCACAATGCTGAAATCGTTTCTACAAACATGCATGAAGTTGTTGAGGGATCAAAAAGCAGTTGAAGGACTCCAAGAACTAGTAGATAATTGCACTAGCAAGGACAAACCGTTACCAGAACAACACGTCGTAAATAAGGTGAACCGAAGTAAGAAGAGGACTGGTAGGGAAATGTGGTTGACAACACAAATTGGTGATTTTGACATGAACTAGATAATTCTAGACTTATGATGTGATGTTAATGTACTACCGAAACAAACTTGGGAACGTATGGGGAAACCTATGTTGCAGTGGTCACCAATCCAGCTGTGCATGGCAAACCAACAAAAGATAATTTTGATGGGTTTCCTAAATGGAGTGGTTGTAGATATTGAAGGAGCCAGCGTGCTCGCAGATTTTGAAGTTATTGAAATAGTAGATGAAAGTAATCCATACCCAACATTGCTCGAGATTGATTGGGATTTCGACATGAATGCTATTATTAATTTGAAGAAATGAAGCATGGTGTTTGAAAAGAATGGCCTTATAGTGGTTGTTCCATTTTGATTTTTTATTCATTGCAGGACGCTTGTATAAGATGGGACATATGAAGTTTTGCGTCGATATGTACCTGAGTATGAATGACACAGTATTCTGGCTGAAGGGCATGGTGGTGTCGCAGGAGGACACCATGCAAGTAAGGAAACTACAAAGAAGATTTTGTGTGCAAGATTATGGTGGCCTATGGTACATAAAGATTCTATGGAGTACTACAGTGCATGCAATGTGTGTTAGAGGACAGGAAGACCATCGCGAAGGGATGAATTTCCCTTAAATCCACAGGTCACTTTGCAAGCATTCGATAAATGGGAAATTCACTTCATTGGACTAATTAATCCACTAGGGAAGAAGACAGGTGCACATTATATTATCACTACGATAGACTACTTGACCAGATGGGCTGAGGCACAACCCATGAAGGATTACAACACTAAAACTGCTACAAATTTTATATTCGAATACATTCTGTTACAATTTGGATGCCCAAAGATCTTGATTAGTGATCGAGGTTCGCACTTCTTGAATGAAACAATTAAGGCATTGACAGAAGACTTCCAAATGCACCATCATAAAAGTATGCCATATCATCCCCAAGCGAATGACACTATTGAAGCTTTTAACAAAATATTGGAAAATGCCTTAACGAAGATCTGCAATGTTAATAGGAATGACTAGGATGTGTGCATACCAGCGGTTCTATGGGCATATAGGATGACTTGTAAGAAATTGACTGAGAAAACATTGTTTAGACTGGTATATGGACAAGAAGCAGTAATGCCAATGGAGTATATAGTACCCAGCTTAAGGATCGTAGTAGTAACTGATATGGCCAATCGCGACTACATGGAGGACCGTTTAGCACAACTACTTGTGATGGAGGAGGATCACTTTTTGGTTGGTTTTCATGAGCAGGTACAAAAGCTAGGGAAAAGGCATGGCATGATCACCACATTAAGCAGCACACTTTTAAGAATGGAGATTTGGTCATGATGTATGAAAGTAAGTTCACAAAGTTTCCAGGGAAGTTTCAGATGCATTGGCTAGGACCCTATGTAATCAAGGATATTTCGGATGGTGGCGCAGTTCAGCTCATGAAGCTAAATGGGGAGTTGTTTCCTGGAAGGATTAATGGAAGAAGATTGAAGGTATACAGGGACAATCCTGCCCCTGTAAGGCTGTGATGACTATATGATAGTAGTAAAGTCTTAGTGCTTTAGGTAGTTGAAAGAAAGCACATTACTATAACCTACTCTGCCAAGAAATGGTTCCATCGAAGAAGGAGGGTTGCGTGATGTTTAAGGAGATGGCGCAGGTGGAGAAAGCTGCAAAAATGTAGATGTGCCATAAGGGAGGATCCCACGCAGCTTTTCCATAATATGACCATTGGAAAATCTACAGTGTATTTGACTGTGATTTTGTCGTTAAAGGGAGCGAGGGAAGTGCATTTAAGAAGCATATCTATGAAAATATTCCACCAAATTCACATTTATGAGGAAGATCTAGAGGCATTCAAGGCATTCGAATTTGAATTTGGCTATAAATATGGCATACCGCTCTACATTCAGACACTTTTCCTATTGAAGAACTCTTGTGAGATTTTGCACCTAAGTCTAAGCCGAGAGAAGTGTTTCATGTCTGGTGAGGATTGGCAGGACATCTATTTGGAATTTTTGGCACAAGGATTAATAGGCATCATGACTGCTACTCCTCCTATGCACACCATAGCTCCCAAATCACCGAGACCGAAGCCCAAAAACACAGGACCAGTGGCAACGGTAGTAGAACTAGCAGAAGCAACATCAGTGGAGAAGTAGAAGAAACCGTAGAAGCCACCATGAGACAGTCACCTAGGAAGATGACTATTGAACAGAGAAGCAAGGAAAAGATGGACAAGGAGAAAAAGAAGAAACCAATGGAACCAATTGACTTAGAGGAGGAAGAACTTGGGACAGGAGTGGAGGATATCAATTTCGATGAGGTTGAACTAATCTCACAGTTACCTCCATATATGCCACCGAGAAAGTCGACTGCTAAGGTAACCAAGGACCCTGATGTCGTGAAATTTTCCATTTGTACACCTTTGCTTCCTGAAGATGTGCCCTTTGAAGGAGTATTGTTGGCGCAGGTACCGCAATTGCACATGGAGGATTGGGATTTGGCGGACATGGCCAAATTATCTCATTTTGAGCCAAGTAAATACCTGAAGATGGTATATTATGAGGAGGTCGATGTCACACGCGTAGAACCAATGAAATGGGTGGCGGGGATTCAACAAATCGGGTTACTCAACATGTTGACTATGCCTCATTTGGGGCACAACAACATCAATACAATATGTGTGCGCCAGTTGCTAACCTTGGTACACAACAAATCTTTATGGCTAGGGGAGAGGATCCCAATTGATGCTATGCTAATCAAAAGGATCACCGCACTACCAATGCAGGAGCTAACCCTACTAGTAATTTTATTGGCAAGTCTCAAGAAAAGAAGTTTGTAGACCAAGTGAAGAATGATTTTCATGCTGTCAAGAAATTGCGAGGCTACTTTGTTAGCTCGATTTCTGATCAGGTTGTCGCATTTTCCACATCCATTCTAACTTGTAAAATTATGAGGAAGTGCAGGGTAGACGAGGTTCCAACCCTAGTCATTCAGTTGGTTGCGTAGTGCGCTCAAGGGGTATAGTTTAATTGGGTCGGCTATCTCTGCCAGGATTTTATGGATGATTTTTGCGAGGCCCGGGAAGAGGGGAAATCGTTCCATTATGCATGGTTGTTGTTGTTAATTTCTTTGATAGCCTAGAGAATCCTCGACGATTTGCAGTTCCCTAATGTAGGTCCATACTTGTGCGAAGTTGTGCAGTACTCTTCAATGTGGGCATCAAAGGATCCCAGTCAAGTGGTGGAAAATAAGCAATTTTGGGTGTTCTTTGAGATGGTTCTATGCACCGTGGTCAGCCAGAAGCCACGACTATCACAAGTGTTATTTTCTCAATACCATGGAGTCACGAATTTCAAAGAAAATTTCCACAATGTACATATACAGGTGAAGAAAGATGCAGAGGGCATATGGTATGATTTTCCCTATTTGGTCACATAGCAGGATATTTTTTCCGTAGTCTCTAACTAGTCAAGTGTGTGGCTGGACCCCAGCAAGGAAGCTGAAGGAGACCAGGCAAGGAACAAAAAACAAAAAGTATGCCGAAGGAAGACCCCAAAAAGGTACCTCAGAAGGTCACTATGGATCTTGGGAAGAATACCGCGTAAGATCCAGAGGGCGTAAACGAAGAGGAGCTGGACACGGAGGAACCAGAGCAAGGTGGAGCAGACCCTTTAAAGGAGATGGAAGATATTGAGTCTCCCTTCATAATAAAGAAGAGGAAGAAATCTGCCATTGGAGGTGTGCGCAAGAAGCAAAATTCTGACAAGACTTCCAGCATTAAGTCGATGGTCCTCACTGAGGGGGACATCGATGAGATTGGTGACACTATATGCTCCGTCACCAAGGATATGTGGGGACACATCGAGGACTAGTACAAGTCAATATTTTCGCAGGTCCAACAGGGCCTCAAAGAGCTATAAGTGCAAGTGAGCTTGATTCAAGCGAGCGTGGTTCAGGCGAGTGGGAATCAAGTGAGCATGGCCATGACAAGTGCGACCCCAGCATTGCCTTCAACGTTGGTGGTCATGTTATCGGGAAATCTAGTGTCTATGCAGAGTTGCTAGTCCCACTAAGGCTGGTAGCTACCTTAGAAACAAACAAACTAAAACCACTTTCGTTTTCCTTTATGAGAAGTAGATAAGAGGGGAATAAAGGAGATCAACCTCTGTCTTGCGCTTGGTTCCTTGCTTGATTCCTCTCCCTTTTGATAGATCTTTGACACTCGCTTCCTCGTCTACCTAGCTTCAAAGAGCATCTATAGAATCAAAGCAGCATAATACTATCCAAGAACATATATCTACTATCATAAACAATATAGGACCAGATATATATTGACCACACAAATGCATATATCATCAATCATACAAGAATGTGGAGGAAAACTTGAATAGCTTTATAATAATCAAGAATAGCAAAGAGGACTACAATCAATTGTTCTAACCCAGCATCATCCTCTCAGCAAGAAAGCCCTTCTTCACCTCATGAAAAGCTTAGATCACCCAACACTATGATGTTACACCAAGAAACCAGCAGCACTTCCTTACAAGATACAAAATTCCAGCCCTTGGATCTCTGGGATGAGGGATCCATATATAGATTTTTGCAAGGGGGGTGTGTAGTGACAAACCTAGGGTGCTAGATTAGGCTAAATTTATTATCGACCAGGGTAAGTAAACTTCGAGGCATGCGTCTAAAATATATAGACATAAAGGATTCCTAACTAAGTGTTAATTGTGGTAGGTTACAGTACTTCTTTACGGAAGGTTAAGATATGTTCCCTATCACTTTAACGCTCAGGTCACTCAACTCATCTAACTGTCCTAAAGACACTGTGTATTGCTAGACCGAGATTTTAATCCCCTTACAAGGATGCTGTGCGTAAAAGCTCTGTCTAGTTAACACTCAGCATTTAACACTCAACATTCATGAAAGATCAAAAGCATACTACAAATTTAAATACATGCAAACAGAGTCTATGAAGATGCTTTAAAAATATAACGATGGATCAGATCTCTTACGAGATACGGTTCAATGATCTTAACGATAAATCCTTTAAGCTATCACCATAAACACCATTCATAAGGATTGCTAATTGAATCAACGAAATCATAAGCATAACTCTAATCACTATGCATGCTATTCAATATTCAAAAGCTGCTAATGAAATGGAAAATGACAGTATACCCGTCCACGTAGGGCCCGTCCGCGTTTCAACGGTATACTGGAATACGCTCAAGAAACTAAGGTATTAACGCATGAACAATGTTATAATGAAACCGTGACTGTAATCGAGTTCTGGTATTAAGTTCTGAAGATCATACAAAAGCTCTGTTTTCAAAACGATATATAGAGATCAACAACCATGTAACTGTAACTATATCCGTGTTTTTAAAAACAAAATAATACACGGTTTGCATTTGGACTGAATGTACATTCACTATGAAGCTGTTTCCGCTTTCACTATGGAATGATTTTTGGGTCATTTCCATTCTAAACCGATTTCCAAAAAGAAACAAAACGAAACCGGTTTGGGGAAACTTATGGCTGTTGCTGCGTTTGTCACCAAAAGGCTGGGGCTTTGACCAGCGTTGACCGCATAACAAGGAGTGTTGGATTCGCTGTAGGATCGATGTTTCTCCATGCTTGTACATTCTAGTTTTCATTCCTATTCCTTGCTTTAGCTTGCCTGTCATGCCACGTGTCAGATGATGAACCATTTACAGGATGTTGTAACTTCCTGTAACCTTTTTATTAAAAACTCCTAATTTCTAACATAAAAACTCATAAACTAACTTTAATGCAAACTAACAACTATAATACTGTTAACTAATCAATTTCAAGGAATATAAGGGATCTATGGAGGAAAAAGGTAGACAAATGATGTGTTTCAAGAGGAAAAAGAAGGTCAGGGAATGGTACCAACAGGGTGAGTCAGCTTTTGAGATTTGATTAGTGTCCTCTCTCTGATAGTTCTTGATTCCACTTGGAGATTGATGATCTCTTACTCATCCCTGGGCGAATGCAGAGAGGCAAGTGTCACAGGAGAAGTTTCTGGAAGATTCCATGATCCTCCACCTTGCAGATTGACCCTGCCATTTGTCCACTCTCGCCCATTGCACCCCATAGAAGGGATTTTCAGTATGCATCGCACCTCCCGTGTGTATTTAGGTGGGATGCAACACACTTTGACCATGGAGCAGGTGAGATGGTCCAATTTTGACTAGTTCTGAGTAGTTTTTCATGGAGAACTTCTGGGAGAAGATGTAATCAGTTGACCTTGTCCTTTTAGAGGTTGGAACAACAATTTTAGGGACTTAAGAGCCCTTGGTTTATGGAAATTTATGATTGGGGTTGCAGTGCCCAAAAATGTCTATAACAGTTGCCCCCTAAAGCATGAGGTCGTTAATTTGTTGATGTCGGGTGAAATGCTTTATCATGAGGATCTGAAGTTTTTTCAAGTTGGAAGGCGACTTGTAATAAGATACAATACAATACATTATCTTCATAATATTTTCATGATCTAGCTGAGGCGGGCATTCCCATGCTCAGCTTTATAAATTCATTTTCATGTACATAAGACAGACAATCGTCTGAGTGTAGACTGATGATCCTGGTAGAGCCATCATCCCTTGGATTGGATGATTATCTATGCAGTAATGATGTACATTTGATGTCTTTATTTTCCTGAATATATATTGCAGCCTGGATAGATGAAACTAGATCCGGGGTCTTCAATCTCGTTCGATCTTCACTCAAAGTACAAGTCGATCCATGTGAGAGATGTTCTGGAGTCGAACATGGAAAGACATCGCCTGATTACCAGCCGAGGATGTAAGCTGTTAACAGGCGCAAGAGGAATCACCGATAATGATGATGACCCTCAAGGTACTATAGTACAATTCACGTGGTGTGAATAAGGGACTTGGAGTCGAACACCATGCAAAGTCTTTCGGTCAAAGGCCATTGATGTAAACCTGTCGCCGGAAGTGAGAAACTTGCCATTGAGGCATGCAAGTTTCAAAGTACTGAAAGGGTTGTTCCTAGATCGACTTCTTGGATAATGAGCTGATGTCGACAAGAAGCGATCCATCATAGGAGGGCCTTAGTGAATCCCACATCAATGACACGGAACGGAGCAAATGATTTTAATGGAGGTGAAAACAATTTGGTGATATAAGGTTCTGGGTGGCGGTCATGAAAGAATGGAGCGTAAATGTATTGCAGTGGATGAGACACATGTGAATTCTCTGAGCGAATTCTCTTGAACATATCGGTGACACTGACATGATGGATTGGTAGTGTTAACCCCAAATATGGATGGTGTGATGGACCCATGGTGATATGACCAGTGAACGGAACAACCCAACCCGACTCGGATGCAGAGTGAAAGTGTCATGTTCAAGAGCGACTTGCTACCAATAAAGTTTCTTCAAGTTTTCTTCCCAATTTTTCCCCAGTCATTGCTAACCAGTACCTATTTATTTTTTTCAAGCTTGAGGAGGATAACATATGCTTGTTCTATAATTTTCCCTTCGGGCAAACCCATCGCTATGTTTTAACGAGCCTAGCGATAGTGAAACTCGTTCTTGTCTGTATGGACAAGTTTGTCGCTATTCGGTTTTAACGAGTTTAACGACAAGGATAACTCGGTCCTTTTCAACTTTAGAGAGTCTAAAAAAGGGACGTAAAGAAAACTCCAATAATCCTTTTTCGTCATATAATCCCTTGAGCCCGAAAAAGTATAAAACAATACAAAAGGGATGAATTTTCGGTACTTTTAACGAGCCGAACAAAACAAGTGCTTGATCTTTTTGTGTAATGATCCCTCAAGTCCAAAAAGATTAAAATCTAAAGGAGGGATAGCACTTTCGGTCCCTTTAACGAGCTGGAGAGGCCAATTGCTCAGCAATCTTTTCATATTTTACGAGTCAGTTGAAAAGAGCTTAAAGGAGACTCGTTTTTTGAGGAACAAGTGATAAATTCGGGTAGCAGCTGATTCCAGGTAAGGTTTGGAATTTTACAATCACGACAGTGTCACAAGGATGGCTAACAGGATCACTCTTCGCATCTGTTCCTCAAAAGGGGTAAACAATCAAATGGAGGTGAATGATCGGCCAATACAGAGTGGAGGTGATGATGAGAACACGACCAAGGTTTCAAAGGCTGATGATAATACATTCACGAAGGTTATTTACCGGAAAATGGTTCATTTTTTTTTTTTAATGAGCTTAAACTCTGGGGGAACATTTGCTCATTTCATTTTTGAGCTTGAATTCCGCGTTAAAACTGCTCGATCCAGTCGTATAATAAGGATGTCTCATTTAAAAATGGCATTTTTCAAAGCTTTGCCCCGCATCCTTTCTTTATGCAAGTTAGGAAACGACTAATCCTACGAGTTTAAAGGGTTAGAGGACCTAAAAATTTAAAAAACTAAATGGTTGCTCTTCGCTTGCATGCCAAAAGGTTTGCATGCCCCCAGGTATAGTGAAGTAGAGTTTCCAGGTTACTTCTCAATTTGCAGACAAAACATTTGTTTTATCGGGAAAGGCCTACCTTAACAGAGGTATCTTATTCCGGTCTAACCCCATTTTCCTAAATGGATGGGTGTGTCAATCAGTCATATATCCTTCGCGGAAACTTACCCTATACCCAAGGTTTTCCTGTCGAAACAGGCCAGGGTGCATGCCTCCTGGTTTTCAGTCATATCCTTCGAATCACTCGCGCTCATCAGGAGGATGGACTGGGGATTGATGAGACATTCCTTGCGTGAAAAGACCATTCAGGGATGGTATATGACTATTTTCTATGTGTGAACTGGGGAATGAAAGCTAGTCTACGAGCTTGACCACTCTTCCTTGATGCGGAAAACACATTACTCTAAAGAGTGAGGAGACAATGGCTCCCATGCAATAAATATAGTCATGTCCAAGGAGTAGATTATAATCCAGGGGTCCTTGGACTACCATTACGTTCATGTGAATGATTTTCCTTCTCAATGTTATCGGCACATTGGGAAGGATCCCTAACGGTCGACTGGTTCCTTTGTCAAAGCCTGTTAGATTTCTCATTTCAGGCAAAAGCAGTGGCAAACCAAGCGCTTTCCAAGCAGTTGAGGAAAGGATACTAACAGAAGCCCCTTCATATATGATGGTACCGGCCATGACCATTCTGTATATTTGAGCAATGATTCGAAATGGTACACTAGCCGGTAAGCGGGGTCTGCCTAGTAGATTCCAATCGAAGGAAACAACTAGGTTGCTTAGAGGTGGGATCGAATAGACGGTCCGATATGACTCTGACGAACTTCCTTCCTGCGGTAAAGGAACGGGTAGACTGCCTCCATGTTCATCGGAGTCTGTGCTTACAAAGAGAATTTGGATGGTGTCGTTCTTGTTCTCCTCGGTGACTGTATCATCTGAAGATGGATCCTCTGAAGGCAAGACCAGGTCAACTGCCACCTCGACCTTTTGAATTTCGTCTGGTGTGGATTCAGATGGTTTATCTTCAATGATAGACGCTTCGACTGACCATAATGGCATGTCAGCCGGATTTTCAACTAGTGACGGACTCGGCAAGAGTTTCTTATATCCAGGAGGAAGTCGTAACGGTGAAACCGGACGGTCGTCCAAAACTCTTTTAGCCTCGTCTAAGAAGGGACAACGGTGGACGGCGTGATCGCCTTCACACAGTTTACAAGGAAATTTACATTTTCCTTTTTGTCCAGGAGCTTCACTTTCACTAGTCAACGGTGTATTTTCAACATGATCATCAGAGGTTGATGACACCGGATTGTGCAAATGAGGAGACCAGTCCCTTAAGATCCGAGGGATGCAAGGACAATCTCGATGATAGTGGTCTCCTTTGCAAATGACACATGGCGATTTAGGCCTGGACTGTGCAGTGTGTGGATTTTCGCTAGACGATGCTTGGTTGCCCCTTTTCGCCTTTGGCTCCTTCTTCTTCTTCTCAGTTACTTTAATTTTGGCTTTACTAGCTTCATCAAGCGAAGAGGAAGGAGGAGAGGAAGAATTGGATGAAGTAGAAGGTTGGGGGGTAACTCTGGTATCGTTTAGTTGCTGACTTGATTGTTCAGGAATCACGGTGTTCTGAACGACAGAGGTTGAGAAGAGCCATACGGGCAAGCCGATTGTCAATCCTGGAAGCGACAATGTGGCCATATGGGGCGCACCAACATCTCCCCAAGAGGAGAAAGGACTAGGATTTCCCCCAAGGGGAACTCCTTGGTTGGTGGACTCCATTTTTCTCAACCTAAGACCAACGTAGGAAAGGTGATATTTATTCCGATTAAAATAAATTTTAGACGCTTTGACACAACTTGTTTTTTCAATTTTTAAGAGTCGAGAAAAAACAAAAGATGACTCTAGTCGCCTTCGATTTTTAATGAGCTTGAAGTGACAAGTGCTCAGATGGACCTTTTCCTTTAAGGAGTCTGAAAAGGAACGAAAGAGACTACTCTGGAAATCTAGACAGAGGGATTACCAAACCAATCACAAAACTGCAGAATACTTTTTACGGTACGGCAGTCAATCTTCCTGAATGCTGTGTTCAGTGCATTGCAATCGATAGGGCGGCAGACACGGCTTCCTATGGATAAAGGATAAAGCCTATTGTGGTCTCCCAATATATACTCGACGGTACATGGGAGCACAAGTCCGTACTGGCACTTATCGTCTCAAAGTGGATGAATCACCCAACCATCAATGAAAACAACAGTTACCAGGCTTTACGACGCCGGAATACGTCTCTAGCCTAGACTTCTAAATGTTGCGCGTTAGGTTCCAAAGCGTTTTTAGATTCATTAAATTTATTTTATAGTTGATCTTGCTTAAGAAATTTTCCTTTCAGGTTCACCACGTGATGTAGATGTACAATTCCTAAAATGCAACCTAAGATGATAAACAATCGTTTAATCTTCTTTTTGAAATGAAAATCCTAGCTACTAAGGAAAGAGAGATGATATTCTTTCAACATAGAGCAGAGAGCACACACTATATGCACTGTCCTAAATCAAACCAACAAATATTCTAAATGCAAATGCACATGCATGTATTTGTTTTCAGCCTTCTTAATGTGTGAATGATAAAAAGAAAGCTAAGCGCAAATCTAAATTATTTTTCAAAGCGACATTACTAACAAGTTTCTTTTCAAGACAAAATGAAGACAATGACGACACTTTGCGATTTGGAATTGACAACTTGCTTTCGACACTTGAAAAACTACTAATTCAAATCAAATACAAGAGTAGCAGTGTAATCGACTATCAAGAACAATCGAATTCTCTTCTATGACTGAAAACGACACTTGCGACACTTTCAAATCAAGAAACGACAGTTCAATTACGCTACTTCTTTGTAAAGAGAACTGAAAATGGATCACAATACATAAAAACATTTACAGTTCATTGCACAATGGAGGCGGAATAATGGCAAGGAAGGGGGTTTCAACAGAGGTATACTGACTACAGACAGCAAAACTCCTAAATAGAGCTGAAAAGAGTGAACACAGAAACCAAAATCTAAGAGCAGAAGAGGCCTTGTCTAATCAGCGCACCTGTAACACAGGGAAAGTGAGATGCAGTGCACCTACTACACTCGGGAAGTGTGATGCATCCAGAATCCAAAGAAGAGACAGTGCGATGGTCCAGAGACGAGACTTCAACTGGGTTCCGGGTCACAGTTTGCAACTCAGTTCAGGGATTTAGGCCGAGCAAGTGGTAATCAGTAAATAAATCATAGGGGTAGATCTAAGGAGGTTACTAGAGCCACCACAAGGGCAATTAGAGAGCTTGTAAATCGATTGTTCAGTTCATAAACAAAACCCGGAGATAGACTGAAGTAGCATTGATCTACTTTGCACTTGCATAGAAAATGCAGTTCGAAGGCTAGCTGGCTTGACTTCAGGCTCTGTCTGTAAGTTTATAAAGTAAACAAATATAGACAAACAATCTATTCACTCCCTAGTGGAGTCGCCATTTTGTTATCAAGAAATCTAGTGTCTATGCAGAGCTTCTAGTCCCACTAAGGCTGGTAGCTACCTTAGAAACAAACAAACTAAAATCACTTTCGTTTTCCTTTATGAGAAGTAGATAAGAGGGGAATAAAGGAGACCAACCTCTGTCTTGCGCTTGGTTCCTTACTTGATTCCTCTCCCTTCTGATAGATCTTTGCCACTCGCTTCCTCGTCTACCCATCTTCAAAGAGCACCTGTAGAATCAAAGCAGCATAATACTATCCAAGAACATAGATCTACTATCATAAACAATATAGGACTAGATATATATTGACCACACAAATGCATATATCATCAATCATACAAGAATGTAGAGGAAAACTTGAATAGCTTTATTAATAATCAAGAATAGCAAAGAGGATTACAACCAATTGTTCTGACCGAGCATCATCCTCTCAGCAAGAAAGCCCTTCTTCACCTCATGAAAAGCTTAGATCACCCAACACTATGATGTTACACCAAGAAACCAGCAGCACTTCCTTAAAAGATACAAAATTCCAACCCCTGGATCTCTGGGATGAGGGATCCATATATAGATGTTTGCAAGGGGGGTGAGTCAGCTTTTGAGATTTGATTAGTGTCCTCTCTCTGATAGTTCTTGATTCCACTTGGAGATTGATGATCTCTTACTCATCCCTGGGCGAATGTAGAGAGTCAAGTGTCACAGGAGAAGTTTTTGGAAGATTCCATGATCCTCCACCTTGCATATTGACCCTGCCATTTGTCCACTCTCGCCCATTGCACCCCATAGAAGGGATTTTCAGTATGCATCCCACCTCCCGTGTGTATTTAGGTGGGATGCAGCGCACTTTGACCATGGAGCAGGTGAGATGGTCCAGTTTTAACTAGTTCTGAGTAGTTTTTCATGGAGAACTTCTGGGAGAAGATGTAATCAGTTGACCTTGTTCTTTTAGAGGTTGGAACAACACTTTTAGGGACTTAAGAGTCCTTGTTTTATGTACATTTATGATTGGGGCTGCAGTGCCCAAAAATGTCTATAACAGGTCACCATAGAGATCCACACTGTGCCTATTCCAGGAGGGTTTTTGTTCTTTCCTACCACGTTGGATTAGGCAGCATCACCATATGGAAGGAACTCAAAGCTGAACTTACAGGCACTGCCCATTCAAGCTTTACATGAACTCCATTAGGGAGTATCTATTGAATTGAAAATATGAGAAGAGAGGGTGCTCTTCGTGATTAAGGACATGTTGACGGTGTTGGAACCGCCAACATTCAGGGGATCTCCCTGGTATGAAGTCCCAAATAGACCTCACACCATTTGGTGTAGGAGTCCCATCCGGTATGATGGCCTGGTTTCCATTATCTTAAATTTTTTCCTTAGCTCTTGCTTGTCAGCACATGAGAGTGGTTTGCTTTGTCTTCGAACAATGAGGTTCGCATGCCTGGTGAGTGCTAGTGTTACTTGTGTCAAGGTTCTTTCACCACAGAGGGAGAGGGTGGAAGTGAGTCTCCAGTCGAAAGGGAAGAGTCCCAACTCTATCAGAGACACACAACACAACAGGACATGCGCAGCTTCCAGCGGAGTAGTCCACACAGATGCGGCAGTCACAAACACACAATGAAGGGATAGCACATACAACACTCAACGGAGTAGTCCACGCGAGTGCGATGGTCATTATAACAAGTTTATGGGAAAGGTTTTGTCTAGTGTCCAGTGAGGCATCCCACGTAGTAAAGACAACGTTAACAACTTATACAACACATTTTCATAAACATATGTATTAGAACAACCGAAATAGTTCAACTGTTTTAACAGAGGTTAAAGCAACATGCATTACAAGTGTTCCAAGATTAGTCTTACAAACAATTAAAATACTTGGGTGAAAATGTGTTGGCCTATTATCAAGCTTCTGAATTAAGTGAAAGTTCCAAGACACATCGGTACACCATACATCACTAACCCCGTAAACGAGGCGTTGGAGCCACTGCTCACTCCTCAAAGAAAAGACTACATACTCTCAAGGCTATTGTGGGAGGAGCCAAGCTGAAAATTCCTTTGCATGTACAAATGGGGGGTATTTATAGCCGAGGGTAAAACTAGCCCTTGTGACTCTTCGACTTCCCTCATCACTGTTTGACTTATTTGACTCTTCAACTTTACATGACTCTTCAGGTAACATGTGGGTGTCTTGGACTTCCACGTTACATTACATTGATTTGCAACACTATGACCCACAGTAGTGATGTGGCCGAGATGACTCATGACATGACTTGACATTAAAATTCTGGTATGTTCATGCTACTGGTGGTGTCCATGTCGAGTTGCAGTGTAGCTAAGTGATGGATGTGCTCTTGGTGTATCATAGATTCACCTTCGCATGGCAAGGTGTGCAGAGTCTTTGATGGTCTTGGTGTTCGCTTTGTAGGTTTTAACCTCGTACATAAATTACCTGCATACAAATTCTAAAAAAAGAAAATAAACAATGAAAAGAACATAATGCATAAGATAGATATACATAGATATTTTCCCCTGAATCCCAAAACCGAGACTACCCGATTTATTTTTCATTATATTCTTTTCAATGCTACAATACATATATATACATGCCGAAGCATCCATAAACCCCAATCCATTTAACCCTGTATTATAACATAACCGTAGTTCCCTTGACCGGATCTACAAAGCACCATGGACAGTAAACTATCATGCCCAAAACCATGTGTGAAATCCATGCACAAAACCATAGGTAGGCCCGCCCACCTAATATAGGGTCCAAAAAAAATTTCCTGGGGTGCTGCCACCCCCCTGCTTACCCCCTAGCAGTGCCCAGTGCAAAGTACAGGGGAAACATTCCCCCCATGCCCACGCGTGGGGTATTTGTGGAAAGAATATAACACAACCCAACATCCTCCCGCTGTTTTTTTCTTTCCACAAGGGGCCACAAGAGAGCTTAGTCATTGATCCAGCTCAGCAACATCCATTGTTTCTCTACACCAAGAGAATTTATCAGTGCTCACAGAATTTTTCAATGCATCTGCAGTGTTCTTCAAGGTGTCCACCTTTACCAGCGACACCTTTTTGTCCTCAACCATATCCCTCACAAAGTGATACTGAACATCAATCTTCTTTGTATTTGAATGATAAGCAGGGTTATTTACCAAGAAAACTGTACTTTGGCTATCACAGTCTATCCTTATAGCTCGATGTACTAACCCCATACTTGAACACAATAGCTGCAACTAAACAACTTCCTTGCTTGCATGAGTGATTGCCATGTATTATGCCTCTGTAGTTGAAAGTACCACTACAGACTGTCTCTTACTCATCCAACTCACTGCGCCTCTAAATAGGTTAAACACATACCCACTTGTAGATCTTCTTTGATCCAGATCTCCAACTCAGTCTGCATCAACAAATCCATGGATGTCCAAAACTCTGTCCAATCCTAGTCTTCCTTGGTAGCACAAACCATAATCACTAGTGCCACGCAAATACTTGTAAACTCGCTTCACTGTTGTCCAATGCTCCTTCCCCGGTTTTGACATAAACCTGCTCAATAATCCCACTGCATGTGCAATGTCTGGTCTAGTACAGACCATTACATACATTAGGCTACCGACTTCACTTGCATATGGAACATGAGACATGTCGTCTTCCTCTTCTTGTGTCTAGGGACATTGTTCAACAAATAACTTTACACCTATAGGAATAGGAACCTTCACTGTTTTATTATCCTACATATTAAACCTCTGCAGTATTGTCTCGACATACTTCCTCTGGTTTAACCAGAGCTTCCTCTTTGCCTGATCTCATTTAATTTCCATGCCCAAAATATAGTTTGTAGCACCAACATCTTTCATGTCGAATTTGGAGGACAATTAGGTCTTCAAATCCTGGATAATTTCTTTGTCATTTCTAACCAGCAACATATCATCCACATGCAAAACTGGATAAATAACATGGTCACTAATTAATTTAAAATACACACAATGATCTAATTTGCTTTTGGTGAAGCCAAGTCGCCATATAAATGTATCAAATTTCTGATACTACATCATTGCTGACTGTTTTAACCCATACAAAGAACCTTTTAACTTTCATACCAGTTCTTTCTCACCCTTTACCGCAAAGCCTTCACATTGCTTCATGTAGATCTCTTCTTCTAGATCCCCATGAAGAAATGTTGTCTTCACATCCATCTGCTATACCTCAAAATCAAAAGCAACACCAACAGATAAAAGTAATCTAATAGAAGCTACCTTGGCAACAGGAGAAAAAATATCACCAAAATCAATTCCTGGCACCTAGGAATAACCTTTTGCTACCAATTGAGATTTGTATTTATCCACCTTTCCTTCTTCATTCATCTTCTTCTTAAACACCCATTTGTTGCCAATGGGTTTCCTTCCAACTGACAACTCCACCAAATCCCAAGCCTCATTTTTGTGCAAAGATTCCATTTCATCAACCATGGCCTCTTTCCAGAGTTTTCCATCCTTTGAATCTACTACTTCCCTCACAATTCTAGGATCATCATCAATAATAGATAAAAGAAAATTTGAATAGAAAGTAGATGGACTATACCTTTCTGGTTGCCTTATTTCTCAAACTAATATTCTCATAGCCAGAGTTTGTGGCCCTACATCTTCTGATTCCTCCTCTGTTGTAGAGTTTGATTCTTCCTCCTATAGCTCAAAATCTATCTTCTCAGGTTTCTTTAGTAGGACTTCATGTTTAATAACATCTTTCACCTCTCTAAACACCACATATTGGTTGCACACAACCTTCCTTGTTTCTGGGTTCTAATGTTTATAACCTTTTAAACCATCCTTATACTCAACAAAGATGCACTTTTCATATTTTCTATCCAACTTTGTTCTTTTCTCCTTTGGAACATGTACATACCTCAGATGTGAAAGAGAAGGTTTCTTACCAGTCCATACCTCTTGTGGAGTCTTATCCTCCAATGCTGATGAAGGTGATATGTTGACCAGGTAACATGCAGTCTCCACCGCCTCTGCCCAGAATTCTTGTCCTAACCCGGCACCATTGAGCATGCTTCTTGCCCTTTCCATCAACGTCTTATTCATTCTTTCTGCAACTCCATTTTTCTCAGGTGTGTATGGAGTAGTCTTCTACCGTGCTATACCACACTTCTTATAGAACTCTTCAAATTCCTTCTTGCAAAACTCTCCACCATTATCTATCCTCAACACCTTTATCTTCTTCTTTGTCTGGTTTTCCACCAGAGCCTTAAATTCTTTAAACCTGTCAAAGACTTCAGATTTCTTCCTGAGGAAATATATCCATTTATTCCTTGAGAAGTCATCTATAAATGATACATAGTACATAGACTTTCCTAGTGATGGAACCGACAAAGGTCCAAACACATCACTATGCACAAGATCTAATATTTGTTTCGCCCTCTTACCACCATAGGGGAAACTCACCAATTCTGCTTCCCATATACATAATTTTCACAGAAATAAAAATCCAGAGAGCAGACATAGCTTCTACCATACCATTACGATGAGGTATTCGAAGGCTCGTCTCTCCAATATGTCCAAGCCTTTGATGCCATAGCATTGTCTTTTCTCCAGAGTCCACTAGATTTTCTGCTCCACATTCAGGAACTATAGAACTATTACACCCATCAATAACAGTGCTACCTTGAAGCTTGTACAGAGTTCCAATATGAACTCCCCACATCAATACCAGTGCTCTCCACAACATCATTCGTGTATCTTTCTCGAACACCATTTTTACACTTGCATCATCCATCTTGCTTATAGAAATTAAATTCTAGCCAATGCAGGAATATGCATAACACTTGGAATTGTTCTAATCCTTCCACGCTAAAACTTCAACTTCAATTTTCCACGACCAACAATTCTAGCCTTCCTATCATCCCATAAGAAGACATCACCACCATCATATTTCACATACTCGTAGAACCACTCTCTATAGGGAGTGAAGTGAAAGGATGCACCCGACTCAATCAACCATGCCTCATGATCTACATGTGTACTTGAAGAATAAACCATGTACACATCCCCACCTTCATATGAGGTGGTTTGCACCTCTGTTGAAGGAGCATCATCGGATCCCTTTCCTTTCTCACGAGCTTTAGATTTACAGTCCCTTTTGTAGTTCCCTTCCTTTCCACATTTCTAGCACACCTTTACAGGTTTTCCTGAGATTTAGATCTCCCTCTAGATTTAGATATCCCACTCAAGGAATTTATTATTATTTATTTATTTATTTATTTTATTTTTATTTTATTTTTCTCTATTCTGGGACCGTCCTCATACAGACAAGGAATCACCTTTCTGGCCCTCCATGTTTTTCCATCTCATCTCTTCTAATAGCAAGGATGAGACTATTTCATCAAACTACAAGGTAGTTGCATTTCTAACTATTGCAACAACCAGAATATCCCACAAATCTTGTAGAGAACACAACAAACTGATGCAATTATCTCCATCTGAAATTTTAATATCAACAGATAATAATTGACTTACCACAGTATTAAATGCGTTCAGATGCTCTTTCACCAAGTCTCCATCTTTTATCCCCAGGTTATACAACTTTTTCCATAGGAACAATTTATTCACCGGAGACTTAGATTCGTAAGTCCCTGACTTGTCCCACAAATCCTTCACCGAAGATTCCCATGATACATTCAACAATAATGAATCTGAGAAACATAATCTTATTGTGCTCTTTGCCTTCCAATCCAACTTCGCCAAGTCTTCATTTGAAATTGACGTTGGTTTAGTACTTGTATCTACCACAATCCATTGATCTTTATCCACCAGAAGATCCTCCATCTTGAGTTCCCACAACTCAAAAATCTCACCATTAAATTTCTCGATCTCTATCTTTCCACTGCTTGCCATGTTCTTTCACCACAAGAACCAATCTCAAAGATCTTCCACTAAACAGAGTCTACCAAAGGCCTTAGCAAAAAACCCCTCAGCAGCAAAGGCATCCCCTTGATGCCAAAAAAACTCTAATACCAAATGTAGGTTTTAACCCCGTACATAAATTACTTGCATACGAATTCTAAAAATAGAAAATAAACAATCGTGAGAGCATAAAACATAAAACAGATATACACATAGTTTTTCCCCTGGATCCTAAAACTGGGACTACCAAATTGATTTTTCATTATATTTCTTTTAGTGTTACAATACATATGTTGGCATTATGACACAGGTTTGGCACTATGGCATAGGTGTTGTCCTTGATGGCAACTCACTCTGATGGTAGATCACTGTTCAGGCTCTCAGTATGAAATAAAAAGAGGTATACATAGGTTTCCTTTGACGAAGTCGCGTATACACGCAGGATTGCCGATCAAAAGTTGTGTATGCGTATGCACGCACTTTCATGCACGGAAAAGCGTGTACATGTGGGAAAGCTTATTTTTAGGACCATGGTATTTGGACCTATGGTTTTGGACCTTGGTATTGCGTCTGAAGTATTGAACCCAGGTTTTGGGTCCCTAGTATTGGTTCTCTATGGTTTTGGACCATGGTTTGAGTAAGGCCTAAGACTATAAAAAGGAGGAGATCATTTGGCAAAGGTATGGACTGAATTATTGAATATCTTATGAAGAGCAAGATCTGGAATACTGGTGATTGGTTTATGGTGCATAGTTGAATTTGAATCAAGGAGGAACCTGAGCGCAAGAAGATGGATAAGTTCTATTGATGGGTCAAAACTCAAGACTTGAATAGTAGTATCTTTGTGTGTTTTTGATCTGTTATATTTGGCGCATGACTTGATCTATAAATCTGATAATCTGGGTATAACTGATGTTTGAATATTTGAAAGAGTGAACTATCTTTTATAGATCTGTATGCAGGTTCGGCACATCAAAGGCGTGTATACACGCTGGTTCAGTAAGTAAAAACAACGTATATGCTGGTTGGCCTTAATTTAGAAGCGTATGCACGCAGGTTGTACACATTGAAGTAGCGTACGTCTCTTGAAATAAGTTTTAGCTACTTCTGTTTATTGCTACAGGGTTATGGGTTCAGAATTGGTGTTTGGTTACTGTTACTGCCTTCTGGGTACAGCATTCAAAGAATTGATTATTTGATTCAGTTTGTTTGGTGCAAAAGAGATTGGTTGATGCAGATATACTTGATGTTTGATTGATGTTATTCATGGATCCAGTCTGAAAATTTATGAAACGTGGTCCCTAGAAGAAAAGAGAAGGTTGTAGCCTTCTGTAGGTCAGCACCTACATACTAGTACCTCAGCTAGTACAAGAGCTAAGGGGGTTGTAGCTCCCTTCCAGGAGAAGCTGGAGAACGAGAGAAGGTTGTAGCCTTCTGCAGGTAGTAGGCTGTGTACTGGTATAAGACTGCACCATTACAGAATCATTGTAAAAGAAGTTTCTAATTAAAAGAAGATAGAGACGAATTGCAGCAGGTGGTTTTCACCCACATTGGGTTTCCCCCTTACATCTTGGTGTTCATGTGTGTTGTGATTTGTTCTGCTTTACTGCTCCTGTTTACTGTTCATATGGTTAATAATTTTCTGATGCACTCATTAAGAAGCAACTAACTGAATTATAAGTTTACTAGATATATGCTTGTTGCATTTCAAACAGTTGCGTATACACGCAGTTTTCCTTAACTGAAGTAGCGTATATAAAACTGAATTTGGAAATGAAAAAGTTATATTGATTAGATAATACTGATTCACCCCCCCTCTCAGTGTTATTCCCAACAACATATATATACATGCCGAAGTACCCATAAACCCCAATCCATTTAACCCTGGATTAGAACATAACCGTAGTTCCCTTGATCGAATCTACAAAATGCCATGTATAGTAAACTATCATGTTGAAAACCATGTGCAAAATCCTTGCTCAAAACCACAGGTAGGTCCGCCCACCTAATATAGGGTCCAAAAAAAAATTCTCAGGGCATTGCCCAGAACCTTGTACAAGGGGGCTTCTACCCCCCTGCTTACCCCTCGATAAAGGGGGGTATCCACTCCCCCTGTGACCCCTCGTCGCAAAGTATAGGGGAGGAAATCTCCCCCTGCACATGGGGTAGTCGTGCAAAGAATATAAAACAACCCGATATGTTTGATGTACACGTCGCTCCTTCGCTTGTACTTTGGCATGCTTCACATGTTCATCCGTTCGTGGAAAAATCTCCTCGCATTCAGTCTTCATTTGTCCATTCGCAAACAAATCTCCTCACATGTAGGCTTTGTTCGTCCGTTTCGCAAACAAATCTCCTTGTTCGTCATCGCGTCATGTCTCATCCATGTACCTGTATCTGTAATCACTCATGATGAGATGACATCAAATGTATAAATTTCCTAGTCTACCATGATGCATTATCTTTCACCTTCAGATGCAAGTGACCGGGAGAAGGAAAAGGCTCTTGAAACTGTGCAAGGCAGATTTCAAGCTGGGATGCGGGCTTTGGGCACTACCGGTGAAAATTGTGTAGAAGTCACTAGGAGACTGAGATGGACAATCTGAATCAGCAATGACTGTCCATGGGATCTGGCTCGGCTGGAGGGAAATTCTGCACAATTTTTTGAGGGAGGCAGTGGAGGCAGCATAGGGGTTGGTAGCAAAAACTGCTCAATTTCTCCAGGGAGCTAGCAATGGGCTACAGGAGGCTTGCTGGAAAAAAATGCACCATTTTTTCAGGGAGCTGGCAGTGGGCTGCGAGAGTGCTACTGAAAAAAAAACCCAATTGTTGGGGGCTAGCCTGCTGAACATCCCTGCGTAGTTTCTGAGCTGAGCGGGATGCTGGGCAGCTTGGTGACTGCTCATGAAAACTGCGCAGTTTCCTAGGGGAGCAGCAGGTTGGCTGACTGGGTGACTGGCTGGAAAAACTATGCAATTTATTGAGGGAGACAGTGACAGACATAGGGTGTTTGTCTGGCATGTCTGTCCGGTTTCTTCAATTAGTGGAGCGGGCATGCTTCACAGATTTTGCTCAATTTTTTAGGGGAGTGAGTCTCGGGGTCACTTCCCAGTCAAACTCTCTGCTTGACCAGCAGGAGGCTCGATTGATGTTCTTGCAAGCAACGCAAATTGAAATGCCTTGTTGGGAAACTTCTACATTGTTCTGCATGACAATCGATTGAGTCGATTCCAAGGTTGTGCAGTGCAGACTGCCTAGGAGGCAACCTCAAGCTCTGCACAATTCTGGGCAACAGTACATAATCAATGAGAGTTGAAACTGCACAATGCATCTCAACGGATGTTCGGTTGTTGGAGGATGGTTTGGTCGACAGAGCTTCAAGAAAGTGACCAAGTGTGTGAACGAATGACTTTGTACATGCATGACCTCGCGAACACACACTCAACATAACTTGACGACAAGACACCTCGAACCAACAAGACAACATACACTCAATGTGACTGACCAACGATGCGAGTGACAAGCACGACACTTGTGATAAATCATTGAACAACCGCAACGACACTTGTGCGACAATGCATAAAACTTCGTCTGTGAGTGCAATGGATGTTTCCATAGTGGACACAACTTGTACACACGAAGGCAGACCTTGTGCATGTTTAGAACATGACTGCAACCATGAATTTTTGACCAACATGAAAAAAGGATGTTCATTGAACAATAAAGAGAGGAGGGTGCAAAGATTCAACACGAGCTCACGAGATGGGCCTGAGTGCTTGGAAACATCAAGGAAAAAACCAAGGAAGGATCTGAAATTGGATGGAGGCCAAAATTTTGGAGGGTATTGCAGCCGCTACAACACTTGGTGACACACTGGTTGAACTCCAGCTTCTTTGTTTTGGTTCATTGACAGCACAAGGCCTTGGTCTTTCATGAAGTATTGAATCATTTTGCAGGTTACTTTGGCTTCCCCACTTACCCCATGGACAGACATGGTTCACCTTTCGCCAACTCAGTGAAACAAAACAACAAGTTTCATCTTGATCACAATGTTTCGAAATCGGGAAGGGTAGTTTGGATCGTAAGTTAAAAAAAAATAGAGTATAAGTTTTCATCTTTGGTGTTGCTCCACTGCTAACAAGCCTAGATAGTACCCCGACAGAGTCACACAGGAACACACACATTTCTCCACTACCAACGAGCTTGGTCACTATCCTGGTGGAGTTGCATGCTTCACATCTTTGCGTAGGAAGCCTTTCTCTTCTTTCGCCTTTATATTTTTAGGAGGACTATGCATAGGCACTTATTTATTTTTGGGGCAGAAGAGGGATCCCAACTTATTGAGAGTAGAAGAGGTTTTTCCTTTATAGAAGCATGTAAGGCCTCTGACATAGGTCTTCTCATTTATATTTTCCCCTTCTCCGTTTCTACTAGTTGGATGAGCTTGAACGCACAGAGCAGAAGGTTGAGTATAGGCATGGGGTTTCCCAGTGTGGAAATAGGATTATGGTTGGACCTAAGCTTCCCTTTCATATGGCTCGTATTTTCTGTCAAGACTTCATCGACCAAAGGTTACAACCAAGAACAGAGAAGACGGATGCAAGACTGGCCAAAAGCTGCAGTGTCACAAGACTCTTTAGATCTCAGCCACATACTCATTCAAAAGCTATAACTCAGTAGAGGGAAACACTTATTTACAAACCAAAAATAGCAGGACACTAAACAAACAAAACAAAATGAAACAAAAATAGTAAGCAAAGAAAACAAAACAATCAAGCAGTTAACAGACTATGTACATGGCACAGGGTGCGGCTCGACCTACTGAAAAAAGAGTTTGAGATCTTGGTCGTTGATAGGAAGGTTATCAATCCTCTCGTCAAGTGATTTCAGATGGTACGTGTGAGGGCCAAGCTTCTCATGAACTAGTATCAGACTATCAGGTTCCACCATTGGAACCTGGTGGTATCCCGAAAGACCATTAGGTGAATACAACATTCCTGCTCCAGATATTGTGTGTTACATAGGTTCCAATGATGGCATGAGGTAGTTGTTTTTGTTCCGGCAGCGGTTCAAGTTTCAGAAACCAATGCAGAAGAGGGTTTCCCCTGATTTCTTACATACAAAAAATAAATTAGAAACCCATGTAACATAATGAACTTTGTAAGTGATCCAAGCATCCAACAACTTAGTCAGTTCTTTCTGTATAAGGGGTTCAAGCAACAGATGTATTTTACCCAGTTTTTTCTGCAATGGCTTGACTTCTCCTTTGATTAGAATCCCATGTTGGATTATACGCATGTCGCATGTACTCAAGTCACCATATGTCCACGCGAACACATCCCAGTACTGTTTGAGCAAGCGGAAAAAAAATTGTCGCTCCTGCGGTGTGTAGCGCATACCGGGATTGACGAACTCTGGATCGTGATCTGTTCCAAGGTTGATCTGTTCGTTCCTCATGGTGGAACTATGGGTTTGGTTGTTTATTTACCCTTGAAAGAAGTACTGCAAGTCATAAACCTTTTCCAAAGATACGACACCCTTGGGATGAGGTTTCATTTCTTATCATCAACCCCAGTTTGTAGACACTGATCATGCTTGTCTTCGTCAATCGTTGTGTCTTTGTAGACATCAGCATTGGCCATGAAATGTAGTATCTATTGATCATCGTAAGAAACACGTAAATTTGTTATGTTATCAGGGATAGAAGGCTTATACAAAATTTCAACAGTGAATCTATCCCTAAGTGGTGACATGCTAGAAACTACGTTTTCTAAGGTATCGGCAACTGCATTACACGTTCTTGGCACAGGAATGATATTGAATTCTTGGAAGTTAGAGATTAGTCATCATTCCTCTTTCTGGTAAATTTTGAGATGAGGTGATAAATAGTGTATGGTGTTACGTACCTGTTGTATCACGATTTCTGCAACTTACCACTTTGAGCACGACAACGTCAAGGCTAATGACCTTTTGCAAGCCCAACATGAGTCCTTTGTATTCAACAATTTTTTTTGTGCACTCGAAATCCAAGAGACTTGAGATCACGTGTTTCCTGTTCTTTGGGTCGATCAAGATACACCCGACTCAAAAGTCGTCTTGTGTCTTTGATCTGTCAAAATACATGGTCCACAACTCATCTGTACATGGATCGTTGGACACGCTTGTTCTACTGCTACTGCTATTGCTATTGCTACTAGTGTTACAATGCATTGTACAAGTTTCATTTCCATCAGTTGGGCAAGGAAGGAGACCCAACTGCGTGTCTAGTGGGGTCGGAGCTGGTTGTGCAAGATAACACCCCAGTGTTGTTTCCAAGAGGTAGTTGTCGAACATGAGTTCTACGAAGGCCAACGGTTCGTTCTCGCCATTGATGGGAGTGACATTGTGCCTCATGTATCTCTTGGATAACACCCAAATTTGATTGCTTTTGCCCTTATACGGAAGCCACATGTGTGACCAATTTGTAAAAAAATACCCATTCAACTTGCTAGACGAGTCTCTACTGAGAAGTAAGCCATATGCTTCTGGTATGTCCACAACAACAATGTTTGTGCACTGGTGAACTTGGCCATCAAGAGATAGTCAGATGATTACATCCCGAAGTTTTCCAATGGCTGGTACGCATGTCCAATCGAGTTGAATGATCTATGTAGATGTCTTGCTCCATTGCACATTGAGCTTCTTAGCAATGGAGAGCGACATGACATTGGATAATGCGCCAGAATCAACCAAACAGTTGTGAACATTACATTTGAAGATTTCAAATGAAAGCAGGAATGGAGGGCAAACAAAGTTTGTTTCTTCCATCCACAGTGTGTTTATCACAATTGTGAGTGATCCGATAGATGTGCTTTCTCCATTGTTGGTAGAGGCCACATTATCCGTAGATGTATGCCCTAGTGCACGCATCCGGATGTCCCGTTGACCTTGAATCCTAGCCAACTCGAAAAAATTGATGTTTGTGCGGTTTTCTTCATATCTTCCACAATGTTGTAATCAAGGGTGGGTAGACTCATTGAGATGTCCAGGGTTAGACTGGTGTTCGTGTTTTCCGGCAGAGTGTTCTACAGTTTGCTTCTCATGGACGTACTCTTGTTCGCCGCTATCTTCTCGTGCTTGCTTTGTGTTTTCTTCTTTTAGACGGCTAGTGTATCAACATACCTCATTAGTTCAAGCCTTGCTTGCATTTCCCTAATTGTAAGGGGAGCCCCCTGACTTCTGAGGTTGTATCGACCATTTTTCTTTTGGGGTTGCTTCGCGGTGCTTGTCTTTTGCGCTATTTTCAAGCGCTGATACATGTTAATCACCTGCCTAGTGCTTGAGGTCTCATCATTTGTAACATCTTCATCATCATCTCTGTCTCCTGGTTTCCCCTATGTATTGCTCATTACGTTTGGCAGATGGGTGCATACTGAGTTTGCAACTCGTTTCCCATCCAAACAAGACCCTTCTAGGTGGTCATCTTCATGGAATGAGTAGAATTCATTATTCGCGCACTGTTCTAATTGAAACACTGAACTAGAGCTCTGTGTAGTTTTAGTTGGGAAGTGGTTGCTTCTAGATCACATGCGTCATTTCGGTTGTCTGGGTGGCTGGCTGCTTGCAGATGTGTCGATTATTCATTGTTTGAGCTCAGACATTTTTTTTTCAAGTTCTTGACAAGACGAGTATGGGTTTCAATATCACTTGCTTCCTTGTCTTTACCCTTGCTCGCTGCAGCCTGGGGTTTCCTACTCATATCTCTGGATTCCTTCGTTGGTTCATCATCCTTGATGACTCCAATTGCGCGCAAGTCCTTCTCTACAACAATTTCCTCTTTGCATTTTTCTAGTAATGTTGATTTCGTTGCTCGCTTGATGAACTATGCAATGTTGGTTGGCAGTGCAGACGTGTAGTAGTCGACAATGATGGAGTCATGAGGTTTTGTGTCCACTGAAAACTTATTCAATATGCGAAAAAACCTCTGATTGAAATCTTTTACCTTTTCTTTTGACTCCATTTTCAGACTACCAAACTCTTTGAGCAACATGGTCGGGGTCTTGTCATCAGCAAAATTTTCCAAAAATATCCATTTGAACATAACCCAGTTATGGATGGAGTTGATAGGAAGGTTGTGATACCATACTGGTGCACAATCATCCAAGGTACATGGAAACAATCTGCACGCAACGTCGTCGCTCCGCACCTCGAGTGTCTGCAGATGTAGATAGAAGTTTTCCAAGTGGTCTTCTGCCTTCACTGTGCTGTCAGGGCCATACTTTATGAGAATTATCTCTGAACGCTTTGGAATCTTGTGCAAATCCCCCAAGAGAGCCAATGGTCCCCGAGTCATCCATTCCAAGTTTTAGTCAACTATGTCTTCTTCTTCTTCGTCCTCCTCCTCTTCTTCAGAATCTGATGGTTCCAGCTCTGAGTCTGTTGGTTCATTTCCACCTCCGCCTCTTCCGCTACCTTCCCCTCCACCTCCTATACCATAATCTAAGCCCAAGATCACGAGGGTGTCTCATTCTCCCTGACAGAAGGCCGGAGGTTCCTCTATGTTCTCAACAGCTTCTTCCAGACCTTCGAGTGTGGCAAGAATTGCTTCTTCCACTTGCTGGAAATAATACTGAGAGGGGGGGGGGTGAATCAGTATTAGCAAATCAAACACTTTTTCATTTTCATACTCAGATACATATACGCTACTTCAGTTAAGGGAACCCACGTGTACACGCAACTTTCTTTAATGCAACTAGCATATATCCAGTAAACTTATGATTTAGTTAATCCATCATATGGTGATCTTTAATTAGTGCATCAGAACTTCATTAACCATATAACCAGTAAACAGGTGCAGTAAAATAGAACAGATCATCACACATAAGAAACACACATGAACACCATGATATAAGGTAGAAACCTAATGTGGGACAAAAACCACCTGCTATTGTTTTCTTTAATATAAGAAAAACCTGTTTACAATCTTGTACTAGCGCAGACTCATCCCACTACGCAGGAACCCACCTGCGAAAGGCTACTACCTTCTCTCATTCTCCAGCTTCTACTGGAAGGGAGCTCCAACCCCCTTGCTCTTTTACTAGACGATATATTTACTAGTACATAGGCGCCAGCCTATAGAAGGCTACAACCCTCTCTTTTCTTCTAGGGACCACGTTTCATAAATTTTCATACTGGATCCATCAATAACATAAAAGCACAAAATCAATCACCACTGCAATACAACCAAAAACCACATCTACATCATCAATCTTTGAATCACCCAACAACTGAATCACTGAAACCCTATCATCAACACAGTCACCAGAACATAGAGCAGAACCCAGAACTCTGTAACATCAACCAGATCCAATCTGCAACTTCAAATATCATACTTCAAATAGTATATGCGACTCTGATGAGCCAAAACTGCATGTATACGTGCTTTTAACAAAGCGAACCCGCGTACACATCCACAAATATTAACTCAGAAATTTGTAGCTATACCAGACATCGGTCATACCTAGATCATAACATTTATACAATAAAACATGCGTCAATAATTTAGATCTAGTCTATCCATGATCAAACCACATAATGATAATACATTCCAAGCCTTATGATCCCGATCCATCATCCGTCTTCAACCGCATAGGTGCATCCTTGGTTCAGATCAAGCAAAGCATCACAAACCCATAACCTGCATACTGGATCTCACACTTCATCAGATATTCAATACTTGCACACTTGCAATTTAGCCTAATGATCTTCTCCTCCTTATATAGGTTTAGACCTCTCTCAATACCATGGTCCATAACCATGTAGGACCAACACCTTGGACCCAATACCTGGGGTCAATACCTCGAACCAAATACCATGGGTCAATGTTGAAACACCATGGACCAAATACCACGGACCAAAACCATGGTTTCCAACATGTATGTGCCTTTCCTTCTGTGAAACTGCGTGTGTACATATACGTGCCTTTAATACATCGAACCTATGTGTATACGCTACTTTGTCACAGTGAACCTGCATATACCTCTCTCTGATCATTAATTCTTTGCTCTTGACCTACTGCACTATGATCTGTCATTTGAGTGAGTTGCAATCAAGGACAACACCTGTATCATACTTGTATCATAATGCCAACAATCTCCCCCGTTGGACTTGATGGCAACAACCGTACCAAGTCACTCTCCCCCTTTGAAATCAAGGGCAAAGGGCAGACCAAGATATTCTCTTCCTTGATATACATTCTACTATCCATACTCCCCCTGAGTACATGCTGAAGTTTCTGATTGAGATCTCCCTTTTTACATGCCAAGATGTACCAATCCGTCCATTCTCCCCCTGAGCACATGCAAGGTCTGCAAAAGCATAACATGACTCTATACATACATCGCCAATGACCTTCCTATCAACAAAGACTCATACATACATCAATCTCCCAACCAAGTGGGGATACACCAAATGTTTATACATGACTCAAAACAAGAAACATTACATCATCCATCCCATGCATAGTGAGGTTACAAATCATGACCTTTATAACAAAGACAAGCAATCTAATCAAGACCATGATAGTCATCAGCAACTATCGTACACCATACATGATCTGCATCATAAGCATCAGCATCCAGCCCTGTAACCTGGAATACCATTCTTTTGACCAACCAACAAGATGTATCATTTAGCCACATAAGCATCATCACCCATAACCCATGCATTATTTGAAGTATATTCTCCCCCTAAACATATGCCATGCCATCATCAAACAGAGCAGATAAGTGACTGAACCATATCAGACTTCTGTACTGCTGCTTTTCTTCAGAACATCATATACGCGACTGTGCAGCGTCTAACTCGCGTATATACACGACTTTTCTTCATGAAACCTGCATATGAGATTTAGAACACTGATGTTCCACACTTTCAGCTTCCTCTGAGTCTATGATGTCTGTATATTCTGCTATGCCACATCTTTCTGGATGTACTTCCTTTTTCTTCCATATCTTCAATTGTAATGATGTTTTCTCCTTTTGGTATGGTGCCCAAAATCTTCTCCTGCATTCCTCTGCTATATGTCCAAACTTGTTACATGCATAACATCTTACATGTTTCATATTCCTCCTATAGCAGTCAATGGCTTTGTGACCAAACATATTGCAAGCAAAAAAATATCCCTTGAAGTACCTGGAACGTGATGATCTTTCTGTGTGATGGTCTTGAACCATTCTACTTCTGCATTTGGCTGCAACATGTCCATGATTATGACATACATAACATTCAACATTATTCATCGGAGGAAATAATCGTCTATCACTTCCACGGTTGGGAGCAAAGGATTTTCTTTGAGGAATTTCTTTCCTTGGTTGTTGATGGGGTTGTCCTCTCATCTCCTTGTTGAGCATTTCAGATTTCTCATTAGAGTTCCTTGCCTCACCTTGTGAGCTAGATTCACCTTCAACAGATTCATAAAAACCAAGACCAGTTTTGATAGTAGGTGACCTTTGACTACTAAGAATATCATCCAAAATCTTAGTACTGTCTTGAAATCGTAATAGTTTTTCCTTTTCTTCTAATTTACCTTTCAAGATATTTACCTCAACCTGATGTTGTTCTTCCTTTTCCAGACATTGCTTCTTAAAAATTTCTTTATACTTTCTTCCTTCTTCCACTTGTTTCCTTAGTTTGGGAATCTGTTTTTTTTGTTCTTCATTCAGCTCCTGCAGCATTTGACAAACTGTGAAGGAACATTCCAGCTGAGCTTTTAAGCTGATAATTTCTTCTTTGAGGGCACTCTCCATTTTGCTAAATAGATCTTGTTGATCTATGATTTTATCTGATGCTTCATTTGCTTGTTCATCTTCAATCTGAGGTGATTCAGAATATGAATACTTGCTTCCACCTAATGGCAAGTTGTCCCTGTTCCTTTGAGCTATCTTCTTCTTCTGACGCGCTTTCTTTCCCATTGTTCTATGGATCTCCTTCAAGTGATCAAGCTTCTACCAAAGGACCTGCTCTGATACCAATTGTTGGAAATAATACTGAGAAGGGTGGGGTGAATCAGTATTAGCAAATCAAACACTTTTTCATTTTCATACTCAGATACATATACACTACTTCAGTTAAGGGAACCCGCGTGTACACGCAAATTTGTTTAATGCAACTAGCGTATATCCAGTAAACTTATGATTAAGTTAATCCATCATATGGTGATCTTTAATTAGTGCATCAAAACTTCATTAACCATATAACCAGTAAACAAGTGCAATAAAACAGAACAGATCATCACACATAAGAAACACACATGAACACCATGATATAAGGTGGAAACCCAATGCAGGACAAAAACCACCTGTTGTTGTTTTCTTTAATATAAGAAAAACCTGTTTACAATCTTGTACTGGCGCAGACTCATACCAGTACGCAGGCACCCACCTACAGAAGGCTACTACCTTCTCTTGTTCTCCAGCTTCTACTGGAAGGGAGCTCCAACCCCCTGGCTCTTGTACTAGCCGATATATTTACTAGTACGTAGGCACCGGCCTACAGAAGGCTACAACCCTCTCTTTTCTTCCAGGGACCACGTTTCATAAATTTTCATACTGGATCCATCAATAACATCAAAGCACAAAATCAATCACCACTGTAATACAACCATCAACCACATCTACATCATCAATCTCTGAATCACCCAACAACTGAATCACTGAAACCCTGTCATCAACACAATCACCAGAACATAGAGCAGAACCCAGAACTCTGTAACATCAACCAGATCCAATCTGCAACTTCAAATATCATACTTCAAATATTATACGCGACTCAGATGAGCCGAAGCTACATGTATACATGCTTTTACCAAATCGAACCCGCGTACACATCTGCAAATATTAACTCAGAACTTTGCATCTATACCAGAAATCAGTCATACCCAGATCATAACATTTATAAAATAAAACATGCATCAATAATTCAGATCTAGTCTATCCATGATCAAACCACATAATGATAATACATTCCAAGCCTTATGATCCCAATCCATCATCCATCTTCAACCACATAGGTGCATCCTTGGTTCAGATCAAGCAAAGCATCACAAACCCATAACCTACATACTAGATCTCACACTTCATCAAATATTCAATACTTGCACACTTGCAATTTGGCCTAATGATCTTCTCCTCCTAATATAGGTTTAGGCCTCTCTCAATACCATGGCCCAAAACCATGTAGGACCAATACCTTGGACCTAATACCTGGGGTCGATACCTCGGACCAAATACCATGGGTCAATGCCGAAATACCATGGACCAAATACCACGGACCAAAACCATGGTTTCCAACATGTACGCATCTTTCCTTCTGTGAAACTGCATGTGTACGTATACGTGCCTTTAATACATCGAACCTACATGTATACGCTACTTCATCACAGTGAACCTATGTATACCTCTCTCTGATCATTAATTCTTTGCTCTTGACCTGCTGCACTATGATATGTCATCTGAGTGAGTTGCCATCAAGGACAACACCTGTATCATAATGCCAACAAACTCCCCCTTTGGACTTGATGGCAACAACCATACCAAGTCACTCTCCCCTTTTGACATCAAGGGCAAAGGGTGGACCAAGATATTCTCTTCCTTGATATACATTCTGCTGTCCATACTCCCCCTGAGTACATGCTGAAGTTTCTGATTGAGCTCTCCCTTTGTACATGCCAAGATGTACCAATCCGTCCATGCTCCCCCTGAGCACATGCAAGGTCTGCAAAAGCATAACATGACTCTATACATACATCACCAATGACCTTCCTATCACCAAAGACTCATACATACATCAATCTCCCAACCAAGTGGGGATACACCAAATGTTTATACATGAGTCAAAACAAGAAACATTACATCATCCATCCCATGCATAGCGAGGTTACAAATCATGACCTTTATAACAAACACCAGCAATCTAATCAAGACCATGATAGTCATCAGCAACTATCATACACCATATATGATCTGCATCATAAGCATCAGCATCCAGCCCTGTAACCTGCAATACCATTCTTTTGACCAACCAGCAAGATGTATCATTTAGTCACATAAGAATCATCACCCATAACCCATGAATTATTTGAAGTATATGCTCCCCGGGAACCTGTGCCATGCCATCATCAAACAAAGCAGATAAGTGATTGAATCATATCAGACTTCTGTACTACTGCTTTTCTTCAGAACATCATATACACGACTTTGCAGCGTCTACCTCGCGTATATACGTGAATTTTCTTCATGAAACCTGCGTATGAGATTTAGAACACTGATGTTCCACACTTTCAGCTTCCTCTAAGTCTATGATGTCTATATATTCTGTTATGCCACATATTTCTGGTTGTACTTCCTTTTTCTTCCATATCTTCAACTGTGATGATGTTTTCTCCTTTTGGTATGGTACCCAAAATCTTCTCCTCCATTCCTTTGCTATATGTCCAAGCTTGTTACATGCATAACATCTTACATGTTTCATATTCCTCCTATAGCAGTCAATGGCTTTGTGACCAAACATATTGCAAGCAAAACAATATCCCTTGAAGTACCTGGAACGTGATGATCTTTCTGTGTGATGGTCTTGAACCATTCTACTTCTGCATTTGGCTGCAACATGTCCAAGATTATCACATACATAACATTCAACATTATTCATCGGAGGAAATAATCATCTATCACTTCCACAGGTGGGAGCAAAAGATTTTCTTTGAGGAATTTCTTTCCTTGGTTGTTGATGGGGTTGTCCTCTCATCTCCTTGTTGAGCATTTCATATTTCTCATTAGAGTTCCTTGCCTCACCTTGTGAGCTAGATTCACCTTCAACAGGTTCATAAAAACCAAGACCAGTTTTGATAGCAGGCGACCTTTGACTACTAGGAATATCATCCAAAATCTTAGTACTGTCTTCAAATCATAATAGTTTATCCTTTTCTTCTAATTTACCTTTCAATATATTTACCTCAACTTGATGTTGTTCTTCCTTTTCCAGAAATTGCTTCTTCAAAATTTCTTCAAACTTTCTTCCTTCTTCCACTTGTTGCCTTAGTTTGAGAATCTATTTTTCCTGTTCTTCATTCAACTCCTGCAACATTTGACGAACTCTGAAGGCACATTCCAACTGAGCTTTTAAGTTGATAATTTCTTCTTTGGGGGCACTCTCCCTTTTGCTAAATAGATCTTGTTGATCTATGATTTTATCTGATGCTTCATTTGTTTGTTCATCTTCAATCTGAGGTGATTCAGAATCTGAATACTTGCTTCCACCTAATGGCAAGCTGTCCCTGTTCCTTTGAGCTGTCTTCTTCTTTTGACGTGCTTTCTTTCCCATTTTTCTACGAATCTCCTTTAAGCGATCAAGCTTCTACCCAAGGACCTGCTCTAATACCAATTGTTGGAAATAATACTGAGAGGGGGGGGGGGGGTGAATCAGTATTAGTAAATCAAACACTTTTTCATTTTCATACTCAGATACATATATGCTACTTCAGTTAAGGGAACCCGCGTGTACACGCAACTTTGTTTAATGCAACTAGCATATATCCAGTAAACTTATGATTTAGATAATCCATCATATGGTGATCTTTAATTAGTGCATCAGAACTTCATTAACCATACAACCAGTAAACAGGTGCAGTCAAATAGAACAGATCATCACACATAAGAAACACACATGAACACCATGATATAAGGTGGAAACCCAATGCGGGACAAAAACCACCTGCTGCTGTTTTCTTTAATATAAGAAAAACCTGTTTACAATCTTGTACTAGCGCAGACTCATACTAGTACATAGGTACCCACCTGCAGAAGGCTACTACCTTCTCTCGTTCTCCAGCTTCTACTGGAAGCGAGCTCCAACCCTCTGGCTCTTGTACTAGCCGATATATTTACTAGTACATAGGCGCCGGCCTACAGAAAGCTACAACCCTCTCTTTTCTTCCAGGGACCACGTTTCATAAATTTTCATACTGGCTCCATCAATAACATCAAAGCACAAAATCAATCACCACTGCAATACAACCATCAACCACATCTACATCATCAATCTCTGAATCACTGAAACCCTGTCATCAACACAGTCACCAGAACATAGAGCAGAACCCAGAACTCTGCAACAACAACTAGATCCAATCTACAACTTCAAATATCATACTTCAAATAGTATATGCGACTCTGATGAGCCAAAACTGTGTGTATACACGCTTTTACCAAAGCAAACCCGCGTAGACATCTGCAAATATTAACGCAGAACTTTGCAGCTATACCAGACATCAGTCATACCCAGATCATAACATTTATACAATAAAACATGAGTCAATAATTCAGACCTAGTATATCCATGATCAAACCACATAATGATAATACATTCCAAGCCTTATGATCCCGATCCATCATCCATCTTCAATCGCATAGGTGCATCCTTGGTTCAGATCAATGAAAGCATCACAAACCCATAACCTACATACTGGATCTCACACTTCATCAGATATTCAATACTTGCACACTTGCAATTTGGCCTAATGATCTTCTCCTCCTTATATAGGTTTAGGCCTCTCTCAATACCATGGTCCAAAACCATGTAGGAACAATACCTTGGACCCAATACCTGGGGTCAATACCTCAAACCAAATACCATGGGTCAATGCCAAAATACCATGGAACAAATACCACGGACCAAAACCATGGTTTCCAACATGTACACACCTTTCCTTCTGTGAAACTACGTGTGTACATATACGCGCCTTTAATACATCGAACCTACATGTATACGCTACTTTGTCACAGTGAACCTGCGTATACCTCTCTCTGATCATTAATTCTTTGCTCTTGACCTGCTGCACTATGATCTGTCATCTAAGTGAGTTGGCATCAAGGACAACACCTGTATCATAATGCCAACACCACTGATGATAAAACAAATCTTGTGGGAGTGCTCTTTGGCTTTCTTGATGCATATGGAAGATCTTGTATTCCTGGGATCAATCTCACTGCTTTTGTGAACTAATAGGTGATGGGACGGACAGAGCGGAGGTGCTGATACGAAATTTCATGCTCACGTCTGGGAGGTGAGGAGTAACCAACTTTAGAGTCGCGCGTAGGTGAGAGGGAGTGAAAGTTACTGCCTTAACCAAATGATTGATGAGTGGGGGTGAGAGGACATTCATCCATAAATAATTGGCGGCCCTCCTTCTAGCACCAGAATTGTTGATGGTGCTGGACCCGCCAACATTTAGGGGATCTCCCCGGTATGAAGTCCAAACTAGATCTCACACTATTTGGTGTAGGAGTCCCATACGGTATGATGGCTGAATTTCCATTATCTTAAATGTTTACCTTATCTCTTTCTTGTTAGCACATGAGAGTGGTCTACTTTGTCTTTGAACAACAAGATTCGTGTGTCTGGTGAGTGCTAGTGTTACTTGTGTCAAGGTTCTTTCACTGCAGAGGGAGAGGGTGGAAGTGAGTCTCCTATCGAAAGGGAAGAGTCCCAACTCTGTTAGAGACACACAACACAGCAGGACATGTGCATCTTCTGGTGGAGTATTCCACATGGATGTGGAAGTCACAAACACATAATGAAGGGATAACACATAAAACACTCAACGGAGTAGTTCACGTGAGTGCGACGGTCGTTATAACAAGTTTATGGGAAAGGTTTTGTCTAGTTTCTGATGAGGTAACCCAGACGAGAAATACATTATTAACAACTTATACAGCACCTTTTCATAAAAATATGTATTAGAACAACTGAAATAGTTCAATTGTTTTAACACAAGTTAAAGCAACATTCATTACAAGTGTTCCAAGATTAGTCTTATAAACAATTACAATACATGTGTGAAAACATGATGGCCTATTATTAGGCTTTTGAAATTTAGCGAAAGTTCCAAGACACATTGATATACCATACATCACTAACCCCGTAAACGGTGTGTTGGAGCCACTTCTCTCTCCTCAAAGAAAATACTATAGACTCTCAAGGCTATTGTGGGAGGAGCCAAGGTGAAAATTACTTTGCATGTACAAATGAGGGATATTTATAGCCAAGGGTAAAACTGGCCCTTGTGACTATTCGACTTCCCTCATGACTATTTGACTTATTTGACTCTTCAACTTTACATGACTCTTCAGATTACATGTGGGTGTCTTTGACTTCCACATTACATTACATTGATTTACAACAGTATGACCCACAATAGTGATGTGGCCTAGATGACTCATGACATGACTCGACATGACAGTGCTGGTATGTTCATGCTACTGTTGGTGTCCATGTCGAGTTGCAGTGCTGCTGAGTGATGGATGTGGTCTTGGTGTATCATAGCTTCACCTCCACATGGCAAGGTGTGCAAAGTCTTAAATGGTCTTGGTGTTCGCTTGATGTTGCATGTGCACGTCACTCCTTCACTTATACTTTGGCATGCTTCACGTGTTCATCTGTTCGCGAAAAAATCTCCTTGCATGCATTATTCATTCATCTGTTCACAAAAAAATATCCTTGCATGTAGGCTTCATTCGTCCGTTCATGAACAAATATTCTTGCATGTTCTCTCCTTGTTCATCTCATTCGTTGTCGCGTCATGTCTCATCCATGTACCTGTATATGCAATCACTCATGAAAAGACAACATCAAATATAGAAATCTCGTAGTCTACCATGATACATTATCTTTCGCCTTCAAATGCAGGTGACCGAGAGAAGGACAAGGCTCTTGAAATTGCACAATGCAGATTTCAAGCCGGGATGCGGGCTCAGGCACTGCAGGTGAAAATTGCGCAGAAGTCATTGGGAGACTCAGATGGACAATCTAGATCAATAATGACTGTCTGCGGGATCTAGCTCAGATGGAGGGCATATCTACGCACTTTTTTTAGGGAGGAAGTGCAGGAAGCTGAGGGGGTTGGCAGCAAAAACTCCACAATTTCTCCGGGGAGCTGGCAGCGGGCTGCAGGAGGCTTGCTGGAAAAAGATGCGCAATTTTTTCAAGGAACTGGTAGCGGGCTGTAGGAGTGTTGTTGGAAAAAACTGCGCAATTGTTGGGAGCTGGCCTATTGAACATCCCTGTGCATTTTCTGAGTTGAGCAGGATGCTGGGAAGTTTGGTGACGACTCATGAAAATTGCGGAGTTTACTGGGCGTGCAATAGGTCGGATGACAGGGTGATTGGCTGGAAAAACTGCGCAATTTTTTGAGGGAGATAGTGATGGACATAGGGTTTTTGTTTGACATGTTTGTGTAGTTTCTTCAGTCAGTGGAGTAGGCATGCTTTGCAGATTTTGCACAGTTTTTTATGGTAGTGAGTCTCAGGGTCACTTCCCAGTCAAACTCTTTGGTTGACCAATTGGAGGCTTGGTTGATGTGCTTGCGGGCAGTGCAGATTGAAATGCCTTGCTGGGAAAATTCTGTGTTTTTCTAGCTGAAATTCAGTTGAGTCAATTCCAGGGTTGCGCAATGCAGACTGCTTGGGAGGCAACCTCAAGCTCTGCGTAATTCTGGGCAGCAGTACATAATCACTGAGAGCTGAAACTGTGCAATACATCTCAGTGGATGTCCGACTATTGGAGGATGTTCTGGTCGACAGAGCTTCAACAAAGTGACCAAGTGTGTGAACGAGTGACTTCGTACATTCATGACCTCGTGAACACACACTCAACATAACTTGATGACAAGATGCCTCAAACCAACAAGACAACATACACTCAGTGTGACTGACCTATAATGCGAGCGACAAGTGCGACACTTGTGATAGATCATTGAACGACAGCGACGACGCTTGCGTGATAGTGCATACAACTTTGTGTTTAAGTGCGACAGATGTTTCCATATTGGACAAAACTTGTACACACTAAGGCAAACCTTGTGCATGGCTAGAACATGACTGCAAGCATGACATTGTGACCAACATGAAAAAAGGATGTTCGTTGAACAATCAAGAGGGGAGGGTGTAAAGACTCAACACGAGCTCACGGGATGAGCCCGAGTGTTGGAAAACATCAAGGAAAAACCCAAGGAAGGCTCTGAAATTGGATGCAGGCCAAAATTTTGGAGGGTGTTACAGCTGCTACAATAGGATATCAAGAGCCATAATGAGCAGTTAGTTGAGGAAGCTGTCAGGGTGATGCAGGATAAATACGTAGCCGCTGCGTGCAGGCAGGAGATGGAGGATGCCATCACTCAGACTTGCATTGATCTGCTAGCATATATCCAGTAAACTTATGATTTAGTTAATCCATCATATGGTGATCTTTAATTAGTGCATCAGAACTTCATTAACCATATAACCAGTAAACAAGTGCAGTAAAATAGAACGGATCATCACACATAAGAAACACACATGAACACCATGATATAAGGTGGAAACCTAATGTGGGACAAAAACCACCTGCTATTGTTTTCTTTAATATAAGAAAAACCTGTTTACAATCTTGTACTGGAACAGACTCATCCCAATACGCAGGAACCCACCTGCAGAAGGCTACTACCTTCTCTCATTCTCCAGCTTCTACTGGAAGAGAGCTCCAACCCCCTGGCTCTTTTACTAGCTGATATATTTACTAGTACGTAGGCGTCAGCCTATAGAAGGCTACAACCCTCTCTTTTCTTCTAGGGACCACGTTTCATAAATTTTCATACTGGATCCATCAATAACATAAAAGCACAAAATCAATCACCACTGCAATACAGCCAACAACCACATCTACATCATCAATCTCTGAATCACCCAACAACTGAATCACTGAAACCCTATCATCAACACAGTCACCAGAACATAGAGCAGAACCCAGAACTCTGTAACATCAACCAGATCCAATCTGCAACTTCAAATAGTATCTGCGACTTTGATGAGCCAAAACTGTGTATACGTGCTTTTACCAAAGCGAACCCGCGTACACATCCACAAATATTAACTCAGAACTTTGTAGCTATACCAGACATCAGTCATACCTAGATCATAACATTTATACAATAAAACATGCATCAATAATTTAGATCTAGTCTATCCATGATCAAACCACATAATGATAATACATTCCAAGCCTTATGATCCCGATCCATCATCCATCTTCAACGACATAGTTGCATCCTTGGTTCAGATCAAGCAAAGCATCAAAAACCCATAACCTGCATACTGGATCTCACACTTCATCAGATATTCAATACTTGCACACTTGCAATTTGGCTTAATGATCTTCTCCTCCTTATATAGGTTTAGACCTCTCTCAATACCATGGTCCATAACCATGTAGGACCAACACCTTGGACCCAATACCTGGGGTCAATACCTCGAACCAAATACCATGGGTCAATGCTGAAACACCATGGACCAAATACCAAGGACCAAAACCATGGTTTCCAATATGTACGTGCCTTTCCTTCTGTGAAATAGTGTGTGTACATATACGTGCCTTTAATACATCGAACCTATGTGTATACGCTACTTTGTCACAGTGAACCTGAGTATACCTCTCTCTGATCATTAATTCTTTGCTCTTGACCTACTACACTATGATCTGTCATTTGAGTGAGTTTCCATCAAGGACAACACCTGTATCATACTTGTATCATAATGCCAACAATCTCCCCCGTTGGACTTGATGGCAACAACCATACCAAGTCACTCTCCCCCTTTGACATCAAGGGCAAAGGGCGGACCAAGATATTCTCTTCCTTGATATACATTCTACTATCCATACTCCCCCTGAGTACATGCTGAAGTTTCTGATTGAGATCTCCCTTTTTACATGCCAAGATGTACCAATCCGTTCATTCTCCCCCTGAGCACATGCAAGGTCTGCAAAAGCATAACATGACTCTATACATACATCACCAATGACCTTATTATCACCAAAGACTCATACATACATCAATCTCCCAACCAAGTGGGGATACACCAAATGTTTATACATGACTCAAAACAAGAAACATTACATCATCCATCCCATGCATAGTGAGGTTACAAATCATGACCTTTATAACAAAGACAAGCAATCTAATCAAGACCATGATAGTCATCAGCAACTATCATACACCATATATGATCTGCATGATAGGCATCAGCATCCAGCCCTGTAACCTGGAATACCATTCTTTTGACCAACCAGCAAGATGTAACATTTAGCCACATAAGCATCATCACCCATAACCCATGCATTATTTGAAGTATATTCTCCCCCTAAACCTATGCCATGCCATCATCAAACAGAGCAGATAAGTGACTGAAACATATCAGACTTATGTACTGCTGATTTTCTTCAGATCATCATATAAGCGATTGTGCAGTGTCTAACTCGCGTATATACACAACTTTTCTTCATGAAACCTGCATATGAGATTTAGAACACTGATGTTCCACACTTTCAGCTTCCTCTGAGTCTGTGATGTCTGTATATTCTGCTATGCCACATCTTTCTGACTGTACTTCCTTTTTCTTCCATATCTTCAACTGTAATGATGTTTTCTCCTTTTGGTATGGTGCCCAAAATCTTCTCCTGCATTCCTCTACTATATGTCCAAGCTTGTTACATGCATAACATCTTACATGTTTCATATTCCTCCTATAGCAGTCAATGGCTTTATGACCAAACATATTGCAAGCAAAAAAATATCCCTTGAAGTACCTGGAACGTGATGATCTTTCTGTGTGATGGTCTTGAACCATTCTACTTCTACATTTGGCTGCAACATGTCCAAGATTATGACATACATAACATTCAACATTATTCATCGGAGGAAATAATCATCTATCACTTCCACGGTTGGGAGCAAAAGATTTTCTTTGAGGAATTTCTTTCCTTGGTTGTTGATGGGGTTGTCCTCTCATCTCCTTGTTGAGGATTTCAGATTTCTCATTAGAGTTCCTTGCCTCACCTTGTGAGCTAGATTCACCTTCAACAGATTCATAAAAACCAAGACCAGTTTTGATAGTAGGTGACCTTTGACTACTAAGAATATCATCCAAAATCTTAGTACTGTCTTGAAATCGTAATAGTTTTTCCTTTTCTTCTAATTTACCTTTCAAGATATTTACCTCAACCTGATGTTGTTCTTCCTTTTCCAGACATTGCTTCTTCAAAATTTCTTTAGACTTTCTTCCTTCTTCCACTTGTTTCCTTAGTTTGGGAATCTCTTTTTTTTGTTCTTCATTCAGGTCCTGCAGCATTTGACAAACTGTGAAGGAACATTCCAGCTGAGCTTTTAAGCTGATAATTTCTTCTTTGAGGGCACTCTCCATTTTGCTAAATAGATCTTGTTGATCTATGATTTTATCTGATGCTTCATTTGCTTGTTCATCTTCAATATGAGGTGATTCAGAATCTGAATACTTGCTTCCACCTAATGGCAAGTTGTCCCTTTTCCTTTGAGCTGTCTTCTTCTTCTAACGCGCTTTCTTTCCCATTGTTCTATGGATCTCCTTCAAGTGATCAAGCTTCTCCCAAAGGACCTACTCTAATACCAATTGTTGAAAATAATACTGAGAAGGGTGGGGGTGAATCAGTATTAGCAAATCAAGCACTTTTTCATTTTCATACTCAGATACATATACACTACTTCAGTTAAGGGATCCCGCGTGTAAACGCAAATTTGTTTAATGCAACTAGTGTATATCCAGTAAACTTATGATTAAGTTAATCCATCATATGGTGATCTTTAATTATTGCATCAGAACTTCATTAACCATATAACCAGTAAACAAGTGCAATAAAACAGAAGAGATCATCACACATAAGAAACACACGTGAACACCATGATATAAGGTGGAAACCCAATGCAGGACAAAAACCACTTGTTGTTGTTTTCTTTAATATAAGAAAAACCTATTTACAATCTTGTACTGGCGCAGACTCATACCAGTACGCAAGCACCCACCTACAGAAGGCTACTACCTTCTCTTGTTCTCCAGCTTCTACTGGAAGGGAGCTCCAACCCCTGGCTCTTGTACTAGCCGATATATTTACTAGTACGTAGGCACCGGCCTACAGAAGGCTACAACCCTCTCTTTTCTTCCAGGGACCACGTTTCATAAATTTTCATACTGGATCCATCAATAACATCAAAGCACAAAATCAATCACCACTGCAATACAACCATCAACCACATCTACATCATCAATCTCTGAATCACCCAACAACTGAATCACTGAAACCCTGTCATCAACACAGTCACCAGAACATAGAGCAGAACCCAGAACTCTGCAACAACAACCAGATCCAATCTGCAACTTCAAATATCATACTTCAAATAGTATACACGACTCTGATGAGCCGAAACTACATGTATACATGCTTTTACCAAAGCGAACCCGCGTACACATATGCAAATATTAACTCAGAACTTTGCATCTATACCAGACATCAGTCATACCCAGATCATAACATTTATACAATAAAACATGCATCAATAATTCAGATCTAGTCTATCCATGATCAAACCACATAATGATAATACATTCCAAGCCTTATGATCCCAATCCATCATCCATCTTCAACCACATAGGTGCATCCTTGGTTCAGATCAAGCAAAGCATCACAAACCCATAACCTACATACTGGATCTCACACTTCATCAGATATTCAATACTTGCACACTTGCAATTTGGCCTAATGATCTTCTCCTCCTTATATAGGTTTAGGCCTCTCTCAATACCATGGTCCAAAACCATGTAGGACCAATACCTTGGACCCAATACCTGGGGTCAATACCTCGGACCAAATACCATGGGTCAATGCCAAATACCATGGACCAAATACCACGGACCAAAACCATGGTTTCCAACATGTACGCATCTTTCCTTCTGTGAAACTGCATGTGTATGTATACGCACCTTTAATACATCGAACCTACGTGTATACACTACTTCATCACAGTGAACCTATGTATACCTCTCTCTGATCATTAATTCTTTGCTCTTGACCTGCTGCACTATGATATGTCATCTGAGTGAGTTGCCATCAAGGACAACACCTGTATCATACCTGTATCATAATGCCAACAAACTCCCCCTTTGGACTTGATGGAAACAACCATACCAAGTCACTCTCCCCTTTTGACATCAAGGGCAAAGGGCAGACCAAGATATTCTCTTCCTTGATATACATTCTGCTGTCTATACTCTCCCTGAGTACATGCTGAAGTTTCTGATTGAGCTCTCTCTTTGTACATGCCAAGATGTACCAATCTGTCCATGCTCCCCCTGCGCACATGCAAGGTCTGCAAAAGCATAACATGACTCTATACATACATCACCAATGACCTTCCTATCACCAAAGACTCATACATACATCAATCTCCCAACCAAGTGGGGATACACCAAATGTTTATACATGAGTCAAAACAAGAAACATTACATCATCCATCCCATGCATAGTGAGGTTACAAATCATGAACTTTATAACAAAGACCAGCAATCTAATCAAGACCATGATAGTCATCAGCAACTATCATACACCATATATGATCTGCATCATAAGCATCAGCATCCAGCCCTGTAATCGGCAATACCATCCTTTTGACCAACCAGCAAGATGTATCATTTAGTCACATAAGAATCATCACCCATAACCCATGAATTATTTGAAGTATATGCTCCCCCGAAACCTGTGCCATGCCATCATCAAACAAAGCAGATAAGTGATTGAATCATATCAGACTTCTGTACTACTGCTTTTTTTCAGAACATCATATACAGGACTTTGCAGCGTCTACCTCGCGTATATACGCGACTTTTCTTCATGAAACCTACGTATGATATTTAGAACACTGATGTTCCACACTTTCAGCTTCCTCTAAGTCTATGATGTCTATATATTCTGTTATGCCACATATTTCTGGTTGTACTTCCTTTTTCTTCCATATCTTCAACTGTGATGATGTTTTCTCCTTTTGGTATGGTACCCAAAATCTTCTCCTGCATTCCTTTGCTATATGTCCAAGCTTGTTACATGCATAACATCTTACATGTTTCATATTCCTCCTATAGCAGTCAATGGCTTTGTGACCAAACATATTGCAAGCAAAACAATATCCCTTGAAGTACCTGGAACGTGATGATCTTTCTGTGTGATGGTCTTGAACCATTCTACTTCTGCATTTGGCTGCAATATGTCCAAGATTATGACATACATAACATTCAACATTATTCATTGGAGGAAATAATCATCTATCACTTCCACAATTGGGAGCAAAAGATTTTCTTTGAGGAATTTCTTTCCTTGGTTGTTGATGGGGTTGTCCTCTCATCTCCTTGTTGAGCATTTCATATTTCTCATTAGAGTTCCTTGCCTCACCTTGTGAGCTAGATTCACCATCAACAGGTTCATAAAAACCAAGACCAGTTTTGATAGCAGGCGACCTTTGACTACTAAGAATATCATCCAAAATCTTAGTACTGTCTTCAAATCATAATAGTTTATCCTTTTCTTCTAATTTACCTTTCAAGATATTTACCTCAACTTGATGTTGTTCTTCCTTTTCCAGACATTGCTTCTTCAAAATTTCTTCAAACTTTCTTCCTTCTTCCACTTGTTGCCTTAGTTTGAGAATCTATTTTTCCTGTTCTTCATTTAGCTCCTGCAACATTTGACGAACTCTGAAGGCACATTCCAACTGAGCTTTTAAGCTGATAATTTCTTCTTTGGGGGCACTCTCCCTTTTGCTAAATAGATCTTGTTGATCTATGATTTTATCTGATGCTTCATTTGCTTGTTCATCTTCAATCTGAGGTGATTCAGAATCTGAATACTTGCTTCCACCTAATGGCAAGCTATCCCTGTTCCTTTGAGCTGTCTTCTTCTTCTGACGCGCTTTCTTTCCCATTGTTCTATGAATCTCCTTTAACCGATCAAGCTTCTACCAAAGGACCTGCTCTAATACCAATTGTTGGAAATAATACTGAGAGGGGGGGGGGTGAATCAGTATTAGTAAATCAAACACTTTTTCATTTTCATACTCAGATACATATATGCTACTTCAGTTAAGGGAACCCGCGTGTACACGCAACTTTGTTTAATGCAACTAGCATATATCCAGTAAACTTATGATTTAGATAATCCATCATATGGTGATCTTTAATTAGTGCATCAGAACTTCATTAACCATATAACCAGTAAACAGGTGCAGTAAACTAGAACAGATCATCACACATAAGAAACACACATGAACACCATGATATAAGGTGGAAACCCAATGCGGGACAAAAACCACCTGCTGCTGTTTTCTTTAATATAAGAAAAACCTGTTTACAATCTTGTACTAGCGCGGACTCATACTAGTACGCAAGTACCCACCTGCAGAAGGCTACTACCTTCTCTCGTTCTCCAGCTTCTACTGGAAGCGAGCTCCAACCCTCTGGCTCTTGTACTAGCCGATATATTTACTAGTACATAGGCGCCGGCCTACAGAAAGCTACAACCCTCTCTTTTCTTCCAGGGACCACGTTTCATAAATTTTCATACTGGCTCCATCAATAACATCAAAGCACAAAATCAATCACCACTGCAATACAACCATCAACCACATCTACATCATCAATCTCTGAATCACTGAAACCCTGTCATCAACACAGTCACCAGAACATAGAGCAGAACCCAAAACTCTGCAACAACAACTAGATCCAATCTACAACTTCAAATATCATACTTCAAATAGTATATGCGACTCTGATGAGCCGAAACTGTGTGTATACACACTTTTACCAAAGCAAACCCGCGTAGACATCTGCAAATATTAACTCAGAACTTTGCAGCTATACCAGACATCAGTCATACCCAGATCATAACATTTATACAATAAAACATGAGTCAATAATTCATACCTAGTCTATCCATGATCAAACCACATAATGATAATACATTCCAAGCCTTATGATCCCGATCCATCATCCATCTTCAATCGCATAGGTGCATCCTTGGTTCAGATCAATGAAAGCATCACAAACCCATAACCTACATACTGGATCTCACACTTCATCAGATATTCAATACTTGCACACTTGCAATTTGGCCTAATGATCTTCTCCTCCTTATATAGGTTTAGGCCTCTCTCAATACCATGGTCCAAAACCATGTAGGACCAATACCTTGGACCCAATACTTGGGGTCAATACCTCGGACCAAATACCATGGGTCAATGCCAAAATACCATGGAACAAATACCACGGACCAAAACCATGGTTTCCAACATGTACACACCTTTCCTTCTGTGAAACTACGTGTGTACATATACGCGCCTTTAATACATCGAACCTACATGTATACACTACTTTGTCACAGTGAACGTGCGTATACCTCTCTCTGATCATTAATTCTTTGCTCTTGACCTGCTGCACTATGATATGTCATCTAAGTGAGTTGCCATCAAGGACAACACCTGTATCATAATGCCAACACCACTGATGATAAAAAAACTCTTGTGGGAGTGCTCTTTGGCTTTCTTGATGCATATGGAAGATATTGTATTCCTGGGATCAATCTCACTGCTTTTGTGAACTGACAGGTGATGGGACGGACAGAGCGGTGGTGCTGATACGAAATTTCATGCTCAGGTCTGGGAGGTGAGGAGTAACCAACTTTAGAGTCATGCGTAGGTGAGAGGGAGTGAAAGTTACTGCCTTAACCAAATGATTGATGAGTGGGGGTGAGAGGACATTCATCCATAAATAATTGGCGGCCCTCCTTCTAGCACCAGAATTGTTGATGGTGCTGGACCTGCCAACATTTAGGGGATCTCCCCGGTATGAAGTCCAAATTAGATCTCACACTATTTGGTGTAGGAGTCCCATACGGTATGATGGCTCAATTTCCATTATCTTAAATGTTTACCTTATCTCTTTCTTGTTAGCACATGAGAGTGGTCTACTTTGTCTTTGAACAACAAGGTTCGTGTGTCTGGTGAGTGCTAGTGTTACTTGTGTCAAGGTTCTTTCACTGCAGAGGGAGAGGGTGGAAGTGAGTCTCCTATCGAAAGGGAAGAGTCCCAACTCTGTTAGAGACACACAACACAGCAGGACATGTGCATCTTCTGGTGGAGTATTCCACACGGATGTGGAAGTCACAAACACATAATGAAGGGATAACACATAAAACACTCAACGGAGTAGTTCACGCGAGTGCGACGGTTGTTATAACAAGTTTATGGGAAAGGTTTTGTCTAGTTTCTGACGAGGTAACCCACACGAGAAATACATTATTAACAACTTATACAACACCTTTTCATAAAAATATGTATTAGAACAACTAAAATAGTTCAATTGTTTTAACACAAGTTAAAGCAACATTCAATACAAGTGTTCCAAGATTAGTCTTACAAACAATTACAATACATGTGTGAAAACATGATGGCCTGTTATTAGGCTTTTGAAGTAAGCGAAAGTTCCAAGACACATTGATATACCATACATCACTAACCCCGTAAACGGTGTGTTGGAGCCACTTTTCTCTCCTCAAAGAAAATACTATAGACTCTCAAGGCTATTGTGGGAGGAGCCAAGGTGAAAATTACTTTGCATGTACAAATGAGGGATATTTATAGCCAAGGGTAAAACTGGCCCTTGTGACTATTCGACTTCCCTCATGACTGTTTGACTTATTTGACTCTTCAACTTTACATGACTCTTCAGATTACATGTGGGTGTCTTTGACTTCCACATTACATTACATTGATTTACAACAGTATGACCCACAATAGTGATGTGGCCTAGATGACTCATGACACGACTCGACACGACAGTGCTGGTATGTTTATGCTATTGGTGGTGTCCATGTCGAGTTGCAGTGCTGCTGAGTGATGGATGTGGTCTTGGTGTATCATAGCTTCACCTCCACATGGCAAGGTGTGCAGAGTCTTAAATGGTCTTGGTGTTCGCTTGATGTTGCATGTGCACGTCACTCCTTCACTTATACTTTGGCATGTTTCACGTGTTCATCTGTTCGCGAAAAAATCTCCTTGCATGCATTATTCATTCATCTGTTCACGAAAAAATATCCTTGCATGTAGGCTTCATTCGTCCGTTCATGAACAAATATTCTTGCATGTTCTCTCCTTATTCATCTCGTTCGTTGTCACGTCATGTCTCATCCATGTACCTATATATGCAATCACTCATGAAAAGACAACATCAAATATAGAAATCTCGTAGTCTACCATGATACATTATCTTTCGCCTTCAAATGCAGGTGACCGGGAGAAGGACAAGGCTCTTGAAATTGCACAACACAGATTTCAAGCCGGGATGCGGGCTCAGGAACTGCAGGTGAAAATTGCACAGAAGTCATTGGGAGACTCAGATGGACAATCTAGATCAACAATGACTGTCTACGGGATCTAGCTCAGATGGAGGGCATATCTACGCACTTTTTTTAGGGAGGAAGTGCAGGAAGCTGAGGGGGTTGGCAGCAAAAACTCCACAATTTCTCCGGGGAGCTGGCAGCGGGCTGCAGGAGGCTTGCTGGAAAAAGATGCGCAATTTTTTCAAGGAACTGGTAGCGGGCTGTAGGAGTGTTGTTGGCAAAAAAATGCACAATTGTTGGGAGCTAGCCTGTTGAACATCCCTGTTCATTTTCTGAGTTGAGCAGGACGCTGGGAAGTTTGGTGACTACTCATGAAAATTGCGGAGTTTACTGGGCGTGCAATAGGTCGGATGACAGGGTGACTAGCTAGAAAAACTGCGCAATTTTTTGAGGGAGATAGTGATGGACATAGGGTTTTTGTTTGACATGTCTGTGTAGTTTCTTCAGTCAGTGGAGTAGGCATGCTTTGCAGATTTTGCACAGTTTTTTATGGTAGTGAGTCTCAGGGTCACTTCTCAGTCAAACTCTCTGGTTGACCAACTGGAGGCTCGGTTGATGTGCTTGCGGGCAGTGCAGATTGAAATGCCTTGCTGGGAAAATTCTGTGTTTTTCTAGGTGAAAGTCAGTTGAGTCAATTCCAGGGTTGCACAATGCAGACTGCTTGGGAGGCAACCTCAAGCTCTGCGTAATTCTGGGCAGCAATACATAATCACTGAGAGCTGAAACTGTGCAATGCATCTCAGTGGATGTCCGACTATTGGAGGATGTTCTGGTCGACAGAGCTTCAACAAAGTGACCAAGTGTGTGAACGAGTGACTTCGTACATTCATGACCTCGTGAACACACACTCAACATAACTTGATGACAAGATGCCTCAAACCAACAAGACAACATACACTCAGTGTGACTGACCTATAATGCGAGCGACAAGCGCGACACTTGTGATAGATGATTGAACGACGACGACGACGCTTGCGTGATAGTGCATACAACTTTGTGTTTAAGTTCGACAGATGTTTCCATATTGGACAAAACTTGTACACACTAAGGCAAACCTTGTGCATGGCTAGAACATGACTGCAAGCATGACATTGTGACCAACATGGAAAAAGGATGTTCGTTGAACAATCAAGAGGGGAGGGTGTAAAGACTCAACACGAGCTCACGGGATGAACCCGATTGTTGGAAAAAATCAAGGAAAAACCCAAGGAAGGCTCTGAAATTGGATGCAGGCCAAAATTTTGGAGGGTGTTACAACTGCTACAATAGGATATCAAGAGCCATAATGAGCAGTTAGTTGAGGAAGCTGTCAGGGTGATGCAGGATAAATACGTAGCCACTGCGTGTACGCAGGAGATGGAGGATGCCATCACTCAGACTTGCATTGATCTGCTAAAGCCCCTCATACAAACTGAAGTAGCTTCTAAAGAGAAGCTCCAAAAGCTAGCATTCATGGTGAAGGAGTCCAAAGCGAAGGTTGAACGAGTCAAATTTGAAATGCATATGTAGGTCGCAGAGCTGCGGATGAAGCTACAACCAACAATACCTCTAGAAGTTTGAGAGCAGTGCGAGCCTGCTATTAAGGCAGATATGGAAGTCATTGACACTGCTGTTAGGGGCTATAACCAGATTTTTGAAAACACCATGGAGATGTGAGCCTCACTGCAAGAGGACCCATATGTGCAAAAGATTGATGCAGACATACAAGATAAAAAATTGCAGTTTGATGAAATCAAAGCAATAGCGTGGACCTTAGCACCTGTGCAACAATTCGCTAGACTCCAGAAAAGGAAGGCCATTCAGAATCATATCGAAGAGTTGTGATGAAAAGCCTCAATAATTTTAGCAAGAACACACTTGGGCCGACGAAGCTATTCAACTATCTCAGTTTGTTGAGAGAAAACTAAAATGAATGCAGCAGACGCAGAGGACCATTGGATTGGTAGTAAAGGGGCCAACTACTGAGAAGTTGGTCAAGGAATTTCAGTAGGCCATCATGCAGTGAACAACAGAGCTTCAAGCATTCAAGACAGAGTTCAGCGGCCTCAAAACACGGGTCGAGGACGTACCAGCAGAGTTACTCGGGATGAGTCACATCTTTATGTTAGGGGCATGTTGGGATGCGGACCCCCAGGTCCAATTTTTTCTAAGTTTTGAGTCAAATTTTGTAACATTGTAAAGTCTCCGGATTTTGAGGAATGGGGCATGCAGAACGTTAAGAGTCAAAGGGGATTTTAGGTAGGTCAAATCCCCTTTTTTTGTAAAGGGATGGGTTTTTTTATTATACTATGAACTTCAATCATGGTTCGCATACCATGGTAATGTAATGTAAAAGTTATAAAAGGGAGTCATCTAGGAGTCATTAGATAGTTCAGTTTAGTCCAGTTAATTTTAGTTGTAAGTGGAGTAATATTTTGAGTCTGTATTCTGGCGAAGGGGAAGGCTCCTACAACTGAGTGCGTGGAGACCTTGGTAAGTCTGCAGCTATGTGCGAAGGGTCGGAAAAAGTATATGTATTGAAGATCTGAAGCAATAAAATATATTTGAAGCAAATTTGTGTGTTCTGTGTATATGTATATGTTTTTATGTCTTTAAGCTCAGTTATGATTCAATTCTCTATCATATTGTTTTAATTGCATCGTGAAGGTTTAGATCTACTTCTGTATGTTAACTTATGCACGTTATAAAACTTAAGTGAAGATCATAGATGTAATTAAGTAGAAATCGCTTTAAGTTTGTGATTCTGAAGATAAGGGTTCACGAAGACCGGATCAGGCCCTAATTTAAGGAAACACCTCGCTGCTACATCACATAGCCTTCTAGATGTAGAAACCTTGTTCTAGCATCCCCCAATACTACCTCAGGTGAGGCTGCAGTCTGCGCTAAGCGGATTGTTGTTGAAAGGGCTGGTATTGTAGGGTTTTTTTGGTTAGTGCAACTAACTCTGAACCTAGGTCCAAGCCCCCTCAATCCATCATGCACCGATGCACAAAAGTGAACACATTCACACTCTACAACCTCAGATTTCCGGACACATAGTTATATTTAATATCAACATACAAAGAGCACCTCACACAAAGATATCCATTTGAGGTATGATCACACAACAAAGAAACTCTAATTCACTACAACACAGGTCATACACAGTTGTTATTGATCCATGCTCATTACAAACTAATATCTAACATGTGCGCACCTCATTCATATCACTCATGATCTTGATACAGGAATATACACTCATGCTCCAATGCACACTATATCCAACGCACCTTGGGTACCTTTATCCATGTGCATGAGTCAAAACGTAGAATTGCATCTTGATTTACTCCATTCGCATAGTATTTAAAGCTATAGAATTAGACACACACTTGTCATCACACTCTACTACAAGTAGACACATAAATCACACTTAATATACACAACATGTTGATCCAAGCACGATATAACCTCTAATAAAACCATCAAATATCACTTTAAACTAATTTACCCATGCTAAATCAGACCATATCCATAATGCATTAATAATTATTGCTAAACATTTTAGACCAAATCAAAATGACCCTTAGTGATTAGGCCAAATCCACAAGGACCAAAACAATGTTGAGTAATCGTTTACATTTGGACCATATCAAAGTTCCCATTAATTATCTTCCACTACATCCTTGGTGACCAAATTAAAACATTAACCATGAACTGATCAAGTAGACCAAATCAAATCCTTGAGGAAACCATGAGAAAAACATTGATATAGGTTGAGTTTTTTTCTCTTGCAACCTACAGGAATGGGCATTGCTTCTACACAATTAATCTAGGCTGTAAACGCCCTTTTTCCACTGGAAATATGCGTTGTAAAGTCTACAAATGCCAATTTTCAATCCATAATCAACATTTGTACCATAGATTAAAAAAACTTCAAAATCTTCACCTAGATCTAGAACCATAGCTTCAAACCACCTTCAATAATATTGTCAAGCACTTTTAGACCTCTAGAACACATTAGCACTCATCAAATCATCATGTACAATCTCATCAATCTGCTGACATCAATACCAAGCTAGTTGAATCCACAATTGACATCAAGGCCAACAATACTTCCTTTTGTTGAACACGTTTCCCATGAACATGTACTAGGGCTGCAAATAAGTCTTTATTGATGTTTTTCATTCAATTTTTTCTCTTTTCTAGGCCTCCTTGCAACATACAAGAGACTACATAACCTCAACCAATGACTTCACACAACTCATGACTAATGATAATAATAAATAGTGCAGTGCTTAATAATGGAATTACAGGGTTACAACACTGCACACAAAAGTGCATGCATGGTTGAAATAAATTCCCTCTTCAATGCTTCCGGAAACAAATTACTTAACCCAAGGGCTATTCAATTCAAGTACAATTTACAATACCAATTTGTCTTTATTCTAAATGAGCATATATGGTTGAAAAAAACTAACAAATGACTCTCTCTCCTATGCATGACTAAGATAAGGATTACACAACCAGTTTTCCAAATGATAAGCATGAACATACATGGTTGATTTAGCAGTTCTCCACTCATGATTTCAACATATACTTCTGGTACAAAAGAAATGAGTGAAATAAAAATAAACTAACATGCAATCCTTTGAAACCATAATTACATGCACAACTCCCCCTGACCTCTTGTACCTTCTAGACTTGTTGTTGATCCTACAGACCTGATCTTGCATGATCACACCATGTTTCTATTGCAAATCGTATTCATGCCTTCTTCAAGCTTTTATGATGTTGCCATGTGCTCCCCCTTAGACCATGCAGTCCTCACATTGCTCTTATGTAGTCTTTTGTAAATAGATCTAAGAATAATGGACTACATTGGGGAGTAAATTATCCTACTCAAAATATGAAGAGGAAGAGATTGTCTTCAACCTCTTTATTTTTCTTACTCTTCCCTTCAACATACACACATTGTCTAGAGTTCTAATTCCTTTCACTATCAACCTCTTGGACCCTTCTTTCTGAATGTTGCAACCTTTATAATTGAAGATGACTTCCTTACCTCCATCTACCATCTAACCCAAACTCAATATATTATGATTTATTTCTTAAACTAGAACACGTCAGCTGCATTATTCTTCTTATCACCAAGATTGGCCTTTCCTTTTCCCAACACCTTCGCAAGTGTAGTGTCTCCCAGAATAACATGGCCATCTTTGATTTTCCTTAAGGAAAGGAATTTTCTCTTGTCCCTTGAAATATGATGGGAACATCTATTATCTATGTACCATCATTCATCTTCATTAAATGTACATAAAGTGATGCCAAAATTTACTAGATACTCATCCTTATTCTTCCACACTTTGGTAGGCTACTTGTTGGCATGTGCATTCTCCTCTGGTTTTTTGCTAGGCCCACCCTCAGTAAGTTGCTTCTTTTGCCTATTTTGCCTTGAAGAAATGTACATCTTACAATCTCTACCATATGGCCAAAGTTTTCACAAGTATAGAATCTCACATGATCAAGATATGAGGATAGAGGATTTTCTAGGCTAGGAGTAACTCCACGAATGTGATTATGTATTTCCATTAAGAGATCATTGATAAATACATTGAAGGGAGACTCTTGGAATTCAAATTCTAGTGTCTCTTCACCTTTCATATTTTTGTATTTACAATATTTACATAATCTTCCTAATCCCAAAGATTAGGTGCCAACATTCCCCCACCCCCCTGCCCCCCTTAATATGACGAGATGTTGGTGAGTCCAAGCATCATTTTGAATATTTCAAATTTTCCCTTCTAAGTGCTTTGGTGAAGATGTCTGTAATTTTCTTGGAACAATGTCATAGGTGGATTTTTTTTTCCTCAACATGATGTCGAATCAAATGATACTTTATATTGATGTGCTTGGTTCGATCATCGAACTTTGGGTTCTTGACCAACTTTATTGCATAAGTGTTATCAATCAAAAGATGAGTTAAATGTTCTTGTTTCTCCTGCAAATGATCTAGAATTTTCTTGATCCACACAATTTCCTTCTTTTCTTCAGTTGTTGCCACATATTCCACCTCAGTTGTGGAATCTTCCAAAACTGACTATTTTTGTGACCTCCAGGAGACAACCCCTGATCCAATACTCATAAGATAACCTAAAGTAGATAACCCAATTTCTTTATCTCCATCGAAGCTTGAATTAGAGTATCCAATAAAGTTGAAGTCACCCACCTATGTATACTTGAGTCCAAAGCCTTGAGTTCCCTTCAATTACTTTAGAACCTTTTTTGCAGCAAACCAATGACCCTCACAAGCCTTTTTCATAAACCTGGAGAGGATTCCAATAACAAATTAAATATATGGTCTGGTAGTATTTAGGTGGTTGAGACATCCTACGAGATGTCTATACTTTGTTGCATCCTAAAATTATTTTCCTTTAGTGGATGTGAGATTTAGGTTTTGTTCGATTGGAGTAGTCAAGGGATTGCACTCATCCATGCCAAACCTTTTCAACAAATCTCCGATGTACTTCTTCTAAGAGTGGAATATAAACTTCGAATGTTGAGTTACTTCAATACCAAGATACTAGTGAACATAGCCCAAATCTATCATTTCAAAACATTTCATCAATTCCTTCCTTATGGATGCAATGTAGTTCTCATTTTTCCTTGTCATCAGAAGATCATCTACATACACCATAAGGTATACAACTGTTTTTCCAAATTTCTTGATAAACAAAGTTGCATCATCAAGATCATAATGCTTGAAATTGAGTTTCAGAAGATGCTCAGTCAATTTCTCATCCCAGGATCGTGGTGCTTGCTTGAGGCCATAAAATGATTTTACAAGATTTCATACTTTATGTTCATGACCCTTCACAATAAATCCTTATGGTTAGGACATAAAAACCTTCTCTTTCATATATCCATTCAAGAAAGAATTTTTTACATCCATTTGATGGACTTTCAAACCATTCTGAGCAACCAAGTAAAAGAGTATCTGGATGGTATCCCATTTTTTATGGGGGAAAAGGTATCATCATAATCAACCCCATGCTTCTATGCAAAACATTTTTCCACAAGCCTGGTTTTATGCTTGTCAAGTGAGCCATCTGCTTTATACTTGTTCTTGAAGACCCACTTTCAACCTATTGGTTTGGTTCCCAATGGAGTATCAACCAGCTTCTATGTGCCACTCTTTGTCAAAGCATCACATTCTTTCTGCATCGCTTCTTTCCATTCATCATGAGAAGCGGCTTGTTTGAAGGAAGTCAGTTCAAAATCTGTAGAAAAAATTAGTTCACAATCATAAGAAACATCCATATCAATAGGTGAATCGGGATCATCTACATCACATCCATTATGTCTGGTTGAGCTTCTTTTTCATGTATTTGCAACCTCATCAAGACGAACACTTTCAAGTGTCTTTGTTAGCCATTTTGGATGACATTTATGAGATGGCCAAGGTTGCTCAATCGACTGAGATGGGGTTGAATCAAGATTTAGTCTCACAATTCTATCAATCACATCACTCAAAGTGCCATTAGTGGTTGGAGCTTCATGTGGAGAATAGAGTGCTTCAGAAGAATATTCAACATATCGATCCAGTATAGGGATCCCTCGTTCAAGATGTGGAATCTCATTATCAAACTCTCTAAAATACTTTGCATGTATGAATCTATCCAAGTGATCAAGTTCACTCAACAACATTGTCAGTCTTGGAAGATTCAAGAAATATCACATGTCTAGATATTATAAACTTCTTATTCACTTCATCATAGAGACGTTATGATTTGGAGGTATTTGAGTACCCAAATACGATACATTTGTGACTCCTTTCACTGAGTTTGTTTCTTTGTTCCTTAGGTATCAAGGCATAATAGGTGGAACCAAAAACTCTGAGATGCCTTACCAAAGGAATGAAGCCATACCACATTTCATAGGGAGTATTTTTTTTGATAGCATGTGATGGACATCTATTATTTATACGCACAACACATAGAACCACATTAGCCCAAAACATCAGCTTAACATTCTTGAAAAGCATAATTGAGCATACCATATTTAAAAATTTCATGTTCATTCTTTCAGCTACTATGTTCTGTTGGGGATTATAAGGAACTATTGTTTGATGTTTGATCTCATGTTGGAGAAGATAGTTTTCAAATTCATTTGATGTATATTATTTTCCATTATCAGTAACTAATAGAGACAATATGATATTGTGCAGCATTTTCAATCCATGCATGAAATTTCTTAAATGTTTCAAATGATTGAGATTTTTTCTTCAATAAATAAACCCAACACATTCTCATGTATTCATCAATAAATGTCATCATATATGTATTACCATTTGCAGAAGGAACGGACATTGGGCCCAGAAATCAGAATGAATGAGTTCAAGTTTTCTATGTGCTCTGGAATGAGAATCATGGAAATATTGTTTGTTGTCCTTTCCTAAGATACAAGCATCACATTGCTTAAGTTTCCTAGGAATTGTAGGAAAACCAGTAACACCATTTTTCTTCAACAAACGAAGGTTGTCAAAGTTAAAGTGTCTAATTCTAGCATGCCATAAAAGACTTGATGGAAATGTATCTTCATCCTAGTGAGAAATGTGTGAAAATTCCATTGCATGAGCATAGGTTCCTTACAACTTTAGAAGTCCTTATTCTTCTATCAAAGTCATGACAAGTGAGTGATCTTATGATTTTTTGACCTCAAAATTGCCATAAAATGTGTGAATGGAGTGTCCTTGCTGGAAGATGTGGACCAAAGATAGTAAGTTTCTCCTCATCTCCAAGAGGTATAGAACATCATGTAGAAGAAAGTCTAGAAGGCTAGGCAGTTTGACCTTGATGGTGCCAAGCCCTGATGGCTTGATTTTTTACTTGTCTCTAAAGTATACTACTCCATCAACATTGTCAATGAATTCTTCAAATAAATCTCTTCTAAAATTCATGTGGCAAGTTGCTCCTAAATCAAGCAACCAAGCATATTTCCATGACACAAGAGAAGCATTGAATAATCTTCAGTTACTCCAATGTTGCAATGTTCCACAACATAATGAGTGAATTCAAATGATTTTCCTTTCCCTTTACCAGGTTTTTTACCCTTTTATTCATTTATTTCTTGATTGATTATGTCCTAAGGTAGCTTACATGTGGAGGCGTCATGTCCATCTCTATTGCATCGTATAAAATGAATATCAGACCTTTCTCCTTGGAAATGTCTACCCCCTGTGCCTCTACAATTCTTCCTTCCTCTTCCTCTTCGGCCACCTGTTCCTCTAGAAGAATATTGTGCATGATTCTTCTCTTTTTGCGCAAGGCATACAACTTCTTCAGAGACTCAGGAGTTGTCTTCTTCCCAAAATCCTTCTCTCTTTCAGCAAACTTCTTTTCAAGGGAGTCAAAGGTAATCTCGTTAAGTTTTCCACTTGCTTGCAATGATTCAAGATAAGGTGAATAAGTGGGATATAGCACCTTGACATAGGCTATGAGAGGAATATATATTTCAACAAAAGTGGATTTTATGTCATGCATAATAAATCTTACTTCTGATGCTAAGGAAAGAGGGTCATTATTTTTCAACTCAAGATTGAATAACTTAATCATCAATTGAACAAGTTCAAGTTTGGAGTGTGAGTCATACAATTCCTTCAACTTCTTTAAGGCTTCAAAGGAATTTGAAAATTGATAAATATGGTGACTCACCTCTTCATTTATGGACGTTGCAATCAAGGTATAGGCCTTGTTATTCTTGTTTTCCCAAATGGAAAACTCATTATCTAAAGTGGTATTTTCAGGTGCATTGTCTCCTTCTCCTTCACAAACCCCTTTCCACAACTCATTAAAAATCAAGGTGTGTTTTATCTTCTAGGACCACTCATGATACTTCTCTTTTCCAAAGAGAACTACACCCACAATGGAGATGAGTGAATGCATCATATAGTCTAATATGGCCTCAAAATAATTACAATGGTTGCAACAAAAAGTTGATGTATTTGTAATAAAATTGAGTAGATATGTCTTCAAAAAATCATTGATATACCTCCATCATATATAATTCATATGGAATACCAACCATTTATGCCCACGACTTTTAAAAATAGATTCTCCTCATATATTATATATCATGGCCTCTTCAAAAATTAAGCTCTAATTTTATATAGCAAATTCATTATCATTTTCAAACACACTCCATACTTTCATTTCATATACGCTTTATAAAAAACACACACCACATTTTATACTATATGCTCCATGGGAGCGCACTTCAAAAATGAATTTGACTCATATTCATGCACCTTTGAAAGCACCATACACAGTTTTCATACCATATGACCCCTATATGCACGACCTTTAAAAAGAATTAATGCACAACATTAACACAATTGATGGAGCTATCCCTCACAAGTATATCAGCCTTCTAAGAATAAACTTGACTATTAAACATGTGAAATATTAAATAAAATAAACATCACATACCTCAACGTTAGGAAGCAACATTCACCATGGCAGGCGTTTCGATCTCCTAAAGATTCAATGCAGTGTTCGGTCCACAACTCGGTTAGCAGGAATAAGCTCAGGGATACGAGCCCCTTCAATCGTGAACCACCCATTTTTTTCTCTTTGATACACAAACTGAATAGTTAAGTAAACAACTTGTGAAAACCACGGGCAACTCCCTGAAAAAATCACACAGTAGGCCCGAATATTATGTTGGAACACACTCAGACATTCTACAAAGTGCTCATGGGTTCCCTCTTAGAAAAAATTGGATCCTCACTATGTATGATCAGAATAAGTGAGTCTTTGAATGCAGATAGTGCATATTCAAGTAGGGAGCAACATTGCACAGCATTCCAGAAGGCAACATTAACCGAACTAGAGAGCGGCATCAAGCGGACCATATGCATAGAAATCATGATATTTGAATGAATTGAACACACTGAATTTTGAAAAGAATAAAGACAAAGCATTTAATTATTAAAATTACCAAAGGGATAGAATATGGTAGGGAATATGATAGAGAGAAAAGGATATAGGGAATAATGGAAAATTACTACAGGAGTTACAAGAGAAAAGGGAAACCAAAAAAAGGGGTTGTCTCTAATACCATTTCAAGCCAAGAGTAACTCCACAAATGTGATTGTGAATTTGCATTAAGAGCTCATTGATAAATACATTGAAGGGAGACTCTTGGAATTCAAATTCTAGTGTCTCTTCACCTTCCTTATTTTTGTATTTACAATATTTACATAATTTTCCTAATCCCAAAGATTAGGTGCCAACAGGATCAAACCCTTTATTGTTCACACCATATCTCTACCTTGCATTGATGATGCTTCTACTCCATGCATGAGATCTGCAATCAAATTCCTTGTGGCCAAATAGATTATATGAAAAACAATAACCATGAAATGCATGTGTATACATGAAGGTTGTTGTTCTCCTTGGGTTCCTGAGTTGTTTCATACTTTGTTGGTTAGATATTAACATTCTACTTCTACAATTGCTTGTAACATGTCCAAAGTTTTGACTGATGTAACAGTCGACCTCGTCCATCAAATGAGCAAAGGGGTTGTTGCTTCTTCTTTGAAATATTCGATATCTGCTATAATATTCTCTTGGAGTGAATGGTATTCATGTCCTATGTGCTCCTCTTGGTACATTTATCGACTACTAATTTACTAATTCCTCCCCTTCTTGTTTCTCATATTGTTTCCATTATCTTCCTTTGGCTTCTTAGATGATGCATCATTATTTGCACCTGCATGTGAACTAGATTCTCCCTTATGAAAGCGAAGACAAAATTTGATCAAGGTATATTTTTGGCTACTAAGAATGATTTCCAAGACCTTGGTTCACTTCTCCTGCTTCATCTGATTTTCTTTATGTTCTAACTACTTCTTCATGGAGAGCACTTCAACTTTTACTTTATCAGCTCAACCCTCTCTTTCTTTTAGTTGATTGGCGAACAAATCCTCAATCATTTTTGCCTCTTGTAACTGGGTCTTCAAGTTGATGACTTCCTCCTTGATCCCATTATCCTTCTCATCAAAGATATGTATTAAACTTTCTTTATCTTGAAACACAGATGTCAACCTCTCTGCCTCAACATTTAGCTTATCAATTAAAACCATGGATGACTCAAGTTCAACATTAAGAACCATTACATCATCATATTAACTAATCAAATATGAATGGATATCATCAAAACTATCTTATGCATATGTGAGAAATAACGCATCATCATTCATACCTTTATATGTCTTATGTTGCAACACATTTGAATCTCCACACCAAATTTCCCCTCTTGATGATTTGTTGCTCGATTCGCACTAGAGGGATGAATCTTATAAGGTTGAGACTCTTTATTTTGAGAGTCCTTCTTCTTCTTTTTATTTTTATTCTTCTTCTCTCCATTATTGCTATTTTTTTTATCTTCTCCATACAACATTTGAAATCTATTCCATTTGTCTTTTGTAGTTGTCATATACATTACCTTCTCAAGATCTGCATTGTGAAAATTACTGTAGGTCATGCACTTTTCTTGAGCATTCTGCTATTCAAATTTCTCTGAGAAGAGATATTTTCATAACCTTGAAACACTAGCTTTCAAACATTAGATCCATAATCTAATAATTTAGATTTAACATCTTCTTTCCATACCTAATATCTTGCAACACTGAGAATAGACACACCTTGATGATCGATTTTTTTTTCAAATTATGAGATATGCCTTCCAACAGTCAAGATGCACCTAAAGACACCCACTCTGATACCAATTGTTGGGATCTTGACAATACTGAGAGGTGGGGTGAATCATTATTGTTTAGTATGCATCACCAGTTGGCACATTTTACCTTTTCTTTACAGTTAATTGAATCATTAATGAACAACAACACAATATCAACAATAGATCTAAACATAATGTATGATCAGTACATAAGAGCAACACATGAAACATCAAAGCAACTAAGAGAGAAACACATAAATCATTGTTAACACATGAGGACACCATATATTAGGTGGAAAATTTTCTGGGGGAAAATCCATCGTACTCTTTTCTCTTCTTTTTCTTTATTAATCAAAATATTCTTTACATCAACCATTATCCACCACTAATGTCCAAGACCTGACTTGTGATGTACACGAGAAACCACTCGATCTAGGCCACTACCTAATGGAAGCCACCACTTTCGCAACTATGTAGGCCCCAACCTCTACTATTTTCTCAATCCACCACCTAAAGGAGCCACCTATGACATCCCCTTTGAGAAAATTCTCCTCTTACAAATAATTGTAAATATTTCTTGTATTTTGATTATAAACTAAAAGTCCTGAGAATTGTGACACATATTCCAGAGTTTAAGGAAGGAGATTGCTTAAGATTTTAAGGAGACTTGATTGGTTTCATGATAGCAATTAAAGGGCTAGAAGGTGTGCCTTAATGGACTGGTGTTATAAATTAATTAAGCAAGAAAGAAGGACATCAGATCCCATGCCTGCCTTGGATAATACCACAAGGCAGAGACGAAAAAAAATCTAAGGATGGGTTGTCCTAGAAAAGGGGACAATTGAATTCAACCAACAGGAGACTGGGGTAGGGAACTGACACAACAACTTCCCCATCACCACTCAGAAAATAAAGAACCACCGTGGCCAATAAATATGTTAGGGACATTAGAGAATGTACACCCATGTGACCAAAAGTAGTTGTAATTGTGTAATGAGGATGATTATCACATTCCACACAAGGGGAGAAAATGATTCTCTAAGGGGAGGACACCCCATGCATTGCAAGAAAGAAAGGCATTTTTTGGAAGCTATATCACTATTGAGAGGGGGGTGAATCAGTAGTGATGGTCTTTATATCAATTTTAAACCTTTTTACCACGATATAAAATAGTCATGCACATTTTCAACATTAGCTTAATTCAATATGAAAGAAGTAATAAAATCAAAGTATAATAACCATGGAAATCATCAACACAAATAAGCACACATGAAGACACAAGTATTTCTGGTGGAAACCCTTTCGGGATAAAACCACCTTTTTTTTGTTGCACTGCTCAATTATTTTATTAATCTTCTAAAAAATATCTTGCATGGATTAGCTTACACCCATATGCTGAAAGACTTGGCTTGTATTACAGTATCATGTCACCAATTAATTAGGAAGAATGCTTCTCTCACGGATCTATGAAATTTATCCGTTGGAATCACCCATGACCAACGACCTGCGCCCAAAACCCATTGGACTATCCAACACCAATTGGATGGGGAAATATGTTCCTTCTATTGAATATGTCGAATCATTGTCTACTATGAAGCCTCCACTATTAAAATATGCAACTGCATTCATATTCCAATTTGTACATTTCATTTTATGGAGATAATAATTTCATTGAATTCCTCTTTTCGAGAGGACCAAAATCGACCTAAATATCACTCAAATCGAATAAGGGAAGGTGTACTTATGAAGAAAAACCCACATGTGCATATTTGATAAGGTTGACTCTAAAGAAAATTGGACACCCTTGGAAGGCTATAAATAAAAGTGACCTCGACCTCATTTGGACATCATCACGAGATATTCTTCTATTATCTTTCTTGTTTTTTGGCTCACACAGGTCTTAGGCAGCTCTGTGGAGGATTGGGTTTGCTTGAAGATGAAATTGTAGGGCTTGAAGCTCGCATATCCGTTTTAGGGTTTTGGACCTCAATCGCAGGCATGCCACAGGAAGAACTCAACCATAGTCACACGCTAATCGTATCATCTATGCAAATGAATATTTTAAGTCACACGCTCAACGCCTCCTCCATGCAACCGAAATCTAATGTTTTTGAGTCTCTGTTGCAGACTACAATCTCTGGATTATAGGCTCCATGGAGTGAATGGAACCTTCCTAGTCACACACATGACTCCTCCTCCATGCGACCGAGACCTAAATGATGAAATTTCATTTGTCTAAATATTTCGCTCAGTGACCCCAGTGTTCAGCAGTTGATCACAGACAAGGACATAGACTTCAAAATTAGAATTTTGAGTAAGCTTTGTTGGGTTCATTTCATGGTTAGTGTGTAGTTGTTTTTGTTGGATAGTTGTATGGATGAAGATATGGATCATTGTACTATCTTTTACTGAATCATTCGATGACAATCTAATAAGAAGAAGAATTTGAAAAGGTTTTCCCCATAGTGATTTTTTCCCTGGTCTCCGACCAATCCTAGTGTCTCTATGTGCGAATGTTTTTCTTATATTGTTCCTTTATGTTTCGCTGCATTGATGATGAACATATTGTTCTTTCTATATAGTTGCATATGCTACTGAATAATGATGTAAATATGAATAATTTTATGATGTGATGGGGTGAACTTAATATGTTAATGAAGAAATACAATTATCAAAGAAAAGAACAATATATCCATAAGAAAAATTAACATCCATGCCTTCACTTCCTCCATACGAACCACGTTTCATATATCTTCAAACTGGGTTATCAATTTGCTCAACATGAGCAACCCAACAACACCATCATTCTGCAACATAGAATCTTAATCAAAAACTCTACCCGGAGGGGGTTACTTCTTCTCTTCTACTCACAACAATCTTTGCTCTCTAACACACCACAAGTTGCCAATTCTTCTCATCTCTAAATATTTTCACCTGCAATACAAAAGCTCTGGAATTATCCTCAAAACATTCTTTGAATGTTGAAAATGCAACAAGGAAGTCTCAATTTTGATTTTTTCCTTAATCAAATTGAGGAAATTCAAAATTCCACATTAGCAGACAACTTGGAGGAGTTAACTGAGGTGACATGGCTCTTGTCACTCAGTTAAGAACACTCAATTCGAGTTAATGGGTTGAAGTTTAGTTTACTTGAGTTGTTTCCTAAAAAATAGGAGCATAGCTGAGTTAATTCAAGTTAGGGACATAAATTTCAGTTGTGTGCAGTGGGTTCCTAAATTTTACGAGCCTAGGTTGAGTTAATTTCAGTTGTAGCAATTTAATTAAGTTAAATTGAGTTATGGTCAATTAAACTACTTCAAACTATTGGAGGAACTAGTGGAAGGTCAATTTGTGTAAGTGGAACTTCAACCACACTCAATGATCATCCATATAAATAATCAATCAGCATAAATTAGTTCATGCATGCAGATAATTCGAGTTACCTAGTTGAGATGGACATTTCAAGGTAGTTTACTATCTATTGTAGACAATTCCAAAGTGTGCAGGTGGTGCATGTAGTCAGAGAAAGGACCTAAAGTAATTGTAAAATCCAGATGAGGGAATTTACTAATTAATAGGGGTATAATTCCTTAAGGAATAGTGCAAGGAAATAAGAGCTTGGAGGGATTGAAAATTGGCTAAGTGTTGGCTAGAGTCAGTAATTCAGGCAAAGGAATAGACTACTTGCAGGTTGTGCTCGGGCTTGAGCAAGCATATGTATTTCATCTCTATTCTTTGATTAATGCAATACAAATAGGAAGGGGTTTTTAGCAGTTACTTTCCCCTAGATAAATCATTGTGCATGTGTGAAAATTCTTCTTGCATGTTTATGATTTGTGTTCTCTATCAAGAATTGAATTCCGCATAATAGTATAGTAGATATGAGTCTTGTGTTTTAATAAATTTCATGAGAAATTTTGAATCTACACATTAATTTCTACATTGCATTGGAGTTGGAATCACTGTAGAGCAAATATTTCGAAATTCTCATCGCAAGAGGCTAGAATTTGAAGATCAGTGTTGCAGATTTTCTTCAAGACTAAGAATATGGCTTTTAATGGACTAAGTCTCGAGTATTCCCTTGAGAGAAGCTCGAATTATGTTGCTTGGAAGGACCGCATGGAGGCTGTACTAGAAGATAATGGGTTGAAGGAATTCATTGATAATGATATTCTGAAACCAACAACATATGATGCTAAGGATCTTGCACAATGGAAGCAGTGTGTAGCCAAGGCAAGGAGAATCATATTGGAGGGAGTATGAGACCATATTGTCTCTAATCTCCATGGGAAAGAGACTTTGTATGCAATGTGGTAAGAAATGACAGATCTATTCCAGAATAGTAGTGATTACAGGAATTTGGTGGTCAAGGACAAGCTTTGAAATATCAAGATGCAGAAGAACGAGACCATTTAGTAGTACCTGAGTAGGTTCACGCAATGCCATGATGAACTTGGTTAAGTTGGTGTTACTGTAGCAGAGGATGATTTGGTAAGCCTAGCCCTTCTAGGTCTTCCCAAGAGTTGGCACCAACTACCAAGATTCGATGAATGGGAGGGAGAAACTACCAAATTGGGAGAGCTTATGGTCCAAATTGGCGCAGGAGGAAATAAGGCGGAATACTAGAGATGGGACCTCATACAAAGAAGAGGAAGATTAATTTACATTATTCATCAAAGGAGTGAAATCCAAGGGGAAGAAGTCCCAAGGTGAGGCTAATTCTAGCCAAGAGTGCTAGAAGAAAGAATTGTCCAGAATCAAGTGCTTTCACTGTCATGAATTTGGGCATTATGCCACGAAGTGTCCACACAAGAAGGAGCCTGCAGTAGCAGTAGCAGGTGAAGGTTTCACTTCACAGCTCAAGCTTGAATTCACTCTCATCGCATGCATGGTGAGCACAGTGATGGGGAGCATGTGGTACTTGGAAATTTGTGCCTCCTTCCACATGACGGGGAATAGAGAATTTTTTAGTCACTTGAAGGAGAAAGATATCCAGATGAACATTGAGTTTGGAGGTGACGGAAGGTATAGTGTGCCCAGGATTGGTATAGTCACATTTCAGAGGGAGTCAGGCTCCCCCCTCAGGCTTAAGGATGTCATGTTCATTCTAGGCATAAACAAAAATATCATCTCCATTACAGTTTTGGAAGACTGTGGTTACAATGTGATCTTCAAAAACACATAGCCATAGGACAGATGAAGCAGATCGGGGTTCGAGTCAAGAACATGTATGCACTTGAGGCAGAAGATGCATGAAAAGCCTTGAGGAGTAAGGCATAGACTAGAGATTTGGTTGTTGGGAGGGAGCATGTTAGACCTCTCAACATGCGTACTCAGAAGAAGCCTCGGGAAGTTGTGGAGCATCCACAAATGGAGAAGTAGAGAGGAGGTAGAGTGGAAACATCCACTCAAGTAGAGACCTCCAACGGAGGCACAATTCGATCTAAGGGGGGAGAGGGAGGACATGCATTTATACCTCCAGGAGTGAGGTGGAGCGATGTAGATCCTTAGTCCAAGAGTTGTAGAATATTGGGAAGGGTCCATTGAGGAATTCTTCTCATGGATCATTACCTTGCTACGAGGGCCCACACTATTCAGTAGCAGGAGGATCAATGTTAGTCAAATACCGAGGAGTGCAGAGCATTGTTGACAGTAGAGTAGGAGGCTCAGTAGCAGAGTCAGTAGAAGCACAATTTTCCCAATAGATAGTTGCAGACATAGTTCATTTAGTTTGTTTTTTTTTATGTTTTTCATTTGCAAGAGAAGCAACAATAGTGAGAAGTGTGGCATGCAGTACATTCCACAAGTGCAAGATAGGGGTGGTTGATAATCCATTTCTTTCTCAGAGGGGGTGTTGAAAATGCAGCAAGAAAGTCTCAATTTTGATTTTTACCTTAATAAAATTGAAGAAATTCTAAATTCCACATCATAAAACTACTTGGAGGAGTTAACTAAGGTGACATGGCTCTTGTCACTCCATTAAGAACACTTAATTCGAGTTAATGAGTTGAATTTCGGTTTACTTGATTTGATTCCTAAATAATAGGAGTTTAGCTCAGTTAATTTGAGTTAGGGACATGAAGTTCAGTTGTGTGCAGTGGATTCCTAAATTTTAGGAGCCTAGGTTGAGTTAATTTTAGTTGTAGCAATTTGATTCAGTTAAATTGAGTTATGGTCAGTTAAACTAGTTCTAACTATTGGAAGAACTAGTGGAAGGTCAATTTGTGGAAGTGGAACTTCAACCACACTCATTGATCATCCAAATAACTAATCAATCAGCCTAAATTATCACATGCATTCAGATAATTTGAGGTACCCAGTTGATATGGAGATTTCAAGGCAGTTCCCTATAAGTTGTAGACTATTCCGAAGTGTAAAGGTGGTGCATGCAGTCAAAGGAAGGACCTAAAGGAATTGTGCAATCCAAAGGAGGTAATTTCCTAATTAATAGGGGCCTAATTCCTCAAGGAATGACACAAGGAAATAGGAGCTTGGAGGGCTTGAAAATTGGATAAGTGTTGGCCAGAGTCAATGAGTCATGAAGAGGGATAGATTATATACTTGCACATTGTGCTCAGGCTTGAGAAAGCATATGTATTTAATCTCTATTCTTTGATTATTGCAATACAGATAGGAAGTGGTTTTGAGCAGTTGTTTATGATTTTTGTTCTCAAATATTCTTGCATGTTTATGATTTTTGTTCTCAATCGTGAATTGTATTCTACATAATAGTAAAGTAGATTTGAGTCTTTTGTTTTGGTAAATTTCATGAGCATTTTTGAATCTACACATTAGTTTCTACCCTGAATTTTGCATATATAACTCTAAAAAGCACTGCAAAACTATGTTAGCAACTACTACAAACTCTACTCACCCTCACTTCCCTCACAATAGCATTCTATCACACTCTCAAGACAACCAACCAAATAGACTCAAAGCCTTCCTCTATTTATCATTTTTTTGTGATGATTAACTCAGTAAATGTTACATGTTATGGATCACTCAACAATTCTTTTCACAAATTTGAATTTGCTCGAATCCAGCTCCCTAAACTGATCAAGCCACTCTCTCCACTACTTGATGGATATTCTCAAGTTTAACCAACTTCTAGAAGCTCCATTACCTTTTATGACCATATACCAAAAAGTTTTGATAAAGCACATCGCCAAAATACAAAAATTAGCAAAAATGTTGGAGGAATCTGAAGAAAAACTCGTTTTAAGCCTCAGTCATATGCACAACACTAGATGATTTTGAATAGACTCACACACAAGCTTTCTTCCCAGCAACTGGAACCTCTCATTCGCATGCACAAGCCTACATGGGAGAAATTGGGGCAGAGGATGGAAGAAACTCAGTTAAACCAACCTAGAATTTGTTCAAAATTCTTCCATATTTTGATCATTAAAGACCTTAGGAAGCCCTTGTCACCTCTGCAACACTTTATCAAGACAATGCCACATCACCAACATCATCACAAGGAAAACTAGTTTAACTTGAATACCAACCGACAAATATACTAACACCTGGGCCATCAACCTACTCCACAAAAACTATGCCATCAATATGTATCTCTAGAACATGTCAGACATCCTCCAATACTCGTAAAACCAACTCAAGCATCCTCTGACACTTTTAGACCCTCCCAAGGTCTTATGTATCATATCATTAACATCAGGACCTAATCCGGGACATGGATACCTAATCTACCAAACTCCTCAACTCTAACTCTTGTAGCAGCAACCAACACCTATATGCAGCAACATGATTAGTCAAAATGATCGAGATCATTACATCACCAACAAAACTCTATTAAAAATGAAAAACCTCTACATAGCTGATCATATTGGAAAAACCTCCAAACCAGTGCAACACACCACCATCCAACTTCATGTAACAATCGTGATCATAACAACATGATCATGAGGATCATGATATCCTCTGCTCACACTATATATGCAGCACCTGTAAATCACATCTCCAGCCTCACATCACCATGTTAGTAGACATTCCAAAACCAATGCAATACACAACCATGTACAAGCCACCTGCAACCCATGCTAACAGGTTGACATCAATGCCAACCAACAATACATCTGCAACATTGAAACACACGTCAATGCCAACAATATCCCCCTTTGGGATTGATGGAAACCCCAGCTGAAAAAACGTTTGAAACTATCCTTTAAAAATTGATCTTCGTCCTCATATTCTCCCCATTTGACATCAATGGAAAATTTATAAACATATCAAGAGAAAATTCAATGAGTGCCATCAACAAAAACAAAAACTCCACTCAATATCATATGTCGGTGATGAAGAATGAAATATAGGACTGAAAGATGAGAATAATAGCAATACTCCTTCACATAATAGAAAATGATGTGAAATAAAATCCCCTTGGACACAAGCTATTCCCAATCACAAACACACTAGAGCAACCGTCATATATGTTGGCATTATGACACAGGTTTGGCGATATGTCACAGGTGTTGTCCTTGATGGCAACTCACTCAAATGACAGATCACATTTCAAGCTCTCGGAATGAAGGAAAAAGAGTTATACACAGGTTCCTCTTAACCAAGTTGCGTATACACGCGGGTTAGACAATCAAAAGGCGCGTATACGTATGCATGCACTTTCAAGCAAGGAAAAGTTCGTACATGTGGGAAAACTTATTTTTTGGTCCATGGTATTTAGTCCTTGGTATTTGAACCTATGGTTTTGGACCATGGTATCTCATCCGAAGTGTTAAACCTAGGTATTGGGTCCATGGTATTGATTCTCTATGGTTTTGGACCATGGTATTGAGTAAGGCCTAAGACTATAAAAGGGGAAGGAGATCATTAGGCAAAGGCATTCACTCAAGCATTGAATATCTTATGAAGAGCAAGATCTAGAATTGGGTTATGGTGCATAGCTGGATCTGAACCAAGGAGGAACCTGAGCGCTAGAAGAAGGATAAGTTCTATTGATGGGTCAAGATCTTAAGGCTTGAATAGTAGTATCTTTGTGTGATTTTGATCTATTATATTTGGCGCATGACTTGATCTATAAATCTGATAATCTGGGTATAACTGATGTCTGAATAAGTGAAAAGGGTAAATTATCTTTTATAGATCTGTACGCAGGTTTGGCACAGTAGAGGCGCGTATACATGCTGGTTTAGTAAGTCAAAATAGCGTATACGCTAGTTGGCCTTAATACAGAAGCATATGCACGCAGGTTCTACATATTGAAGTAGCGTACGTCTCATGAAATATGTTTTAGCTACTTCTGCTTATTGCTGCAGTGTTCTTGGTTCAGGATTGGTTTCTAGTTCTGTTAATGTATTATGGTTACAGCATTCAGAGAAGTAATTGGTTGATTCAGTTTTGATTGAAGCAAAGGAGATTGGTTGATGCAGATGTATTTGATGTTTGATTATTGTTATTGATGGATCCAGTCTGAAATTTTATGAAACGTGGTCCCTGAAAAAAAGAGAAGGTTGTAGCCTTCTGTAGGTCAGCACCTACGTACTAGTACATCAGCTAGTACAAGAGCTAAGAGGTTTGTAGCTCCCTCCCAGGAGAAGCTGGAGAACGAGAGAAGGTTGTAGCCTTCTGCAGGTAGAAGCCTGCGTACTAGTATAAGACTGCACCAGTACAAAATATTGTAAAAAGAAGTTTCTTATTAAAAGAAGATAGAGATGAATTGCAGCAGGTGGTTTTCACCCACATTGGGTTTCCACCTTATATCTTGTGTCCATGTGTGATGATCTGTTATGTTTTACTACATCTGTCTACTGTTCTTATGGTGAATGAAGTTTTGATGCACTGATTAAAGATCAACATTTAATGAATCATAAAATTTATTGATATACGCTGGTTGCTTTAGACACAGTAGCGTATATATGCAGTTTCCCATAACTGAAGTAGCGTATACAAATCTGATTGTGAAATGAAAAATAATTGATTTGATAATACTGATTCACCCCCTCTCAGTATTATTTCCAACAATTGGTATCAGAGCAGGTCCTTCAGAAAAAGCTTGATCGCTTGAAGGAAGATCTATCATCATGAGCAACTACGAAAAAGAGGCATCTATTAGGCCACCAATCTTTGATGGGAGCAACTTCGTTTATTGGAAGGTAAGAATCACAGCCTATCTTCAATCCCTTGGTGCAGAAGTTTGGGATATTGTGGAAGCAGGATACACATTTCCATCAGCAACTCCTATAGATACGGCTGGTAAGAAGCAATATGAAACAAATGCAAAGGCTGTCAATACTCTATTAGGGAGTTTATCTCAATCAGAATTTGTCAAGGTTATGCAGCTCAAAACCGAAAAAGAAATATGGGACAAGATCGTTCTGAGTTATGAAGGAGACGATCAGGTAAAACGTGCAAAACTACAAACTCTCAGAATTCAATATGAAAATCTCAGAATGCACAATGATGAAAGTGTGGCTAATCATTTCTTACGTATAGATGAGATTGTTAATCGTATGAAAAACTTGGGTGAAGAAATAAAAAGAAGCTACTTTGGTTGAAAAGGTGCTAAGATCTTTGTCTTATAAGTTTGAATCAAAAGTTTCTACCATAGAAGAAAAGCAGGATCTACAGAGCATTACCATGTCACAGCTGCACGGAATCCTAACTGCTTTCGAAATGAGAAAAGGGGGACCATCAGACAAGAGAGAAGCCACATTCAAAGCTTCAGGAAAAGGAGATTTTAATGAGTCAGGACATATGTCAGAAGGAGAGGAAGAATCAAACTTTGTCAAGAACCTTCAACAGGGTTCTCGAAGATTCAGAGGTAAGCTACCTTTCAAATGCTTTGCTTGTGGAAGAGTCGGTCACTATGCATCCAAGTGTCCTCATAAAGATAAGCTTGACAAAGGTAAGGAACCAGTTAGATGGAACAGAAAACATAATGTAAGTAATAAGAGCTATTCTACTCATGAAGACAGTGATGGTTTTTCAATTAGTGATGAAGATGAGCAATGTAATGATTATAGACTTTTGATGGCTTTTGAAGATGATGATTTCTTGGATGAGATAGATGAAGATGATCTCTATGAAGAAATTTCTAAACTTAAAATATGTTTAGAAGAAAAGAGTATGATCATAGATACTCTGACATTCCAACTTACTGAAAGGGAAAAACACAATGAAAAGTTAGAATGTGAAATTGTGGGACTTAGAAAAGATATTGAGAAAACAAAAGCTCTTAATCTTAGATTTACTAAAGGGTCTGAAACTTTAGATGAGATTATCAAAGTGCAGCGTTCTCCTCTAATCAAGACAGGTATTGGATATTCTGAAGAAGCATCTCAAGCACAGAAGCCATACACCTCCAAAAGTTATCTTGATGCAGCAAAGAGAAATCAACAGGTTGACAATCGACAACAAAGGCATAAAGCAGATCCCCAGGGTAATCAGGGTCAATCTACTTCAAGGATGAACAGAGATCACCAAGTAAATCAGGGGCAATCTACTTCAAGGATGAACAGAAGCTACAACCAACCACAGGTAAATCATTCTCAATTTGCCTCAAGAATGAATGTCTATGGAAACTACAATCACCTGGATGGTAGGTTTGATAATCGCAGGAATTTCTTCAATGGCCAATGTTTCTCTTGTCATAACTTTGGACACAAAGCAGCTCAATGTGTTTCCTACAAGACCATCATGACTAGAGAAGCATGAAATCAAAGGAGTGTGACTAGAATCATGAAAAGAACCTACAATAACTTTTCTGCTCTTGAAAATGAAATAGAATGTTCTATTTGTGACAACTTCGGTCATGAAGATTCTGAATGCAGGAGTAGGTTTCAGCAAATGACTCAGAAGGAGCAAGCTTCATTGAGTCCCAAAACATGGAGAAAGAAAGAACCGCAACCAAAAAGATGTGATATAGCCTTATATGTAGAAGGACAGGAAAATCAGTGGTACATCGACAGTGGATGCTCGAAACATATGACAGGTGATAAAGAAAAACTTCAGTCATCTAGTGCCTTAGAAAAGGAAAGGAAGGTCTCATTTGGAAATGACACCCCTGCACTCATAAAAGGTAAAGGTTCTATTCTTTTGAAAGAAAAGGTCAAAGCTGGAAATGTTGTGTATGTTGATGGCTTAAAGCATAATCTATTGAGTGCAAGTCAAATGTGTGATCAAGGAAACGAGGTAATATTTCGATCAAATGGATGTATCATTCGTGAGCTTGATATAGGAGAAACAGTGATCAAATGCATAAGAACTCCAAATAATTTATACATACTCAAGGGAGGACAACAAAAATTCTATCTAAGCAAGAATGATGAACATTGGCTATGGCACAGAAGATTGGGGCATATAAGCTTCTCTCAGATAAGGAAAGCATGCAAATATCAGGCGATTCATGATCTCCTTGACATCAGAATTCCAGAAAATACAATATGCAAATCATGTCAGTTTGGTAAGCAAACCAGAACTAATTTCCCTGAGAAGGAAGGATCAGCGAGTAGGCCACTTGAACTTGTCCATACTGACATATGTGGTCCATCAAGGAAAAATTCACCTCATGGAGAGGAATACTTTATATTGTTCATTGACGACTTTTCCAGGGTGTGTTCGATAGGACTTCTGAAGCATAAAGATGAAGCCTTTGAAAAGCCTTGGTTGAAAATGAATCATATTGCAGAATCAAATGCCTCAGGTCTGATCAAGGAGGGGAATTTACCTCAGATAAATTTTTCGATTTTTGTGAAGAACATGGAATAAGAAGAGAATTCTCTACTGCAAGGACTCCCCAGCAAAATGGAGTAGTGGAAAGGATGAACAGAACGGTTCAACAAATGGCTCGTGCTATGCTTGATGAGTCTGGAACTCCTACAACCTTCTAGGGTGAAGCTGCATTTGTTGTCATTTCTATTCTCAACAAGACAAATGTCTGGGTGAACAGCACTCAAACTCCTCATGAACTATGGTATGGTAAGACTCCTACGGTAAAGTACTTCAAAAATTTTGGAAGCAAATGTTACATCAAAAGGACTGATGAAAACCTTGGCAAGTTTGAACCTACAGCAGATGAAGGCATTCTCCTTAGTTACTCTTCCCAAAGCAAAGGATATAAGTGTTACAATAAAAGACTTGGAAAAATTGTTGAAAGTATTGATGTAGTGGTTGATGAAGAAGGAAACAATCCAAGACAGGTAAAATCCGAAGATTTCGAAGATGATGAGGACTATCCTTCAACATCAAATTAGACTTATGATGAAGAAGAAACCTATGAGGCACCAGAAGAACAAATAAGGGTAGAAGAAAAGACTCCATCTAGATACGTTCAGAAGAATCATCCAGAAACTCAAATTTTGGGGCAGAAAGAGGTAGGTGTACAAACAAGAAGAACTATTTCAGAAGCTTCAAGCTATCTAGCATTTCTCTAATCCACTGGACCATGAAATGTAAGTGCAGCATGCAAAGATGAATGCTGGGTCAAGGCCATGAATGAAGAACTTGAGCAGATTGAAAACAATAACACTTGGGAGTTGGTTCCTAGACCAAATGATAAGAATGTCATAGGGACAAAATGGATATTCAAAAACAAGTTGAATGAAAATGGAGATGTTATTAGAAACAAGGCCAGACTTGTTTGTAAAGGGTATGCTCAACAAGAAGGCATAGACTTTGAAGAAACTTTTGCACCAGTTGCTAGACTTGATGCCATAAGAATGTTCCTTGCTCTTTCTAGCTTTCAGGAGTTCAAAGTATATCAAATGGATGTGAAATCTGCTTTTCTAAATGGAGACTTAGAAGAAGAAGTGTACATTGAGCAACCAGATGGATTCATCCTTGGGAATGATCCAAAACTTGTATGCAGACTCAAAAAGGTTCTCTATGGTCTTAAATAGGCTCCAAGGGCTTGGTATTTTTAGTTGGACAAATATCTCCATCAAAAAGGTTTTTCAAAAGGATCAACAGATAGCAATCTATATATAAAAATTGATAATGATAAATTGCTAATACTTGTTGTGTATGTTGATGATATCATCTTTGGTAGCAATGAAGAAACCATGAGTCAAAACTTTGCTTTGGTGATGCAGAAAGAATTTGAAATGTCCTTACTTGGTGAGCTCACATATTTTTTTGGTTTACAAGTCCAACAAAACAAAGACGGCATTTTTCTATCACAAACCAAGTATCTCAAGCAGATCTTGATGAAATATGGGATGGAGAATTCGAAACCAGTATGTACCCCTATGGTAACAGGATGCGGCCTCAGCGCAAATGATGAATCATCAGCAGTGCATCAACCAACCTATAGATCCATGATTGATAGTCTGCTCTATCTGACAGGTACCCGACCAGACATCATGCATGCAGTGGGAATAGTTGGAAGATTCCAGGCAAATCTAAAGGAAGCACACCTTCAGGCAGTTAAGAGGATCTTCAATTATCTTCAAGGAACGCAAAATTATGGATTATGGTATCCTAGAGGTATAGATCTCACACTCCATGCATTTACAGATGCAGATTGGGCAGGAAGTGTGGATGACAGAAAAAGCACTAGTGGTGGTGCATTCTTTATGGGTTCCAGATTAGTATCTTGGTTCAGTAAGAAACAAATCTCAATTGCATTATCTACAGCTGAAACAGAATATGTGGCTGTTGCATCTTGCTGCACACAACTCCTTTGGATGATGCAAACATTGCAAGATATTCAAATCACTTGCACTCCACCTATCTCCATTTTTTGTGATAATACAAGTGCAATCAGTATTTCAAAGAATCCAGTCATGCATTTGAAGACCAAGCACATACCTATCAAATATCATTTTCTCCAGGAACAAGTGCTTGAACAAAAGGTCAAATTGGAGTATGTTCCCTCCAAGGAACAAGTTGCTGATATATTCACCAAACCACTACCCAAGGAGACATTTGAATACCTCAAACAGAAGATGGGAGTAGTTGATGCATCATCTTGCTGTTGAAATTATTTGTTTCAGAGAACAGTGGTTGTACGCGAGTTTGATGAAGCGTATCTGAGTACATATGCCTATTTTTGTGGATACAGTCGCGTATATGTTGGTTTGAAGACAAACCGTCCAGCCAGACTCAGGATGAAAAGAGTCTAATATGGGTCTGATAGAGACCATCTAGCACAGGTTCAGGGGGAGCATATACTTCTAATAATGCATTGTTGGCATTATTTTAGAAGATCTTGGTTCAATTTCACAACTTTTTTTGTTCAGGTGGAATAGGTGTAGAGGGAGATCATGGTTGCTGGTCTGAATGATGATTGACAGATGTTGCTGATGACTATCATAGTCTTGTCTTAGATATTTAGTCTATATGTCATTATCAAGGTCATGTAATGACCTATGTTGGTTTCCCCACTATGCCTGGGATGGATGATGTAATGTTCTTGTTTTATCATGTGTAAACTTTTGCTGTATCCCCACTTGGTTGGGTGGATGAGTCAATATTGGTATATCCCCACTTGGTTGGGAGATGGATGTACGTATGAGTCTTTGGTGATAGGAAGGTCATTTATGATGTACAAAGTCATGTTTCTTCTTGTAGAACATCTTCTTGCAGACCTTGCCTACAGTCAGGGGGAGCATGGACAACACAGCCGAGCAGATATTTCAGTATGTACTCAGGGGGAGCATAACCCTTTGCCCTTGATGACAAAGGGGGAGAATGACTTTGAGTGACTTGGGGTTGCCATCAAGTCCAAAGGGGGAGATTTTTGGCATTATGACACAGGTTTGGCGATATGTCACAGGTGTTGTCCTTGATGGCAACTCACTCAAATGATAGATCACAGTTCAGGCTCTTAGAATGAAGGAAAAAGAGATATACACAGGTTCCTCTTAACCAAGTCGCGTATACACATGGGTTAGATGATCAAAAGGCGCGTATACGTATGCATGCACTTTCATGCAAGGAAAAGCACGTACATGTGGGAAAACTTATTTTTTGGTCCATGGTATTTAGTCCTTGGTATTTGAACCTATGGTTTTGGACCATGGTATCTCATTCGAAGTGTTAAACCCAGGTATTGGGTCCATGGTATTGATTCTCTATGGTTTTGGACCATGGTATTGAGTAAGGCCTAAGACTATAAAAGGGGAAGGAGATCATTAGGCAAAGGCATTCACTCAAGCATTGAATATCTCATGAAGAGCAAGATCTAGAATTGGGTTATGGTGAATAGCTGGATCTGAACCAAGGAGGAACCTCAGTGCTAGAAGAAGGATAAGTTCTATTGATGGGTCAAGATCTTAAGGCTTGAACAGTAGTATCTTTGTGTGATTTTGATCTGTTATATTTGGCACATGACCTGATCTATAAATCTGATAATCTGGGTATAACTGATGTCTGAATAAGTGAAAAGCGTAAATTATCTTTTATAGATTTGTACACAGGTTCAGCACAGCAGAGGCACGTATACACACTGGTTCAGTAAGTTAAAACAGTGTATACGCTAGTTGGCCTTAATACAGAAGTGTATGCATGCAGTTTCTACATATTGAAATAGCGTACATCTCATGAAATATGTTTTAGCTACTTTTGTTTATTGCTGCAGTGTTCTGGGTTCAGGATTGGTTTCTGGTTCCTGTTAATGTATTTTGGTTATAGCATTCAGAGAAGTAATTGGTTGATTCAGTTTTGATTGAAGCAAAGGAGATTGGTTGATGCAGATGTATTTGATGTTTTATTATTGTTATTGATGGATCCAGTCTGAAAATTTATGAAATGTGGTCCCTGAAAAAAAAAATAGAAGGTTGTAGCCTTCTGTAGGTCAGCACCTACGTACTAGTACATCAGCTAGTACAAGAGCTAAGAGGGTTGTAGCTCCCTTCCATGAGAAGCTGGAGAACGAGAGAAGGTTGTAGTCTTCTGCAGGTATAAGCCTGCGTACAGGTATAAGACTGCACCAGTATAGAAATATTGTAAAAAGAAGTTTCTTATTAAAAGAAGATAGAGACGAATTGCAGCAGGTGGTTTTCACCCACATTGGGTTTCCACCTTATATCTTGTGTCCATGTGTGTGATGATCTGTTCTGTTTTACTGCACCTGTTTATTGTTCTTATGGTTAATGAAGTTCTGATGCACTGATTAAAGATCAACATTTAATGAATCATAAGTTTACTGATATACGCTGGTTGCTTTAGACACAGTAGCGTATATACGCAGTTTCCCATAACTGAAGTAGCGTATACAAATCTGATTGTGAAATGAAAAATAATTGATTTGATAATACTGATTCACCCCCCCCCCCTCTCAGTATTATTTCCAACAGTATACATCTCCTATTAACAGCAACAAAATCCATGCCATATAGATAAGTAGATCAAATCACCAATACATAGCAACATCAGCATAATGTAACCAACTAACAACAACAACTTTGATCAAATCTATAGAAGCAACAACGTATATCCAACCATCTTTGAAGAAACAAAAACAAATACATCCTCTCCACATCATATCTACATCCCCACACTATATCATCCAGTAGAAGAAAACTCATACATCAGCCGAAGCAGCGAACTATCTGGAAGCAACATCTCTCACTCATATATCAATGAGAAGATATAACATCCTCTGAGGAAAATATGGTAGTTGTAAATATATGATGACAAGGTCATAACATCGTGACCATCCATACCCCACTAAATGAAAACATATCCATGGTTGAATGTGTACTGAAATGTATATCACTGCCAATGCCTCCTTTCCACATGTAAGAGGCTACTCCACATGGACCAATGATTATGACCCAATAATATGAAATAAAGTACAATGCTTCATAGACTTATTACATGGCTTTATAATATGATACATGATTGTAAGATGACATCAATAAGCCTATACATATGACTAAACCGTGACTCACATAACTCTTCATCAACGCATACATGATCTAGATGTCCCACTATTATAAGCATGAGTGTGTACATGAATAATACATGAAATACATGGTTGTATGAACACTACTAACATCCTATGCATAGTTGAACCAACTCTCATGACTCATTATACAACACATCTCATTCATGGCTCATGACTCAAAGACCAAGACAAAATGATTTACAATAAGAGTACATGATTTTATGAGAAAAATACAAGGCTTCATCAATAGAATATACCTTTAAACAATGGCATCAAAACCTCATACATAGCTGAAATAAACTACAATGCATGCCAACTATCATGACTCACTTCAATTCATGCCTAGTACAATTTCATAGTGCAAGTACATAGAGCATATGATCAGCAACATGACCTCTTCATAGAAACAAGATGATGTCAAATATATACCACATAAGAGATGTGTTTGCCTCTCCAAAATAACAACCATAAATCAATATTTCAGTAGTAGTAATCAGCGACACATAACAAAACATAGTAGCCCAACAATAGCATATACCGGTAGCATCATGAATCAAAAACACAATACACCAATCAACACAATATATCAACCATTTGTGGCTATACATGGCAGCAATAATAACCATCATACTAATCTCCATAGCATAATCACATACATAATATCATCAATCCAAAATGCATAATACATGCCAAATCATGATATCATCCAACTCAGATAGGAAACATATAATCAATGCACAACCAAGTTAGAATCCCCTGTAACAAACTCACGTTAGATAAGCACATATCATGGAATATATAGTAAACTCCTCCAAGGAACCATAAGGCCATCAATATCACTGGAAAACATTGGAGGCATATGAGGTGCTCCCCCTAAGCATGTGCAATCTCACTTTGTCAACCTTCTTCCTGATCACAATAACCTTGGAAAAAACAACATTAGTAGAAAAAATACTTCATCAATAAATCATAATCAAGGAGATAATAATAACTAACATCACATCCTAACTTCATGCAAAACAAGATGTGACATATATTCCCCTTAAGCCTATGAAGGCCTCACATTTGTTTTGCAGTCTAAATGATCTATCATGCAAGAGAAAACTTCAATATGTGTTGATCTCTTCTACTAAAAATATGATGATGGAGAGTACTTCTTTGATATCCTTTATTTTTTTACTCTTCCCTTCAACACATAAGCATTTCATGGTGTCTTGAATCCTTTAGCAATCACCCTCCTTGATCCTTCTTTCCTGATGAAACAACCTTTGGAGTTGTATACCACTTCTTTTCCCCATCAAACATTTGGCTGACACTTAGAATATTGTGCTTTAGACCCTCAATGAGCCATACATCTTCTGCATTGGTCCTCTTTTCACCAAGGTTGGCTTTACCACTTCCCAATACTCTCGTTGGTTCACTCCCTTCAAAAACAACATTACCACTCTTGATTCTCTTCAAGAAGTGAAATTTGCTCCTATCTCCTAACATATGATGTGAATATCTGCTATCAATATACCATTTTTCATCCTTATAATGTGAACAAAGAGCAACACCACACTTTCATAACTATTCCTCCTTTTGCTTTCACATAGTTCTTGGCTAGTTCCTTGGTTTTGCTCTATCTTCTATCTACTTCTTTTGGCTACATGGCCTAAGGGATCTTGGTGTCTTACATACTTTGGCCATGTGCTCATAATTGCGACACACATAACACTCTATATGACCAAGATATGAAGCCAAATGATCTAATATTTTGTTGTTCATGATAGATCTCCATCTTCTCATACTAGATTTGAACTAAATGGCCTTATGGACAAAAATGTTACAAGCATAACATAAATCATTAAATAAACTTGTGTACCTCAAAGAGGATCCTCTTCTTTACTGTCCAAATTTTTTCATAGATGTGTTTGATTTTCTCATGCAAATGGTTGCCACATGTCCAAACTAGTGACAAACACTCAATCTCATTCATCAAAGGGGAAAATGAGTTCTGATTTCTCCTTTGAAATTTGCTACTATCAACTCTAGGGGTGTATGATCTTCTTGACATAGAAGCCCCTTTCGGTTCTCTTCTTTGCTACTGGTGATGAATTTGTTGCCTTCTTTCTCCAATATTTTCATGGTTGCTCACAACTTTCATTGTAGGATTCTTTGGATCTTTATATTTGATATTTCCTACATCCGAACTTGTCTCTCCTATTTGAAGGCTAGGGAGAGATCAGTTCACTGCTATGCTTCTCTTAACCTTTTCAAGTTGTTGTTCTTTTTCTTCAAGTTGCTTCCTCAATTTATCTACTACCTTTCTGAGTGGTTCTAGATAGTCTTTATTTTCCTTTTGCTTGTTCCACTCTAATTATTTGATTCTTTGTTAGTCATCCAGCTAGGTTGTCAAGGTAATGAGCTCCTCCTTGAGACTTTTTTCCCTTCTCACCACAAATTTGCAATAGTTTCTCATGATCTCTACATGCAGTTGTTAATCTATCCACTTGAGCAACTAATTCTTTTATTGCAACAATTTTTTATTCATATACAGCTTTGGAAAGTGAAAAATCATTCTCATCATCACTATATAGCTCAAATGAACCATCATAATCATAATTTAAAATTTCTTTAAAAATATTACCTCATGACACTGATTTGGCTGAGATTTCACAATTTGCAACTCCTTTTGCAATGGATTGATTTTGTTCCTTCTTCAAACTCTTTTTCTTTTAAGACATCCTCTTCTTTCTTTTGGCAATGGTCCATGATCTACTCTCTAAGCGGTCAAGCTTCACTAAAGAGAACTTGGCTCTGACACCAATTGTTGGAAACTAGATCACTACTAGGGGGGGGGTGTGAATCAATAGTGATGGCCTTTATATCAATTTTAAACCTTTTTACCACAACATAAAATAGCCATGCGCATTCTCAACATTAGCCTAACTAAATAGGAAAGAAGCAAAATCAAATTATAATAACCATTGAAAGCATCAACATAAATATGCACACGTGAAGACACAAGTATTTCTGATGGAAACCCTTTAGGAAGAAAACTACCATGTTGTTGTTGCGCTGCTCAATTATTTTATTAATCTTTTGAATAAGATTTTACATGGATTAGCTTACACCCATGAGCATAAAGAATTGGATTGTATTACGATATGCTAGAACCTATCAATTAGGAAGACTATTTCTCTCATGGGTCTATGGAAATATATCCGTTGGAAGCACCCATGACCAAAGAACCTCACCCAACACCCATTGGATTATCCAACACCAATTGGATGGAGAAATTTGTTCCTTCTACTGAATATCCCAAATCACTGTCTACTTTGAAGCCTCCATGCCTTCACTTCCTCCATGCGAACCATGTTTCATATATTTTCAAATTGGGTTCTCAATCTGCTCAATATGAGCAACCCAACAACACCATCATTCTGCAACACAAAATATGAATCAAAAACTCTACCTGAAGGGGGTTACTTCTTCTCTTCTACTCGCAACAATGTTTTTTCTATAATGCACCACAAGTGCCAATTATTATCATCTCTAAACACTATCAGCTGAAAAACAAAAGCTCTGAAATTATCCTCAAAACATTCTCTGAATTTTGCGTACATAACTCTAAAAAAACATTGCAAAACTATGTCAGCATTTGTTGCAAACTCTACTCACTCTCAATTCCCTCACAATATCATGCTCTCACACTCTCAAGACAACCAACTAAATAGACTCAAAGCCTTCCTCTATTTATCATATTTTTGTGTAGAAATTTTGAATAATATGACACTTATTCACAGAGATTATCCCGATTATACACTATTGCGGAATACATGCATAATACATAACCTCCTCTACGTTGATCATCAATTTAGCAGCATTAAAAACAATGAAACATTAATCGCATGCACACATTAACACAGTATGTATCCCGAGGAAAGCTTATAGCTGAAAACCCCACACTATCTGTATATTATAATGATTGAGAACATGTAACAATACATAGTACAATACTCCTCACAAGTACTCAATACTATCTCCACCTGTTACACACAAAACTAGCTCAGATCCGAACAAGTCACAGGTTCAAATCTCCTCTGCTGCTTTTCCTGCCTCCACTGCACAATGCTATGTGAAAATCACTCACTCTGAAAATCACGTGAGCACAGGGTATAATACTTGGTATTGGCCCACACTACGCAGTTCTCATTGGCATTACTCAATCCCTTTGATTGTGCAAGATCTCATGCACAACTATAGTCACAACTGATGGCAATCTCAACCTCTAACACCTGTCTCCACTGAACTGTACATGCACTGACATGCAACTGAGTTAACTGATGTATTCTTTAGTTGCTTTATGAGTTAATAATTAATTCACACAACTCATCACTAGTCTATTTCTAGTTAGACTAATTACAACTAGTTCAACCAAGTCAAACTAAACACAACTCCATCAACTCCACATCCAACTCCACCAAACTCAACTGCTTGAGTTCTAACTGAAGTCCTGCATGCAATAGCTCAACTGACCCACAAAGAAAGCGTATTTCCTTCTGACAGCTGCATGTGCCACATCTGTAGCTCAAACTGAAGTGCTCCAAGAGGATAAGATAATGTTTATAGTCTAAATATTATTATGAGACAATAATATTTGACTTTTCTATTTTTAGCCTGGCAGTCTAAAAATAGACTCCGATCACACCGCTGTGAACCAAAAATAGAAGTCCATCTATTTTTCCCAACATGACCAATCATCCATAAACAGCATCCTGCAACTCATAGACCATGATCCATATGTCTAAAAATAGACTTTGCGCCATAATTTGCCTGCAGGCCCACTTAGTGAAGGCGACTCCTTTCCACTAAGCTCCATCATCTTGTTGCATTCTCAACACTCCCTCTCAACAAGATATGGATTATCAGCAACCCCTATCCTGCCTCGGTGGTATTCGAATTTTCTCCTGGTGAGCGCCTTCGTCAAGATATCAGCTTCTTGATCCTCCGTTGGAATGTATGAAAGTAACATGATTCTCCACTGCACACAATCTCTGATATGATGGTACCTAATGTCGTCCATTGAGCTCCCTGCCCAATTTGCATCCTCCTGTATGTACCAAGATCCATATCCCAATGTGCCTCTCAAATAACGCAATACATGCTTGCCTGCCTTCCAGAAGAGCTTGGTTGGCTTAACCATAGCTTGTGAAAGCTGGTTAACAGCATAGCATATATCGGGTCATGTATTGACCAGATACATAAGCAACCCCACCAACTGTCGATAAACAGTGGCATCCATTTCTTCTACTGAAGTGGCATCCTCCTTCCTCCAACCTCTAGGAAGAGGAGTATCAACAGGCTTGCAGCCATGCATGTTGAACTTCTCCAGTATCTCCCGAGCATACTTACCCTGAGAAACAAATAGTCCATCACTGCGCTGCCAAATTTCCAATCCCAAGAAATAATGAAGGAGACCCAAGTCCTTCATCTCAAACTCCTTAGCAAGATCATCCTTACATGAAAGTATCAACAGCTCATCACCCGTTAGAATCAAATCATCTACATAAAGTACAATGATAAGCAACTTACCCTCCACCACAATCTGGTATAGGTTAGGATCTGCCTCACTCTTGGAGAATCCAAGTCTGGTGAAATAGCTGTCTATCCATGTGTACCAAGCATGTGGTGCTTGTTTCAACCCATACAGTGCTCTCTTGAGCCTGCACACATGCGACTCGATGTTGAATATCTCGAAACCTTTGGGCTGCTCAATGTACACCTCCTCCTCAATGACTCCGTTGAGGAACGCAGTCTTCACATCCATCTGATGAATGTGCCACCCCATCTGCGCTGAGAGAGCAAGAATCGTCCGTATGGAATAATACCTTGCGACAGGTGCAAAGGTCTCCTCATAATCGATCCCCTCTATCTGTGAAAAGCCTCGGGCAACAAATCTTTCCTTGTACTTCTCCACACTCCCGTCAGCTGCCTACTTAACTTTGTAGATCCATCTCGAACCCACCACTGATTTCCCTTCCGGTCTAGGAACAATCTCCCATGCACTATTTCTGACAATCGAATCATACTCTTCCACCATGGCGTCTACCCATGTAGTATCCTCCACAGCTTCCTTGAAAGAGGATGGCTCAGTCACAACACATTTGCTCACAAGAGCCATGTATCCAGTGTACCGATTAGGTGACTGTCTCTGCCTGCGTTAGGCTGTAGGTGGTCGTACAACTTTCTCTGCATCTTGAGCCAGTCGCTCAGCTTCTGTCAAGCGCTTTCACCCTCTGATGGTTGGTGCTGCATGAGTGGTCTCTTCCACTCCATGAACTTCGTCCTGTGGCTGATCCATGTCCTGAAGCTCATCCTTGGGAACTAATAGCTCCTCATCTGCATGCAAGTATGGCTCCCTCTCAAGCGAACACTTCATGGCTTTATCCTCCTGAAATTTTATATCCCGTCGCACAACAGTCTTACCATTGTCTAGCAAATACACACGATAGTTGTGGGGCGTATCAGTGTACCCCACAAATATCCCAACCTCTGCGGTATGCTCCAACTTCTTCCTGGCATCCTTCGTCACATGCATGTAAATGTTAGCACCAAAAATCCTCAAATGAGAAAGATCGGGCTTCTTACCAGAATAAGCCTCCTCGGGTGTACTCATGCCAAGTATCCTGTGAGGACAACGGTTCTGCACATATACTGTTGTATTGCATGCTTCGGCCCACAAGTGAAGGGGTAGGCCCTGATCATGCAACATCGCCCGTGCAACACCCACGATTGTTCTGTTCTTCAGCTCAGCAACCCCGTTCTACTATGGGTTATGGGGAGCTATGAGCTCTCTTCGAATCCCTTCTGCACTACAGAAATCCTTGAACTCGCCAGAGATGTATTCACCACCATTATCACTCCTAAGAGCCTTCACCTTCTTCACCGACTCCTTCTCGACCAGTGCTTTGAACTCACAGAACTTTGAGTATGTCTCGCTCTTCTTCTACATGAAGAAGATCCAGCACTTACGAGAGAAATCATCAACAAATATCACATAATACCTGTGCTTTGTTGTCGAAGCTACTGAGAAAGGTCCACACATGTCTATGTGAATTCTCTCAAGGATCGTCGTGGCGCGACTATCCTTCTCGTGAAAGGTGGCTTTCACAAACTTTCCAAAAGTACACCCCTTACATTGATCTGAATGTGCAAGAGTGCCTTTAGGAAGCCCTGTAGTGATCTATTGCAGTATCTTCAAGGCTCCATGGTGAAGGTGACCCAATCTCCTGTGCCACATCTCACCATCATCCCGGCTCACCAATCCTTCTGCCTTTCATGCCATTGTTGCGCATCCATCTACATGCAACTGATAAAGGTTCCTCACTCGAACCCCTATCTTCCGGGTTTCTCCAGTTGTCTTGCTGCGCAGGAAAGCTTTTCCCTCGCTGAAAACAATATCATATCCCTTATCTTCTAACATCGCCACAAAGATAAGATTCTTCTTCAATCCTGGAACATGCATCACTTCCTTCAATATGAAGGGTTTACTAGACTCCCTCTCAAAGGGAATGGTACCAATACCGGTCGCACTGTATCTACCATCATCGCCTATCTCGATGTGCACTCCAAGATCTTTGTCCTCCAGATCAGAAAACAAATCTCGATCTCATGTCATGTGAAAAGACGCACCACTGTCCAAGAACCACACCGATCCCATCACACTTGAAACCAAGCATGCGATAAATGAAAAATCAAGCTCAAACTGTGAGGCTAGAGCCTCTCCTGCTGCAGATCCAGCAGCTTGCTTGTTCTTCTTCTTCTGCGGACAATTAGTGGCATAATGTCCGTGCTGGTGATAGTGAAAGCACTTCACCTTGGACATGTCTTGCTTCTTGCCTTTCGCACCAAATTAAGAAGCTTTCTTGCTCTTCCCCTTCTTTGCTTTGGTAGCCAAAGTGCAATTTTCTTCATCAGTTCCCTTTGATGAAGATCTGTCCCTGGTATTCCGCCTGATCTCCTCCTGCACAAGATCTGACCCAAGTCTCTCCCATCCTGGTAATTTCTCCTGACCATTGACAGAGTCCTTATAGGAATGCCAACTCTTCGGAAGACCAAGTAGAGCCAAGCTCACCAAGTCCTCATCATCGACAGTTACCCCCACACTTCCTAGCTCATCCCTGCACTGGGTGAACTTCGCGAGATACTTGGGCATACTGTCTCCCTTCTCACATTTGATGTTTCTGAATTTACCTTTGAGCACCAGCTTCCTCCGATCACTCTTGCTTTGGAATAGATCTGTCAACGCTTTCCACATCAAGTATGGAGAAGCCTTTCCATGCAGGCTGGACACAATGTGATCCTTCACGCCCTCCAACAGAATCCTTTGACACTTTGCTGTCTTCTTTTGCCAAGCATCAATGTTATGAAACCAGCTCAAGAAAAGATAGAAAAGATAGATCAACGCCTTATAATTCAGCCTCTTCGAGGGGGAAACCTCCTTTACATTACATAAATGAACAATTCTTGGATGATTCAAATGAAAAAACCTCCTTTCTATATATAGGAGTCTAAGGAGTCACAGTATAATCCAGCTGACCTAACAATAATAATATAAAGCCACAAAAATAACAATAGAGGGATTCTATGGGGCACAGTAATAACAATATGGGGGCAATAGGGGCACAACAATATTAATAAGGGGTATAACTACAATAGTAATGGGGTAATCACTAGTATTATAGGGACCCAACATGCCCCTCTCCTTCAAAAAAGTGTTGACCTCAATGCTTGAGTAGTTCTGGATACTTCTGCATAAAATTCTCATCCTCCCATGTGGAATCTTCAGTGGATAAGTTCTTCCACTTGATAATATACTCTGAAATTGAACGATTTCGTAGCTGTCGAGTTCTTGTTTCTGTGACTGCTTCCGGTTCCAATATAGTTTTTCCTTCCTCGTCAAGTTCTGGCAATATTGTTTAAACTGGGAGCTTGTCGCCTATAACCTTCTTTAAACATGAAACATGGAAAACTGGGTGCAATCGAGAAGTTGCAGGAAGCTCCAATTTGTATGCCATTGTACCAATCTTTTGCAACACCTTGTACGGACCATAATACTTTGGTGATAATTTATTATCCTTCTTAGCTTGCTTGAGGGACATTTGCTTATATGGTTGTAGCCGTAGGAATACCCAATCACCTACATCAAAACTTCTTTCACTGCGATGTTGATCTGCCTGTTGTTTCATTCTATTCTGTGCCAACAAGAGGTTATCCTTTAAGAGTTGGAGGACTTGTTGTTGATGTTCGATGTGATGTTCCACTGCCTGAACCTTAGAATTTTCTCTTAAATATGATGTGATGGATGGTGGTTGATACCCATAAAGTGCCATAAATGGGGTCATTTTTGTTGCTGTATGGAAGGAAGTGTTATACCACCATTCAGCCAGAGGCAACCATTTGACACATTGTGTCGGTTTATCAGATACAAAGCAACGAAGATATCCTTCCAAACATTTGTTTACTATCTCAGTTTGCCCATCAGATTGAGGATGATAAGATGAGCTATGAGCTAACTGAGTACCAAGACAAGAAAATAATTCTGTCCAAAAATTTCCAGTGAAAATGGGATCTCTGTCACTTACAATAATCTTTGGGTTTCCATGTAGCTTTTGAATTGTTTCCATAAATGCAGTAGAAACTGTACTGGCTTTAAATGGATGTGATAATGCACAAAAGTGTGCATACTTGGTAAGTCTGTCAACTACCACCATGATGACACTCTTTCCCTCAGACTTGGGTAAACCTGTGATAAAATCCATTGAAACCTCCTCCCAACGTTGGCTTGGAATGGATAAAGGTTGTAATAGACCCTGTGTCTTAATTGTTTCAACTTTATTTTGTTGGCAAACCAAACATTCAGCCACAAACTTTTGAATATCTGATTTAAGGCCATCCCAAAAAAATTCCTTCTTAACCCTGTGGTAAGTTTTTAAAAATCCTGAGTGCCCTCCTAAGGGAGAAGTGTGCAATTCCATAAGAATCTTTTGTTTTAGCTGGGAATTCTTACAGAGGTATAAGCGATCTTTGTACCATAACGAATCATTTTGCCAGCTAAATGTACCAGACGTACTGGAATCTTGTTGTAACTTTCGAATAAGTGCCCACAATTCTTCGTCATTCTTCCATTCCTCCCTTGCTTCGTTTATCCAATATGGTTGGATAATAGAAATGGCGCACAACAATGCTCCCACATCCTCATCCTTTCTTGAGAGTGCATCTGCCACCACATTTTGCTTCCCTTTTTTGTAGATGATTTCAAAGTCATAACCCAACATCTTTGTGACCCACTTTTGTTGCTCTTCAGAGGATAATATTTGTTCTAAAAAGCATTTAAGGCTATCATGATCCGTTTTTACCTTGAAGTGTCTACCCATTAGGTAGGGTCGCCATTCCTTAAGTGCATGGAGTATTGCCAACATTTCCTTCTCATAAATAGCTTTGCTTAAAAACTTTCCCTTGATTGGACGACTTTCAAAAGCAATGGGTCTTTCATCTTGCATTAGAACAGCACCAATTCCATTTCCTGAAGCATCACATTCCACAATAAAGGTTTTTGTGAAGTCCGGTGTAGCTAAGACCGGTGCTTGGCACATTGCCTCTTTAAGATGTTCAAAGGCCTTTGTTGCTTCCGGAGTCCATGAAAATGCATCTTTCTTCAATAATGTTGTTAGAGGTGTTGCTATTCTCCCATAATTCTTAACAAACTTGCGATAATACCCTGTCAACCCGAGAAATCCTCGCAGATGCTTTATGGATGTGGGGATTTTCCATTCCTTAATGGCTTTAATTTTGCTAGGGTCTACCTTAACTCCTTCATGAGATACAATATGACCCAAATATTCCACCTCCTGGACTCCAAAGAAACATTTGGATCTTTTTGCATATAATTGTTTCTCCTTCAATAGTTGTAGCACCTTGTCAACATGTTCAACATGATCCTTCCAAGACTTGTTGTAGATTAGTATATCATCAAAAAATACTAACACAAATTTTCTAAGGAATGGTTTGAAAATTGAATTCATCAAACCTTGAAATGTTGAAGGTGCATTGGTAAGGCCAAAAGGCATGACCAAAAATTCATAATGACCCTCATGAGTTCTAAATGCTATTTTCGGAATGTCTTCAGTCTTCATTCTGATTTGATGATATCCTGAACGAAGATCCAACTTGGTGAAGTAAATTGATCCATGCAATTCATCCAGTAATTCGTCAATGACAGGAATGGGGAACTTATCTTTAATAGTGAGCTTGTTGAGCTCCCTATAATCTGGACACATGCGCCATGATCCATCCTTCTTGTGCACCAATACTACTGGAGCAGAGAAAGAACTTTGACTCGGTTGAATTATACCAGCCTCTAGCATTTCTGCAACCATACGTTCAATTTCACTCTTTTGGACATAGGTATATCTGTACGGCCTGATGTTTGGAGGAACACTTCCTGGAATCAGATGAATAGCATGATCATGATCACGCATAGGTGGGAGACCTTTGGGAGTCTCAAATACCTTGGAATGATTGTCCAAGACTTTTTGGAGATCTAGAGAAATAGATGATTCCGATGTGGAAACATCTAGCAAGCATAATTGTGCAATTACACCTCTTTGCTCCTTTTTTAGAAGCTTTGTCATACTATTAGAGCTGATTATCTTTCCTGGTTTCCCTGCAATACCCCTTAATTCAACTTCCTTTCCTTCCGTAGAAAATTTGATGAAAATTTCTTGAAAATTAAAAGCTATTGTACCCAGGGATTGTAGCCATTGGACTCCTAGTACAACATCAGCACCTCCCATTGGAATGGAAAGCATTGGGCTAGTCAATACATATTCTCCCATGGATAGCTTGATATTATGGCACTTTCCAGAGCAATTTATTGTTCCTCCATTTGCAATCATCACTTGACACTCTGGTGCTGGATATAGGAAGCAATTCAATTCTTTTGCTACCTTACAATGAATAAAATTGTGGGTGCTTCCTGAATCAATCAACACTATTACCTTTTTCTTCTTGATTTGTCCTTCTATCTTGATGGTTTGAGGAGTGGTAATTGCCACCAATGCATTACAAGATATGGTCAGATTTATTTTTTCTTCATCTAGGCTTTGTTCCTGGAGTATATCCTCTTCTTTTGACCTTTCTTGCTCCTTTTCTTCTTCCTCCTCACAATCTATGTAGAATAATTTCTTCTCAGCACACTTATGACCTTTAGTGTATTTGCTATCACAACTGTAACAAAGCCCTTTTGCTCTTTTTTCTTCCAATTGTTGTGGTGTCAACCTTATAGGTTGTGGAAGACTAGGGCAACAACACTTCCGTCTTTATAGTTGTGGGTGGTATGCTTCCTGGTTGCCATAATTTTGCTTTCCACTTTTCTTGCTAACCTGAATGCCTTCTCTAATGAATCAGGTTCCCAAAGGCGAACATCATGTTGGATATTATCCTTTAAAGACCCTATGAACACATCAATCCTATGCTCCTCTGGAATATCTTTTACCCTTATGTTCAATTTTTGGAACTCCTCAATGTGCTCCATTATTGAACCCTTTTGTTTGAGACTTATCAATTGGCTAAAAAAAGTGTTGCTTTTTGTATCCTCATAATGTGCTATCAATTCTTCCGTAAAAATTGTCCAAGTGATAAATGGTTTACGAGAGCAAAGCCATTGATACCATACAAACTGATTTGGTTCCAAATATAAAGTTGCCATACGTACCTTTTGTGTGTTTTGCACATTATTGAGATCGAAGAATTGCTCCATCTGTAATATCCATGTGGCAGGATCCTTGCCATCAAACTTCCTCATATCGATTTTTGGAATATGGTGAGTCTTCGATCCAACATTAGCGTCTATGGAATCATGATTAACATTTCTTTTGTTCTCATCATGAGTTTCCTTTAGTACCCTTTCACCCTTAGGGACCATTTCTTGTAGCAACTTATTCATATTTATCTTCAATTCGTCCATGTCTGTCTTCAAATCTATCTTCAAATCATCCATCTTAGCTTCCATGTCAATCATCTTAGCTTCTACGCCTTTCTTTAAACAGTCCATCTTAGCTTCTACACCTTTCTTTAAATCATCCATCTTAGCTTCTACATCTTTCTTTAAACCATCCATCTTAGATTCTGTTCCTTTTTGTGCAAGGGACAGTTGTTGCACTTGGTCTTGTAATTTTGATATATCATGTTGCATTTCTTCCTCTTCTTCATGAGTCATGCTAGAGCTTTCAGGTTCCTTACTAGGTTTTTGCATTTTCTTTCCTCGGGGCATCAGTTACCAATAATAATGCTCTATTATGCCCTTTGAATTCCTTCAAAATAAATTTTCAAACCAAGCTTAAGCAAAAATTTAAGAAAATCTACACACCTTTTTTCACTTTGTAGGAGCTCAATATTGCCTCTGATGTTTCTCTGTACTTTCCAATCATCTAGTTCTGAATTTGTGAGATATAGTATCCCTCTATGTCCTATTTCCAATGCCACAAGTCTGATCCAAATTGGATTCTCCAAGGAAGAGTTATGTGAAATCTCCCACAGTGACTTGCTTATAGACTAGTTCAGTAGAGCGAACTTGTACGACGTGCCACGAGTCACTGTTTCGACCTTTGGATCTGAAACATGCATACAAGAAACTAGAATCCGTCCTCTTTCTGTACCTTCTTACGAAATTTCAATCCGATCCCCAGAGAGAAAGTTATGACGATTTTCCCCAGGTCACCTGTTTTGAATGTAATTCAAGAGTCTGCAAAAAGACCAACTTCCTCAGATTATATCTCCGCAAATATCGCGCGAAAAGATCTGAAATTTGGACCCAAGGTTCAGCACGATTTCTTCTAAAATGGGTTTTTTTTTGCGACTTCTGAAACGTCAGCAAAAAAGTTATAGTGAAAATTCCACGATGACCTGTTTGGAGCAGCGAAACCCTAGAATCCAAAGCTCTGATACCAAATGTTATGAAACCAGCTCAAGAAAAGATAGAAAAGATAGATCAACGCCTTAGAATTCAGCCTCTTCAAGGGGTTAACCTCCTTTACATTACATAAATGAACAATTCTTGGATGATTCAAATGACAAAACCTCCTTTCTATATATAGGAGTCTAAGGAGTCACAATATAATCCAGCCGACCTAACAATAATAATATAAAGCCACAAAAATAACAATAGAGGGATTCTATGGGGCACAGTAATAACAATATGGGGGCAATAGGGGCACAAAAATATTAATAAGGGGTATAACTACAATAGTAATGGGGTAATCACTAGTATTATAGGGACCCAACAATCAACCTGCGCAATATCAGTAGGCTTTGGGACCTCAGCCTCTATGAACTCCTTCAGCCCGTTATCATCCAACACTACCTCCATCCTATCCTTCCATGCAATATAGTTCAAGCTGCCCTCAAGAGCATACTCCAATCGCAATCTGTTGAAAGACATTGCCACGTTGATACCAAGAAAACATTGCTGCAAATTCGAATTGCACCAGCTCCAAACTCAACCGCCTCTAATCTAGAATTCGTGAGAACAAAGTATTTCTCATACAGAGATTGACTGTATGGGCTTTTACCAGATATCTCACATTCCAAAGGAAGGATGAATCCAGAGGCTACCTGGCCCGATTACAGACTCTGCCTGACGAAATAGAATGTAAACACTTTCTGAATAATAGATATGATGATCAACAACTCTGATACCATGTAGAAATTTTGAATAATATGACACTTATTCATAGAGATTATCCTGATTGTATACTATTGCGGAATACATGCATAATACATAACCTCCTCTACGTTGATCATTAATTTAGCAGCATTAAAACAATGAAACATCAATTGCATGCACACATTAACACAGTATGTATCCCGGGGAAAGCTTACAGCTGAAAACCCCACACTATCTGTATATTATAATGATTGAGAACATGTAACAATACATAGTACAATACTCCTCACAAGTACTCAATACTATCTCCACCTGTTACACACAAAACTAGCTCAGATCCGAACAAGTCACAGGTTCAAATCTCCTCTGCTGCTTTGCCTGCCTCCACTGCACAATTCTATGTGAAAATCAATCACTCTGAAAATCACGTGAGCATAGGCTATAATACTTGGTATTGGCCCACACTACGCAGTTCTCATTGGCATTACTCAATCCCTTTGATTGTGCAAGATCTCATGCACAACTATAGTCACAACTGATAGCAATCTCAACCTCTAACACCTGTCTCCACTGAACTGTACATGCACTGACATGCAATTGAGTTAACTGATGTATTCTTTAGTTGCTTTATGAGTTAATAATTAATTCACACAACTCATCACTAGTCTATTTGCAGTTAGACTAATTACAACTAGTTCAACCAAGTCAAACTGAACACAACTCCATCAACTCCACATCCAACTCCACCAAACTCAACTGCTTGAGTTCTAATTGAAGTCCTGCATGCAATAGCTCAACTGACCCACAAAGAAAGCGTATTTCCTTCTGACAGCTACATGTGCCACATCTGTAGCTCAAACTGAAGTGCTCCAAGAGGATAAGATAATGTTTATAGTCTAAATATTATTATGAGACAATAATATTTGACTTTTCTATTTTTAGCCTAGCAGTGTAAAAATAGACTCCGATCACACCGTTGTGAACCAAAAATAGAAGTCCATCTATTTTTCCCAACATGACCAATCATCCATAAACAACATCCTGCAACTCATAGACCATGATCCATATGTCTAAAAATAGACATATTCTAAAAATAGACTTTGCGCCATAATTTGCCTGCGGGCCCACTTAGTGAAGGCAACTCCTTTCCACTAAGCTCCATCATCTTGTTGCATTCTCAACATTTTGTGATGATTAACTCAATAAATGCTACAAGTTATGGAGCACTCAACAATTCTTTTCACACATCTGAATTTTCTCATATCTAGTTCCTTGACTTGATCAAGCCACTCTCCCCACTACTTTATTGATATTTTCAAGTTTAACCAACTTCTATAAGCTCCATTACCTTTTTTGACCATATCCTGAAACATTTTGATCAAGAACAGTGCAACAATACAAAAATTAGTTAAAATGCACGAGGAATCTGGGGAAAAACTTTTTTTAAGCCTCATTTGTAGGCACAACACTAGTTGATTTCAAATGGACTCACACACAAGCCTTCTTCCCAATGACTGGAGCCTCTCAATAGTGTGCACAAACCTACATGGGAGTGATTGGGGTAGAGGATGGAAGAAACTTAGTCAAACCAACCCAGAATTTTTCCAAACTTCTTCCATAGTTTGATCATCATTATAAGGACCTTAGGAATCCCTTGTCACCTCTGCAACACTTCACCCATCCACTTTCACTACACCAACATCATCACAAGTAAAACTAGGTTGAATTAGATACCAATCAACAAATATACTAACAACTCAGCCATCAACCTACTCCACAACAACTTTTCCATCAGGATGCAGCTCCAAAACATGTCAGACATCCTCTGGTACCTATACAACCAACTCAAGTATCCTCTGACACTTATAGCATCTCTCCGAGCCTTATGTGTCATATCATCAACATGAGAACCTAATCTGGAACATGGAGACCTAATCTACCAAACTCCTTAACTCTAACTCTTGTAGTAGCAACCAACACCTGTATGCAACAACATGATCAAGGAAATCATCACATATCCAACACAACTCTACTAAACATGAAACACCTCTACATAGTTGATCATAGTAGAAAAACCTCCAAACCATTACAAAACACCACCATCCAACTCCATGTACCAATCATGATCATGGGGACCATGACATCCTCTGCTCACATTATGTATGTAGCACGTGCAAATCACATCTCTGGCCTCACATCACCATGCTAGTAGACATGCCAAAACCAATACAATACACAACCATGTATAATCCACCTGCAACCAAGCATGCAAGTGCTAACCAACTCTTACAACCCATGCTACCAGGTTGAATCAATACCAACTAACAACACATCTGCAACACTGCAACACACATCAATGCCAACCGTCTCCCCCTTTGGAATTGATGGCAACCCTAGATGAAACAACCATATGAAACTATCCTCTATAAATTGATCTTCATCCTCATATTTTCCCCCTTTGACATCAATAGCAAAGGGCTAAACATATCAAGGGAAAATGCAATGAGATTGATCAACAAAAATAAAAAATCCACTCAATATCATATGTTGGTGATGAATAATGAAATGTATGAGTCAAAGATGAAAATAATAAAAATAATCCTCCACATAACATAAAATGATGTGCAAGAAGGTTGTTCCGTGGAGAGAACCAGAACTCGGATCGCTGCTTCGATGGCTTCTATCTCGGCAAGATCTATGCTGTTTCGAAGCACACCAGTGCCATCATGGAACAAAAAAGAGACAGACTGAGAGGAAATGGCAGTGACAGAGACCACTGATTTCTCCCTAATCGATGTCGCAGAGGAGAGAAGGGGCATAGCATCACTGGATGAATCGAGAGAAGGCAAACAGAGGTGTAGCTTTGAGTGGGTTTTGGATTCGTGGGCCACTACAATGCAAGATGGAGTGCTCGAAAATCAAAAGAGCTTTAGATCTGTGTTGGATCTGAAATGGCTAAGGAAAACAGAGCAACAAGATCAGAAATCACACTCTGGGTTACCTCTCTCTACAAGCAAAGTATACGCAGTAGGGGTTTCTCTCCCTGGTTTTGTTCTAGAAGCAGATCCATTGACAAATTCGGTACATGAGGAGATTAACAACTCGCCGTGGGAACCGAACATCCAAAGGGGAGAAGTGGAGACAAATATGTGGTACAGCTTGACGGAATGGAGTTTCTTTCTAACAGATCTGAGGTATCCGGTCACTAGACTGCCAGAACGAGGGTTCCAAACAATGGTGCTCATGACAATCAGATCCAGCCCTGTAATAGCCCACATTGGTTGCAAGTAGTCCTTTTTCTTCTGCAGCACTTTATCGCCGGCTCGACCTGAGCAAACTGGAGTGAGGTGACTGGATCCCACTTTTGCTAGTATAGATCTTGAACAGCTTTTGCAAGGATCTGGATTGACCCCTCTCACTACGAAAGGGCACTTTAATCACAGATCTACCAAGGATCCAATAAATCTGGCACACAACAAATGGAACAACCTGTACCAAAGCCAGATCGGGAGGCACATTCACCAATAGCCTCCTTTTGACCATGGATTGTAGCATGTAGCACAGATTTGGGGGTATGCAACTACCAAGATACCCCTCTAGACTAAACTACAGGCCAAATGTGTAGAAGAAGAACAGAACGACAAATAGAATGCAGGTAAAAACCTCAGATCCAACACTGACCAAATGGATTTGATGCTCAATAAACAAATCAGGCTACACCAAACCCAGATCTGGATGCCTAATAACAAAAAGTCTCTCAGCTCTGGATCATGGCCTCAGATCATAGAACGAAGCTGGCAACAGATGCAATGATTATGCCGGATCAGCAAAATATCCCAACACTGGAGCCTGAAGCACCTGCATCGGATATGCTCGAAGGAAGAAAAAGTACTCTATTTATCAGATCCATGGGAGGGAACACAATATGTATCAAGATAGGGAAATGGGAGGCGACAAAAACACTCAAACAGAGGATACAAGAAAGGACTGGAATCCCACCATGCAAACAACTCTTTCTCTACACAGGGAAATTACTACAGGAGGAGCACAAGCTAAAAGAATAGGGTATAGGCAAGGACTCAACCATCTTTCTTAGCACAAGACTCCGTGGACACTACTCCGGCACAAGCTCAAAAGGACCTGCTTCCTTCAAAGATGTAGTAAAAGGGAAGATGGAATCTCAAGCGAAAACAGAACAGCAAGCTACAACCCCAAGGGCTTACATTGTCAAGCAGACAACACAGAACCCTGCACTAACAATCGCCATACCTGAGGTAAATGAAATACATGCTGATTATTTAACTAAAGCAGTGATATGCAGGTTTAATGGTTTTAGGCCCAAACCAGAAGCCCTTCGTCAATGGATTTACTCCATATGAACAGAAAACTGTGATATCCATCTCTGTTCAAAGGGATTTTTTATTGTCAAAATCGACACCATAAAAGACAAGGAATATGCATTGAATGAGGCACCATGGCTTTGGGGTAATGCTGGCCTTTTTATGACATCTTGGTTCCCAGATTTTGACCCAAACAATATGGTGGTTTCCAAAATTCCAGTGTGGGTAAAATTATATAACTTACCTCTACACTTTTGGCACTTCAAAGTATTGGAAGGCATCGGCAATGCCTTGGGGACATTCCTAAAAGTAGACAATGAGTGATATCCAAGGATATCTATCCTTTTTCCAGGATCTGTGTTGAGGTTGATCTCAGTCAAGGGTTACCAGATCACATTCTCTTACTCCATAATGAAAAGCAATGGGCACAACCACTTGATTATGAAAACACTGCTTTCTACTGCCGCATATGCTGACAAACTGGTCATCTTCATAGTGCATGTCCACAAAACAAAAAAGATAGGAAAAGAAGACAGCCACCAAAGCCGAAAGGATGGTAGTTTTCAACCACATGGGCAGAGGATATAGAAGAGGAAAAGAACACAGAAACCACCAGTATACTTCAAGAAGCAGAAGATGGAAGAAATAATCCAAAAACCAGTAAGGAAATCTTTCCACACGACCTACAGAATGATGAAAATCTGATTGAATATGCAATAGATCCAAAGACAAGAAACCCACAGCAGCAATGTGAAAAACACACCCCAGGGCAAGAAATTGGAGGCAACAAGCAAGAATACTCTACAGCAAGCTCAGATTCTGAAAAAGAACTCTTAGCTGCCACAAACGAAGCATAATTGACTATTGTAACAGCCACGCCCAACAATGAAGGCTGGCGGAAAGTGGAAAAAAATAAAGGTAGGAAAGCATAGATAGACAGTTAATTTTTATTAGATCTTGTTTTCAGCGGGACAAGTTTTGATACAGCATATGCTATTACAGCATCTACAACATGTAATTTTACTCAATATGAATAAAATTACGATTTTTCCAGTTGAAAAAAACATAAAATTATTTGCAATAAATTCCCCCTGGACACAAGTTATGCCCAATCAACAACACACTAGAGTAGCAATATAGATCTCCTATCAACAATAGCAAAATCCATGTCATGCAGTAGCAGTAGATCAAACCACCAACACATAAGAGTAGCAACATGATGTGACCAACTAACAACAACAACTTTTATCAACTTTATAGAAACAAGAACGTATATCCAACCAACTCTAAAGTAACAACAGAAAATACATATGTTGGCTTAGTGGGTCTTGACCCAGGTTCAGAGTTAATTTCTCCAAACAAATCCCTACACTATTGGCCCTTTCGGCATCAATCCGTAGAGCGCGGACTAAAGTCTCACCTGAAGCAGTATGGGGAGATGTTGGAACCAAGTTTTTGCACCCAGAGATGAGCATGATGTCGTCTTATGCCCTAAAATTTCCTTCACGCAGATCGATAAGCCTTTAGGGCTTATCGATATAAATACCCTTAATCAGCTTCTATACCTTCGCGAATGTTCATGACTATCTTTTGCGGACCCTAAATATGTGAATCAACTACTTACACGCATCAAAGATTATTTTAACCCAGTAATTACTCATATCAACTTAAGTGTTAATAACTTCCACATACAATAAGATAATCTTCGCGTAAATAGTTAACAGTAATTGTGTTCATGTCACAATATAAATCATGTAAAGTCATGCAATAATACACCATTATTTCATAAACCCATTATAACATAAGGCGCTTTCATATAAACAGAAGTAAATAGACAAAACAGGAATTTTTGGAATAATCTTCTTTATTGATACTTCATTTTATATTACAGACTCAAGACTTCCCTATGCACTCAGCTGCAGGGGTCCACACACTCAGCTGTGGACTCTACTCTAGGCCTCTGAGCACACAGCTGCAGAGCCTTTCTTCCTACTCTTCTCACTAATTCTTCAGACTTCTCCCATAGACAGTCCTCATTACTTGTCTTAGACATCCTAAGATACACCTATTTATACAATCCCATGGTCCGTGGACCATGCGTAGATCTTCAAAATCCAACTCAACTTACATAAAAGAAGGGTAAAACCCTTTATGACACTTTAACTATCTATGTGCTTTGTGACCACTGTTAGTGTCGGTCTTGAAAGCCCTCCATTAGTGATCAAAGCTCTTTGCATTTTGCATTAGTAGGTGTCTCATCAATGTCAAATTTTGCATCCCGTTAGGCATGCCATAACCCTGATGGAGGAGCTGGTTTATTTGCACCCCTCTTGGTTTTGCTGGATCAGGTCATATCAGTCATCAAACTCTTTCAAGCTTGTCTTGTTTTGTCTTGAGGTCAAAGGTCCTAGGTGTAGGGTTTTGGTCATTTATCTCTGCAAGGTCATGTCTTTGAAAGTCCTTGAGTGCCCAGCAAGCCAGAGGGAGGATTGTAAACATGTTTCTTTGATATTTTTATCATGTACAGTTATTTTTAACCTTGGATTTAAAAACTCTGTTTTTAAAGCCAAGGTCATGTTAAATTTGTGTAAAAAGAATGAAATTCCAAAAAGTCTTCAAAAGGACAGCAGTAACCCTGGTCCCCTTGCCAAAGTCCCTCAGATGATCTACCTGCAAAAGAATCAAGTCAAAGCACTCAATGAGTCAAATTCAAGATAAAGGAAACCAAAAATCAGTGTTATAAAGTGTCAAAAGAAAAACATTAGAAAGTGGGTTTGTAAATGAAATTTTTTCAAATAAGACTTATAAAAGCCCAAATTCCTTCCTTTCACTCTCATTGTGCATTCTAACGCTTGCAAGAGAGATAGAGAGAGTGATTGAGAGAAAGGAGCAAAATTACAGCGATTTCAGGAAACTGAGAGGGGCGCGACCCGTCGAAAGAGGTGCGCGACCTGTTGGGTGGTGCGCGACCCGTCCAGAGCCCTTCTGCAGTTCAAAAAATCAACGTGCGCGACCCGTTGGCGCGACCCGTTGGGCGGCCTGCGCGACCCGTTGAACCGCTTGGCTGCAAACTTCAAGGAAATTTCCCTAATCTTCTTCCAAATCACCGAGTTTGCTCGAGGTAGGTGCTCTAAACATGGATTAATTGTTGTTATGAATGGTGAATGTCATGGGCATGCTTTTATGATCAAAATTTTGCAAGTAAAAGGACATTATATGACTGCAATGTTCATGACCAAATTGTGCTAGGGTTTGTGTTGTTTCAAGTTACTTTTCCCTTGGGTTGGCTTCCCTCCTTTCCCTATCACTCACATTTATATGTTCATCTCTTTTCCCATTTATCTTATAAATGAAATGCAAATCTTTCCCCATCCCTAGCCATTAAAACTGAAAACCCTACCCCTTTCCCAAAGCATAAAAAAAAAAAAAAACAAAAATTCAAAACCCTAATTCCACTCTACCATATGCATGTGCAAAATAACAAAATCTGTTGGTAAACATGTCAGCATGTTTTGTGCATGGTTTCCCTTTTTCCCCTATTAAACATGTATACATATATTCCCATGTTTACTTTCATGCATGTTTTTCCCATATGCAATAATCTTTGCAAATGATTTCCCTATTACAAATATGTGTTCTAATATGCATAATGATTTGCAAAATTTCCCTTGAAATTCCCTGTTATCTTTATATATTCCCATTCCTTGTTAAAAGATCCCTCCCCTAATATTTCCCTCATGTCTTTTTCCCCTTGAAACAGCATAGATTTCAGCACTTTTTGCAGGCAAAGACAGCAGTTCAATTTGTCCACTTTGCTCCTAAACCATGTCAGAAACCGAAACTTATGAGCAAAGTGATGACCATTCATCATCTACAGAGGTTGAGGTACAGAGGAGGCCTCGTAAGGGTGGTAAGGGTGGACATCATAAGCGAGAGGAGCCCACCTCTTTGGCAGAATTACAGGCTTGTCCCATGGCGGTGACTTGTTTTCAGTATATGTCTTGTTATGATTTCTGTGAGAGGATTTCCCGGATTCAGCACCATAGAGAGTTGGCCCGCTTGTTTGTTTTACACCTCCATGATGGACATGTCACTCTGGCAGGGGTGAACTTTACATTGACACCTGAGGTGATCTCACAGGCTACAGGGATACCGAAAGTGGGTGAGGTGTGGCCTAAGCGCAGGCTGCTAGATTTTGTTCACTTTGAGCCCTATGTCCGGCCACCATTCGTGAGACATTTGGCGGGTGTTTTTCCATTCAGATTTCTCCGGAGCGAGTATGCTCCCATCATGAGGCTTATTATGCATTATTTTACCTGTGAGGGCAGATTTTCACAGGTGTACTCATATCACATTCGCCTTTTGATGCATTTCACCCGAGTGAGGATGATGAACATCCCGGTCTTCTTGTTTCATAACATTCAGAGGATGGTGCCCATGTTGCAGAAGAAGACCCCGGCCCAGCAGTACAGGAGCTTATGTCATTATGGTTTGATTCAGCTCATAGTCTCACATCAGTTGACTCAGCAGGGCATCTCATGGGAGGAGTTCATCTCCCGTGAGTTTTTCACAGCACCACCCCAGCCACATCCCGAGGTCATTCATGAGGAGGGAGGACCATCTCAGCACCCTGATGCTCCGGTCACCCGACATGTCAGCTCCACTCCTTTGGTCACATATCAGAAAGGCCCGAGGGCCTTATTTGCAGCAGCTAGGCGAGTACTATCTCCACAGCAGGTGGAAGGGGTCTCGCCTTCATCTTCAGCTCAGCGAGTGTTATCTCCACATCAGGTGGAAGGGGCCTCGCTTTCTTCACCAGCACAGGTACTACAGAGGGGCAAAGAGCCCATGATTCATGAGGGTCCGGTGATTGATCTTGAGGCCAGTTCTCCTAGCCAAGAGGCGAAGGAGATCATTCAGCATCTCAGGGCTGAAAATGATGTTTTACAGAGGAGACTTGAGGGTGCCCAATGGACTATTACTTACCTGGAGCAGCAAAACAAACAGTTAGAGGAGGAGAAAGCACTTGATGAGCTTTGGAGGATTCGTAGCGACCGAATCTTGAACCGTATAAGACCCGGTGATCCATTGCCTGCTGACCGAGAGTCAATGCTCATTCAGGAGAATGCCCACTTGGAGAGGCTGTTGGTTAAGGCCAACCAAGAGAAAAAGCTGCTGAGAAACATGAAAAATCACTATTGGGCAAGGATGCATGTATGCAAGGCCAAAATGAAAATGTTCCAAAGGAGGTTGTCCGAGGCTCTTAGGCAGAGGAAGAAGACCAATCCACTCCGTATCTTGAACGAGGCATCCCTCAAAGATCATGACACTCACTAGCTCGGCCACAGCACAAATCCCAAAAAAAATTGAGAAGTTTTGGGTAATTTTGGCATTTTTTGGAAATTTACAGGTTTTGGCTCCTCAACGGGTCTCACCCCCGGTGAGACCCTTTGTCGTCGTAGCTCCTTTTTGCAAAAACTCAACATTTCTAGATTTTTCATGCAAAGTTACATATGCCTATGGATGGACTTGAGTTTTTATGGGGTTTTGGGCCTCCAGAAGGTCAAAATACATGCAAACTTTGACTTTCTGCCCCTTTTTTGAGTTGCAGAAGCAGTATTGGGAGAATTGGGTTTTGACTGGGCAAATGAACTCCAAATTCAAAAATTCTAGTTGGGTTGCAAAGTAGACTCGCATACCTTTCCAACGAGATATCCTGCACCCAATTCTGACACCTGGAAGTGCCCCAAACAGAGCTCCAAAGTGCGCGACCCGTTGAGAAAAGGGGCGCGACCCGTTGAGCAGATTTTGCCAGATTTGACCAGTTCAGCCCAAAAATTGCAGATTTGACTCTTTTCGACTTTCTGAGGTTAATGATGGTCCTCTTTGATGTAATTGTGACACTTTTTGGATACTTTCACTCTTGTTTAACACTTCTAGAAGATTTTTTCATGTAAAGGGTAAAAATTGAATGTATGAACTGGTTTCCAAGTTTATAGAGGCAAGTTGTTTTGACTGCCTATTTTGTAGTGCTTAGTTTAGAAGTGGTTCAAACAGCTCCTAGGATAGTGAGCTCGACCCATGGAGGCAGGGAAAGAGGTTAGATCATCTATATTATGTACTTTCTTGCTCATTTTCATGGTTGGACTCTTGAGGGAGAAGCTATCATTGTATATTTTCATTGTATCTCTGCAATTTTTGGCTAAGGAAGACCAGGGTTTTGCAGTCATCTTTGGGATTCTTGTGGACTCATGTGTTGATGGTGTGTTTCTTCATGTTCTTGTAAGCTTTGTTATGTGATTCATTTCCTTTCTTTTCTTCTGCATATTAAACAAATGAAGTGTTAAAGTATGAATTCATGCTAGCCATGCTCTGCTTTTAAATTTGTTTAATTTCAATGTTTTCTTCTGTCTAAAGAGAATTCAAAGTGATTGTTTGCTCTCTTTAGCTCCTCATCTTTCATTCCTGACCATTCATTTCAGTTAAAGGCATCAACGCTGTCTCCTACCTCGCCCCAAGGAACCCCCTGCAGAAACTGTGTCCAATCCCCGCACCCAAAATTGCAATTCCTCAATTTGCCACCAAAACCCCAAAAAACCCCAAATCAACCCTTTTGATCAGTTTACTAGCCTAATATCAGTGTTACCTAGTTGGTCAATCATCCCATTGAAGATCTACCGAGATTGACCGGAGAGAGCCTTCTCCTGCCCCGTAGGGCTAGCTACGAGGCTAAATGGTTTGATGTAGCCTTGAGGTTTACCTTTCTCAGCCTGAGGTGAAATTTCAAGCGCTAACATAATGGCGACCATACTGGGGAGAACATCTAATCCTTTGCTCATTGACGTCTAATCCTTTGCTCATTGACGTTTTATTTCATAGGTCTTAGACGGAGCCTGAAGTTACGCCAGGTAGCCTTCGAAAACGCTCTTGTTTTACATCAGCGCAAGTAGATAAACGCTGCTTCAGTCAATCTCCGTGAGCTTGTGAACATAGTGCTTCATTGACATCTTATCCCCGTGTAATTGTTAACTCTGAGCCGTGGATGATAGGTTGAGAGTTTTCACAGGCTGAATGCTTTTTCTTTCCTAGTCATTTTGAGAAAACAAGCTGGCTACAGATCCTAGACCCATTTTCAGATCTCATTCATGCCCAGCTATTTTTGATTATCTTGAAGATTTAGATTTTGACGAAAGCTTTGAGTTATCTCTGTTTAAAGCTAAGTCTGAAAGTGCGCTTGATTCTCTAGTTCTTGACCCTGATTTTGCAGCTGTTATTGAATTTGAAAGACATAATAAATTGGTTGAAAATTTCATCTTAAGACATCTTCAGTCAAGTGTTCAAGCTACTACCCTTGCTGATTTTGTTGAGAGTATCTCTGATCACATTGGATCTACTATCACGGCTCACGAAGAATCTTACCCTCCTTATGTTTCAGTTTCACCTATAATTACCTATCCCGAATCAACAGTTGGTTCTCCTCCTTCTTCTCCTACACCTCCGACTCCCCCAACTCCACAAACTACACCTCCTCTTGTTATAATCCCTGCTATCACAACTCCTCCACCTCATACTCATCCTACTCCCCCACCTAGAGCAATGGCTGCCCGGTTTGCCCCATTGGTTTTACCTGCAAATCTTCATGATATGCTAGCTGATTACCAAAGTAAAATTCCCATGTTTGATGGCACTCCACAAAGTATTATAGCTCAGCAACATATCGACAAGATGACCACATTCTTTGATTTATATGAGTTAGATGAGGAAGATGTTACCATGCGGCTGTTCGTGCAAACATTTGCAGGAGAAGTTAGAAAATGGTTCAGAGGGTTGACAGCCAACAGCATTACTACTTTGGAAGCACTTCAGAATCAGTTTTTTGATCGGTGCGAAATCAGAAAGGATCCGCTTCAAATCAATGCCGAATACAACAATCTCAAGCGTAATCCGGGTGAGTCTGTTCAAGATTACATAATCAGGTTCAATACAGTTTATAATGCTATTCCCGATGATTTGAGGCCATCTAGAAAGTCAGCACTTCTTAAGTTCCCGGATGGTTTTGATCCGGAGATGGCCTATTCATTGAGAGACAGAGATTCACCTACCTTGGAGGAGATGCAGAAGATTGCTGTCAGCGTTGAGGCAAATTTGAATGACAAAAGAGCAAGGATGAAGGCAGAAAAGCGAGTCACAATCAAGGAGGAAGCATCCACATCAAATCAGGTTGTTCTTCAGCAGGTTGAGCAGATAAAGAGGGCACTTGAAAAGATGACTATTGACAAGCCGGAGCCTCACATTCGTAATCCCAATTTCAGAGGTCAACAGCAGCAACAATATAGGATCAAGCAGCGTGAAACAAAGGCACAAGACACAGCAGCTCAACAGCAAATGAAACCACCTTTTCAGCAGAATTTTGTTAGTCAAGAGTCTGAAGATGAAGGTGATAATGTTGGAGAGGAAAATCACTTCTTCACTCCTGATGATATGCCTACATATATTACGGAAGAAGATGAGTTGGTGAGTAATTCTGTCTTTCCCCAAGATGAGCATTATATTTTGTCAAGTGATACGATACTTGAAGAAGAATCTGAAGAATATCAAAGAGGGTACTTGAATGCATTATCAGCGCAGCAAGGACAGCAAAGGCAATTGAGAAACCGAGCTATTCCCATAAATCCCGTGCAGAAAAAGAAAGACATGGCAGCAAAGAATGATTCGGTTTCCTCAAAAGGAAAAGACATAGTTGGTCCTTCAACAATTCCATCATCACCAGCAGCTAAGATAGATCAGCCATCAAATGCACCAAAGGATAAAGCTGAGAAAAGAGATAATCCGGCAAAGGAAGGTGAGAAGCTTTCGGTTTTCAGTTTGGAGAATGAGATTGCAAAAGTGAAAATATCTATTCCTTTGACGGAGGTCATGAAGAACGCTACTTACCGAGGCCAAATTTCCAAGTTGCTGAATTTTGATCCAATGCTAGACATGGTGAATGTACAAGATGATCAGCCAGAGTTAATCTTTGGGCCGGCTTTGAATGGTGAGTCTCCCGAGAGTGATGTTCCTCCATTTTATATCAGTTTGCGATTGCATGAGTTTGTGCTGCACAATGCTATGTTTGACTCGGGAGCTTCACATAATTTGATGCCGAAAACAATCATGGAGAAGCTGGGACTTGACATCACAAGGAAGTATCATGATTTGTATTCGTTTGATTCCAGCCGGGTAAGATGTATTGGCTTGATCAAAGACTTAGTGGTGAGTCTAGATCAAATTCCAGCGAAAAATGTTTTGATGGATGTGGTGGTGGCGGATATTCCTCCGCGGTTTGGCATGTTGTTGTCAAGATCATGGGGAGCCAAACTCAAAGGTACACTTCAGCTTGATTTTTCATATGCTACAATTCCAGTTTTCGGTCAAATGAGGAAGTTATATCGGGAGAAAAAGATGAAATACATGATCACTAGCAAGGAAAAGCCCGTCAATCATCCTGTAAATTATGTACAGACAGATTTAGAATCTTTTGTTTTGTTTGCGGAAAATTTCAATGAAGTAGATAGTCAGTTAGTTCAAGTAGAAGATATACCAGATATTTCAGAAAATTTCAGGGAAGTTTTGAGAAAGGAAAGTGAAGAAAGGTCTGCTGTCATAAGGCCAATTGCAGAAATAAATGGGCAGCAAGCAGAACATGAATCAAAATCAGATTTTCAGCACTTAGAAGATGATGAGGATGGTCTTTGGACCATGGATTTTGATGGTGCAGTAGGCAGCGATGGTGCTGGTATAGGTGTGTGGATCCGAAGCCCATTCTCAGCCCAAGATCAAGTTCCAAGCAAGGTACGGGTATGTTCTTATAAATTGGCATTTGATTGTTCAAATAATGAGGCAGAATAAGAAGCTCTTATTGCTGGTCTGAAAATCCTTCGGAAGTTGAAGGCAAAGAAGATAGCGGTATATGGCGACTCTGAATTAGTTATCAAGCAAGTGAAAGGTGAATTTCAGGCCAAATATCCTCGCATGAGAGCATATAGGAATGCTGTTTTGGATATTTTAAAGAGGTTTTCTGAACATACTTTGACATGTGTGCCCCGGATTCAAAATGGTGTTGCGGATGCATTGGCTAAGGCAACGAGTAATCTGAAAATTCCCATGAATTCCAGCAATAAGTTTGAAATATATGTGAAGCATCGTCCTACAGTTCCAGATAATCAAAGGTGTTGGCAAGTTTTCCAAGATGATGAGGAGATCAAAGATTTTCTGCAAATTGAAGGTAAATTCGAAGATATTTCGATAGACACGGAAGCTGAAGGAGTAAATCAGATGGAGGTGTTGCAGCTCAAGGACAATTACATTCCTAAAGGATTGATTCCTTTGGAAGAATTGTTCGATCAAGATGATGTGGCCCGCAAGCCAACTTTGAGGCCAACGGACGAAGGAGTTGAAGATGTGAACCTTGGGACAGCTGCGAATCCAAAGATGGTGAAGCTTTCAAAAGCATTGCCGCCTAAGGTAAAGCAAGAGTATATCAGATTATTGTCTCTGTATTCTAATGTTTTTGCATGGGACTATTCAGATTTGAAAACTTATGACACAAGCATTATTCAGCATACCATACCCATAAAGCCAAATCAAAAGCCTTTCCGGCAAAAGTTGAGAAGAATTAATCCTAAATTGCTGCCATTGATTGAGAAGGAAGTCAACAGGTTGTATAAGTCTGGAATCATAGTGCCAATCCGGTTTTCCGATTGGATCTCAAACTTGGTGCCCGTGAGGAAGAAAACCGGTGAGATTCGCTTGTGTATAGACTTCAGAAATCTGAACAAGGTGTCATTAAAGGACAATTATCCGCTGCCCAAGATGGACCACATATTGCAGCGGGTTGTGGGGGCATCTAGAATGTCATTGCTTGATGGTTACTCCGGATATAATCAGATTTTGGTGCACGAAGATGACCGTGACAAGACAGCATTTACTACTCCATGGGGTACATTTCATTATGCCAAGATGCCGTTTGGATTGAAGAACGCGGGTGCCACATTTCAGCGTGCAATGGACATGGCCTTTGCAAATGAGAAAGATGTCTTTTTAGTTGTTTATCTTGATGATCTGACCGTGTTTTCTAAATCAGATGAAGAGCATTTGTTTCATTTGACTAAGGTGTTTCAAAAGTGCAGAAAATATGGCATCTCATTGAATCCGAAAAAGAGTCTTTTTGCTATGAGTGAAGGCAAGCTGCTGGGCCATATCATTTCTAAAGATGGCATTCGTATAGACCCTGCACGAGTGGAAGCAATTCAGCAATTGGAGCAGCCCCGTAGCAAGAAAGAGATTCAGTCTTTCAATGGTAAATTGAATTTTTTGCGTCGTTTCATTCCTAATCTTGCTGAACATCTTAGAGAGATAACAAATATGCTAAAGAAGGACAGCGAGCTCAAATGGACCGAAGAGGCGGTGAAATCTTTTAATTTGATAAAGGTAATCTTATCTTCAGCCCCAACCTTGATTAGCCCGGATTATACACAGGATTTCATTTTGTTTTCATTTGCCTCTGAGCATACATTGGCAGCCGTGTTAATGCAAAAGAGAGATGGAGTTGAGAGGCCCATAGCTTTTTTCAGCCGCATCATAAGGGACGGAGCGCTGAATTATAATATCATTGAGAAGCAAGCATTGGCACTGATCAAAGCATTGAAAGATTTCCGAGTTTACATATTGAATTCTCATGTTTTAGCATATGTTCCTAATGCAGCTGTGAAGGATGTTTTAGTGCAAACGGAACCGGAAGGAAGAAGGGGTAAGTGGATCGCTGCACTCTTAGAGTATGATGTAGAAATTAAGCCTACCAAGTTGATTAAAGGTCAAGGTCTTGCTAAATTGATGGCTGAAGCAAACCTTCACGTCCTTGATATAAATTTGATTGTTGCCTTGTCCGATGAAGATGAAGAAAATTTAGTTCTACAGGTGTCTGATATCTTTGTGTCTTCTCCTTGGTATGCTGATATAGTTTATGTGCTTCAAAACTTATCTTCACCTCCTGGAATGCCTAGAAACAAAGCTAGAACATTGAAGCTAAAGGCTGCCAAATTTTGCATTATCAAATCTGTACTTTATTGGAAAGATCCCGGTGGCATCTTGCTGAACTGTTTGGTCGAAGAGGAAGCAAAAACAACAGTAGATGATTTCCATAAAGGTGACTGTGGGGGTCACTTATTTTGGAAGACCACGGCTAATAAGATCTTGAGAGCTGGTTTTTATTGGCCTTCTTTATTTTCTGATGTGTATAAAGCGGTAAAGAGCTGTCATGAATGTCAAATTTTTCAAGGAAAACAGAAATTACAGCCATTGCCTCTCAAGCCGGTTGAGATCAGCGCACCATTTCAGCAGTGGGGCTTGGAATTTATTGGTGAAATCCACCCAGCATCTTCCGGGCAGCATCGATGGATCTTGACCGCCACAGATTACTTCACAAAGTGGATTGAAGCCATTCCCACCCGGCAGGCTACAGATTCGGTAATTATTTCTTTTCTTGAAAATAATATCTTGTCACGTTTCGGCTGTCCACAAAAGTTGATTACAGACAACGCAGCAGCATTCAAATCGAAGAAGTTGGTTGATTTTTGCTATAAATATAATATCAGCTTGGGGCATTCAACCGCTTATCATCCGCAAGGTAATGGGCTGGCCGAATCTTCAAACAAATCTCTAGTGAACATTATAAAGAAATTGCTGGAAATAAATAAGAAGAGCTGGCACAAGAAGTTAATAAATGCATTATGGGCTGATCGGGTAAGTCAAAAGAAGTCAATTGGTATGTCACCTTTTGAACTTGTTTATGGAGTAGATGCAGTGTTTCCTACTTCACTTAGTGTTCCAGTAGCCAAGTTGTTTCAAGAAGCTAGTGGTGAGGAGGATCCTATGCAACGACGGATCAGTCAAATGATTCATTTACAGCAGACACGAGAAGAGGTTCACCAGAATTCCCTTAAGTTGCAGGAGCGCATAAAGAAAATCTATGACAAAAAAGCCAAAGCAGATGAGTTTCAGATTGATGATGTTGTGTTACGGTGGGATGCCCGCAATGAAGATAAAGGGAAGCATGGAAAATTCGACAGCTTATGGAAGGGTCCTTACAAAATTGCAGCATATCGTGGTCCAAATGCTTTTCTTCTCAAAGAAATGAACGGTGATGAATGTCTTGGTGGGTCGGTGAATGGCCGGCTGCTCAAAAGGTATCATGCTTGAGCATTTCCTGCTCTAATCACTCTCATTGTAAATACCATTTCATTTTCTTTCTGCAGCAAGTGTGAAGTTGATTTCCCATCTTCAGTTTGGGGCCCGCGGTGAAGGCTATAATTCTGAAAATGGTGATTAGTTGGTGTGAGTTTTACAAGTTGTTTCATGTCAGTTCATTTTCTGTATAGAGTAAGTGAGTTAGTGTCCAAGTTAGTCTAGAATTTCAGTCAATTGTCCAAGTCAGATAAAGTTGTTTTCAAGTTGGTCACATGTGAATAAGTTGACTCCATTGCCCAATGAAAAAGGCACTGGTCTGCTCTCCCCGAGGTCTGAGGTTCTTGGTACCTCCAAGGAGCTACCATCCCCATTGGAGCCAATGTTAGTGTCGGTCTTGAAAGCCCTCCATCAGTGATCAAAGCTCTTTGCATTTTGCATTAGTAGGTGTCTCATCAGTGTCAAATTTTGCATCCCGTTAGGCATGCCATAACCCTGATGGAGGAGCTGGTTTATTTGCACCCCTCTTGGTTTTGCTGGATCAGGTCATATCAGTCATCAAACTCTTTCAAGCTTGTCTTGTTTTGTCTTGAGGTCAAAGGTCCTAGGTGTAGGGTTTTGGTCATTTATCTCTGCAAGGTCATGTCTTTGAAAGTCCTTGAGTGCCCAGCAAGCCAGAGGGAGGATTGTAAACATGTTTCTTTGATATTTTTATCATGTACAGTTCATTTTTAACCTTGGATTTAAAAACTCTGTTTTTAAAGCCAAGGTCATGTTAAATTTGTGTAAAAAGAATGAAATTCCAAAAAGTCTTCAAAAGGACAGCAGTAACTCTGGTCCCCTTGCCAAAGTCCCTCAGATGATCTACCTGCAAAAGAATCAAGTCAAAGCACTCAATGAGTCAAATTCAAGATAAAGGAAACCAAAAATCAGTGTTATAAAGTGTCAAAAGAAAAACATTAGAAAGTGGGTTTGTAAATGAAATTTTTTCAAATAAGACTTATAAAAGCCCAAATTCCTTCCTTTCACTCTCATTGTGCATTCTAACGCTTGCAAGAGAGATAGAGAGAGTGATTGAGAGAAAGGAGAAAAATTACAGTGATTTCGGGCAGCTGAGAGGGGCGCGACCCGTCGAAAGAGGTGCGCGACCTGTTGGGTGGTGCGCGACCCATCTAGAGCCCTTCTGCAGTTCAAAAAATCAACGTGCGCAACCCGTTGGGCGGCCTGCGCGACCCGTTGAACCGCTTGGCTGCAAACTTCAAGGAAATTTCCCTAATCTTCTTCCAAATCATCGAGTTTGCTCGAGGTAGGTGCTCTAAACATGGATTAATTGCTGTTATGAATGGTGAATGTCATGGGCATGCTTTTATGATCAAAATTTTGCAAGTAAAAGGACATTATATGACTGCAATGTTCATGACCAAATTGTGCTAGGGTTTGTGTTGTTTCAAGTTACTTTTCCCTTGGGTTGGCTTCCCTCCTTTCCCTATCACTCACATTTATATGTTCATCTCTTTTCCCATTTATCTTATAAATGAAATGCAAATCTTTCCCCATCCCTGTCCATTAAAACTGAAAACCCTACCCCTTTCCCAAAGCATAAAAAAAAAAAAAAACAAAAATTCAAAACCCTAATTCCCCTCTACCATATGCATGTGCAAAATAACAAAATCTGTTGGTAAACATGTCAGCATGTTTTGTGCATGGTTTCCCTTTTTCCCCTATTAAACATGTATACATATATTCCCATGTTTACTTTCATGCATGTTTTTCCCATATGCAATAATCTTTGCAAATGATTTCCCTATTACAAATATGTGTTCTAATATGCATAATGATTTGCAAAATTTCCCTTGAAATTCCCTGTTATCTTTATATATTCCCATTCCTTGTTAAAAGATCCCTCCCTTAATATTTCCCTCATGTCTTTTTCCCCTTGAAACAGCATAGATTTCAGCACTTTTTGCAGGCAGAGACAGCTGTTCAATTTGTCCACTTTGCTCCTAAACCATGCCAGAAACCGAAACTTATGAGCAAAGTGATGACCATTCATCATCTACAGAGGTTGAGGTATAGAGGAGGCCTCGTAAGGGTGGTAAGGGTGGACATCATAAGCGAGAGGAGCCCACCTCTTTGGCAGAATTACAGGCTTGTCCCATGGCGGTGACTTGTTTTCAGTATATGTCTTGTTATGATTTCTGTGAGAGGATTTCCCGGATTCAGCACCATAGAGAGTTGGCCCGCTTGTTTGTTTTACACCTCCATGATGGACATGTCACTCTGGCAGGGGTGAACTTTACATTGACACCTGAGGTGATCTCACAGGCTACAGGGATACCGAATGTGGGTGAGGTGTGGCCTAAGCGCAGGCTGCTAGATTTTGTTCACTTTGAGCCCTATGTCCGGCCACCATTCGTGAGACATTTGGCGGGTGTTTTTCCATTCAGATTTCTCCGGAGCGAGTATGCTCCCATCATGAGGCTTATTATGCATTATTTTACCTGTGAGGGCAGATTTTCACAGGTGTACTCATATCACATTCGCCTTTTGATGCATTTCACCCGAGTGAGGATGATGAACATCCCGGTCTTCTTGTTTCATAACATTCAGAGGATGGTGCCCATGTTGCAGAAGAAGACCCCGGCCCAGCAGTACAGGAGCTTATGTCATTATGGTTTGATTCAGCTCATAGTCTCACATCAGTTGACTCAGCAGGGCATCTCATGGGAGGAGTTCATCTCCCGTGAGTTTTTCACAGCACCACCCCAGCCACATCCCGAGGTCATTCATGAGGAGGGAGGACCATCTCAGCACCCTGATGCTCCGGTCACCCGACATGTCAGCTCCACTCCTTTGGTCACATATCAGAAAGGCCCGAGGGCCTTATTTGCAGCAGCTAGGCGAGTACTATCTCCACAGCAGGTGGAAGGGGTCTCGCCTTCATCTTCAGCTCAGCGAGTGTTATCTCCACATCAGGTGGAAGGGGCCTCGCTTTCTTCACCAGCACAGGTACTACAGAGGGGCAAAGAGCCCATGATTCATGAGGGTCCGGTGATTGATCTTGAGGCCAGTTCTCCTAGCCAAGAGGCGAAGGAGATCATTCAGCATCTCAGGGCTGAAAATGATGTTTTACAGAGGAGACTTGAGGGTGCCCAATGGACTATTACTTACCTGGAGCAGCGGAACAAACAGTTAGAGGAGGAGAAAGCACTTGATGAGCTTTGGAGGATTCGTAGCGACCGAATCTTGAACCGTAGAAGACCCGGTGATCCATTGCCTGCTGACCGAGAGTCAATGCTCATTCAGGAGAATGCCCACTTGGAGAGGCTGTTGGCTAAGGCCAACCAAGAGAAAAAGCTGCTGAGAAACATGAAAAATCACTATTGGGCAAGGATGCATGTATGCAAGGCCAAAATGAAAATGTTCCAAAGGAGGTTGTCCGAGGCTCTTAGGCGGAGGAAGAAGACCAATCCACTCCGTATCTTGGCCGAGGCATCCCTCAAAGATCATGACACTCACTAGCTCGGCCACAGCACAAATCCCAAAAAAATTTGAGAAGTTTTGGGTAATTTTGGCATTTTTTGGAAATTTACAGGCTTTGGCTCCTCAACGGGTCTCACCCCCGGTGAGACCCTTTGTCGTCGTAGCTCCTTTTTGCAAAAACTCAACATTTCTAGATTTTTCATGCAAATTTACATATGCCTATGGATGGACTTGAGTTTTTATGGGGTTTTGGGCCTCCAGAAGGTCAAAATACATGCAAAATTTGACTTTCTGCCCCTTTTTTGAGTTGCAGAAGCAGTCTTGGGAGAATTGGGTTTTGACTAGGCAAATGAACTCCAATTCAAAAATTCCAGTTGGGTTGGAAAGTAGACTCGTAGACCTTTCCAACGAGCTATCCTGCACCCAATTCTGACACCTGGAAGTGCCCCAAACAGAGCTCCAAAGTGCGCGACCCGTTGAGCAGATTTTGCCAGATTTGACCAGTTCAGCCCAGAAATTGCAGATTTGACTCTTTTCGACTTTCTGAGGTTAATGATGGTCCTCTTGGATGTAATTGTGACAATTTTTGGATACTTTCACTCTTGTTTAACACTTCTAGAATATTTTTTCATGTAAAGGGTAAAAATTGAATGTATGAACTGGTTTCCAAGTTTATAGAGGCAAGTTGTTTTGACTGCCTATTTTGTAGTGCTTAGTTTAGAAGTGGTTCAAACAGCTCCTAGGATAGTGAGCTCGACCCATGGAGGCAGGGAAAGAGGTTAGATCATCTATATTATGTACTTTCTTGCTCATTTTCATGGTTGGACTCTTGAGGGAGAAGCTATCATTGTATATTTTCATTGTATCTCTGCAATTTTTGGCTAAGGAAGACCAGGGTTTTGCAATCATCTTTGGGATTCTTGTGGACTCATGTGTTGATGGTGTGTTTCTTCATGTTCTTGTAAGCTTTGTTATGTGATTCATTTCCTTTCTTTGCTTCTGCATATTAAACAAATGAAGTGTTAAAGTATGAATTCATGCTAGCCATGCTCTGCTTTTAAATTTGTTTAATTTCAATGTTTTCTTCTGTCTAAAGAGAATTCAAAGTGATTGTTTGCTCTCTTTAGCTCCTCATATTTCATTCCTGACCATTCATTTCAATTAAAGGCATCAACGTTGTCTCCTACCTCGCCCCAAGGAACCCCCTGCAGAAACTGTGTCCAATCCCCGCACCCAAAATTGCAATTCCTCAATTTGCCACCAAAACCCCAAAAAACCCCAAATCAACCCTTTTGATCAGTTTACTAGCCTAATATCAGTGTTACCTAGTTGGTCAATCATCCCATTGAAGATCTACCGAGATTGACCGGAGAGAGCCTTCTCCTGCCCCGTAGGGCTAGCTACGAGGCTAAATGGTTTGATGTAGCCTTGAGGTTTACCTTTCTCAGCCTGAGGTGAAATTTCAAGCGCTAACATACTGGCGACCATACTGGGGAGAACATCTAATCCTTTGCTCATTGATGTCTAATCCTTTGCTCATTGACGTGTTATTTCATAGGTCTTAGACGGAGCCTGAAGTTACGCCAGGTAGCCTTCGAAAACGCTCTTGTTTTACATCAGCGCAAGTAGATAAATGCTGCTTCAGTCAATCTCCGTGAGCTTGTGAACATAGCGCTTCATTGACATCTTATCCCCGTGTAATTGTTAACTCTGAGCCGTGGATGATAGGTTGAGAGTTTTCACAGGCTGAATGCTTTTTCTTTCCTTTGAGAAAACAAGCTGGCTACAGATCCTAGACCCATTTTCAGATCTCATTCATGCCCAGCTATTTTTGATTATCTTGAAGATTTAGATTTTGACGAAAGCTTTGAGTTATCTTTGTTTAAAGCTAAGTCTGAAAGTGCGCTCGATTCTCTAGTTCTTGACCCTGATTTTGCAGCTGTTATTGAATTTGAAAGACATAATAAATTGGTTGAAAATTTCATCTTAAGACATCTTCAGTCAAGTGTTCAAGCTACTACCCTTGCTGATTTTGTTGAGAGTATCTCTGATCACATTGGATCTACTATCACGACTCACGAAGAATCTTACCCTCCTTATGTTTCAGTTTCACCTATAATTACCTATCCCGAATCAACAGTTGGTTCTCCTCCTTCTTCTCCTACACCTCTGACTCCCCCAACTCCACAAACTACACCTCCTCTTGTTATAATCCCTGCTATCACAGCTCCTCCACCTCATACTCATCCTACTCCCCCACCTAGAGCAATGGCTGCCCGGTTTGCCCCATTTGTTTTACCTGCAAATCTTCATGATATGCCAGCTGATTACCAAAGTAAAATTCCCATGTTTGATGGCACTCCACAAAGTATTACAGCTCAGCAACATATCGACAACATGACCACATTCTTTGATTTATATGAGTTAGATGAGGAAGATGTTACCATGCGGCTATTCGTGCAAACATTTGCAGGAGAAGTTAGAAAATGGTTCAGAGGGTTGACAGCCAACAGCATTACTACTTTGGAAGCACTTCAGAATCAGTTTTTAGATCAGTGGGAAATCAGAAAGGATCCGCTTCAAATCAATGCCGAATACAACAATCTCAAGCGTAATCCGGGTGAGTCTGTTCAAGATTACATAATCAGGTTCAATACAGTTTATAATGCTATTCCCGATGATTTGAGGCCATCTAGAAAGTCAGCACTTCTTAAGTTCCCGGATGGTTTTGATCCGGAGATGGCCTATTCATTGAGAGACAGAGATCCACCTACCTTGGAGGAGATGCAGAAGATTGCTGTCAGCGTTGAGGCAAATTTGAATGACAAAAGAGCAAGGATGAAGGCAGAAAAGCGAGTCACAATCAAGGAGGAAGCATCCACATCAAATCAGGTTGTTCTTCAGCAGGTTGAGCAGATAAAGAGGGCACTTGAAAAGATGACTATTGACAAGCCGGAGCCTCACATTCGTAATCCCAATTTCAGAGGTCAACAGCAGCAACAATATAGGATCAAGCAGCGTGAAACAAAGGCACAAGACACAGCAGCTCAGCAGCAAATGAAACCACCTTTTCAGCATAATTTTGTTAGTCAAGAGTCTGAAGATGAAGGTGATAATGTTGGAGAGGAAAATCACTTCTTCACTCCTGATGATATGCCTACATATATTACGGAAGAAGATGAGTTGGTGAGTAATTATGTCTTTCCCCAAGATGAGCATTATATTTTGTCAAGTGATACGATACTTGAAGAAGAATCTGAAGAATATCAAAGAGGGTACTTGAATGCATTATCAACGCAGCAAGGACAGCAAAGGCAATTGAGAAACCGAGTTATTCCCATAAATCCCATGCAGAAAAAGAAAGACATGGCAGCAAAGAATGATTCGGTTTCCTCAAAAGGAAAAGACATAGTTGGTCCTTCAACAATTCCATCATCACCAGCAGCTAAGATAGATCAGCCATCAAATGCACCAAAGGATAAAGCTGAGAAAAGAGATAATCCGGCAAAGGAAGGTGAGAAGCTTCCGGTTTTCAGTTTGGAGAATGAGATTGCAAAAGTGAAAATATCTATTCCTTTGACGGAGGTCATGAAGAACGCTACTTACCGAGGCCAAATTTCCAAGTTGCTGAATTTTGATCCAATGCTAGACATGGTGAATGTACAAGATGATCAGCCGGAGTTGATCTTTGGGCCAGCTTTGAATGGTGAGTCTCCCGAGAGTGATGTTCCTCCATTTTATATCAGTTTGCGATTGCATGAGTTTGTGCTGCACAATGCTATGTTTGACTCGGGAGCTTCACATAATTTGATGCCGAAAACAATCATGGAGAAGCTGGGACTTGACATCACAAGGAAGTATCATGATTTGTATTCGTTTGATTCCAGCCGGGTAAGATGTATTGGCTTGATCAAAGACTTGGTGGTGAGTCTAGATCAAATTCCAGCGAAAAATGTTTTGATGGATGTGGTGGTGGCGGATATTCCTCCGCGGTTTGGCATGTTGCTGTCAAGATCATGGGGAGCCAAACTCAAAGGTACACTTCAGCTTGATTTTTCATATGCTACAATTCCAGTTTTCGGTCAAATGAGGAAGTTATATCGGGAGCAAAAGATGAAATACATGATCACTAGCAAGGAAAAGCCCGTCAATCATCCTGTAAATTATGTACAGACAGATTTAGAATCTTTTGTTTTGTTTGCGGAAAATTTCAATGAAGTAGATAGTCAGTTAGTTCAAGTAGAAGATATACCAGATATTTCAGAAAATTTCAGGGAAGTTTTGAGAAAGGAAAGTGAAGAAAGGTCTGCTGTCATAAGGCCAATTGCATAAATAAATGGGCAGCAAGCAGAACATGAATCAAAATCAGATTTTCAGCACTTAGAAGATGATGAGGATGGTCTTTGGACCATGGATTTTGACGGTGCAGTAGGCAGCGATGGTGTTGGTATAGGTGTGTGGATCCGAAGCCCATTCTCAGCCCAAGATCAAGTTCCAAGCAAGGTACGGGTATGTTCTTATAAATTGGCATTTGATTGTTCAAATAATGAGGCGGAATATGAAGCTCTTATTGCTGGTCTGAAAATCCTTCGGAAGTTGAAGGCAAAGAAGATAGCGGTATATGGCGACTCCGAATTAGTTATCAAGCAAGTGAAAGGTGAATTTCAGGCCAAACATCCTCGCATGAGAGCATATAGGAATGTTGTTTTGGATATTTTAAAGAGGTTTTCTGAACATACTTTGACATGTGTGCCCCGGATTCAAAATGGTGTTGCGGATGCATTGGCTAAGGCAGCGAGTAATCTGAAAATTCCCATGAATTCCAGCAATAAGTTTGAAATATATGTGAAGCATCGTCCTACAGTTCCAGATAATCAAAGGTGTTGGCAAGTTTTCCAAGATGATGAGGAGATCAAAGATTTTCTGCAAATTGAAGGTAAATTCGAAGATATTTCGATAGACACGGAAGCTGAAGGAGTAAATCAGATGGAGGTGTTGCAGCTCAAGGACAATTACATTCCTAAAGGATTGATTCCTTTGGAAGAATTGTTCGATCAAGATGATGTGGCCCGCAAGCCAACTTTGAGGCCAACGGACGAAGGAGTTGAAGATGTGAACCTTGGGACAACTGCGAATCCAAAGATGGTGAAGCTTTCAAAAGCATTGCCGCCTAAGGTAAAGCAAGAGTATATCAGATTATTGTCTCTGTATTCTAATGTTTTTGCATGGGACTATTCAGATTTGAAAACTTATGACACAAGCATTATTCAGCATACCATACCCATAAAGCCAAATCAAAAGCCTTTCCGGCAAAAGTTGAGAAGAATTAATCCTAAATTGCTGCCATTGATTGAGAAGGAAGTCAACAGGTTGTATAAGTCTGGAATCATAGTGCCAATCCGGTTTTCCGATTGGATCTCAAACTTGGTGCCCATGAGGAAGAAAACCGGTGAGATTCGCTTGTGTATAGACTTCAGAAATCTGAACAAGGTGTCATTAAAGGACAATTATCCGCTGCCCAAGATGGACCACATATTGCAGCGGGTTGTGGGGGCATCTAGAATGTCATTGCTTGATGGTTACTCCGGATATAATCAGATTTTGGTGCACGAAGATGACCGTGACAAGACAACATTTACTACTCCATGGGGTACATTTCATTATGCCAAGATGTCGTTTGGATTGAAGAACGCGGGTGCCACATTTCAGCGTGCAATGGACATGGCCTTTGCAAATGAGAAAGATGTCTTTTTAGTTGTTTATCTTGATGATCTGACCGTGTTTTCTAAATCAGATGAAGAGCATTTGTTTCATTTGACTAAGGTGTTTCAAAAGTGCAGAAAATATGGCATCTCATTGAATCCGAAAAAGAGTCTTTTTGCTATGAGTGAAGGCAAGCTGCTGGGCCATATCATTTCTAAAGATGGCATTCGTATAGACCCTGCACGAGTGGAAGCAATTCAGCAATTGGAGCAGCCCCGTAGCAAGAAAGAGATTCAGTCTTTCAATGGTAAATTGAATTTTTTGCGTCGTTTCATTCCTAATCTTGCTGAACATCTTAGAGAGATAACAAATATGCTAAAGAAGGACAGCGAGCTCAAATGGACCGAAGAGGCGGTGAAATCTTTTAATTTGATAAAGGTAATCTTATCTTCAGCCCCAACCTTGATTAGCCCGGATTATACACAGGATTTCATTTTGTTTTCATTTGCCTCTGAGCATACATTGGCAGCCGTGTTAATGCAAAAGAGAGATGGAGTTGAGAGGCCCATAGCTTTTTTCAGCCGCATCATAAGGGACGGAGCGCTGAATTATAATATCATTGAGAAGCAAGCATTGGCACTGATCAAAGCATTGAAAGATTTGTGAGTTTACATATTGAATTCTCATGTTTTAGCATATGTTCCTAATGCAGCTGTGAAGGATGTTTTAGTGCAAACGGAACCGGAAGGAAGAAGGGGTAAGTGGATCGCTGCACTCTTAGAGTATGATGTAGAAATTAAGCCTACCAAGTTGATTAAAGGTCAAGGTCTTGCTAAATTGATGGCTGAAGCAAACCTTCACGTCCTTGATATAAATTTGATTGCTGCCTTGTCCGATGAAGATGAAGAAAATTCAGTTCTACAGGTGTCTGATATCTTTGTGTCTTCTCCTTGGTATGCTGATATAGTTTATGTGCTTCAAAACTTATCTTCACCTCCTGGAATGCCTAGAAACAAAGCTAGAACATTGAAGCTAAAGGCTGCCAAATTTTGCATTATCAAATCTGTACTTTATTGGAAAGATCGCGGTGGCATCTTGCTGAACTGTTTGGTCGAAGAGGAAGCAAAAACAACAGTAGATGATTTCCATAGAGGTGACTGTGGGGGTCACTTATTTTGGAAGACCACGGCTAATAAGATCTTGAGAGCTGGTTTTTATTGGCCTTCTTTATTTTCTGATGTGTATAAAGCGGTAAAGAGTTGTCATGAATGTCAAATTTTTCAAGGAAAACAGAAATTACAGCCATTGCCTCTCAAGCCGGTTGAGATCAGCGCACCATTTCAGCAGTGAGGCTTGGATTTTATTGGCGAAAGCCACCCAGCATCTTCCGGGCAGCATCGATGGATCTTGACCGCCACAGATTACTTCACAAAGTGGATTGAAGCCATTCCCACCCGGCAGGCTACAGATTCGGTAATTATTTCTTTTCTTGAAAATAATATCTTGTCACGTTTCGGCTGTCCACAAAAGTTGATTACAGACAACGCAGCAGCATTCAAATCGAATAAGTTGGTTGATTTTTGCTATAAATATAATATCATCTTGGGGCATTCAACTGCTTATCATCCGCAAGGTAATGGGCTGGCCGAATCTTCAAACAAATCTCTAGTGAACATTATAAAGAAATTGCTGGAAATAAATAAGAAGAGCTGGCACAAGAAGTTAATAAATGCATTATGGGCTGATCGGGTAAGTCAAAAGAAGTCAATTGGTATGTCACCTTTTGAACTTGTTTATGGAGTAGATGCAGTGTTTCCTACTTCACTTAGTGTTCCAGTAGCCAAGTTGTTTCAAGAAGCTAGTGGTGAGGAGGATCCTATGCAACGACGGATCAGTCAAATGATTCATTTATAGCAGACACGAGAAGAGGTTCACCAGAATTCCCTTAAGTTGCAGGATCGCATAAAGAAAATCTATGACAAAAAAGCCAAAGCAGATGAGTTTCAGATTGATGATGTTGTGTTACGGTGGGATGCCCGCAATGAAGATAAAGAGAAGCATGGAAAATTCGACAGCTTATGGAAGGGTCCTTACAAAATTGCAGCATATCGTGGTCCAAATGCTTTTCTTCTCAAAGAAATGAACGGTGATGAATGTCTTGGTGGGTCGGTGAATGGCCGGCTGCTCAAAAGGTATCATGCTTGAGCATTTCCTGCTCTAATCACTCTCATTGTAAATACCATTTCATTTTCTTTCTGCAGCAAGTGTGAAGTTGATTTCCCATCTTCAGTTTGGGGCCCGCGGTGAAGGCTATAATTCTGAAAATGGTGATTAGTTGGTGTGAGTTTTACAAGTTGTTTCATGTCAGTTCATTTTCTGTATAGAGTAAGTGAGTTAGTGTCCAAGTTAGTCTAGAATTTCAGTCAATTGTCCAAGTCAGATAAAGTTGTTTTCAAGTTGGTCACATGTGAATAAGTTGACTCCATTGCCCAATGAAAAAGGCACTGGTCTGCTCTCCCCGAGGTCTGAGGTTCTTGGTACCTCCAAGGAGCTACCATCCCCATTGGAGCCAATGTTAGTGTCGGTCTTGAAAGCCCTCCATCAGTGATCAAAGCTCTTTGCATTTTGCATTAGTAGGTGTCTCATCAGTGTCAAATTTTGCATCCTGTTAGGCATGCCATAACCCTGATGGAGGAGCTGGTTTATTTGCACCCCTCTTGGTTTTGCTGGATCAGGTCATATCAGTCATCAAACTCTTTCAAGCTTGTCTTGTTTTGTCTTGAGGTCAAAGGTCCTAGGTGTAGGGTTTTGGTCATTTATCTCTGCAAGGTCATGTCTTTGAAAGTCCTTGAGTGCCCAGCAAGCCAGAGGGAGGATTGTAAACATGTTTCTTTGATATTTTTATCATGTACAGTTCATTTTTAACCTTGGATTTAAAAACTCTGTTTTTAAAGCCAAGGTCGTGTTAAATTTGTGTAAAAAGAATGAAATTCCAAAAAGTCTTCAAAAGGACAGCAGTAACCCTGGTCCCCTTGCCAAAGTCCCTCAGATGATCTACCTGCAAAAGAATCAAGTCAAAGCACTCAATGAGTCAAATTCAAGATAAAGGAAACCAAAAATCAGTGTTATAAAGTGTCAAAAGAAAAACATTAGAAAGTGGGTTTGTAAATGAAATTTTTTCAAATAAGACTTATAAAAGCCCAAATTCCTTCCTTTCACTCTCATTGTGCATTCTAACGCTTGCAAGAGAGATAGAGAGAGTGATTGAGAGAAAGGAGCAAAATTACAACGATTTCGGGCAGCTAAGAGGGGCGCAACCCGTCGAAAGAGGTGCGCGACCTGTTGGGTGGTGCGCGACCCGTCCAGAGCCCTTCTGCAGTTCAAAAAATCAACGTGCGCGACCCGTTGAACCGCTTGGCTGCAAACTTCAAGGAAATTTCCCTAATCTTCTTCCAAATCACCGAGTTTGCTCGAGGTAGGTGCTCTAAACATGGATTAATTGTTGTTATGAATGGTGAATGTCATGGGCATGCTTTTATGATCAAAATTTTGCAAGTAAAAGGACATTATATGACTGCAATGTTCATGACCAAATTGTGCTAGGGTTTGTGTTGTTTCAAGTTACTTTTCCCTTGGGTTGGCTTCCCTCCTTTCCCTATCACTCACATTTATATGTTCATCTCTTTTCCCATTTATCTTATAAATGAAATGCAAATATTTCCCCATCCCTAGCCATTAAAACTGAAAACCCTACCCCTTTCCCAAAGCATAAAAAAAAAAAAAAAAAAAAATTCAAAACCCTAATTCCCCTCTACCATATGCATGTGCAAAATAACAAAATCTGTTGGTAAACATGTCAGCATGTTTTGTGCATGGTTTCCCTTTTTCCCCTATTAAACATGTATACATATATTCCCATGTTTACTTTCATGCATGTTTTTCCCATATGCAATAATCTTTGCAAATGATTTCCCTATTACAAATGTGTGTTCTAATATGCATAATGATTTGCAAAATTTCCCTTGAAATTCCCTGTTATCTTTATATATTCCCATTCCTTGTTAAAAGATCCCTCCCCTAATATTTCCCTCATGTCTTTTTCCCCTTGAAACAGCATAGATTTCAGCACTTTTTGCAGGCAGAGACAGCAGTTCAATTTGTCCACTTTGCTCCTAAACCATGCCAGAAACCGAAACTTATGAGCAAAGTGATGACCATTCATCATCTACAGAGGTTGAGGTACAGAGGAGGCCTCGTAAGGGTGGTAAGGGTGGACATCATAAGCGAGAGGAGCCCACCTCTTTGGCAGATATACAGGCTTGTCCCATGGCGGTGACTTGTTTTCAATATATGTCTTGTTATGATTTCTGTGAGAGGATTTCCCGGATTCAGCACCATAGAGAGTTGGCCCGCTTGTTTGTTTTACACCTCCATGATGGACATGTCACTCTGGCAGGGGTGAACTTTACATTGACACCTGAGGTGATCTCACAGGCTACAGGGATACCGAATGTGGGTGAGGTGTGGCCTAAGCGCAGGCTGCTAGATTTTGTTCACTTTGAGCCCTATGTCCGGCCACCATTCGTGAGACACTTGGCGGGTGTTTTTCCATTTAGATTTCTCTGGAGCGAGTATGCTCCCATCATGAGGCTTATTATGCATTATTTTACCTATGAGGGCAGATTTTCACAGGTGTACTCATATCACATTCGCCTTTTGATGCATTTCACCCGAGTGAGGATGATGAACATCCCGGTCTTCTTGTTTCATAACATTCAGAGGATGGTGCCCATGTTGCAGAAGAAGACCCCGGCCCAGCAGTACAGGAGCTTATGTCATTATGGTTTGATTCAGCTCATAGTCTCACATCAGTTGACTCAGCAGGGCATCTCATGGGAGGAGTTCATCTCCCGTGAGTTTTTCACAGCACCACCCCAGCCACATCCCGAGGTCATTCATGAGGAGGGAGGACCATCTCAGCACCCTGATGCTCCGGTCACCCGACATGTCAGCTCCACTCCTTTGGTCACATATCAGAAAGGCCCGAGGGCCTTATTTGCAGCAGCTAGGCGAGTACTATCTCCACAGCAGGTGGAAGGGGTCTCGCCTTCATCTTCAGCTCAGCGAGTGTTATCTCCACATCAGGTGGAAGGGGCCTCGCTTTCTTCACCAGCACAGGTACTACAGAGGGGCAAAGAGCCCATGATTCATGAGGGTCCGGTGATTGATCTTGAGGCCAGTTCTCCTAGCCAAGAGGCGAAGGAGATCATTCAGCATCTCAGGGCTGAAAATGATGTTTTACAGAGGAGACTTGAGGGTGCCCAATGGACTATTACTTACCTGGAGTAGCGGAACAAACAGTTAGAGGAGGAGAAAGCACTTGATGAGCTTTGGAGGATTCGTAGCGACCGAATCTTGAACCGTAGAAGACCCGGTGATCCATTGCCTGCTGACCGAGAGTCAATGCTCATTCAGGAGAATGCCCACTTGGAGAGGCTGTTGGCTAAGGCCAACCAAGAGAAAAATCTACTGAGAAACATGAAAAATCACTATTGGGCAAGGATGCATGTATGCAAGGCCAAAATGAAAATGTTCCAAAGGAGGTTGTCCGAGGCTCTTAGGCGGAGGAAGAAGACCAATCCACTCCGTATCTTGGCCGAGGCATCCCTCAAAGATCATGACACTCACTAGCTCGGCCACAGCACAAATCCCAAAAAAATTTGAGAAGTTTTGGGTAATTTTGGCATTTTTTGGAAATTTACAGGTTTTGGCTCCTCAACGGGTCTCACCCCCGGTGAGACCCTTTGTCGTCGTAGCTCCTTTTTGCAAAAACTCAACATTTCTAGATTTTACATGCAAATTTACATATTCCTATGGATGGACTTGAGTTTTTATGGGGTTTTGGGCCTCCAGAAGGTCAAAATACATGCAAAATTTGACTTTCTGCCCCTTTTTTGAGTTGCAGAAGTAGTCTTGGGAGAATTGAGTTTTGACTGGGAAAATGAACTCAAAATTCAAAAATTCTAGTTGGGTTGGAAAGTAGACTCGTAGACCTTTCCAACGAGCTATCCTGCACCCAATTCGGACACCTAGAAGTTCCCCAAACAGAGCTCCAAAGTGCGCGACCCGTTGAGCAGATTTTGCCAGATTTGACCAGTTCAGCCCAGAAATTGCAGATTTGACTCTTTTCGACTTTCTGAGGTTAATGATGGTCCTCTTGGATGTAATTGTGACACTTTTTGGATACTTTCACTCTTGTTTAACACTTCTAGAATATTTTTTCATGTAAAGGGTAAAAATTGAATGTATGAACTAGTTTCCAAGTTTATAGAGGCAAGTTGTTTTGACTGCCTATTTTGTAGTGCTTAGTTTAGAAGTGGTTCAAACAGCTCCTAGGATAGTGAGCTAGACCCATGGAGGCAGGGAAAGAGGTTAGATCATCTATATTATGTACTTTCTTGCTCATTTTCATGGTTGGACTCTTGAGGGAGAAGCTATCATTGTATATTTTCATTGTATCTCTGCAATTTTTGGCTAAGGAAGACCAGGGTTTTGCAGTCATCTTTGGGATTCTTGTGGACTCATGTGTTGATGGTGTGTTTCTTCATGTTCTTGTAAGCTTTGTTATGTGATTCATTTCCTTTCTTTGCTTCTGCATATTAAACAAATGAAGTGTTAAAGTATGAATTCATGCTAGCCATGCTCTGCTTTTAAATTTGTTTAATTTCAATGTTTTCTTCTGCCTAAAGAGAATTCAAAGTGCTTGTTTGCTCTCTTTAGCTCCTCATCTTTCATTCCTGACCATTCATTTCAGTTAAAGGCATCAACGCTGTCTCCTACCTCGCCCCAAGGAACCCCCTGCAGAAACTGTGTCCAATCCCCGCACCCAAAATTGCAATTCCTCAATTTGCCACCAAAACCCAAAATCAACCCTTTTGATCAGTTTACTAGCCTAATATCAGTGTGACCTAGTTGGTCAATCATCCCATTGAATATCTACCGAGATTGACCGGAGAGAGCCTTCTCTTGCCCCGTAGGGCTAGCTACGAGGCTAAATGGTTTGATGTAGCCTTGAGGTTTACCTTTCTCAGCCTGAGGTGAAATTTCAAGCGCTAACAACCACAACTTGTGAAGACTTTACATTTTACACAACAAAACTTGGGCTTTTTCCCTAAAATTAACCTTAGGGGACCCCATCCCAACAGGCCCCCAACACAAAGATCGTGAGTCGCCCTCGAGACACTCTGTTGGTGCGGAGATCTTACTGTGGACACCTCCTAACTCGACTTGTGCCACTGCTACTTCAGCCGCACTCTACGTGGCTTCCTATTTGATCTGCTCCACTCGCTGCTCTGTTTCCGGTCCTACACTGTCTTCCTTGATTTTTTATTACGTGCTCTGTAGGCTCACCCAGAGAGATGCAAACTTTGTTGCTTCCAGCAGATATTTCTCCACAGGAGGAAACTGGATGTCCTCCAGCAAAACCCAAGCGACTAGCACAATTGAGAGCAACAGCCATGAGTAGTGGAAGGTTTTTCTCTCATCCTATGATTCTTTGTAGTTCACGAGGAACTCACTACACAGGTAGCACGCCCAGTTGAACTGTACGCCCTCTGTGCACTGCCTTCCAACTAAACCACTGGTGCCAACACCTCATCCGCGCGGCACTTTCTCATAATTTTGGCAGCCAAAACATGCGTAGAAACCTTTACCGCGAGGTCAGTAATTGAAGTAATCGAGTACCCGCGCGACTTCTTCACAATTTTAAACTTGTCCTTTATCTTCTTAGCGAGGTCGTGCTCACTCGCCTTTCTGCCAAACACCTTGGCTGGATTTAACCCTGAGTGTGGAAATAGCGTGATTTGATGGATTAGCATATCGGTGATGGGGATCAGCACGTTCAACCACAAGCACCCATCATCCACCAGGCACAACAACTTCTTAATGACGATCAGGTTTATATTTGAGCGATGGTATTGCGACACCCACAACAGGTTCAGCAACCCTGACTTGTTTACTCCGCGAATCCATTCCACATGCACTAGTGTGGTGACACCAAACTCTTTGTAGAAGACCCTCTTCATGTAGGTGTCTGTAGCCAGGTGGGGGAACCCTTCATGGTCCGCCAAATCCCAATCTTCTAGCTTCAAGTGCAGGATCCACACCAAGCACAGACCTTCAAAGGTTATGTTCTCTACTAACAGGGGTACGTTGAGGAGGAACTGTCCTGCATCTGGGTCCTTAAGGACCTTCACTTTTTCATTGCGCAGAAGAATATACGCCGGCAACTCAGAGATGGGATCCACCCCCTCAATGTCTATATCTTTCGTGCCCTCCTCAGCCTCCAGATCCACCACTTTCCCCTTCTCTTTTGCGCTTGGCTTTTCTTTCCTCTGGGCCTATGGGGCGGCATGCTTCCTCGATGACACGCACCACCACCGGATTCTTTTGTTTATCTTTCTTTGACTTGGGGACCTCTCTCACTGGCGTAGGCTTTGACCTAGGTGACCTCGGTGCCATATGCACTGCTACTTGAACCTCTACACTCACAACTTCCGGAACCGCTCCCTCAAAAGCAACATCTCCACCAGTACTCAGGGCTTTCGTGGGGCTTGGTCCTAACATCTTTTCCAGGATGAATGTCTAATTTACCTCTGATAACTTGGCAAATGCACAACTCGTGACTAAATCCTCCCAATACGAGCGATTCATAGGCAATCGACAGCACAGCGCAAAAATTCTAAAAATGCAAAATGTTTTTCGTTGGACGGCCACACATAATTTATAGATGAATTTGAATTCAAATTTGACCGTTTCCCCTAAAACCCGTCCATAAATACTAGATTGGCGACAGATTTCCAAATATTTCACTCTTAAATTCAGCCTTAAATGCCTTAAATGCCTCCCCCCAACTCCTCTTAACCATCTCCTGGCAGTCAAATCATGAATAGTGATTGTAACGGTTACTTTCTGGCTGCGTTGCGCGGTCTCTCCCCCTATAGCGCAACTCACTTCATGATTCTTCTGATACTGTGACGTCATCCTATTTTGCACAAACCCCTTGTCGCGCAATCCTACAAACCAAGCAGTGTATTTTATAGTCCTGCACCTCCTTGCAGCTGCCTGGAGCTATAATACTATGCTACCATCATGTATCCATTGAGCCGAATCCCTGGTGTATGGCTTCAGTCGACTTCCATTTACCTTTCCTGTAAATGGATCTCCATTCAACTTCACGCTCTGAACTGGTCCACCATCAGTAATCTCTTTGATAACATATGACCCTAGCCAATGCATCTGAAATTTTCCTAGAAACTTATCAAACTTACTGTCATATAATAAAACTAAATCATTTACCTTGAATGTGAACAGTTTGATGTGTCGATCGTGCCATGCCTTTTCGTGTTCCTTCTGAACCTGCTGATGGAATCCAGCCAAAATTCTATCGTCCTCGAGCTTTGTTAGCTACACGAGCCTCTCTTCTAAGGCTCTGTAGTCCGCCATTCCTGTAAAAGCCTCTATGCGTAGACTAGGCCCAATGTACTCCATAAGCATTACAGCCTCTATGCCATAGACCAAACTAAACGGTGTCTAACCAGTAAGCTTCTTACAAGTAGTTCAGTAAGCCCATAACACTGCTGGTATGCACACGTCCCAATCATTCCTCTGCGCATTGCAAACTTTTGTCAGCACATTCTCCAATATCTTATTAAATGTTTCAACTGTCCCATTGGCTTGAGGATGATATGGCGTACTTTTCTGATGATAAACTTGGAATTCTTCTGTCAGCGCATTGATCGTTTCATTAAGGAAATGCGTACCGCGATCACTCATTAAAATCTTCAGGCAATGAAACCTGGTCAATACATATTCAAACAAAAAAATTGTTGTTGTTTCCCCTGTACAGTCCTTCATAGGCTGTGCCTCTGCCCATCTGGTCAAATATTCAGTTGCGGTGATGATATATCATGCACCTGTCTTCCTCCTTGGAGGCTGAACTGGCCCTGCAAAATCAATTTCCCATTTCTCAAATGGCTGCAATGAAACTTGCAGATTCAGAGGCAGCTCATCCCTCCATGATGGCATGCCTGTTCTCTGACATGCGTCGCATGCCCTACAATATGCTTTGGAATCCTTATGTAGCATCGGCCACCACAACCCAGCGCGTAAAATCTTCTGCATTGTCGCTTTCCCTGCCTAGTGGCCTCATGCAGCTCCTCCATGAGCTTCAGCAAGGATACTATTTCATTCAAAATCAATCACATAACGTCACAGTATTTCATCCAACACCATCTTGTACAAATTCCCTGCAATAACTTAAAATTTGGCCATGCACAATACCAATTCTTTCTTATGTTGACTCGTGTATCCCTCTAGAGCCATCCCTGTGGTTAGAAAGTGGATAATGTTTCCAAAATTGATTATCTGGTACGTGCACTGCGAAGAGTTGCGCATCAGGCAGCCCCTCCTCCAAATTGGTTGGCTCCTCTCCTATTTCAATGCGCAACAGATGATCTGGCCCTACATTTAACCTTCCAGGTTTCACAATTACTTCGAAATCATACTCCTGAAACAACAGCAGCCATATGCATATTCCCCCCCCCCCAACATAGGCTTGTTGACTAGGTACTTTAATGTAGAATGATCTATGTACATATTAAAATGTCTGCCTAGCAGGTAATGTCTAAACTTCTGGAGCACGTACACCATAGCCAACCCTTAGCGCTAAGTCGTTGAGTAATTCTTTTCAGCCTTAGACAACTTCCTACTTGAAAACGCTACAAGGTGATCCAATTCTCCTTCGTCGGCCTGTGTCAGCACTGCTCCTAGCGCAATACTTGACGCATCCAATCCTTCTTCCAATTCGGGAAGACTAGGATCGGTGCGGTGACCATTTTTTCCTTCAATACATCCAGACTCCATTGACATTCTTCATCCCAATAGAATGTAGCGTCCTTCTTTAGTAGCTTCTCCATAGGCGTGGTAATCTAAGCATAACCTTTAATGAACTTTCGATAGTATCATGTATGGCCCAGTGTTGCGCACAGAGGTTTAACACTTCTTGGTGCCTCTAAATTGATTATAACCACGATCTTAGGAAGGTCCACCACTAATCCTTGCCTACATACCACATGACCCAGCAAGATTCTGAAGGGAATGCAAAATAAGCATTTCTTCAAATTTAACACGATCGGATATCTTCGACATGTATCCAACATCAAGCACAAACTAGCTACATGGCACTTTACCAATACAAACATTGTCGAATCGTCAAAATATAACTCCAAAAATTTGTGAATGAACTCTTTGAACGTCATGATGACTACGTGCGAGAAGATCGCCAGCACATTTTTAAGTCCAAAACGAATTACCGTATATTGAAATCATCCCCACTCAGTCGCGAAGGTAGTCTTACTCTTGTCTTCTGGCGTGATATTTATCTGATAGTATACAGAGAACCCATCAGTGAATGAATAAGCCTCCTGCCTGCCAACATTATCCAATACTTCATCGGTGAACGGAGTTGGAAAAGTATCATGAACGCAAGCATCATTGAGCTTCCTGAGATTTATGCAAATCCTTATTTCATCCTTTTGCTTCTTTTCCTGAACTACCATAGGACTCACCCAATAAGATTCCTCCACTGGTTCAATAATACCTACTACAAGCATCTTGTCCAACTCCAAGCAGACCTTTTCCTTGTACTTGGGATTAAGGTGATATGGCCTCTACTTAATAGGCTTCGCGTCTGGTTTCAAAGTTATTTTCATCACTCCCAAATCGCCTATGATGCCTTTTAAGTCTGAAAATTTTGTGGGAAACAAATCCTGATATTCGTAGAGCAACTCAGCAACCTTGTCCATTGTAGCATCATCCTATTAGTCCCCTATCTTTGCAAACTTCAGCTCTGCCTCTGTGCCAATGTTCACTTGTCTAGTTTTCAATGGCGCGGTGATATTTGGATTCTCTATCTATGGCCCCTCAACTTCGCAGTGGCCTTCTACCTATAGGATGTTAATTCTCCTTGGATCCTCGTTTTCTTCTTTGGCAGTGACATTATAGCACTCCAGCGCATGGCGTAGATGGGTGCTCCAATCTGGTTGAATCAAATCCAAAGGATCTTGCGATATTCTAAAGATTGTTGCCTTGACCTCCTACAGCACCTCATCAATACATTTGAACCCATATTTAAAGTGGAATGTCATCAAGAATCCCTGTCTCAAAATGTCCCACTATCCAGTGCTGTGGCAGAGCTCTGTTTCCAGGTACAAATTCATGGGTATTACATCCAAAGTGTGACAGAATAAATGTACCCACTCAGGTTGCGGCTCCATTCCATAAGCGTCAGTCCATTTTGCCAAATGATCACATGGATCATTCCTTCCATCATATTTCTCTGTTAGCCAGACTTTTGGTTGACCAAACCACAATCTCATCATTTTTATGTACTCGTGCCACCCATCAAAATTGTCTTTATGCATACCCCACCACCTTGTGGGCATAGCGCGTAGCACCAAATCAAGTGCTTGGAAGCAATGCTTCTCAGGCACTTCCCTTTCAAATGCATCAAAAAATTGATCTACATCAGTTAAACCATTGTAATAAGGCAAGCTCCTTACCTCCGATGATACACAGCGCAGCGATTTAATCATCATATTCCAGCGCAACGTAGATACTTCGTGCAACCTATTCTACCAGTGTTCCAATTCCTCATCTGAATTTGATGTACAAGAACTTTCGCAATCCCATGCAATGCGTCCATCAGCTATCAGATTAACCCATTCTTGATCTCGCGTTTTTATCTTATAAATTTGGTCCAAATCATTGTCATTTTCCTCATAATCATGAAATGGTTCAGTATAGCGCGGTCCTTCTGCAGGATCCAAAGTTACTACCAAGCGAAGCGATTTCCTCTCAAATGACATTGTTCGCTTCTTCATATTGATTACCCCATTCATGTCGATAGCCCAATCAATCCCCAAGAGTGCGGGGTATGGATTGTTGTCATCCACAATCTCTATCACTTGAAAATCAACCAATGCACTCGCGCCTACAATATCTATTATTACTCCCTGCAATCTCCCCATAGGGATAAACTTATGTTGATTTTCCATCCTAAATTGAATCAGAGACCATTGCAGCGCAGGTCTCCCCATTCTTTCCCATGTTTGTTTAGGGAATACATTCACGTCTGACCCAAGATCCAAAATAACTTGATCCATTTCATGCTATCCTATTTGCGCAATGAGCCTCATCTCACGCCATGTTCCTTCCTTATGCTTACCAATTTTTCTAACTATGTGAGACCCTTCAGCATCATTTTCTTTACTGGCACACTTATTTATCAACTCCTGTAATCCTTTCACGGCCTTGCTATTGCGTAGTAGATTCATACAGGTCTCCAAGAAGGTAGTAAGCATGGAGGGGTCAACTTCTTCAGATAACTTGTCCTGACTTCCTGAGGTAGAAGCCTCAGCGAAGCTTTTCTTCGCTTCCATGAATGTCTCTTTCACGTGCTCCAAGTCAAACCCAACCTCTTTTTCTAGAGCCTTGCGAACCCACTCACCTTCTTCAGGTTGCTTTCCTTTATCCTCACCAGTCGTCATTCCACTTCGTAGCACGATATTCACATTGGGATCCTCTTAACGGGGTTTTGCCTTCATCATCTATAGGTTCTGGGTAGGCTGCTAAGGCTGCACCCTCTTCTCCTGCATCTCAGTTATTAATACATGGAAATCTTCTATCTCGTGGTCAAATTGAGTATAGTATCGGCATGAAAAGCGCGTCTGGCTTGTACATTCCCACATGTAGTGTCATGGCACTCTGCAAATGTAGCAAATAACTTGTCCTCAACCTCTCGCAGGTCCTCCTCCTCCTCAGCCTCGTCCGCAGCCCTGATATCCTCCGCGCGCTCCCCCAGCGCCTTGATCCAAAGGCTAAGTTTCTATCTGCATCTGATACATGGGCATTCTTTCCATCATCAACTCATAGCTACAGCAATTATGCTCATTGTGACCCACCAACTTATAGAAGTTGCAGAAGACTTGTTGCGGTGTCTGCACAAATTTCTGCAACAAGTGGAAATTGTATGTTACATGTTTTCCAGCTACCTAACAAATAGTGCACCATAGTGTGGGCCCTGTACTTGTCCCTACTTGAGCTTCTCGCCTCAAAGGCATTGGCCCTCCTCCTGCAACATAATTCGTGAAGACAAGGTAGTGATCTTTATCATGCCCCTGGCTTTTACACTTCAGGAACCAAACTTCTTCGCACACCTCTGGCCGAGCCACTCTATCTTTCTTCAAGCTTTGAAACTCTAGGCAAAGATTATGCAACTCCGCATGAATCTGCTGAACTCCCAAATAAGCGTCTTGAGTCAGTGTCTCATGCAATCTCATCGCAAATTCCATGACTTCTGCCTGGGTCCCAATCTTTTGCTGCAATAAGGCAACCCTTAGGTGAGGCAGCAGTGAGGCTACAAACCATTTGTGGTGCTACCCATTAGTGAGATTCATGTTAGCTTCATGGATCTGGCACTTCAGTCTCTAATCCAGCTCCCAAGGTGTTTTTCCAAGCCTCATCATGATTTCCTTGAATCCAACGACTGATTACGATTCAGATTTGGGCCTACAGAATTCCTTATTCAGCATAGTCTGAGTGTCTGCCAATGAAGCCATCGAGTTATTGGTGCAATACTTAATGTACCATGTTAGCACGTGATCCTGTAAAGCAATAACCAACTGTGCTTTCTTCATATGACCATCTTTAATATTCTGTGTTGTCCACACGGCCTTCGTGACGAACCAAAACTGGTCTGGGTCCTCATTTCCCAAGCCCTTGAAAACGGGAAACTTCATCGTATTCAACATATTGAACGGTGGCAGAGGTGGTGGTGGTGTGAGCGAAAGTGTATGTTGTGTAGGTGAAGGCGAAGGTGGTGTGGAGGGATGAGGTATTCGTGAGAACCCTTGTCTTATTAACCGAACAACGCTCTGTGGAGAAGCCTTTACTACTCCCTCGTCATCACTCAGAGGAGGCTTAATCAGTGGGCTATATTCAGGGCCTGTTCTCCCTCTGTCCATGAAGAAATTTCCACTTCATGTAGCTCCAAACATCAAGGTAATGGCATAACCCACTTTTTACACAAGAGCATCTTAATCCAAGTATTCAAAGATCTTAAATACTTACCTCACAACCCCTTGAAGAAGTGTCGCTCCGCTTCTCTGTAACTGACCGAGGTATCGACTACAAATTCTATCACAAATCCTCCTATGACGTGATCAAGCCAGTGATCAATAGCACATGTGATCTTATCTTCAGAGGCTTCCAATTTCCACACTAGCTCTAGGGTCCACACTATTGGACCGTCAAGCCTCCACCTTCCTTGGTCATCTGCCAATTTAACGATCCACTCGTATAGCTCGATCAAGAAGGAACGGAAGAAAATTTCGTGTAACTCTATGTACAGATACCTGTCCAACCACTGTTCTTTTGTCAGGCGTGGATTTCTGTTTTCTTGCGTCGCGAATTTGTGGATCTTTCTATCCAACCACTACTCAATTTCTTTCTTTGTTGGATTCTAGTTATGCGACATCACACATCTCTTTTATGTAGATCCTAATCCCGGAAACGGAACCATTTGTTGGCTTAGTGGGTCCTGACCCAGGTTCAGAGTTAATTTTGCCAAACAAATCCTTACACTACTGGCCCTTGCGGCATCAATCCACAAAGCGCAGACTGAAGTCTCACCCGAAGCAGTATGGGGGGATGTTGGAACCAAGTTTCTGCACCTAGAGATGAGCGTGATGTCGTCTTATGCCCTAAATCAGCCTTCGCGCAGATCAATAAGCCTTTAGGGCTTATCGATATAACTACCCTTAATCAGCTTCTATACCTCCGCAAATGTTCATGACTGTCTTTCGCAGACCCTGAATATGTGAATCAGCTACTTACGTGCATCAAAGATTACTCTTAACCCAGTAATTACTCAAATCAGCTTAAGTGTTAATAACTTCTGCATATAATAAGATAATCTTTGCATAAACAGTTAATAGTAATTTCATTCATGTCACATATCAATCATGTAAAGTCGCGCATTAATACACCATTATTTCATAAACCCATTATAACATAAGGCGCATTCATATAAACAGAAGTAAATAGACAAATCACAAGAATTTCTAGAATAATCTTCTAATATTGATACTTCAGTTATGATTACAAACTCAAGAATTCCTTGCGCACTCAAGTGCAGAGGTCCGCACACTCAGTTGCGAACTCTACTCTAGGCCTCTGTGCACAAAACTGCAGAGCCTTTCTTCCTACTCTTCTTGTTAATTCTTCATACTTCTCCCATAGAGAGTCCTCATTACTTGTCTTAGACATCCTAAGACACACCTATTTATCTAATCCCATGGTCCGCAGACCATGGGTAGATCTTCAAAAGCCAACTCAACTTACATAAAATAAGGGTAAAACCATTTATGACACTTTAACTATCTACACGCTCCATGACCACAACTTGCAAAGACTTTACATTTTACACGATAAAACTTGGGCTTTTTGCCCCAAAACTTGGGCTTTTTCCTCGAAATTGACCCTATGGGACCCCATCCCAACAACATCCTCTCCATCAATAGCAGAAATGACTATCTGGAAGTAGCATCTCTCACTCCTATCTCAATGAGAATCTATAACATCCTCTGAGGAAAATATAGTAGCAACAAATAGATGATGAAAAGGTCATAACATCATGACCATCCATACTCCATTGAATAAAAACATATCCATGGCTAAATGTGTACTGAAATGTATATCACTACCAATGACTCCTTGCCACATGCAAGAGGTTACTCCACATGGACCAATGACTATGACCCATTGATATGCAATAAAGTACATGGATTCATATACTTATTACATGGCTATAAAAGATGATACATGATTGTACGATGACATCAATGAGCCTATACATATGACTGGACCATGACTCACATAACTTTTCCTCCATGCATACATGATCTAGATGTCCCATTATGATAATTATGAGAGTGTACATGAATAATACATGAAATACATGGTTGTACCAACATTACTAACAACCTATACATATCTGAACCAACTCTCATGACACATTATACCACACATCCCATTCATGGCTCATGACTCTAAATCCAAGACCAAATGATTTACAATAAGAGTACATGATTTCATGAGTACAATACAAGGCTTCATTAATAGAATATACCTCTAAATAATGACATAAAAACCTCATACATGGCTGAAATAAACTACAATGCATGCCAACTATCATGACTCACTTAAATGCATGCCTAGAACAATGTCATGGTGCAATCACATAGAGCATATGATCAGCAACATGTCATCTTCATAGGAACAAGATGATGTCAAATATATACCACATAAGAGACATGCGTTTTCCTCTCCAAAAGAGTAGACATAAATCAATATTTCGGTAGTAGTAATCAACAACAAATAACAATACATAGTAGCCCAACAATAGCATATATCAACAACATCATGAATCAACAACATAGTATACCAATCAGCACAATATATCAGCCATATGTGGCTATGTATGGCAGCAACAATAACCATCGCATTAATCTACATAGCAGCATCACATGAATAATCTCATCAATCCAAAATGCATAATACATGCCAAAACATGATATCATCCAACTCATACAAGCAACATATAATCCATGCACAACCAAATTACAAGCTTATGCAACAACCTCATGTTAGATAATCACATAGGATGGAATATACAGTAAACTCCTCCAAGGAACCATGATGCCATCAATATCACTGGAAAACATTGGAGGCATATGAGGTGCTCCCACTGAGCATGTTCCATCTCACTTTGTTAACCTTCTTCTTGATCACAATAACCTTAGCAAAAACAACATTAGTAGAAAAAAAATCCATCATCATGAAATCATAATCAAAGAGATAAGCATCATTAACATCACATCCTAACTACATGCAAAACAAGATGTGCCATATACTCCCCCTAAGCCTATGAAGGCCTCACATTCATTTTACAGTCTAAATGATCTATCATGCAAGAGTACACTACAATATGTGTTGATCTCTTATACTCATAATATGATGATGAAGAGTACTTCTTTGATCTCCTTTCTTTTCTTACTCTTCCCTTCAACACGTAAATATTGTCTAGTGTCTTGTATCCTTTAGCAATCACCCTCTTTGATCCTTATTTCTTGATGAAACAATCTTTGGATTTGAACACCACTTCCTTTCCTTCATCAACCATTTGGCTCACACTTAGAATATTGTGCTTTAGACCCTCAACGAGCCATACATCCTCCACATTCTTCCTCTTTTCACCAAGGTTGTATTTACCACTTCCCAATACTCTTGTTGGTTCACTCCCTTCAAAAACAACATGACCACTCTTGATTATCTTCAAGAAGTAAAATTTTCTCCTATCTCCTAACATATGATGTGAACATCAACTATCAATATACCATTTTTCATTCTTATCATGTGAACAAAGAGCAATACCACACTTTCCTAATTTTTCCTCCTTTATCTTCCACATAGTTCTTGGTTGGTTCCCTGGTTTAGCGTTATCTTCTATCTGGTCATTTTGACTAGATGGCCTAAGGGATTTAGGTGTCTTACATTCTTTGTACATGTGCCCAAAATTGTGACACACATGAAACTCTATATGACCAAGATATGAAGCCAAATGATTTGATCTTTTGTTGCTCATGCTAGATCTCCATCTTCTCGTAATAGATCTGAAATCAATGGCATTATGGCCAAAAAGGTTACAAGCATAACATAAACCATTAAAAAAAATTGTATACCTAAAAGAGGATCATCTTCTTTGTTTTCCAAGTTGATGCATAGATGTGTTCATTTTTCTCCTATAAATGGTTGTGACATGTCCAAACTGGTGACAGTTGAAACACTCAATCTCGTTCATCAAAGGGGAAAATGAGTTCTAATTTCTCCTTTGAACTCTACTACTATCAACTCTAGGATCGTATGATCTTCTTGACATAGAAGCTCCTTTCAGTTCTCTTCTTTGTTGTTGGTGATGAATTTTCTGCCTCTTTTCTCCAATATTTCCATGGTTGCTCACAACCTTCGTTGTATGCTTCTTTGGTTCTTTATAGTTGATCTTTCCTACATCTAAACTTGGCTCTCTTATTCAAAGGCTAGGGCTAGATCAGTTCACTACTATGCTTCTCTTAACCTTTTCAAGTTGTTGGTCTTTTTCTTCAAGTTGCTTCCTCAATTTATCTACTACATTTTCAACTACTTCTGGATAGTCTTTATTTTCCTTTTGCTTGTTGCACATTAATTCTTTGATTATTTTTTATTCATCCAGCTGGGTCCTCAAGGTAATGAGCTCCTCCTTGATATTTTTTCCTTTCTCATGATATCTACATGCATTTTTTAATCTATCCACTCAGGCAACTAATTCTTTTATTATAACCATTGTTGATTCATATTCATATTCGTAGAACTCTCACGGATCTATGAAAATATATTCACTAGAAGCACCCATGACCAATGACCCTCGCCCAGTACCTATTGGAGTATCCAACCCCAATTGGATGGATAAATCTATTCCTTCTACTGAATATGTTGAATCAGTGACTACTATGAAGCCTCAACGCCTTCACTTCTTCCGTGCGAACCACGTTTCATATATTTCCAAACTAGATTCTCAATCTACTCAACATGAGCAACCCAACAACACCATCGTTTTGCAACACAAAAGCTGAATCAAAAACTCTACCTGGAGGGGGTTACTTCTTCCCTTCTACTCACAATAATATTTTCTCTCTAACACACCACAAGTTGTCAATTCTTCTCATCTCTAAACATTGTCACTTGCAAAACAAAAGCTTTGAAATTCTCCTCAAAACATTCTCTGAATTATGCATACATAACTTTGAAAAACATTGCAAAACTATGTGAGCAGCTTTTGAAAACTCTACTCACTCTCAATACCCTCGCAATATCATGCTCTCACACTCTCAAGACAACCAACCAAATAGACTCAAATCCTTCCTCTATTTATCATTTTTCTGTGATGATTAACTCAGTAAATGATACAGGTTATGGAGCACTCAAAAATTCTTTTCACACATCTAAATTTTCTCAAATCTAGCTCCTTGACTTGATCAATCCACTCTCGCCACTACTTAATGGATATTATCAAGTTTAACGAACTTCTAGAACCTCCAATACTTTTTCCGACCATATACCAGAAATTTATAATCAAGAACATCACCACAATATAAACATTAGTTGAAATGCGCAATGGATTCAAAGAAAAAAACCATTTTAAGCCTTAATCGTAGCCACAACACTAGCTTATTTCGACTGGACTCATGCATAAACCTACTTCCCAACGAATGGAGCCTCCCAGTCGCATGCACAAGCTCGCATGGGAGTGACTAGGTTAGAGGATGGAATAAACTCAATCAAATCAACCCAGAATTTGTCCAAACTTCTTCCAAAGTTTTATCATCATTAGAAGGACCTTAGGAAGCCCTCTTCACCTCTGCAACACTTCACCAAGCCACTTCCACATCACCAACATCATCACAAATAAAACTAGGTTGACATGGATACCAACCAACAAATATACTAACACTTGGGCCATCAATCTACTCCATAACAACCCTTCCATTAGTATGAAGCTCCAAAAAATGTCATACATCCTCCAGTACCTGTACAACCAACTCAATCATCTTCTCACACTTGTAGACCCTCTCCAAACCTTATGTATCATATCATCAACATGAGGACCTAATCCGGGACATGGAGACCTAATCTACCCAACTCCTCAACTCTAACTCCTGTAGCAGCAACCAACACCTATATGCAGCAACATGATCAGTCAACATGATCAAGGATATCTTCATATCTTAAACACAACTCTACTAAACATGAGACACCTCTACATAACTGATCATAGGGTAAAAACCTCCAAAACAGTGCAACACACTACCATCCAACTCCATGTAACAATCATGATCATAACAACATGACATTGAGGACCATGACATCCTATGCTCACACTATGTATGCAACATCTGAAAATCACATCACCATGCTAGTAGACATGACAAAACCAATGCAATACATAACCATGTACAAGCCACCTGCAACCAAGCATGCAAGTGCTAACCAACTCTCCTGCAACCCATGCTACTAGGTTGACATCAATGCCAACCAACAACACATATGCAACACTGCAACACACATCAATGCCAACAATATCCCCCTTTGTAATTGATGGAAACCCCAGCTGAAACAACCATCTAAAAATTTCCTCTAAAAAATGATCTTCATCCTCATATTCTCCTCCTCTGACATAAATGGAAAATGGCTAAACATATCAAGGGAAAATGCAATGAGCTCCATCAACAAAAACAAAAACTCCACTCAATATCATATGCTGGTGATGAAGAATGAAATGTAGGACTGAAAGATGAGAATCATAAAAATATTCATCCACATAACAAAAAATGATGTGCAATAAACTCCCTCTGGACACAAGCTATGCCCAATCATAAACACACTAAAGCAGCAGTATACATCTCCTATCAACGACAGCAAAATCCATGTCATATTGTAGCAATGGATCAAATCACCAACACATAACAAAAGCAGCATAATATGACCAACTAACCATAACAACTCTAATCAACTCTATAGGAGAAACAACATATATCCAACCAACTCTGAAGAAATAACAGCAAATACATCCTCTCCACATCATATATACATCTCCACACTATACTTTCCAACTGCAGAAAACTCATACATCAGCAACAACAATGACTATCTGGAAGCATCATCTCTCAGTCATATCTCAATGAGTAGATATAACATCATCTGAGGAAAATATGGTAGCATAAAATATATGATGACAAGGTCATAACATCATGACCATTCATACTCCACTGAATGAAAACATATCCATGGCTAAATGTGTACTGAAATGTATATCACTATCAATGCCTCCTTTCCACATGCAAGAGGCTACTCCACATGGACCAATGACTATGACCCAATGATATGCAATAAAGTACAGGGCTTCACAGACTTAACACATGGCTATAAATATGATACATGATTGTATAATGACATCAATAAGCGTATACATATGACTGAACCATGGCCTACATAAATATTCCTCAATGCATACACAATTTATCTGTTCCACTATGATAAGTATGAGAGTGTATATGAATAATACATGAAATACATGGTTGTACCAGCACTACTAATAGCTTATACATAGTTGAACCAACTCTCATGACTCATTATAAAACACATCAGATTTATTGCTCATGACTCTAAGACCAATACCAAATGATTTACAATAAGAGTACATGATTTCATGAGCACAACACAAGGCTTCATCAATAGAATATACCTCTAAATAATGACATCAAAACCTCATACATGGCTGAAATAAACTACAATGCATGCCAACTATCATGACTCACTTCAATGCATGCCTAGTACAATGTCAAAGTGCAAGTACATAGAGCATATGATCAGCAACATGTCCTCTTCATAGCAACAAGATGATGTCAAATATATACCACATAAGATACATGTGTTTTCCTCTCCAAAACAACAACCATAAATCAATATTTCAGCATTAGTAATCAACAACACATAGTAGCCCAACAATAGTATATATCAGCAACATCATGAATCAATAACACAGTACACAAATCAGTACAATATATCATCCATTTGTGGCTATGCATGGCAGCAACAATAACCATCATACTAATCTCCATAGCAGCATCACATGTATAATATCATCAATTGAAAATGCATAATACATGACAAATCATGATATCATCCAACTCATATAGGAAGCATATAATCCATGAACAACCAAAATACAAGCTCTTGAAACAACCTCATGTTAGATAACAATAAAGCATGGAATATATAGTAAAATCCTCCAAGGAACCATGATGCCATCAATATCACTAGAAAAAATTGGAGTCATATGAGGTGCTCCCCCTGAGCATGTGCCATCTCACTTTGTCAACCTTCTTCCTGATCACAATAACTTTGGCAACAACATCATTAGTAGTGAAAATCCATCATCAATAAATCATAATCAAGGAGATAAGAATCACTAACATCACATCCTAACTGCATGCAAAAAAATATGTCGGCATATACTCCCCTTGATCCTATGAAGGCCTCACATTCATTTTGTAGTCTAAATGATCTATCATGCAAGAGCACACTTCAATATGTGTTGATATCTTCTACTCGAAATCTGGTAATGAAAGGTACTTCTTTGATCTCCTTTGTTTTCTTACTCTTCCCTTCAACATATAAACATTGTCTGGTGTCTTGAATCCTTTATAAATCACCCTCTTTGATCCTTCTTTATTGATGAAACAACCTTTGGATTTGAAGATCACTTCCTTTCCTCCATCAACCATTTGGATCACACTTAGAATATTGTGATTTACACCCTCAATGAGCCAAACATCTTCTGCATTGGTCCTCTTTTCAGAAGGTTGGCTTTACCACTTCCCAATACTCTCGTTGGTTCACTCCCTTCAAAAACAACATGACCACTCTTGATTCTCTTCAAGAAGTGAATTTTTCTTCTATCTCCTGACATATGATGTGAACATCCACTATCAATATACCATTTTTCATCCTTATCATGTGAACAAAGATAAATACCACACTTTCCTAATTATTCCTCCTTTTTCTACCACATAGTTCTTGGTTGGTTCCTTGGTTGATATATATCTTATGTCTGATGCTTTTGACTAGATGGCCTATGGGATCTAGGTGTCTTATATTATTTGTCCATGTGCCCAAAATTGTGACACACATAACACTCTATATGACCAGGATTTGAAGCCAAAGGATCTGACCTTTTGTTGCTCATGCTAGATGTCCATATTCTCATACTAGATTTGCAATCAATGGCCTTGTGGCCAAAAAGGTTACAAGCATAACATAAACCATTAAACAAAATTATATACCTGAAAGAGGATCCTATTCTTTGTTGTCCAAGTTGTTGCATAGATGTGTCCAATTTTCTCCTACAAATGGTTGCCACATGTCCAAACTGGTGACAGTTGAAACACTCAATCTCATTCATCAAAGGGGAAAATGAGTTCTAATTTCTCCTTTGAACTCTGCTACTATCAACTCTAGGAGCATATGATCTTCTTGACATAGAAGCTCCTTTTGGTTCTCTTCTTTGTTGTTGGTGATGAATTTGCTGCCTCTTTTGTCCAATATTTTCATGGCTGCTCACAACCTTCATTGTAGGCTTCTTTGGTTCTTTTCTTGTTGGGTGTGTATTATATTATTTCCACGACTAGTCGCATGCACAATAGGTGGGCATACCTACCTATGGTTTTGTGCATGGGTTTTGCACACGGTTTTGGGCATGATGGTTTTGTTTCCCATGGTATTTAGTAGATTCGGTTAAGGGAACTACGTTTATATTCTAATCCAGGGTTAATGGATTGGGGTATATATATATATATATATATATATATATATATATATATATATATGTAACATTGAAAGGAACATAATGAAAAATCAATTTGGTATTCTGGTTTTGGGATCAAAGGAAAAATCTATGTGTATTTGTTTTATGTTCTCACCATCGTATATTTTCTGTTTTAAGAATTCGTTTGCAGGTAATTGTTGTACAGGGTTACATTTTTGTTGGTATTTCCTACATATGAACTTGTCTCTTCCATTCGAAGGCTAGGGCTAGGTCAATCCACTGCTATGCTTCTCATAAGATTTTCAAGCTACTAGTCTTTTTCTTCAAGTTCCTTCCTCAATTTATCTACTACATTTTCAAGTGCTTCTAGATAGTCTTTGTTTTTCTTTTCATTTTTATTGTTGCTCATTACTTATTCGATTCTTTTTTAGTCCGCCAGCTGGGTACTCAAGGTTGTGAGTTCCTCCTTGGGATTTTTCTCCTCCTCATCACAAATCTGCAACAATTTCTCATGATCTCTACATGCAGTTGTTAGTCATGATATTTTATTTCTCATGCTAGATCTCCATCTTCTCATACTATATCTGCAATCAATGGCCTTATTACCAAAAAGATTACAAGCATAACATAAACCATTAAACAAACTTGTATATTTGAAAGAGGATTATCTTCTTTTTTTTCCAATTTGCTGCATAGATGTGTCCACTTTTCTCCTACAAATGGTTGCCACATGTCCAAACTAGGGATAGTGGAAACACTCAATCTCATTCATCAAAGGGGAAAATGATTTCTGATTTATTCATTGAACTCTATTACTATTAACTCTAGGAGCATATGATCTGCTTGACATAGAAGCTCCTTTCAGTTCTCTTCTTTGTTTCTAGAGATGAATTTGCTACCTCTTTTCTCCAATATGGTCATGGCTTCTCACAACCTTCCTTGTAGAATTATTTGGTTCTTTTATGTTGATATTTCCTACATTTGAACTTGTCTCACCTATTCGAAGGCTAGGTCTAGATTAGTTCACTACTATGCTACTCTTAACCTTTTCAATCCACTGGTATTTTTCTTCAAGTTGCTTCCTCAATTTATCTACTACATTTTTGAGTGCTTCTAGATAGTCTTTCTTTTACTTTTTCTTGTTGAACATTACTTCTTCGATTCTTTTTTAGTCAGCCAACTGGGTCCTTAAGGTAGTGAGATCCTCCTTGACATGTTTCTCCTTCTCATCACAAATCTACAATAGTTTCTCATGATTCTACATGTAGTTGTTAGTCTATCCACTTGAGCAGCTAATTATTTTATTACAACCATTGTTAATTCATAATCATATTTTAAAATTGAAATATAATTATCCTCATCACTATGTAGCTCAAATGAACCATTGAAATCATAATGCAAATATTCTTTCAAAATATCACCTCGTGACACAACTAAATTCGTTGAGATTTCACAATTTACAACTCCTTTTTCAATGGATCTATTTTCTTCATTCTTCAAACTCTTTGTCTTTTGATACATCATACTCTTTCTTCTGGCCATGATTCACAATCTACTCTCCAAGCGGTCAAGCTTCACTGAAGAGAACACTCTTATACCAATTATTGGAAACTAGATCACTACTGGAGGGGGTGAATCAGTGGTGATGGAATGTATATCAATTTTAAACCTTTTTACCAAAATATAAAATATCCATTCATATTCTCAACATTATCTTAACTAAGTATGAAAATAAAAATAAAATCAAAGTATAATAACCATGGAAAGCATCAACACAAATAAGCACACATAAGGACACAAGTATTTATGGTGGAAACCCTTTCGGGAGAAAACCACCCTGCTACTACTATGCTGCTAAATTATTCTATTAATCTGTTGAACAAGATTTTACATGGATTAGCTTACACCCATAAGTTGGAAGACTTGGCTTCTATTAAAGTATGTTTCCACCTATCAATTAGGAAGATTGTGTTACTTTTTCGTAGGGCTATATTGTTATTTGCTTTGATAATTAAATTTCATCATTAATACATTAAGTTCACCCCATATAATCATTACAATATTTAGATCTACACCATTATACATCAACATATCCAATTATATATAAATAACAACATCATCATCATCATCATCAATACAGCGGAACATAAAAGGAATAGTAGAAGAAAATCATGCACACACATAGAGACACTAGGATTGGTCTGAGACCAGGGAAAAACCCATTATGCGGAAAACCATTGCAAATCTTCTTCTTCTTAGATCGTCATCAAATGATATAGCAAAAGAGAGTACAATTATCCATAACTTTATCTATGTAACAAAATAACTATGATATCCATGAAACATATCTAATCATGCTTGAAATAAAAACCCTCATACTAATGGTAGTAATGTGATGTCACAGTCTGAAGTCAATTGTTGTATACTTTTTTCATTGTGTCAAACATTGTTGAATACTGCTATCAATTAGCGGAAAATACAGAATACAAAAATCCCATCTTTGAGTCTCAGATGTAGGGAGGAGTAGCTATGCAAGCGTTTATGGCAGCCCGGACGCTCCCATGCCATTTTGTGCATGCGTCCAAGGACCAACCTACCAAATCTTCCCAAAAACCCTTGGACACTCCCATGCAGTTAGTGTGCATGCGTATGGGATAGCTTGGATGCTCTCAGGACCACTCTGTGTGAGCGTCCAGGGACGAACACCTCCAAATATGCCTCTGAAGACCTGGATGCTCCCATAAGCCTCTGTGATAGCATCCAAGGCTCTATAGACGATGTCATGGCCACTGTGTGCCAGTGTCCAGGGACTAAAATTCCTTGTTCTGTGCCAACATCCAAAAACCAAAAAACCCTAACTTAGAGTGAACCTCACGCCTGTGATTTCAGACCCTTGCGCGAACTCCTTTTGACAAACCTGTGAGAACCAAGACAAAAGAGAATAGAAGATAGCTTGATCGAATGTGTCCAAATGAGCTTGAGGTATATCTAATTTATAGGATTTATTGAGGGTCCACTTGGAGTTAAGGTTGACCTAAGCAGTTACACGTGTGGTTAGGGACCGTAGAGATTCTGCAAATTCTCTACAAATCTCGCTCTGAGACCTATGTAGGAAATATGACTGTAGATTAACCTGATAATGCAATATACCAAAGCAAAATACTATAACCTACTTCTACTATCAATTTGTGGAAGCTTAAAGATTGAGAAAGATCGAGTTGAACAATATATAACCAGAAGAACAAGAATCAATGCACAATACACATGAAAATACTTTGGGGAAAGCCTTAGCTAAAAACCCAACTATCTGTATTATCATACAAGGTGGAAATACATCAAGAATTATACAAATCCTTAACTCTCATAGCTAGCCAGCTCTCAGTACAATCCTCCTGGATGCTCACAGGCAATCAAAGCTTCTCACAAGCCTTCTCCTCTGCCCTCCAACCTCCTATTTCCTTGCGTTGTTTCTCCTGGGTGATCCCCCTGTTACCAAGTGGAAAACTCTCAACCAAGTGGAACACTGATCTCACACCCTGTCAGAACCGCACAATCCTCAAGGAACCTTACCTTGACTACATGCATGAGTTTCCTTTATAGGAAAACACATGCAACTGATAGTACATTGTCCTTGACATTTAACTCAACTGGGTATTTCTCATAATAGACATGCATGAGTTTATGATGAGGGAATATTCAGTTATCTAGAGTATACTGGTTGAGTGCATGCATGCATCAACTTACTGATAACTCACAATTAGTTCCTCAAACAGTTTGGAACTAATTTAACTGGACTTAACTCAGTAAACTGAGCTAACTAATTACAACTCAAATATAACTCAATCTTATCTCCTTAATTAAGGCTCATCTCCTTAATTTAAGGGATAATTTTTGCATGACTTCAAAAAGATTTCTAACTTGAATTTCTCCAACTAATTAATCCATAATTAATTAATTAATTATTTTCAAGTAGTTGGTGAGACTAAATTCGATTTTAATTCACAATTTTAATTCAAGGACAAATTAAAATTGGAATTTCTGGATTCTATTTTTATCATTTCTTGTTGCTATTTTCAACACTCCCTCTCAAAAAGAAAGGAATTCAACTCAATCCTGATCGTGAACCTTTGGAATATTATGCATGCAACACTTATCTCTAGTGTTGTTGCTCCAGCAACTCCAGAAACAAAAAAAAAAACATCCAACCTAAATCAGTATGATGCATTTGTCATCAAAGTCTCTGACTGTTATTACATCTGTCAACTGAAAACTTTGCACTTCGACTGACTCTGCCTTTTTTCACTTGTTAGGGCCTAAATCTACCTCAGGCTGAGAAAGGTAGGATCTAGGGTAACATCAAACCAAGCTTAACATAGTAGCTAGCCCTACCAGGTCGGGAGAGGGCTCTCTCCTGTCAATCTCAGCAAAAATTATCAATGAGGCTTGAAATGACTTGAATGAAGACTAATTTTAGGCTAGGTATTTTTGCAAAAGAGCTTGATTGAATTTGATGATGTTTTGTTGGCTCAAATGGAAAGGCAGTTTTTGGGTCTTGGGAATGAGGCTCAGTTTTGCAGAGGTCTCAATGGGGCAAGGTAGGCAAGTGATTTGATACTTAAAATTGCATGAAATAGAAAGATTTAGATAGGTGAGGAGTTGAAGAGGGTAAGAAAACCTCAAGGATCCTCTTCAAACAGCTGAAAACATCAATAACTAAAGCAAACCCTAGGTAGAGCACTGCAATTTCAGTGGATTCTACTTTATCCTTGTTTGTTTTAGTTAAGAAGAAGCAAGAGAGTTAATGGCATACAAAAAACACATATAAACTTACATTTACAGAAGAAAACACAATATCAAAGAAACATGCCACATGAATCCCATAGAGTGTTGCAAACCACTGGTCTATTCCTTAGCCAAAACTGCTGAAATGAGTATACAATAAGCTCCAAGCTTTCCCAAAAGTCCAACCATGCTAATGACTGAAAAAACATAAGATATAGGAAAAAAACCACTCATCCTAGCCTCCAGGGGTCGAGCTCATGAGTTTAGGAGCTGTTCCAACTAATTCTAAACTGAGAATTACAAATTAGGTAGTGGAACAGTATGCCTCTAAAAACTAGGGAACTGATTCATTCAGTTGTAAACTAACTTTTCATGGATGAATCTGCCTTCATGATTGAAAATTTGACATAATTACATCAAGATCCATCAATTTACATTAAATTACATCATAATTTTGACATTAAGAAAGAGGAAAGTCAAACTGTCAAGAAACTAGGCGAAAAACAGAGTATACTTGGTCAAATAGAGCAAAATTTCCCCTATGCACCGCGCTGATTTCTCTATGCGTAGCGCCTATTTGTAGCCACTTTTTGAGGCCTTCCCGGTGTCCACATTTTCTCCAAGTGTGCTTGTTGGAAATTTATTCCTGTCTACTTTCTAGATCAAGTGGAATTTTTGAATTTGGCCTCCATTTTCCCCTCCAAAACTGAGTTCTCCCAACACTGCTTCCTGTGTGTCAAAATAGGAGCAATAAGGTCATTTTTGGGTGTTTTTGACCTTTTTGGGGGCTCAAAACCTGTCAAAATTTCTTGGCCATTGGTAGGAATGCATATTTTTCCAAGAAAAATCCAAATATGCTAAGTTTTTGTCATTTGGAGGCCTCCATCAAAAGCGAGCGCCAGGTGGCGGGCGCATTGGGCAGAAAATTTTGTGTTTTAGCCCAAAAATTTCAAAAATGCAAAAAGGTCCCAAATTTTTTGAAATTTGGGCTGAGTTCTCTCCATCAAGTACTGTGTTGGGCCAAGGAAGCCTCAGCCAAGATCTAAAGTTTATCTTGTGCTTTTTGCCTCCTCGATCTCTTCTTCAATTTTGCCTTCAACCTCTTGATTCTAGCTTGGCATACCATATTCCTTGACAAATAATGATATGCCATGTTTCTCAACATATTCTTCTCATTGATGGCTTTCTCTAAACTCCTGTCCAAGTGGATATTAGTCCTCTCCAACCAAGACTCACGATCAGCATTGATTTCTTGCTCAAGTGTTGTGAACTTGACTCTCCTCCGTTTGGCAGCTTGTCGGTTTTCTCGTATGTTTCTAAGCTCCATTATGGTTTGTTGATCATCTAGTTGCTTGTTTCTTTGTTCCAGGTACTTTATTATCCACTCGGATCTTTCTAAGTTGAGGGATAAAGCATTGTTGTCCGCCTGTTGCTCTTGGATGACTTCCTTGAGCTTTGAGCTTTGTGGGCCCAAATCCATGTCATCGTCCTGAATGAGAATGAAATCGGTCTCCTGCTCACCTGAAGGCCCCTCATCATGCAATGGCCTCTTGCCCTTGTCTTGAACCTGCTGTGCTGATGAAGGAAACGAGACCCCTTCCACCCCAGGTGGAGATAATACTCGCTTTGCCGCTGCAAACAATTGTCTAGTGCCCTTTTGATATGTGATAAATATCGGCACACTAGCAGTCTATGTCTCATGACCCTCCTACTGATGAGAAGGTCCACCTGTCTCATGAAAAGTCTCTGGAGGTACCTGAGGAGCTGTGAAGAACTCATGAGAAATGAAATCCTCCCATGAGATGCCCTGCAAACCAAGCTGATGCATGACCACAATTTTGATGAGTGCAAAATGGTATATATTGTTAAACTGATGCTGAGGAGTCTTCTGTTGTACTAGTGTGGTCATCTTCTCAATATTTCGGCACATGAAGTAGGGGAGGTTCATCATTCTCACCCTGGTAAAGTGCATCAACAATCTGATATGATAAGCATATAGGCGAGAAAACCGGCCCTCACAGCTGAAATATTTCATTATAAGTTTCATCAAGGGAGCATATGAGTCTTCCAGGTATCGAAAGGAAACACTCTGCTGATTTGTCTCAAATAACCGGGCTTGATGTATGGTTCATAGTGTTCCCTGTCAATCTGCTGCCTTTTATTCCACTGCTCTCCGACATTAGGAATGCTGGTTGCCAGAGAAATAGACTCTGATGTCAAGGTAAATGTCACACCAGCTAGAGTGGTTGGGCCATTATGTAGATGAAGCACAAACAACTAGGCTAGGTCATGATGATACTGGACTCTAGCAACCATCTCACATAACTAATAACAGGATTGGTGTTGGAAGCATGTGATGGCAAGAGGGCAGGCCTGCAGCTCAGCAAGTGAAGTAGGCTCCTCTCTTATATGTTTGCCACCCCTGTGAGGTCTCCTTGGTGCATGCACTTCTATAGGAGATTCACTGTGTGTCTCTTCTTCTCGGTCATATGACAGACCAGATTCCATGCTTGCTAATGTGTGAGTTTTCTTGATGAGTATGAAGAGCTTTATGGGGATTTTAATGTTTTCTGCCACCAAGGATAAGAATATGTGAGGGACTGTGGAGGGAGAGGTATGAGGGGTTTTGGGATTATTATGACAAGGTTTTGTGGGAAATAGGGGATTAGGGAACAATATGGAAGCTTTAGGGACAGCAATTAGGGTTTGGGGATTTGTAATTAATATTTGGGAAAATGGGATTTGGGGATAGGGGTAAATGATTTTTAGGAATATGGGAGTTTAGGGAATGGGTGGATAAGCTGGGAAAATAAATGGGAGGGGTGATAAAGTGAGGGTGTGGTAGAATGAACTTGGCAGCAAAAATGACAAATGCAAACCCTAGGCAATGGTTTTTGAGAAATTGCAAAACAATAGGGTTTGATTTTCTTCACACAACCACCATAAATTTTTTAACACAAACTCCTTCACTAGCAAGAAAAAAATCTTAACTTACTTGCACGCTTGAAGACTTGAGTGATTTTGGCAATGTGATAAAATTTTTGAGGAAATCGAGCTTGGCAGCTCTATGCACTGCGCCTCAAACCTAACGTGTCGCGCCTCCTGTGTGCGCCGCGCCAATTCAAATTTTACACTGAGGAGGTCGGCTCTATGCGCCGTGCCTGTTGTATGCACCACGCCTCTCACCCAGTGCACCACGCCTCCAAGACTGAGTGCTCTTGCTGCGATTTTCTTCCCTTTTCCCAACATGGCTTTCACCTTGGTCAATTTTGCTTCTTGGAATGCCAATGAGCTTTTGAATTGTAAAAAATGGTTTATATACAAGAGCATTTTAATCTTTGATTCATAAAACCCATTTTTATAATGTTTGCCATATGACTTTGTTTTTCACCTCTATTTTTTGAGCAGTTTGCTTTATTTGAGCCTTTTGATGAACTAAATGACTTGATTTTTTTTTGCCTTGCAGGGGATGGAGCTACTGAAGCTTGGCAATGTGACTAGGGTTGCCACTGAAATGATTTACATACACGAGAACTGAAAATACATGAATTTATACAATGAAAAGCCTAAAATACTATGTTTTTCCTCAAAATAGAGTTTTGAGGAAAAATACATTTCTGAGCAATTGATTATGAAATTTCTTGGTACTGGAACTTTATTCACCCTCCTCAAGTGCATGCTAGCTGTTATTGGACATTAAACCCTAGACCTAATGAAAGTGAAACCCTAGAATGACTCTTGCAAATTTAAAGACAAAAGGTGACTGCAGATGATCTTGATGAATGGAAATGGGCCAGCAGGTAAAGGACATGAGGGAAAATGTACAACAAGCCACTACCATCAGATGATCCATGCTCCTAATGGAATGCAGCTGACTGAGAAAGACACCTAAAATGCAATGCAACAAGAGAATTTGATCTCTGACGAAGGGATGAAGATACCGACACTAACATCACTGTTGCCAATCTTTCTCTGTGCTCTTCACTATCTAACTGCTCTAGCCTCTATCACCTTGATCTCTGGCTGCATCAGTCCCACTGATTCCTCCCGCTACTATGTACTTTGGGTTCTAGTAGCAAGGTATGATCCATGAGATAAAACTTCTCAATGGACCCTGCCCAATTTTAGCCTTCATGGGACTATCACTTCACAGTGCCCCACCTCACACCTGGAGGTATGGCTTCATGTGATCCCTCTGCCCACTTCTCCAATTTTGGCTCCTCCACAATTGTCTCAGACTTCTTCTGGGACTTTATGTTGAGAGGTAATTTAATCTCCCTCTCAACCACCAAGTCTCTAACATTTTCCTTTCTCCTCAAGGCTTTGCATGCATCTTGAACCTCACGAGCATATAGGTTCTTAATTCATGAACCAATCTGTTTCACTTGTCTCGTGGTGATGTGTCTAAGGAATGCCTTTCCTTGACTGAAGACAACGTCGTAGACTTTTTCCTCCAACATCGCGACCGATACCAAATTATTCTTCAGTCCAGGCACATACTTCACATTTGTTAGGGTTATAGGAGCTCCATGCTCCCTCTGAAGAGCAACTATGCCCACTCCTCAAACACTATACCTTTCGTCATCGCCCATCTCTATGCACATCTTGAGGTCTTTCTCCTCCAAGGCACTGAACAAACTTTTATCACCAGTCATGTGGAATGAGGCTCCACTGTCAAGATACCAGACAAAACCCATCATCGATGACACCATGCATGTGATGAGGGTAAAGTTAATTTCGAACTAAGAAGCTAATGCCTCACCTTTCAATCCTTCCGAGGATCCCTTCTTGGACTTCTTCGATGGGAAATTAGTCGCATAATGTCCCATCTCGTTGAAGTAAGATATGAATTTGATTTACACCTGCAACACTGAACTTCAAACTGCGAATTCTCTTCTCTGTATAATGTTCACAGCTCCGATAAACTAGGCTCTGATACCATGTAGAAATTCTGCAAATTCTCTACAAATCTCGCTCTGAGACCTATGTAGAAAATCTGACTGTAGATTAACCCGATAGTGCAATATACCAAAGCAAAATACTATAACCTACTTCTATTATCAATTTGCGGAAGCTTAAAGATTGAGCAAGATCGATTTGAACAATATATAACCAGAAGAACAAGAATCAATGCACAATACACATGAAAATACTTTGGGGAAAGCCTTAGCTAAAAACCCCACTATCTATATTATCATACAAGTTGGAAATACATCAAGAATTATACAAAGCCTTAGCTCTCACAGCTAGCCATCACTCAGTACAATCCTCCTGGATGCTCACAGGAAATCAAAGCCTCTCGCAAGCCTTCTCCTCTGCCCTCTAAGCTCCTATTTCCTTGCGTTGTTTCTCCTAGGTGATCCTCCTATTACCAAGTGGAAAACTCTCAACCAAGTGGAACACTGATCTCACACCCTGTCAGAACTACGCAATCCTCAAGGAACCTACCTTGACTACATGCATGAGTTTCCTTTATAGGAAAACACATGCAACTGATAGTACATTGTCCTTAACATTTAGCTCAACTAGGTCTTTCTCAGAATAGACATGCATGAGTTTCTGATGAGGGAATCTTTAGTTATCTGGAGTATACTGGTTGAGTGCATGCATGCATCAACTGACTGATAACTCACAATTAGTTCCTCAAACAATTTGGAACTAATTTAACTGGACTTAACGCAGTAAACTAAGCTAACTAATTACAACTCAAATATAACTCAATCTTATCTCCTTAATTAAGGATTATCTCCTTAATTTAAGGGATAGTTGTTGCATGACATCAGAAAGACTTCTAACTTGAATTTCTCCAACTAATTAATCCATAATGAATTAATTAATTATTTTCAAGCAGTTGGTGAGACTAACTTAGATTTTAATTCAAGGAAAAATTAAAATTGGAATTTCTAGATTCTATTTTTATCATTTCTTGTTGCTATTTTCAACAGGGCCGACCCATTCCTTAATACACGTAAAAATAATTCAAAACTCAACTTCTGCTTGACCAAATTGGGTGTTATTTAGGTCAACTTTGGTCCTCTCAAAAAGAGGAATCTAATACAAACATCATATCATTCATTTGAGCTTTCCAAGGTGGAATTTGACCGCAGTTGCAAAAATTAGCACTCCCTCTCAACTAGGGAGAATTCCACCTGCTAATATTTGTCCATTAATCAATATGCCATTATGAAATATTCAAGTGTCATCACATATCATCACGGATCATATTTGTCATGTAGTAATTATGTCATGTCCATATCAAGTGTCTCATCATCACAAATCATCATTGTACATCTCAATCTATCCTTTGCTTATTCCTGCTTATCTCTTGATTGTTCTTGCTCATATGCTGAGAATTCTTGGATCTAGAAGAAGAATAATTTGTTACCAGAGGGGAGCTCAAGCTACCACCCTCTATACATCAGCCTGCTACCTGGAATCTCTAGCAATGGACTACTACTCATAATACCATCATTGATCGTCATCGGAGAGCATATCATCAGGGAGAACATCTCAACCTCGAACCACATCGGGGAGCACATCTCGACCTAAAATCTCATGGGGGAGCTATACATCTAAATGCACATATCGAGCAATATAATAACTCACCATTCAGGGGTGAAAATCCTTGACCCTGGAATCCCATCAGGGAGCTTACCCTCAACCCAGAATCTCATAGGGGAGCTTACTCTCAACCCGTAATCTCATCGGGGAGCTTACCCTCAACCCAAAATCTCAAAAGGGGAGTTACTCTAAACCCAATCCTATTGCCTACCGATATTCCCAACATTGACTCTCGGTAGTTGTGTGGTAGAATACCTGCATCATAATCGCCTTGGGTTGTACACCCCCAAGTACACTCTCAACTCATTGGAAAAACAAGGAGCAGTATTCCCAACAAGCCCTGCTTGTGGGTATGATGCCGACTGGGGTATACTCTGCAAAGACCAGACACGGAAGCATCATTCTCCAACACTATAAAGATAGGGGAGTGGCAACCTCAACCCTATGGGTAACAAATAGGGAAGTACCCTATTGTCTAGAGATCCCTCAACCTCAGGATCCTTCCATCTCAATTCCTCACCCTGGGAGCTCAAATAGGGAGGAGGAGTTGGCTCAGTGTTCTTGATAATCATTGCTCTCATCATCAGCTTTTATCAGTATCATATGTTTCATGTTCATATAGAATATCAAAACAAATATCATGTCAGATCAAAAATAATCATATAAATCACAAAAGGATACCATAATCATCCTCCCTCTCAAGGAGGTGCCAACCACAAGCCTGAGCTTGTTTCGAACATCTGCATTGTCTCAATATATGAGAGAGTATCTTGGTCCCAACTATATATATATGGGATTCTTTTTCATAGCAATGTACCTATGTCATATCCATATCATGCTCAAACAAATCTCTCAGGAGCTTATGTATCTTGCCTCACCCCATGTTAGTAGCATCATGATCAACCTCGGTCATGCTATGGACCTCTCATCTAAGATATCATGGCAGATCTCATACTAAATAGGAATCCAAATGTGCTTAACAGCAATAATCTCAAATTTCAGCGATACATCTATGCAATCACATATCATAGGAGAAATATCTCATCCTCAAAAATAGAATATCTCATGCAGATATTTCAAAGGATGCTTGGTGGCAACTCTATGTGAGTGAAGTAGCTCAATCATGAACTAATTCAGGTTCTATGCACATCATACATATACAGATGGATGTTCAAAACAGAACATCAATGCTTCAATCAATAGTCGGATTCCATGTCAAGTTCAACAACATTTTCAATAGTTATGCAATATTTAATTTCTTTTCCAAATTCCATAAATCACTCCATCAGGCCATGATACATCATTTAAAGCTTCATAAGTTATCTCCCTCTGATTTAGATCATCAAAGGCGTGTTACCTGTCAAGAGTAGACCATCAGATTATAAAACCAAAACCAAAATCAAAATCAAAGCCATACCTTGGAACTCATCATCCTGACATCATCAGATAATTGTCAAATATAGACATATCAGCATCAGGGAGCTTGCTTCATGCAATGCTCTAAACATAATGCCTTGCTAAGCCATCATAATCGGCCTTACATAAGTCAATGTCAAACCATTATCAAAGTCATCATTATCATAGGATCAATACTTTCAATCAGGTGACAGGGATAGCTCATATCAAGTCATGACTTCATTAATTATCATACTAACAAGTTGTCATCAACCTTGCATTATCAATCCGAACTTTATCAAGCCATTCTCATAATCATAACATAAGTAATTTATGTCGCTAGGTGAAAATGCATACACCAAGGATGAGTCATGCAGGCTCCAATTTCATGTTGAATCACAACTATCAGTATATCAATCATTGTGCTAGGAATGAGGAGGCCAATACAAAATAATTTTTATAAATATAAGGCATTGTGCCCATATAGCATTGACATCAAGGAAAATCATCAATCACCAAGTCAGATCATTAGACATCAAGGCAAGTCCAAATTTGTTGTCATAGAGAGATCTATAGTCAAATCATATCTCAATTATCAGGTCTAAGTTATTTTCAATCATCATGACATAACACTAAACGTTTCTCATTTATATCAATCAACCAAATCATGCCAACCTCTAATAGTACAAACATAGTGACATATATATATGTATGTCCATGTCACCTGTAAACACAAGTTTAGTCTGCATGTTCATATTATGACTAGCATTCAACCTTTTCCAGCTTTCAAATCTAGTTGTTATCTTCCACACATCTAAAGGACTGGCATATCCTAGCTGAACATCTGATATCATGCATAACACTACATTTTTTTGTGATCAACAATTTAGCCCAACAACTTCAGAAATCATATTACAGATGCAGAATATGTCAGAAACATCTTGATTCAGAGTTCAAACGGCTTCAGAAATATTTATATGAGGGTCAATAATAGTCAAAACCCTCAACGCTCCCTTCAGGTTAGTATGGGAGCATCTTTAGAATTTTGGACGTTATCTAGGCCTTAGCATGTGTGTATCCAGGGATAAAATCTCCCAGTTGTATGCCTACGTCTAGAGTAGAAACCCTAATTTATGGATGGGCTTCAGATCTTAGATTTTGTTACAGATTAATATTGTCATATGCACATAAATCATACTTCAGCAACACATAATGCAAATAGTAATAAGGGTAAGAAACTTGAGAAGAGATTCTCCCTCTGACTGGGAGTCTATGTCATTTATCTTTATTCATGTAATCAACCTACCTCTACTAGAGTCATGAAACAGCAGATGTGTTAGATCATAAACATATATCTATCATGGCTATCAACATCATGACATCAATCTTTCATCAAAGGTTAGACTCAAAACTGCAGATAGATGCAATAACACTTTCTATCAAGTTACCCCATCAAGTTAGGACATTCAGTTTAACCATATGTTGTCAAGACATGATCTTATTTAGTAAGAGATCTACTTATCAATATTACACTTATACTTCTCACATCAAGGTTACCATGATCTACATGATCAATAAGATCAAGTTAGGTCATTCAATAAATCTTTACCAAAACAATGATAGTGTCAATCTCTCTTTCCATATGCTTTCATCAAGTAATATCAATAGACTCATGTGTAGGAGTTAATGAGTTATCCTTCTATATGAAATTTATCATGGCAAGTATCAAGAGTATCATTTACTAGAGTCAAGGTGCTAGTCTTCTTTCTAGAATCAAGATATCCAACAGATAGATCATAGATGTTAGCCAAACATCAAGTGTACCAATGTATCAATGTTAGATAGCCTCATAGAATTCAAGAAGATCAAAATGTTCAACACCAGGTGCATCATTTCATCATAGGAAACATAGATCCAAGTTGCTTTCATATGCATTAAATAAAGAGACATTCTCATAATACCTTAGGGATTACTGAGCCAATAGATGAAACACAACATACTATGCATACCTTCTGGTATTAAAATACCTGTGCACCTTCTCATTATACATAGGCCGTTTGAAGCACTTTGTCATATTTGCATTAAGTGCCTATTTATCTCTTTCGAGATCTGCATCTCAAAATGATCCTCAAGAAGGATCTACTCATCATATCTCATCAAGGAGGTTAGAAACATCCATATACTCAAATACATACGTAGGATGTACAACCAATAAACATAATTATCAAATCTATAAGTCTAACAAGTAAGAAGCATCATAAGTTAATAAATACTTATCTTAAATGAGAGGTGTTCCTCTCCCTCTTGAGCGAATCTTCAAGAGCCATCAATGTCCATGGTCAATATACCAATGTTGCCTTCAAGTATCCAACCAAGTCTGCTAGGAATTATCCCATCTAGGGCTTCATCAAGTCTCCCACAAGTGCTTGAGCATCTTCACATTTACTAGATAAGTTGCATATCTCATAAAGTATTCATAAACTAGGGTTTTCTCTCCAACCTTAACCTCATAGAATCCATCAAACCCTAAAAATCAACTTGCCTAAGGTTTTCGTTAAACCCTAGAATTATTTTAGGTCTCCACCATCCTCTTCTTGCTTCCATCAAAGGTGTCATCATGGGGGTGATCTCCATGGATTTTTCTTCAGCCCAGCTATGATACCATGTTAATTTTTCGTAGGTCCATATTTTTATTTTCTTTGATAATTGAATTTCATCAATAATACATTAAGTTCACCCAATATCATCATTACATTATTCATATCTACACCAGTATACATCATCATATGCAATTATATAGAAAGAACAACATCATTATCATCATCAATGACATGGAACATAAAATGAATAGTAGAAGAAAAGTATGCACACACATAGAGACACCAAGACTGGTCTGAGACCAAGGAAAAACCCACTATGGGGAAAACTGCAAATCTTATTCTTCTTAGATCGTCATCAAATGATACAGAAAAAGAGAGTGATCCATTACTTTATCTATGTAATAAAACAACTATGATATCCATGAAACAGATCTAATCATGCTTGAAATCAAAACCCTCATATTGATGGTTGCAATGTGTTTTCATGGACTGAATTCAACTGGTGTATATTATTTTCATTGTGTCGAACACTGTTGAATACTGCTATCACTAAGCATAAACTTTGGAATACAAAAATCTCATCTTTGAGTCTCGAACACAAGGAGGAGGAGCTTTGTGAGTGTTTATGGAAGCATGGATGCTCCCAAGCCATTCTGTGCATGTGTCCAAGGACCAATTTACCATATCTACCCAAAAACCCTTGGAAACTTCCATGTAGTTATTGTGTATTTGTCTGGGACAACCTAGACGCTCTCAGGACCACTCTGTGCAAGCGTCTGGGGACCGACACCTCTAAATCTACCTCTGAAGCCCTAGACGCTCCCATAAACCTCTGTGCCAGCATCCAAGTCTCTTTGGATTCTATCATGACCATTATTTTCCAGCATCTCAGGACTAAAATTCCTTGTTCTGTGCCACTGTCCCGAAACCAGAAAAGCCTAACTCAGAGAGAACCTCATGCCTGTGATTTTGAACCCTTACACGAACTCCTTCTGTCGAACCTATGTGAACCAAGACAAAAGAGAAGAGAAGATAGATTGATTGAATGTGTCCAAATGCGCTAGAGGTATCTTATATTTATAGGATTTCCTGAGGGCCCACTTGGGGTTAAGGATGACCCAAGTAGTTACAGATGTGGTTAGGGCTAACCCATTCCTTAATACATGTAAAAATAATTCAAAACTCAACTTCTGCTTGACCAAATTGGGTGATATTTAGGTCAATTTTGGTCCTCTCGAAAAGAGGAATCTAACGAAAATCATCTTGGTAATTTGAGCTATTCAAGGTGGAATTTGACCGTAGTTGCAAAAATTAACAAATTATTTATCTCACAAATCTATGGAAATCTATCCGTTGGAAGCACCCACGACCAACAACCCTTGCCCAACAAACATTGGATTATCCAACACCAACTATATGGATAATTTTTTTCCTTCTACTGAATATTCCAAATCATTGTCTACTCTAAAGCCTCCATGCCTTCACTTACTCCAACCAAACCATGTTTCATATATTTTCAAATTGTGTTCTCAATCTGCTCAACATGAGCAACCCAAGAACACCATCATTTTGCAACACAAAATATGAATAAAAATCTCTTTTCGAGGGGGGTTACTTATCCTCTTCTACTCACAACAATCTATGTTCTCTAACACACCACAACATGACAATTATTCTCATCTCTAAACACTATCACCTACAAAATAAAAGCTCTGAAATTCTCCTCAAAACTTTCTCTGAATTCTACATACATAACTATGAAAAACATGGCAAAACTATGTGAGCAGCTACTGCAAACTCTACTCACTCTCAATTCCCTAAAAATAGCATGCTCTCATACTCTCAATACAACCAACCAAATAGACTCAAAACCTTCCTCTATTTATCATTTTTCTGTGATAATTAACTCAATAAATGCTACAGGTTATGGGACACTCATCAATTCTTTTCACACATCGGAATTTTCTCAAATCCATCTCCTTGACTTGATCAATCCACTCTCTCCACTACCTTATGTATAATCTCAAGTTTAACCAACTTCTAGAACCTCCATTACTTTTCTGACAATATACAGAAAAATTATGATCAAGAACATCACCACAATACAAAAATTAGTTGAAATGTGTGATGAATCCAAAGAAAAACTTGTTTTAAGCCTTAGCCGCAGGCACAAAACTAGATGATTTTTATTGTACTCATGCACAAGCCTTCTTCCCAGTGACTGGAGCCTCTCAGTCGCATGCACAAGCCTACATGGGAGCAACTCAGGAAGAGGATGGAAGAAACTCAGTCTAACCAACCCATAATTTGTTCAAACTTCTTCCATAGTTTAATCATCATTAGAAGGACCTTATGAAGCACTTTTCACCTCTAAAACACTTCACCAAGCCACTTCCACATCACCAACATCATCATAGGTAAAACTAGGTTGACTTGGATAACAACCAGCAAATATACTAATACCTGGGTCATCAACCTGCTCCACAACAACTTTTCCATCAGTATGCAAGTCCAGAACATGTCAGACATCCTCTAGTATCTATACAACCAAATCAAGCATCATCTAACACTTGTAGACCCTCTCTGAGCCTTATGTATCATATCATCAACATGAGAACCTAATCTAGGACTATTGGGGGCATCCCAACTTGGTCCAAGTTTTGGGTCAAAGACTCCGCATTTTGAGGAGCGGAGCACGCGGAGCTGGCGAAGTTTTATTCATCGTGTACTTTTTAGGGGCTTTGGGGTAGGTTAAAAGTCCCTTATTTTGTAACGGGTTTAGGTATTAGTCCATTTTTTTGTTGGATCCATGGTTTTTGGACCATGGTCTTGTAGTAAGAAAGTCTATATAAAGAAGATGTAGTACTTTGTTGAATAAAAGAAAAGAATAACCAAGCATATATTGTTCGTATTCTCTCTCTTGAGACTGTATTTTTTGGGGGAAGGCTCCACATATGAGTGCGTGGAGTCCTGGAAGAGTCTGTAGCTAAGTGCACAAACCACCAACAGCTGAGTGTGCAGGTTAGGGAAGAGCATGTATTGAAGATCCTTATTAATTAAGAAGAAGATTTGGCAAAGTATTGTTTATATTTATGTGTTCATTCTCTGTTGTTATTGATATCTTTATGCATGCTTTTTACTGAATTATCCGAAAGAATACATGTTATATTGTTTTATGTTATGTCTATGCCTTAAGTACCAATCTGTAAGATTAATCATCAGCGCAAAGTTATTCATGTGCGCGAATTTTTAGGAAGATATAATACATAAGAAAATACATGGGAACCACATCACGCATATCCCTCTAGCTACAGAAACCCTATTCTACAACCTCCCATAACTGCTTCGAGTGAGATTGCAATCTTCTTGCAGGTTGTTGTCGAAAGGGCCAGTGGTTGAGGGTTTTTTCGATGTGCAGAACACTTTGAACTTGGGTCATGCCCCCTTAAACCGAAAAATGGTTTCGTTGTTGAGACCGAGATTTATTTAAGGGATATGTTTTGGCATCCATCGAAGAAAGAAATCCAGGTGTGGGTTGAACAGAAAGAAAGAGAATTTACCGAAAAAAGAAAATATAAACCCTCGATTATCAGCTGAAGATTGGCTGTAGAAGTCTAGCTTCGAAGAGCAATACAAAATCTTCTTTGGTTTGTTCCACACTAAATTGTATGAGTGGGTATCTAAGTTAACTAAGCATAAGACTTGTTTCAAGAACGACAAAACTGAGTGGAATCCTGAATTGATACGGTGACTCAAGAACGTCAGTAACAATATCTCAAGGGTTGTTGATTTCTGGATCGATAGCATTTTGGGAGGATTTATCACTGAATTCGCGATAGATTTGATTGTGTCCTATAGTGAAGTTGAATGAAGATTTTTCAAAGGACCACAAGGTAAGTTCTTAAGATATTTTAATCTCTAGATTAAGATGTTATTGTGTGAAAAAAGGATTTTGTGAATGTATTCAGATTAATGTTTGGACAAAGAGGAAATAAGCCTGAATGAGGGTCTACACGAAGTGGAAAATGATACAAAACAAATCCGAAGAATTTTATTGAAACTGACTATAGCCCCTTATTAGGAGGATCTGAGAGTGAAGAAGAAATAAGTAACCCTACAACCCCGCGACATTCCCCCACCCATCCTAAAGGTGCATCGAAGTTAGGAGTTGAGAAGAATCAGGGCATATTTGGGATTCCCCATCCATCCACCCCCCTTACACCCCATCCCTCTCCCCATAATTCCCATACACCCCCACCCCCTCCACATAGGCCCCCAAGAAGGAAAATGGTCGATGACATTAAGCTACCAATTTTTAAAGGACTAGGATCAGAGGATCTTGATCAGTTCTAGTTTGTAGCTGATGCAATACGAACAGCAAGACAGATCACTAGTGATGATGTAAAGGATGCAGAACTCGTCACATCACTGCGAGAAAGAGCGCTAACGTGGTATATGAAATACTCTGTGACTAACCTGACCGCTTCATTGGATGAAATTAAGAAAGCGTTGGTATCAAAATTCAAGAAGTTGAAATCAGAATCACAGTGCATCATAGAGCTAAAAGAAATCAAACAGATACTGACTGAATATGTGTGGGAGTTGGACCAGCAATTCAAGGTGTTGATGGGTCAAGTAAGCTTTAATATACCCCCAGAACAACATAAAGAATGGTTCATAGCCACGTTATTGCCACATATTAGGTTACCTTTGACACAGCAAAAGATCATGACTCAAGCTGAAGCATTGGAGATTGCGATGAAGCTGGAAGCTTCACTGATTGGAGATACTCATGCAAGAGTACAATAGATACAGAGTCAGCTAGCCAATTTGACCTTGGAATTGCAGGATCTTAAGAAAGGTAAAGAAACCAGATCAGAAGTATGGTGTACAAAATGAAAAGTAGAAGGTCATTATAAGGATCAATGCCCTGTGTTCAGAGATTATTTGGCAAGTGGAGCACCTAATCCAGTAAACCCAGGTCTGTGGTGCGATATTTGTAGAACGAGAGGCCAACATTGCTCTGAATATTTCTACCTATTACAGAAGTATGTACAGACCCCGAAGCAGTTGTTTTGTAACTTTTGTAGATCAATAGGCCATGATGAGAAAAATTGTTGAAGTTATGAATTGATGATGGAGCGCACTGTTGATACTTATAGACAACAATCTAAGGGACATACACACAAGGAGCCATACCATCACGCTGGTCGAGGAGGATTTCAAGGACGAGGACGAGGATCTGGTTGAGGATGTGGCCAGATTATCTCTTATGACTGTGGACAATCCAGACACTTTGCAAGAGACTGTCAGAACCCTACGACAACCTACAACTATTGTAAGTCTTTTTATCATGTGATAGAAGAATGCCCCATCCTTATTGCAAAGATGCAAGAGAAAAGAAACCAACAGCCTGCAGAAAATATCCAAATGATGACGGTTGAGCCAAGGGAGGATCAACAACACATCGACATTGTAACAAGAAGCAAAGTTGTGATTGGAAATGATAAAACAAATGGAGAAAAGGAAGTTAAAGCTACATGGGTAACGAAAAATACTAAAAAAACTCTTACATTTGATATCCCAAAGGAAAACCAAGTATTCATGGAGGCGAGGAAAATATTTATGGATGATGGGGCCTCGACCTCTACCATACAGCCTACTCAAAAGGATAATTGTGATATAGTACCTGTTGTGACACAAGATGTGGATCTGAATATTTTGAAGTTTTTTCTATAGACTTGCATGAAGTTGTTTAGAAATCAAAAGTTCGTAGAGGGATTGTAGGAATTGATAGACTCTTGTGCTCCTAAAGAGGTACCACATAGTGAGATGCGTACAGTGAATAATCTGCATAGACACAAGAAGCGGACTGGAAAGGAAATGAGGCTTACAGCGTAGATTGGGGAATATGACATGGATCAGGTTATCTTGGATCTAGGATCTAATGCCAATGTCTTACCAAATAAAACTTTGGAATTGATGGGTAAGTCAAAGCTACAACGATCAACTATCCCACTGAAGATGGTAAATCAATAGAAGATTGTCCCTCTAGGAAGATTGTCAGGTATCATAGTAGACATTGATGGAGTGCGCACTACCACTGACTTCAAAGTGATTGAGATTGTGGATGACAGTAATCCCTACCCCGTGTTTCTTGGATTGGATTGGGAATTTGATAACATGGCTATAATTAACTTGAAGAAAAGGCAAATGATATTTGAAAGAAATAATATGAGATTTATTGTGCCATTAGATCCATTGGAGGGAGCGAGATATATTGAACCTGTCAGAGAAGAATACAAAACAGATGACATTGACAACATTTATCAAATAACAACAAAAGAGGAAGAATGGATTAACCCTACTGCAGATGGAAAACTGACTTGGGAACAAGATAGTTCTTGCACTTCAAATTCAGAAGAGGAATTGGAAAATTGGCAAAACAAGTTGCATGAAGTGTCTACAAGGTGATGTGCAAGGATCACTAAAGCAATGTGTTGTATGACAGCTGAGGTACATGATTTACCTTTGTATGATGGTTTGGATGATGTAAATACTTTCTTTAGAGATTATGAAAGATGGGTACCTGAATGTCAGAGATTGTTAGCTTTGGATCAAGCACTTAGGGCTACTCCTGCTAGATGGTGGGGTACTCATAAGAAGAATATAGGAGGGTTGATGTGGGTAAGATTCGTTCAAGTAGATACAGAGCTCGTAGATAAGTATGATGGCCAGAATGACCCTAGAGACCACATACAGCTATGTAGGGCAGCTTGGGGAGAAATTCCTTAAGAATAATGGGTGCATGGCTTCATCCATACCCTAGAGACAATTCTCCAGAATTGGTATCTAGAAAATGAGCTTTGACATGGTACTGTTTGCTGGGAAGAGATGGTTAATGGATTTATAATGACATTCAGATTTGAAGATGATTGTCAACATATAGATGCACCTCTAAATATAGTTAAGAAGAAGATTTTTGAGAACGAATTTCCAATTATATGGCAACTTGATTGGGTTGTGCAGATACGTAATGTAATGGAATGCTATAATCTCATTGTGGAAGAGGATGAAGATCCTCATAATATTAACATCAAAGAATCAGAAGGTCATCGTGAAGTAAATGGAGCTGAGATAAAGATGCTTGATATAACAAAGCCAATGGAGACGAAGAAGGTAAATATAGGGTCAGAGGCTGAACCGAAGTGCGCAACAATAGGAGATTATTGGGATGAAGACATAGTCAGAAAAATAACGGATCTATTTCATGAATATCAGGAGTTGTTCCCTACTAATTTTTTAGATATGAAGGGCATATTAGGATATTTGGGAGTTGTGAGGATTCCTCTGAAGCCTGATGCGAAGCCTGTCAAGCAAAGACCTTGTAGACTGAATCCCAAATACAAGGAGAAGGTGAAAGAAGAATTAGACAAAATGTTAACAGCTGGGGTAATTAAACATGTCGAAGAGTTTGAATGGGTAAGTACCATGATGGTTCAGGAAAAGAAGGTAAAAAGGGAGATCAAATTTTGTGTTGACTTAAGGAAATTGAATGATGCATGCCTACATGACCCCTTCCTTACACCATTTATAGATGAAGTATTGGACAATGTAGGAGGACAGGAGGTCTGTTCTTTCACAAATGGATTTTCAGGATACCATCAAATCATAATTGTGCCAGAAGATAGACATAAAACGACTTTTGCAACAGATTCGAGCTCTTATCAGTACACGATGATGCCTTTTGGATTAAAGAATGTGCTTGCTATATTTTCCAGAGTTGTAATTGCGGTTGTCAAAGAATATATACACAAGTTTCTGGAAGTATACTTCGATGATTGGACAATCTTTGGTCTATTAAAGAAGCATGTGGCAAGCTTAAGGTTGATGTTGGATACGTGTAGGTAGTACTAGATCTCATTGAACTTGAAGAATTGCATCATTTGTGCACCATTTGGTTTACTGTTGGGACATGTAGTTTGTAAATAGGGATTAATGGTGGATCTCATGAAGATCGCAGTTATTGTGAACCTACCAGCACCAAAAACAATGAGACAACTGCGCACAACACTCGGACACACTAGCTATTACAGAAAGTTTATAAAGGGGTATGCACAGATAACTACGCTAACGAGAAATTGTTGAAGATGTGACTTTTCAATGGAGTGAAGAGTGCGATAAGATTTTGGATATACTGAAAGAGAAGATGGTAATTGTGCCTATTCTAGTTTTCCCGGACTGGAAGAAGGAGTTTCGTGTACATGTTGATGCATCTTGTATAACATTGGGTGTAGTGTTACCACAGCTAGGAGCAGGGGTAATTCATCATCTCATAAAATTTGCAAGCAGGAAACTTTCCATTGTAGAAAAGAACTATAGCACGATAGAAAGAGAGGGATTAGCTATGGTGTATGCATTATAGAAGTTTAGCCACTACTTGTATGGGGTGAATTTCAAAATGTTCATTGATCACTCCCGCTGAAATATTTGGTGAATAAGCTTGTTTTAGGAGGAAATATATTTCGATGGTTGTTATTATTCCATGAGTATGACTTTGAAGTTATAGTGAAGCCAGGAAAATTGAATGTTGGACATGATCATTTATCAAGGATAGATACAAGAGAAGAACCCATAAATATCGAAGATAACCTACCTGATGCACAGCGATTCACAATTAAAGTTGTAGATGATCACTTCGCGGATATTATTTAGTTTATGGCCACAAGGATGGCGCCCACGGAGTACATTACGAAGCAAAAGAAGGAGTTGGTGGTTCGAGCAACTGATTTTTTGTTGATTGCTGGACACTTATACAAAATGGGACCGGATGAAGTACTGCGTAGATACTTCCCTGAACACGAACGACAAAGTATTTTGAGAGAATCTCATGGAGGAGTCACAGGTGGGCACTATGCAGGAAAATCCACTACATAGAAAATATTGAGAGTTGGGTTATGGTGGCCCACAATACATAATTATGCAAAATAATTATGTCAAGCATGTGATGTATGTCAAAGAACAAGAAAGCCATCTAGAAGAGACGAGATGCCACTAGTGCCACAGGTAACTTTGCAGGCTTTTGACAAATGGGTTATTGACTTTGTTGGACCTATCAGTCCGCCAGGAAAGAATACTGGTGTGAGGTATATAATCACTGCAACTGATTATTTGAAAATATGGCTTGAGGCACAACCAGTGAAGGATTGCAGCGTGGAAATTGTTGTGAAGTTCATCTTTGAATATATATTGTCTAGGTTTGGTAGTATGAAGATATTGATGAGTGAACAAGGCACACATTTATTGAACAAGACCACTGAAGCACTAAATGAGGAATTTTAGGTTTACCACCAGAAGAGAACCCCTTATCATCCTCAGGAAAATGGAACAGTGGAAGATTTCAATAAGATTCTGGAGAATGCATTGACCAAGGTATGAAATGTGAACAGAGATGACTGGGATTTGAGAATTCTAGTAGTGTTGTGGGCATATAGAACAACATGCAAGAAATTGACAAGGCAGACACCGTTTAGGTTGGTATATGGACAAGAGGCAGTTATGCCTATGGAATACATTGTGCCAAGTTTGAGAATTGTAGTTGTCATAGATATGGAAGATCCTGACATTATGAAGGAAAGAATGTCGCAGATACTAGCTCTAGAAGAAGACAGGTTCATAGCAAGGTTCCATCAGCAAGTACAGAAAGCAAGGGAGAAAGCCTGGCATGACAGGAATATCAAGAAGAAGACATTCCAAGAAGGAGATCTTGTATTATTATATGATAGCAAATTCGTGAAGTTCCCAGGAAAATTTAAAACACATTGGTTAGGACCATATATCATCAAGCACATATTTGATGGTGGTGCAATTCAGCTCGCGAAGTTGAATGGTCAGCTGATTCCGGGATGAGTGAATGGTAGCAGGTTGAAGATATATAGGGACAACTTTGTCCCTAGAGCTTCACACTGAAAAATGAAGGGAAGGAAGTCTTAGTGCCACCTGCAGTTGAAAGTGGGCATAGGACTATAAACTACTCTGCAAAAAGGGACTTCTCCGAAGGAATATTACTGTTCAATACTCAGGAATATAACGAAGTTTGAAGGAACTACAACAAAGAAAAGGTGACTGCACTATGAGGGAAGGTTCATCCAAGTTGGCTAGAAATATGACTGTTGGAAGGAAAAAGTTACCGTTAAAAGGAAATTTTCGTTAAGGGACGTAGGGGAAGAGAATTTATGAATCATAGTTGGTTGTATCTAGCCCCATACCTGCATTAAATGAGAAAATCTTGAAGCAATCATGAGGTTGGAATTCAAATTTGTTATAAAAGCCATATCCTGTGCCACATTTCACACTTTGGTGTCTGGAGAAGTTGAGAAATTGCATCTAAGAGTGAAGAGAAGAGAGCTATTGTATGTCTGAGAGGATTTTTGAGGAACTTGTTGGAATATTTACAGAGAAAGGATTAGCAGGTATTATGGAGGCACAAGGAGCGAAGGTACCTTTGTCCCCGAGACGCTAGAGGTCATCGAGAAAGCAGGTACCCATAGAACCACAACCACAGAAGAAGCAAGAGAAGAGGCCAGTTGAGGTCTCTAGGGCGGAACTCAGAACATCCCCAAGGAAGAAAACACAGAAGGAAGTTCGCACGAAGAACAAAGAATATAAAGGGAAGAATCATGTGTAGAAAGGAAAGAAGTCGATGCAGCATAAGGTGCCTCTACAGATCAATGATAGTGAACAGGACGCCGAATTTCAATGCATGGAGACAGAGGACTTAGAGATTCCCGTTGTGCTCCCACCTTACATGCCACCAAGAAAACCAAACGCCAATCCAATTAAGGAACAAAAGGAGGATAACATTGTCAGGTACACTCCATTATTGTTGGAGGAAGTGTCATTTGAGGGCAAAGTGTTGGGGAAGATTTCCCAACTGAAAATGGAAGACTAGGACTTTAACGATCATAGAAAATACCCTCAATTTGAACCAAGTAGATATTTGAAGCAGCTTTGGTACCCAAAAAGTGGAGTCACGAGGTTGGAGCCACTCTATTGGGATGCAGGATTGGAGAGAGTGGGCCTCTTGAATATGTTCAATGTTCCACATGTCGGCCAAAGCACATCCAGTATAATTTGTGTACAACAACTCCTCGAATTGGTACATGATGGATGCATCTGTCTAGGGACGAGGATCATGATTAATGAGATGTTAACCAGAAAAATCACCTTGTTGCCTCATTAAGGAAAATACCTCGTATAAAATTTTGTGGGCAAGAATAAGGACAAGGAGATGGCACAAATGATGAAGGAAAAGTTCAGTCTAGTGAAAAATTCGCGGGGATATGACATCAATTCCATTAATGACCAAGGGGTGTGTTTCACCGTGCACATCTTGGCAAGTAAGATAATGAGGAAGTGCAGGGCTAATGAGGTGCCTACAACTATAGTATCTTTGGCTATGTAGTGTAGCATAGGGGTCTAGTTTAACTGGGATGCCCATCTGTGCAAGGAATTTTTGACAGATTCCAGGGAAGCACAGGAAGAGGGGAAGATGTTCCACTACGATTGGCAGATAATCCTCATAGCGCTAATTGCATGGAAAGAGCCAGAACATTCACAGTTTCCATCTGTTGAGGTGTATGTTTGTGAGGTAGAAAGGTATGCCTCCCTCTGGTTTACTAAGGAGCCATCGCGTGCAACAAAGAATAGGAATTTCTTCATAGTGATGGCAATGGATCTACACATGGTGGTGAATCAACATCCAAGGTTGTCACCTAGTTTATATCAGAAGTATTTTCAGATTACGGGCTTCCACATAGCCTATGTGAAGGCAATGAAGGACCCAACTAGGACATGGCACCCACTACCATACTTAGTAACTAAAGATGATTTGCTCATTGTAGTATAGAAATGGCGGAAGAATGAATGACTCCACCCGGTGGAGCGGTTGGAACACTGAACGGTACCCAGTAGGATGCAGGTACAAGTGGAAAGGATGCAAAAATAGAAATAGAGTAGGAGCATGAAGAACCCCTCAGTGATGTAGGAGTATTAGAGGAGCCGCATTTTATTGTCAGAAGGAGAGACACAACAACTGTGGCAGGAAAGAGAAAAACGTAGAAAGTGGACAAGTCCAAGGGCACAGAAGCACTTGTCCTCACTGATGGGACATAGATGAGATCGGAGAGAAGGTCCAGGAGATCACAGTGGAGACCTGGGACAGAATTGATGATCGATATAGAATGATCTTGGTTGAGGTATAGCAGGGCATCGCGGAGCTCAAAGCATTTCCGTAAGTAGCAAAATAGCCAGAACAAATAACTCAGACACTGTAGGTAGAGAAAATCATAGAAAGGAAATTCAGCGTTAGAATTTTTCAAGTGTTAGCTGGGTCACTTTAATGGTACTCACCGGAAGCAAAAGAACAAGCCAAAGCATGGAAGACTCTCAGCATAAATATTATTGTGTTTCCCATTCAGGTGTTGCATGAATTCCATCAAAGTTTAACAACCGAGCTGCAGGAGCAGGAACAGCAAACCTCGGCGATGGTGATGCAGGTGGAAAAGGAGAAAGTTTCACTGAAGAAGGAGGAAAAGTAGGTGGCTAAGAAAAGAGATGAGGCATGTCAGTGACAAAAATAGTTGGAAAAATCCATCGAAGATGGTTTCAGCACATTCCAGGACGTGAAGGTCGGTGAGGAGGAACCACTAGCAGAAAAGGTCGTGAATCTCGCCCTCGCAATTAAGGAATCAAGGAACACACTTGCGAAGATAAAATTTGAGTATGAATTGCAGATATCAGAGTTGAAAATAAGGATGCAACCAACCACGCCGCCAGAAATAAGGGATTAGAAGCGGAAAGACAAAGGAAACATTGAAAGGCATCTCCGACACAATCGTGGACTGCAGGAAACTATTGGATGACATGTTGAAAATTTGAACCTCACTATAGGAGGATCCAAACATCAAAAATATTGAGGACGAATTATAGGTGAAGCAGAAGCATCGCGATGAAAACTTGGCAGTTGTGAAGACCCTACCAATATTACATAAACTTGCTAGCATTACTGAAGGGAAGAACCTCCAAAATCAGATAGATGACCTTTGGAGGAAGGAGCAAATTTTTCAAGCGGGGACTCAGCCATGGCAGAATAATGCTCTCAAACTATCTTAGGTAGTGGACGAAAGGCTCAAAGAATTGAAGAAAAGGGAGGTAGAAATACTACAAGAGGTTGTTGGCCCAACCACAGAGGCATTGTTAGAGGAGTTGCGCAAACATTAGAAACAAATGGTAGAGACAGTCCAACACTATAATGCATTCTACAGTGGAATTGCAGTAAAAATCAAGGGAACCCTAGTCGAGTGACTCATGACGAGTCACGGGTGAGTGTTGGGGGTTTTTTGGGCACAACCCAACTTGGTCCAAGTTTTGGGTCAAAGACTCCACATTTTGAGGAGCAGAGCACGCGGAGTTGGCGAAGTTTTATTCATCGCGCAACGTTTAGGGGCTTTGGAGTGGGTCAAAAGACCCTTATTTTGTAACAGGTTTCGGGCATTAGTCCATTTCTTTTTTCGGATCCATGGTTTGTGGACCGTGGTCTTGTAGTAAGAGAGTCTATATAAACAATATGTAATACTTTATCGAATACGAGAATAGAATGACTAAGCATAGATTGTTTGTATTCTCTGTCTTGAGTCTATATTTTTGGGGAAGGCTCCATAGCTGAGTACGCAGAGGTCTTGAAGAGTCTGCAGCTAAGTGTGCAAACCAAATGCAACTGGGTGCGTAGGTTAGGGAAGAGAATGTATTGAAGATCCTTATTAATAAAGAAGACAATTTGGAGAAGTATTGTGTATCTTTTTGTGTTCATTCTTTGGTTTTATTGATATCGTTATGCATGCTTTTTACTGAATTATGTGAAAGAATGCATGTTATAATATTTTATGTTATGTCTATGCATTAAGTACCAATCTATAAGATTAATCATCAGCACAAAGCTATTCATGTGGGCGAAGTTGTAGGAAGATATAATACATAAGAAAATATACAAGCACCACAACGCGCATATCCCTATGGATACAGAAACTTGGTTCTGCAACCTCCCATAATAGCTTCGATAGAGACTGTGATCTACTTGCAGGTCATTGTTGAAAGGGCCAGTGGTTGAGGGTTTTATTGGTGTGCAACACACTCTGAACCTAATTCAAGCCCCCTTAAACCAATAGAGACATGAAGACCTAATCTACCAAACTCCTCAACTCTAACTCATGTAGTAGCAACCAACACCTATATTCAGCAACATGATCAGTGAACATTATCAAGGAGATCATCACATCTCCAACACAACTCTAGAAAACAAGCAACACCTCTACATATCTGATCATAGTGGAAAAACCTCCAAACTAGTTAAACACACTGCCATCCAACTCCATGTAACAATCTGATCATGAGGACCATGGAATCCTCTGCTCACACTATGTATGCAACACCTGCAATCACATTTCTATCCTCAAATCACCATGCCAAAACTAATGCAATACACAACCATGCACAAGCCACCTGCAACCCAGCAAGCAAGTGCTATCCAACTCTCCTGAAACCCATGCTACCAGGTTGACATCAATTCCAACCAATAACACATCTTCAACACAGCAACACAAATCAATGCCAATATAATTTGCGAATAGGGAATTCATAGGTAGTGAAGAGAGAACAACAGAGAGAATGCTAGATATTAGAGAAATAAGCTCAAGGAAGACAAGACAAAGGAAGGAAAGCCTCAGGGAGCGATTTTCAGAAGTATTGGTTAAGCTGCAGAGGAGGAAGGAAAGCATAGCGTAGGAGGAAAAGAGAACATTGTTATGTGTCACTACCAGAAGTAAAGGAGCAGAGCAAACATTCGGTTGAGCATTGGTAGGTGAAAAAACATCTTCCAGGTGAGGATAGTAGTCTTTGGATTCCCTGTAAGACTGGAGGGTGTGTATGATTTTCTCTAGATTCCCTTGATAGGTTGGGTGGAGACCCGTTGCTTGGATTCCTTATAAAGAGAGTTCTTTAGACCCCTCTGATTATTTTTTGGTTCATACAGTGGATTCTGGATTCCAAATATTGGGTGGAATCACTGTGTGAAATAATTTGTCAAGGGTGGAGGTGATTAACCTCTGGATTCCTTCATTTGGTTTTGGTTGGAGGTGAGCCTCTAGATTCCCTTCTTTGTCTTGTAATGATGGAGCCACAATTCTCATTTAAGTAGTTGAAGGGTGGAGGTGGTGGACCTTTGGATTCCCTTATGAGATGTTGTTTGTGATGTAATTGAAGGGTGGAGGTGGTGGACCTATGGATTCCCTTGTGAGATATTGTCTGCAAGAAGTAGCTAGTGGGCGGAGGTGGATGGTCCTCTGGAATCCAAGTTTCAATGGCAAAATTGATTAATCCCTTAAGCACTCATCCTCAAGCTCTGGTATCTGGTTCAGGGATGACTACTGCAAGAAAGGATTGGCTTCAATGTTTCTACAGTTGGGTGGATAGTTGAAGTACCTTTTAGTTTTAGTCTTTGTAGCCTTCCTCCAGTGATCAAACATGCTCTTAAAAAATGATTTTAAGGTGTCAAGGTCAAATTTTGTCATTTCAGTGAGTCTTCAAGCAAAATTTGGTCATTAGGCATTAGGTCTAGGGTTTTCTTTTACTCCTTCCAAAGTTATCCAAATGTCGGTCCATGTCACCATTCAGATGAGTGTGCCATCATTCAGAGGGTTTTCATTATCATGTCAAGTTCCACTGGGTCATTTTACACCTTGTTCATGCTTCAGTTGCGCCTAGGTAAGGTTCATTTCCCTCTCCTAGGGTTTTGAAGGCAATTGCTCTTGAATGGTCAAATCATCAGTAAAACTTGTATCCTGATGTTCATACACCTTCCCCTATCCTTAGTGTACTTTATTAAACATTTCCCATCACTGAGATCCCCCAAATTCCTCATTTTCAAACAAACCCTAGTTTCTTGCTACAAACCCTATTTTCTAGGTTGGGCCTGTGTTTAGCCCTTTTGCACCCCTTCCCCTCACTCAATATTTGAAATTATACTTTCCCCTACTTCCTAACATCTCTCCCTACTTCCAAAAATTTTCTCAAGAATTTAGAAGCCCCTTATCCCCTTCATTTCACTTCATTTACGACAAATCCCCTGTTCCACACATCGGGGTAGGTTTTACTCAAATAATGTTTCTGAGCAAGAAAATATGAATTTTGAAAAACTGAGAGAGGTTTTTGTCCAAAATAGGACAAGGAATAAAAACCTCCTTCACTTTTTACACAGGTGTCATGGTTTTAGCGAAATGTCAAAAATACAGTTGCCTCGGGAGAATTGATGCACCTCTGAAGTGACCTTGGAAAAATCAAGTTTTCTCCTATCTTGGTTGGCCAAATGACTTTCTTGATGATTCCAATGATAACTAGACACAAATTTATTTCCAATTAACTATCATGAGCTTAATTTGGAGTTGAGGAAGACCTTCAAAAGTTGACTGCAACAGCACTCTACCTTGAGGCAGCCTCATTTGGCACATTTTGACCAGTCTTGGGAGATTTGATTTTTAACAAGTAAAATGAACTCAAAATTGAAACATTATAGTTGTGTTGGAAAGTAGACTCAAATACCTTTCCAACGATCTATCCTGCACCCAATTTGGACACCAGGAAGGCCTCCAAAAGTCGCCTGCAAAAAGGCGCAGCGCACCTGGGTAGTGGTGCGGCGCACTCAGGGGTCCGCACCTGTCACAAAGAAAAGGTGCGGTCAGGTCTGCAGGACATGACCATTAGGTGCGGGACCGCATGAAATGCGAAGAAAAAGTGTGGACCTAGACATTTTTTAGCAAAAATAGGCTTTTCTGCCCAATGCGTCGCGCCACTTGACGCGCGCTTATGATTGGGACATCTTCTGGAGGAAAATTTGATATTTTTGGATTTGTCATGAAAAGTTATGCATGCTCAGGAATGGTCGAGAGATTTCATCAAGTTCTGGGTTGCCTAAAGGGTCAAAAACACTAAAAAAAATGACCTCTCTGCCCCTATTTTGACACACAGGAAGCAGTCCTGGGAGATTTCAGTTTTGGAGGGGCAAATGACATCCAAATTGAAAAATTCCACTTGGGTTGGAAAGTAGACAGGCAGGGCTTTCCAATGAGCTATCTTGGGCTCAATTTGGACTTCAGGAAGTGCCTCAAACACAGCCTCAAAGTGGCGCGACACATAGAGAAATTGGCGTGGCGCATAGAGGATTTTTGCTCAATTTTTCACGTTCCAGCTCAGAAATTCGGCCAGTTTGACTAGTTTTGCTTTTTGATGTAATTTTTTATCTATCTTGATGTAATTGGATGAACATGATGTAATTTTGGCACTTATTTACTTGTTCTAGAGGATTCATTCACTAAAAAGTGAACATTTAATGAATGAATCAGTTTCCTACCTTATAGAGGCAAGTTGTTTTGACTGTCTAGATTTTAGTGCTTTGTTTAGAATTGGTTGAAACAACTCCTAGAATGATGAGCTCGACCCCTAGAGGCAAGGGAATGGGTTGGGCTAGTCTATATCATGTAATTTCTAAGTCATTTTCAGGGTTGGACACTTGGGATTGCTTTGGTATATCATTGTAAATTCTATCTCTGCATTTTTGGCTAAGGAAAGACCAGGGTTTTGCAGCATTGTTTGGGATCCATGCGGCTTTATGTTTTGATGGTGTGCTTCTCTCAGTAATTGTAAGTTCATTAGTGTTATGTGTATCATTTTCATGTCTCTTATTCTGAATTTGAACAAATGAGTGATTAAGGTGGAATCCATTAACTGTTATGCTCTGCCTTTGAATTTGTTTAAATTTCCATGTTTTCATCTGTTTAAGGAGAATTCTTGAGACTCTCTTGCTCTCCTTAGCTCCTCACCAGTCTGATCTATTCATTCACTCAATTTAAAGCATCAAAATGATTGCCTTCCTTGCCCCAATCAGAACTCTGCAGAAACTGTGCCTCATCCCCGAGCCCAAATTGCCTTTCCCTGTTTCCAACACAAAACCCCCAAAAACTCAAATCAAACCCTTGTACTTCATACCTAGCCTAAGATTAGCTTTTATTACAGTCATCTCGAACCCCATCAATTATCTTTTGTCGAGATTGACCCGGAGAGAGCCCTCTCATGTCCTCGGAGGGCTAGCTACGAGGCTGAGCGTGGTTTGATGTGGACCTAAAACCTTGTCTTTTCAGCCCGAGGCAAAACCAGGCTCTAACATAGTGGCGACCATACTGGGGACGAAAATGGTTTGCTTGTTGATGTCATTTGTTTTATAAGCTACAGACGGAGCCTAAAGTTATGCCAGGAAGCCTTCGAAATGCTTTTGCTTTGCATTAGCGCAAGTAGATAAACGCTGCTTCAGTCAATCTCCGGTCTAGCTTGTAAACGTGACATCTAACTTGTTCATTGCCGCCAGTACATCTATCAAGTTCAAATCTGATGGTTGATGGTGGACAATGATCAGACATAAGAAGGTTGAAATCATTCACCTAGCGACTCCATTCACTGAAAAATCCAGAAATCAATGCTTCATGGTGTTTCCACTGCAGGAAGATAAGTAGTTTTAAGGTTTTCAAAATGGATCGGGTTGCAAGAAGATACACTCCCATGAGCTGAGATCACATCCCAGGTTTTCCAAATAAAATGCCCAAGGTAGATTGGTCAAAGAATTTGCCTATGTTCAGAAATGTGGAAGGTAATGACGTTGCTCTTCATCTGGTGAAATTTCACATTCATGTGCATAAATTAAAGATCAATTTTCCTGAAGACTGTTTGATGAAAATGTTTATGGCTACTCTGGAAGACGAAGCCCGATCTTGGTATGAAAGTTTTCGACCTGCTTCTATTTATTGTTTAAAAGATTTTCATGCAATATTTTTTGAAAGGTATAAAGAATCATATCCATCCTTGGCTTTAGTTCAGGACTGTTGTAGCCATGTTCATAGTTTTATTGAAAATCTTGAGAAAGTTTATGAAGATGATAATTTCATGGATGATGAGATCATGGAAGCCCTGTACGAAAATCCATTTCAGCAGCATAAAGACGATCATGAAAATTTGCAGCAGGATCAAGATCTTAGTACAGTGGAAGATGAAGGAATTTTGCATCTTGACAACCAACAGGAATTACATGAAATGGATCAGCAGTATGAGGAAAATTTGTACACTCCTTCACTTGAAATTAATGAAGACAATCACTGTTTGAGCAGAAGAAAACAAAAATTATTATCTCCTCTGTCTGAAGATGAGATAGATCAACTCTTGCACGATCATGTTACAGCTCAAGTTAACGCAAATCTATAGTGTGCACATGGTCAAGAAGGTGATGCTGGAACTTCTTCCTCTTTTGAAAATAATGACAGTCTTGTAAGTAGCTTTATAGATCAGCGGGTTGAAGATTTCCATATGGCTGAAAGTGATGAAAGAAAAAGTGTCGTTTCATATCTGTCCATAGAAGAAGACAGCATGTCGGGAAGTCAAGTTTCAAATTCTGAATGTGATAACGTTAAGGCAGCCATTTCATATCCAGATTCAGATTGTGATGACCAAGAAAACCTTGTACTGAATCCCATGGAGGAGAATTCTGCTGTTAAAATCACCTGGAATAAAGAAGGCAAAGTTACGAATCCAAATGTTCTCATGTCATCAGCACAAAGCCTTCATAAAGAGGTAATCCAGTCAGTTCATGAACAACAAGATGAGAATTTTGTTCAAGTAAGTGAAAAAGTTTCCTGGGATGCATTTATGGTAAATGATAGCAATGATAGTGTTGAGTATCAAGAAATATCTGAAGTGTCTTTTCTCATGATTGATGAATGCAATGAGAATCCGGCTGTCATATCATATGAAGATGACCTACAATATAGTCAGACTAGCGAAGATCAGACCATTCAGGATTCCATTTCAGATTCTTCTTCATATGCCTCATGTTTTGAAATGTTCTTTGAAGAGGAAATCTGCTCATTTACTTATTCAGAATTTTTTGAGGACCAGGAACATACTGAAGTACATTATGAAGGAAGATCAGAATCAAAGGAGAAAGACACCTTGCTCTTTTAGCAACAGGTAAGACTTCATGTTTTTCATGATCCAACGGCAGATTTGTTGCAGTCAGCAGTGAAGGTCATTATTGAAATATTCAATGATGAAGAAGATCATGGTCGACTATATTTTTGGATGCCCAGTTACAAGTATCTACAGTTGACCAGAAGATCTGATCAGGAGAATCAGTCAAGAAGGCATCTGCTTGATTGGTTACATTGGCATTTTGATATAGTTTGATCGTATATTGTCTTGTTAGAAACACAGGTGGTCATGTACTACCACCAAGCTTTAAGTTTTAAGTTCAGGTCTTAGTATTTTGAGTTAGTTTGTTAGATTCAAGTGTTTTTTCAGTCATTTCAGTTTGCATCGAGTTATTTTGAGTCAGGTTTCAGTCAATAAATGAGTCAAAGTCTTGTGTTGTTTGTCGAGATAATGACTCCATTGCCCAATGGACGAAGGCACTGTCTGCTGACCCAAAGATCTGTAGTTCTTGGCACCTCCAAGGAGCTACCATCCCCATTGGAGCCAATGTTAGTGTCAGTCTTTGCAGCCTTCCTCCAGTGATCAAACATGCTCTTACAAAATGATTTTAAGGTGTAAAGTGTTATAGCTCCAAATCTCACTCTTATGGTTTGTGATGCTGCACTCATGGCCTAGGGCAACCCCTCCTTCCAGACCCGGTCCTAAAATTTAAAAAACAGTGTTTTATCCCTTATACGCGACATTTCCCTGAGTTAAACGCGTGTATACGCGGGTCTGTGTATACCCAACCCGCGTATATGTACTAAAACACTTAAAAAAATATGAAACTCCTTAATTTTGGGCAGAGATCGCAGGTTTTACCTGCTGATCACCTGTTAGTGCCCGTGGTCCAACTGTTCCCAACCAACTCCCAACTAAAAAACTACTTTGGGAGAGGTATAAAAAGACCTCAATGGGAAGGCCTAAGGGAGGAGAGAAGAGAGAGAAAGGTTATTATGCTGAGATTTTTCCCCTGACCAGGTTTGAAGTCCCTTGTTCCTTCTGCACTTCCCCCATTTGTACAGGAAACCCTTGTTTCCTTGTGTGTTGATGTTCATCCACTACTTATGACATCATGGAGTAAGTCATGGAAGGAGTTTGTTAAAGGCTTGAGGCTGGAACGGATCTGGAAGGAAGCTTTGCTTGGAGCCTGCTAAAGGTGACTCAGGTGAAATTATTCCTTTTCTGTACTTTATTTGTCTATAATAAAAGAAACACATGTCTTGGTTCCTGATATGAATCTTCTTTATGTTTATGATATTCATGTTAGAATTCATATGTGAATGGTTGTTTATATTTCATAACTAACTACCTTTCTTTATAACATGAAGATGGTTTCTTTATAAGTTTTTGTCCATATACTGTTGTGTTCTTTGGAATTGGTTGTTTTGCAGGACAAAGGAGCAAGAGGAACTTGAAGAAGGGTTTAGACCCTTGAGGGCCTTCCCAAACGTAGGACCTAAGGTACGTTCCCTTATACTAGAATTTGCTTATAATAGCATAATGGCTGTGTGAATGTGTGTTTCTTTGTATAGACAATTTTCAGTCTGCTAGGGTTTCAACCCAAAAAGCCCTAGGGGAACATTTCCCTCAACATCAAGGTCAAATTTTGTCATTTCAGTGAGTCTTCAAGCAAAATTTGGTCACTAGGCATTAGGTCTAGGGTTTGCTTTTACTCCTTCCAAAGTTGTCCAAATGTCGGTCCATGTCACCATTCAAAAGAGTGTGCCATCATTCAGAGGGTTTTCATTATCATGTCAAGTTCCACTGGGTCATTTTACACCTTGTTCATGCTTCAGTTGCGCCTAGGTAAGGTTCATTTCCCTCTCCTAGGGTTTTGAAGGCAATTTCTCTTGAATGGTCAAATCATCAGTAAAACTTGTATCCTGATGTTCATACACCTTCCCCTATCCTTAGTGTACTTTATTAAACATTTCCCATCACTGAGATCCCCCAAATTCCTCATTTTCAAACAAACCCTAGTTTCTTGCTACAAACCCTATTTTCTAGGTTGGGCCTGTGTTTAGCCCTTTTGGACCCCTTCCCCTCACTCAATCTTTGACATTCCACTTTCCCCTTATTCCTAACATCTCTCCCTACTTCCCAAAATTTTCTCAAGAATTTAGAAGCCCCTTATCCCCTTCATTTCGCTTCATTTCCGACAAATCCCCTGTTCCACACATCGGGGTAGGTTTTACTCAAATAATGTTTCTGAGCAAAAAAATATGAATTTTGGAAAACTGAGAGAGGTTTTTGTCCAAAATAGGCCAAGGAAGAAAAACCTCCTTCACTTTTTACACAGGTGTCATGGTTTTAGAGAAAAGTCAAAACTACAGTTGCCTCAGAAGAATTGATGCACCTCTGAAGTGACCTTGGGAAAATCAAGTTTTCTCCTAGCTTGGTTGGCCAAATGACTTGATTGATGAGTCCAATGATAACTAGAAACAAAGATATTTCAAATGAGCTATCATAAGCTCAATTTGGAGTTGAGGAAGAACTTCAAAAGTTGACTGCAACAGCACTCTACCTTGAGGTAGCCTCATTTGGCACATTTTGACCAGTCTTAGGAGATTTGATTTTTGACAGGGAAAATTAACTCAAAATTGAAAATTTCTAGTTGGGTTGGAAAGTAGACTCAAAGGCCTTTCCAACGAGCTATCCTGAACCTAATTTGGACATCGGGAAGTCCTCCAAAAGTCACTTGTAAAAAGGTGTGGCGCACTCAGGGGTCCACCCCTGTCACAAAGAAAAGGTGCAGTCAGGTCCGCAGGATACATGACCATTAGGTGCGGGACGACAGTCAATGCAAAGAAAAAGTGCAGAACTAGACATTTTTGAGCAAAAACAGGCTTTTCTGCCCAATGCGCCGCGCCACTTGGCGCGCGCTTATGATTGGGACATCTTCTAGAGGAAAATTTGATATTTTTGGATTTGTCATGAAAAGTTATGCATGCTGAGGAATGGCTGAGAGATTTCATCAAGCTCTGGGTTGCCTAAAGGGTCAAAAACACTCAAAAAATGACCTCTATGCCCCTATTTTGACACACAGGAAGCAGTCCTGGGAGATTTCAGTTTTGGAGGGGCAAATGACATCCAAATTGAAAAATTCCACTTGGGTTGGAAAGTAGACAAGCAGGGCTTTCCAATGAGCTATCTTGGGCTCAATTTGGACTTCAGGAAGTGCCTCAAACTCAGCATCAAAGTGGCGTGACGCATAGAGAAATTGGCGCGGCGCATAGAGGATTTTTGCTCAATTTTTCACCTTCCAGCTTAGAAATTCGGCCAGTTTAACTAGTTTTGCTTTTTGACGTAATTTTTTATCTATCTTGATGTAATTGGATGAACATGATGTAATTTTGGCACTTATTTACTTGTTCTAGAGGATTCATTCACTAAAAAGTGAACATTTAATGAATGAATCAGTTTCCTACCTTATAGAGGCAAGTTGTTTTGACTGCCTAGATTTTAGTGCTTTGTTTAGAATTGGTTGAAACAGCTCCTAGAATGATGAGCTCGACCCCTAGAGGCAAGGGAATGGGTTGGGATAGTCTATATCATGTAATTTCTAAGTCATTTTCAGGGTTGGACACTTGGGATTGCTTTGGCATATCATTGTACATTCTATCTCTGCATTTTTGGCTAAGGAAAGACCAGGGTTTTGCAGCACTGTTTGGGATCCATGTGGCTTTATGTTTTGATGGTGTGCTTCTCTCAGTAATTGTAAGTTCATTAGTGTTATGTGTATCATTTTCATGTCTCTTCTTCTGAATTTGAACAAATGAGTGATTAAGGTGGAATCCATTAATTGTTATGCTCTACCTTTGAATTTGTTTAAATTTCCATGTTTTCATCTGTTTAAGGAGAATTCTTGAGACTTTCTTGCTCTCCTTGGCTCCTCACCAGTCTGATCTATTCATTCACTCAATTTAAAGCATCAAAACGATTGCCTTCCTTGCCCCAATCAGAACTCTGCAGAAACTGTGCCTCATCCCCGAGCCCAAATTGCCTTTCCCTGTTTCCAACACAAAACCCCCAAAAACTCAAATCAAACCCTTGTACTTCATACCTAGCCTAAGATTAGCTTTTATTACAGTCATCTCGAGCCCCATCGATTATCTTTGGCCGAGATTGACCCGGAGAGAGCCCTCTCCTATCCTCATAGGGCTAGCTACGACGCTGACCGTGGTTTGATGTGGACCTAGAACCTTGTCTTTTCAGCCTGAGGCAAATCTAGGCTCTAACAGTACCAATCTTAGTTTCCTGGATCAATTTGTCAAATATAAGTGTCTATTGATATCTATTGTGTTCTCAATGATTTATGCTTGTATAATGCATTGCTTTATCATGGCTTATATTCTTTTGATAAGTTGATCATAATCCTAGTCTAAATAGCCTATATGTAAGGAACCTGTGAACCTTTTCAGTGTTTGAATCAGACCTATAGTCTGAATTTCTAAATATTTAAAGATAGAAAAATATCTGTAATGAATATACCTTGTTAATCGAAATGTTAATAGGTTTTATTTCAAAATTTGTAAGCCTAGGAAGGCTTGGGATTTCGCACATGGTAATGTGAAAGTTTAGTGTCTATGTTACTGTTGAGGAATGTTAAAATCCCTATGTGAATAAATCATGTTGAATTTTGTGTAAATGATGAGGGATGGTTGATGCCTGGAGGCTGATACATTAGTGCTTGTTTATGCTCTTTGTATTGTTATTATTTGTTAGCAACGAATTTGATAATTGCTTAAGTTAATATTTAGGAGTGGTTTTCTCCTATGTTCATCCAGAGTCTTTAAATTTAGCTATATGGTCATGTATAGAGGAGATAGACAAATCTCTGTTAGTCTAATGGATGCCTACACTTAAAAAACTTGGATAACAGGAAATTGTTTACCCATAAGCTCAGGAGGAAATGTTATATTTAAATAGATATGTGTATCTATGTGGCTAAAATTGGCCTGTGTTTATTTTATACATATATAGACTTATGGGCAAGATTGGCTGGAGTTTAATTAAAAATATCATAAAAGATAGCATGGCGATCACATATGTGTGTGTGTGTGTGTGTGTGTAAATACATGTCTGCAGTGGCCTGATGGCCATGGTCGAGGGGTAGCCCCAAAATACTTACATATGCTCCTATATGTATTATGGACTATGCGACCCAAGTGAGGAAAAGGCTCCTATAGTGCATTAATGTTTAAGCTTCGAGGGTGGAAAAGTTACATTATATACACCGCCATTTATGTTGCGGGGGGGGGGGGAAGAAGTTTGAGCCCAAAGAAGTGTGAAGACGCACACACCTTAAGTGTCGTATGGCTAGGATTCATGTGAAAGTGCAAAGGCAAAATGCATTTGGATCGTCAATCTGAGAAGAGTGTTATATAGTCATTCACGTGCGGCGGAGGTTTGATACCCCAGAGAATTTAAGGGGAGGCTGGGCAAGTCTCGCCAAGGCCAAAATATCGGGACGACGTGGTGGGTGGGGTCAGACAAGGAGCATTGGCGCAACAAGGTGGAAAAACTTGAATCATATATAACATGAAAGATATAAAATTGCATGGGTTCAATATTTATGTGGGACCCAGGACATGTGGAGTGTGTGATGATGGATGACGTCAACCTAGAACCCTAGACCCCAAAGATTTCGAGCAGAGGACATGGTATAACTCTCATGCTTTAAGTCACGAGGTGATGTGGCCTTAGAGGGCCCACAATTGCATCCTTTTGAATAAATATTATATGTGTGTGGTGGGGGCGGGGGGGGTTGGTCCATGTGGACCATCAAAAGGTGATTAATGTGTGACCCTAATATGAATGGATTGGTAACTATGTGTAATTTCCACATGGGTGGTTACATGGTGAATGATTTGGGTAGCCATATGGTTTCTGCATGGGGTCCACGTGGGAACCAAATGGTAGGTCAAGGTGATGTGGAATTATCTCAGGAAAACATTTGGATGGCTATATCTTTTGATCCAAGAGTTGTACTGGGACAAAATTTATGTCATTGGAAATTTCTCAACAAGAAGAACGCAATGATGTCATTCATTTTTGGTTTTGAGGAAGTTGAAAAACATCAAAAAATTTAGACCTCATTTCCATAACAATAGATTGGAGGTCAGGTCAATTTAGTAACTTCCTCCTACTACCCTTAGTTGGGGCTATGGATAGTAGGGGGTATGTTTCACCACCACTCCTTGAATCAGCAGGCCACCCTTGTCACTCAAGGCCCCAAACTTCAAAACCTTGTGGACCACTAAACTCTAATCAATCAACTTTGGATATCATTTCATTTATTTTCACACTGGAACCACATATATATATATATATATATATATATATATATATATATATATATATATACTCAGCAATAATACCAAAACAATAAGATTCTCTCCAATTCACAACTAATCTCTGCTCAAACATACATGACTGTCAAACCTTGGAAAATATTAACAACTTTTTCCTCTCAACATAAAACCCTAACAGTAGCATCAACTCACTCCCAACCTCAATAAATACATCATCTCAATACATTCCACCCTAGAAGCAACATATATTACACTCATATACTCTAACTCAATACTAAATACAAATATCTATGCTCAAATATGCCAAGCCTCACTATCAACAACATTTTCAATATCAAATCCTAGCAATAGAAATATAAATCAATTCTCTGACCACTACACTCATCCATGTACACTAACATCAACAATGCAGGTTGCATGACACAAGGCTCATTTCAAATAATATATCAACATACAAAGCCTCAACATAATCGAAAATAGTGATCGCAGCAATACAACCTCTAACTTTTTTCTCCAACCCATGCAATAACATTGTCACCATACAAAACACGCAGTAGAAAAATAAACTCTTCACTCAGTAGCATGCATATATACACAGGGTGTCATTAATTTGCTCCAAATGTAAAAGAACCAGTGTATAACTTTAGATTTGATATTTAATCCATTTCTTCTACACACTCAAGTAACACACTCTAGCAAATCACTCTTCTGAGCACACTGCAACTTTCACATTACATACAGGCCCATTCAAACAGGGTATATCTCAGCTCCAAAGCACACATCCGAATTAGGGGAATTTTGAGGTCTAAAATGGGCCTCCTAAGAAAAATGTGCAACCAAAATAAACTTTATAAGAACCAATAGGATTTAAGATGATGATGTCAACCATGGGGGATGATTCAACATTTTTGGAGTAAAAAAATAAAAAGATTAAAAAATAATAAAATAATAAAATTAATTTTTCAACTCGTATTTTCAACTTATCTCCCTAAGGTATTACTCAAATTTCAAGTGGGAGTACACATTGGATGCAAAATTTAGTTCCTCATCCAATCAATACCCGTGTTTCATACTTTCGATGGACCTTTCTACACCAAAAATGAGAAATACATGAAAAAACGTATTGCAATCACGTTTTTGATGTATTTCTCATTTTTCGTGTAGTAGGGTCCATCGAAAGTATGCAACATGGGTACTCCTTGGATGAGGAATCAAATTTTTCATCCAACGAGTGTTATCGCTTGAAATTTGAGTAAACTCATAGGGAGATAAGTTCAAAATATGAGTTGAAAAAATAGTTTTTTCTTTTTTCCCTTTAAAATTTGATGATGTAATCTAATTATTTTATTATTTCCACTATTATTTTATAATTTCCTTAGGAGGCCTATTTTAGACCTCAAAATTCCTCTAATGCACACTTAGATCAAACACTCATATATGCAAATGGTCAACGCAAGGCATATTCATTAGCTACAAGTATCCACATTAAGCTCCAATGCTCTATAGGTATGCATACACACAAGTCTCTAATGTCATAATCACACTTCTTCAATGTTTAATCCATACACACAAGTGGCCATATCAAACTGAACATTAATGCATAGCATCTAAAATGTTCATCATGCTAATGCACAAAGGTGCACACATTCACACTCTACAACCTCGGCTTGCCCAATGCACAAGTATATTTAATCTCAGTATACAAAGCACACTTCACACGAAGATATTCATTTGGGGTATGATTGCACAGAAAGCAAACTCTAATTCTCTCCAACGCATGTCATACACAGCTACCATCGATCTATGCTAATTACAAACTCAAATTACCCAATATCTAACCTGTGCACACCTCATTCATATCACACATGATCTTGCTACAGGATTATACACTCATGCTCCAATGCACACTATATCCAATGCACCTTAAGTACCTTTATCCATGTGCATGAGTCAAAACTCATAATTGTGGCTTGATTTACTCCATTTGCATAGTCTTTAAAGCTACAACATTAGAAACATTGGTCATCACACTCTGATATGGGTAGACACATAAATCTCTATCAATCGCACATAATATACACAGCATTCGATCCAGGCACCATATAACCTCTCATCAAACCATCGAATAGTACTTTAAACCAATTTACCCATACTAAATCAGACAAGATACATAATGCATTAATAACTATTACTATTCATTTTGGACTAAATCAAAATGATCCTTGGTGACCAGATCAAATCCATAAGGACGAAAACAATGTCGAGTAGTCATTAACACTTGGAACATATCAAATTGGTCATTAATTATCTCCCATTACATCCTTGGTGATCGAATCAAAACATTAACCATGACTAGATCAAGTCAACCAAATAAAATCGTTGAGGAAACCATGGGTAGAATGTTGGTACAACCTAAGGTTTTCGCTTTTTCAACCTACATGCACGAATGTTAGTTCTGCATAATTAATTTGGGATGCAGACACCCTTTTTCCACTGGCAATATGGGTTGTAAAGTTTGTAAACGCAAATTTTCAAGCCATAATTAGTGCTTATATCATAAATTAGGGAAACTTCAAAATATTCACCCATATCTAGAACCACAGCTTAAAGCCACCTTTAATCATCTTTTCAAGCACTTGTATACATGTAGAACACATCAACACTCATCAAATCATCATGTACAAGCTCATCAATCTTGTTATCACAAAATCAAGCACTGGAAGGCTGCTGACCAGGTAGACTCTGTGTAACTGTTTCAGACCAATCTTTTGACTAAGGCTTAGCCTCCTTAGCCTGAGAGGGCTCTCTCAAAAGGTTATTGATTTTGACTATTGATGAGATGGCTAACTCTTGCAAAGTGAATTAAACAAATATGTTGGCTGGACAGATATTACAAAGACTTCCATTGGGCTTATGGAGTTAATCATCCTTCAATAAACTATAACACTACTCATACATAGAAGTCAGGGCATGTGATGTTTAAATACTCAAAACACATCTCATAGAAACCTCAGCTTACAAATACACACAGGAAATCAGAGCAGCAAAGTGAATTCTGAGTGATTGTGTATTTATACAACTGTAAAAACATTAAGGATAAAGCAAAACCACATATCTTGAGCATTAAAACACTGTATGAATCCTGAGAAGAAAAGCAGCAAATTGTATTACTGAAACTGAGTTTTTACACAAGCCAAAACAATACTCTGTTTTCTCAAATATCCAACCTCCATTACATAGATGATTCAGCTATATATAGAAACATAACTCTAACTACTTGGAGCTTCCTCCTCCAGCATGAGGGGAGCTCGATGACTGTCACTAATGACACCTATCTGTTTTGCAACAAACTATTTAATACAATAACCACTAACTGAAGTTCTAAAGAGTTCTAATTTAATTATAACTCTAACTCTATCTCCTTCGTAGAATGATTCCTCCTTGCAGCTTTGACACCTGGTTTCCTTTTCGTTTGGCTGAGATGGCATGAGATGAGCAGTTAATGCCCCATGTTCGCTTTGGATACTGAAGGCTTTAATCTGCTCCGTGTTGGCTGAGAATATCCCTTACTTTTCGGTTCTGGTCCCCCATCACTTCGAATATGCAGCAGCATGTACTTTAAGTCTCTTTAACCCGAATTTCAATTTCAAACTGCCGTTCTCCTTCAGCATCACCATAAGAGCCGAAACAGGAACTTTTTTCATCTGCACTATTATAACCTTCTCCATCTCCATGTGCAATAACAACCACTGCCAAGCCATTTATAAATTTCCTGTAAATTTCCAACTTGGCTAGCCGCCTCCTGACCAGGATACTGAAATTTCAGAGTAGCCTTATACAATTGGGAAATACTGCCAGAAGCAACGGGCTTCTCTTCAAAGTTCTCAAAAACTTCATCAATTCTACGACCAAAAGCCTTTTCAATAGTTTCCTGTTTGTATGAAAATTTATGTGTCGGTGCATTTGTGTGCAGTTTTGCGAGCTCCTTACACAAGTCTCTGGGGAAAAGATATCTATTTGCGCCATGATGAACCAACTTTAGTGCTTCCTTCAGCAGTGAACCGAGCAATCTCGTTCCTCCATTGAATAACAGCTACCATGGGACAAACAACAAGGGTGCCTTTAACCTGAGGTAGTACCTTGCAATTACTAAAGCTGTCACCTTCAGATTCAGAACTGATGACAAGCATACACGCAGGAGCTTGAGAGCATGCCTCCTGTAAAGTGCATCCACCCCAGAGCTATTTTGCATGACAGCTGCTATGGATTCGAACAAATCCCCAATTTTGTAGCGCAGCCTAAAACATGTTGCGCTGCGAAACTACGAAAAGGATTTATGCGCTGCGGAAACACTTAAAAATTATTACATGAGCTACGAAATAACCTAAAGAGCTTTGTGAGCGGTTTTGAAATTTTGGCATTAGAATTTTCAGTGATAACAAATCTGTTGACATCAATACTGAGTTGGATGACTCCACAGTTGACAGCAATGCTAACACCATGTTGCCGACAAAATTTGTTGACAAAGTAGAAAGTGTTGAAACTTTTGTAGGACAAGGAGACTACTCCCCCTTAATGGAGCTAAAATTTGAAAGTTTAAATATTGAGATGAATATGAGGAGCACATTTATTGCAAACTCTACTTTGATCGATCATATTGTTGATTAGGTATAGAATTTGTAAATTGCACATAATATTTGTATGATGGTGCAAACTTATATGAAACTCCTAATAAAGTAAGATAATATATTCGCACACTCATTTTGCATGCATTGAAAATGAGTGATAGTGAAAGTGTTGTACATTACGTGGCTCACATAAAATATGTGCATGATCAACTTGTGAATGTGAAGTATCTTTTGGTACTTACTATTAGTGATTTGATAGAAGTTTTTAAATCCTTTGTGATTGCTTTTAATGTCACTAGAAGGCATTCTAGATATCCCTTGAGAAGCATGGAGGTATATTATTGTTGAGAATTTAGCAAGAAAGGATCAATTTGGCTTAGCCTTAGTCAAATTGAGAAAATTCAAATTTTCACATTTGCAGACAACTTGGAGGTAGTTAATTGAGGCGACATGGCTCTTTTCGGTCATTTAGCTCAGTAAATTCGAGTTAGAGGGCTTGGAGTTTAGTTATGCATGTGTGATTACTAATTTGTAGCAATCCAGTTCAGTTATATCCAGTTGTACTCAGTTAAAATAGTTATAACTATTGATAGAACTAGTTGGAGGTCATTTGTGTAGTGGGACAGTAGTCTAACTCAGTGATCATCCATTTAACTGATCAATCAACCAAAACTAGCTAGTGCATGCAGATAATTTGAGTTCCCCAACTGTGGTGGAGATTCCAAGGCAGTGTAACATTATTTGTAGACTAGTTTTGAGTGTAAAAGAGTTGCATGCAATCAGAAATCCAACCTTGAGAATTGCGCAATCAATTGGAGGAAAATTCCTAAAAAATAAGGGCCTAATTCTTCAGGATTTGTGAAAGGAAATAGGGGCTCAAACAGAGACAGAAATTACTAAGTATGGGTTAGAGCTTCTCATTGAGCAGAGAGAAAGTTTATTCACTTGTAGGTTGAGCTTAGAGTGAGAAATAAATTGTAATACATTCTCTATTCATCTGATTAATGAAAGCAAGATTAAGGGGTTTTTACCTGTTGGTTTCCCCTAGATAAATCTGTATACTTATGTATGTGATTGATGCATGTTTGCGAATGATGTTCTAGATTATGAATTAATTTCCACAGAGCAGTAGAGTATAATTTTGTATCTTGATTTAGATTAAATTTCTTGAGAAGTTTCAATTATATCACCATATTTCTACATGGTATCAGAGATGGATTCACATTAGAACAAGAATTTCAAAGTTGTTCCTCAATAGGTTCGAATTTGCAGCTTCAGTGTAGCAGGATTTCTTCAGAGTTGGGAAAATGACCTTCAATGGACTTCAATTAGAGTATGCCTTGGAAGGCAGCTTGAATTTCATTTCCAGAAGAATCACATGGAGGCAGTGTTTGATGACAATGGATTGTTGGAATATGTCAAGGCGGACATTCCCAAACCAGGATCAGTTGATGCCAAGAAGCTACCCCAATGGAATAAATATGTAGCCAAGGCGAGGAGAATAATCTTGGAGGGAGTGAGAGACCACATTGTCTCAAATATCCATGGGAAAGAAACTTCTTTTGAAATGTGGAAGGCACTGACTGAGATACTCGAGAATAGAAGTGACCATAGAAAATTGGCCCTCAAATACAAACTTTGAAACATTAAGATGCAAAAGAATGATATTATTCTATAGTATCTCACCAGGTTTACACAAGTTTAGGATGAGCTTGGAGGGTTTGGTGTGAATGTTGCAGAAGATGACCTGGTGAGCCTAGCTCTTCTAGGCCTTCCCAAAATCTAGCATAGTTACCAAGACTCGGTGAATGGGAGGGAGAAATTACCGAATTGGGAATGCTTATGGTTTGATTTGGTACAAGAAGAGATCAGGTGAAATACCAGAGATGGAAGTTCATCCAAGGGAGAGGATGAAGAAAATTTTGCATTGGTTGGAAAGGGAAAGAAGGGAAAAGGGAATAAATCTCAAACCAAACCAGAATCTAGCAAAGGGGGCAAGAATAAATACTTGTCCAAAATAAAATGCTTCAATTGTCATGAATTCAAGCACTATGCTACAAAGTGTCCACACAAAAATTCTAGCAAGAAGAACTCAAGAGGAGAAGCAGGTGAAGCATTGGCTTCACAGTTCAAGCTAGACTTCACCCTTATCACATGCATGGCCAGCACTATGATGGGGAGTGTGTGGTACTTGGACTTAGGTGCCTCGTTCCACATGACAAGGTGTAGATATTTTTTCAGTGACATGGAGGAGAAATATATACAGATGCATATTGAGCTTGGGGATGACAGAAGGTACAATGTTATCGGGATTGGTACAATAACCTTTAAGAGGGATTCAAGATTGGGTAAAGCGGATAAGACGTAATATTCAATCAAGGTAAATCCTTTTTAAGGCATATATCTACTGGACAGGTGAAGCAGATCGGGGTTCGTGTGAATAACATGTATAAACTTGATGTGGAAGATTGTGTTGCAATAAGCAGGTAAGGAAGACAAAGTGCAGATTCGCGATGTCGGTGATCTCTGGCACAGGATATTGGGCCATTTGCATCATGGTACCTTAAAAATTATGCAGCAAATAACCATTGGCCTCCCTAAAGGATCACTTGAGCATAAATATGTCTACAAGGGTTGTACCTTGTGGAAGTATGTGAAATCCACATTCCATGATCGAGATAGCAAAGCACATGCAGTCTTAAAGAGATTCCACTCTGATGTTTGTGGACCCATATTGACAGCCTCCACTACTAGACATAAGTACTATGTTATTTTTATTGATGATTTCTCAAGGAAGTGTTGGATATTCTTCATGTTGAAGAAGGATTAGACATTGTCAAAATTTGTAGAATTCAAGGCACAGTTGAGAAAGAGACCAGTAAGAAGGGGAAGGATCTCAGGAGCGACATTGGAGGTGAGTATGTTTCGAATGAATTCAAGGATTTATGTATGAAAGAAGGAATTTGAAGAGAGTTCACAGAACCCCAAAACCCACAGAAAAATGGGGTAGCTAAGAGGAAGAATCTTAGCATTATAGGAGTTGTGAGAGCTATGCTACATGACCAAGGCCTGCCACTACATTTGTGGGTAGTGGCATGTAACACAACAGTCTACTTGAAAAGCCGGAGTCCTCAGCAGCTTCTTGGTATGATTACACTGGAGGAGGCTTTCTTGGGGAGAAATTTTGATGTGTCTCACTTCAAAAAAAAATGATCCTTTGTTTACTACCATGCCTCCAAAAGTTCGAGGAAGAAACTTGAGTCGATAGCAAAGTTGGGATTTTTTCGGGTTACACTGAAACTCCACATAATTATCGGGGGTACTTACCTTCCCTCAGAATGACAGTTGTGCGAAAGGGATGTAAATTTTGATGAGGAGAAAGAAATGAGATTCTCCCTTGAGAGGGAGATTCATATCCAACTAGAAGAGGAGATTTTAGCTCCAAAGAAGGAGCCTTGGGATGACGCTTAGGAAGTTGTGGAGCAACCACAAATGGAGAATCGGAGAGGAGGCAGAGTGGAGATATCCACTCAAGTAGAACCATCCAAAGAAGGTAGAAAAATAACCAGGGAAGCTAATTGATTGGTGTAGGATGTGATGGATAATATGCGAGATCCTTCAAATTTGTGCGGGCAAAGGAGGTCACCTGAGAGGTACACTAGCTACATGGCTCTAAAGACTAAGATGGTAGAGACCAAGTCATCCTCTTTTGAGGAAGAAGTTGATCAACTAGTTTGGATTGATGAAATGGTGGAAGAATTTTAATCCATCATGAAGACCAGTGTTTGGGAAGTGGTCCCAAGACTTGTAGATAAATCAGTTGTGGGTTTGAAATGGATCTTCAAGGTTAAGCATGCAGTAGATGGAAGCATAGAGAATTATAAGGCCAGATTTATGGCCAAAGGATTCTCACAAGTTGATGGAATTGACTATGAGGGAACCTTTTCCCCTGTAGCAAGGTATTCATCCATTAGATCAATTCTTACACTAGTTGCATAGATGGGGTGGAAGATCCACCAGATGGATGTAAAAATAGCATTTCTCAATGGTGTTATTAATGAGTAAGTGTACATAGATAAACTAGAAGGTTTTGAGACATTTGATTGGGAGTCTCATGTGTGAAAACTCAGGAAAGCACTATACGGTCTCAAACAGGCACCCCTGTTGTTGGGAAAAGTATCTATTCAGAACGCCCCTATCCCACTCTAAGGTGTGATAGTGCCTTAGCAACAAACAAGGAAAACTACTTGAGTATTCTTCTTTATGAAATGCAAATGAGGAGAAAAGATGTAACTAACCTGTGTCTTTCGCTAGTTTATTGATCCAATCACTCCTCTCTTCAATAGCTCCCAACTTCCTGCTCCCTTACCGGCCCAGCTTCACCGAATTCCTGCAAGATCACAAGAGAGAGAAACTACATGAAGATATAGATATACATTCATAAAAAGCTCAGGATCAGATTAAGCTAAACATGCATATATAACAAAACATCATTGATACACAGCATGTAGGAGAAACTCAAATAATTTTATTGATATGATAAGAAAGTCCAAGAGGAGATACAACCAAGTGAGTCTCGATCCAGCATCTACCTCCCAGCAAAGGAATCCCTTCCTCTCCTCCAACAAAGCATAAATCACCCAATGTACTAATCTCAATCTCAAACCAACAGCAATTCTCTGCAAAGTACAAAATTCCAGCCTCTGGATCTCTCGGATGAGGGATCCATATATAGATGTAAGCAGAGAGGATGAGTCATCTTATGTTTTGACTTGTGGCTTCTCTCTGTCAGTTCTTGCTTCCACTTGGAGACTGATAGCCTCTTACTCATCACTTGGTCGAATTCAGTGAGGCAAGTGTCATTGGAGAAGATTCTGGAAGCTTCCATGGTCTTTCCACCTCGTTGAATGACTCTGCCACTTGTCATTTCCCGCTCAACGCACCTGGGTAGTGCATTCAAGTGCGTTGCAACGCACCTAGCCAGTGTATTTGGGTGCTTTGCAACGCAGGCAGCTAGTGGAGCTTCTGAATTGATCCTGATTTGACTAGTTCTGAGTGGTTTTTGGTGGAGAACTTCTGGGAGAAGCTGTCATTGGTTGACCTTGTTCCTTTAGGAGCTGTAACAACATCTTTAGGGACTTTGGATCCCTTGGATTATGGACATTTCATGCTCAAAGTTGTAAGGCACAAAAATGTCCATAACAGTTGCCCCCTAAAGTATGAGGCCGTTTATCGGGTGAAATGCTTTATTAGGAGGATCCGAAGTTCATTCAATGTTGGGAGGAGACCTGTAATAAGATACAATACAATACATTATTTTTCATACTGTTTTCACGATCTAGCTGAGGCGGGCATTCCCATGCTCAGCTTTATAAATTCATTTTTATGTACATAGGATAGACAATCGTCTGATGGTAGACTGATGATTCTGATGAAATCATCATCCTTTTGGTAGGATGATCATCTGTTCTGCAATGTTGTACATGTCAATGTCTTTATTTTTCCTGAATATATATTGCAGGCTGGATGGATGAAACTAGATCCGGGGTCTTCAATCTTGTCCGATCTTCACTCTAAGTACAAGTCGATCCATGTGAGAAATGTTTTGAAGTCGAACATGGAAAGACATGGCTTGATTACCAGTCAATGATGTAAATTGTTAACAAGCGCGAGAGGAATCACCGATAATGATAATGACCCTCAAGGTACTGCAGTACAATTCACGTGGTGTGAATAAAGGACTTGGCGTCGAACACCACGCAAAATCTTTCGGTCGAAGGTCATTGATGTATACCTGTCGCCGGAAGTGAGAAACTTGCCATTGAGGCATGCAAGCTTCAAAGTACTGAAGGGGGTGTTCCTAGATCAACTTCTTGGATAATGAGCTGATGTCGACAAGAAGCGATCCGTCAAAGGAGGGCCTTAATGTATCCCACATCAATGACACGGAACGGAGCAAATGATTTTGATGGAGGTGAAAATGATCTAATGATATATGGTTCAGGGTGTCGGTCATGAAAGAATGAAGTATAATGTATGGTAGTGGATGGGACACGGTTGACTTCTCTGGATGACTTCTCTTGAACATATCGGCGACACTTATATGATGGATTGGTAGGATTTACCCCAAAGGTGGACGGTATGGCGAGACCATGGTGATGTGACCGGTGAATGAAACAACCCAACCCGACTCAGGCACGGAGTGGAAGTGTCATGTTCAAGAGCGACTTGCTACCAATAAAGGTTCTCTGAGTTTCTTCCCAATTTTTCCCCAGTCATTGTTGACCAGTACCTCTTTATTTTTGTCAATCTTGAGGAGGATAACATATGCTTGTTCTATAATTTGCCCTTCGGGCAAACCCATCGCTATGTTTTAACGAGCCTAGCGATAGTGAAACTCGTTCTCGTCTAAAGACAATTTTGTCGCTATTAATGTTTTTAACGAGTCTAACGACAAAGATAACTCGGTCCTTTTCATTTTTAGAGAGTCTGAAAAGGTACGTAAAGTTAACTCCGAAAGTCCTTTTTCGTCATCTAATCCCTTAAGTCCGAAAAAGTATAAAACAATACAGAAGGGATGAATTTTCGATAGTTTTAACGAGCCGAACAAAACAATCGCTCGATCTTTTTGTGCAATAATCCCTCAGGTCCAAAAAGATTAAAATCTAGAGGAGGGATAGCTCTTCCAGTCGCTTTAACGAGCTGGAAGGCCAAAACTCAGCAATCTTTTCATGTTTTACGAGTTAGATGAAAAGAGCTTAAAGAAGACTCGTCTTTTGAGGAACGAGTGATAAAATGGGTAGCAGCTGATTCCAGGTAAGGGTTGGAATTTTCCAAGCACGGCAGTGTCACAAGGATGGCTAGTGAAATCACTCTTCACAGTTGTTCCTCAAAATGGGTAAACAATCATATGGAGGTGAATGATCGGCCAATGGAAAAGTGGAGGTGACGGTGCAAACACGACCAAGGCTTTAATGGCTGATAATGCTACATTCACGGTGGTCATTTACCGGAGGATAGTTCATTTTTTAACGAGCTTAAACGCGGGTTGAAACACTTGCTCGATCTTATGTTTATTTTTTAACGAGCATGAACTATGCGCTAAAACTGCTCGATCTTATGTTTATTTTTTAACGAGCATGAACTATGTGCTAAAACTGCTCGATAATCCAGTCATATGATAATAATGTCTCATGTAAGATGCCATTTTTATGGAGCTTGCGCCTTACAAAGCTATGCCCTGCATCCTTTCGTTATGCAAGTTCGGAAACGACTAATCCTACGAGTTTAAAGGGTTAGACCTACGGGTTTAAAGGGAGGACCTAAAAATTTAAAAAAATAAATAGCTGCCCCTTGCTTGCACTCCAAAAGGTTTGCATGCCCCCAGGTATAAAACAGAGTTTCAAGGTTACCTCTACTTCACTTCCGCCAAAACAATTGTTTTACCGAGAGAGGCCTACCTCTTTCAGGTCACCCAAAGATTGTTCTGTTAATCTTTCAAACAAAACATTTCTTCGGCGATGTCTACCGAGATAAACAAAGGTGAGTGACAACGAGCGCCAAACACATAACTTTGACAAAAGAATCTTATTCTAGAACAACCCCTCTTCCAATCATGGACGGGGTACGGACTAGTCATATTCTCCCGCGGAAACCTACCTTATACCCAAAGTTTTCCTGCCGAAGCAGACCAGGATGCATGCCCCCTGGGTTCCAGTCATATCCCTCCGAATTACTCGCGCTCATCGGGAGGACGGACCGTGGGTTGAGACATTTCTTGCGTGAAGAGACCATTTAGGGATGGTATATGACTATTTGCGATGCGTGATCCGGGAAATGAAAGCTGGTCCACGAGCTTGACCACTCTTCCTTCGTGCGGAAAACACATTACTCTAAAGAGTGAGGAGACGATGGCTCCCATGCAATATATATAGTCTCGTCCAATGAGTAGGTTATAATCCAAGGGTCCTTGAACGACCATCACATTCATTTGAACGGTCTTCCCTTTCAATGTTATGGGCACATTGGGGAGGATCCCTAAAGGTCGACTAGTTCCTTTATCAAAGCCTGTCAGATTTCTCATTTCAGGCAAAAGCGATGGCGAACCAAGCGCTTTCCAAGCAGTAGAGGAAAGGATACTCACAGATGCCCCCTCATCAATGATGGTGCCAGCCATGACCATTCTGTATATTTGGACGATAATTCTGAATGGTATGCTTGCTGGTAAACAGGGTCTGCCTAGTTGATTCCAGTCGAAGGAGACAACTAGGTTGCTTGGTGGTGGGACCGAGTAGACGGCCGGGTATTGCTCTGACGAACTTCCTTCCTGCGATAAAGGAATGGGTGGATTGCCCCCGTGCTCGTCAGAGTCTGTGTTAATGAAGAGAATTTGGATGGTGTCATCTTTATCCTCTTCAGTGACTGTATCATTCGAAGATAAAACCCCTGAAGGCAAGACCGGGTCAACTGCCGCCTCGACCTTTTGACTTTCGTCGGGTATGGATTCAGCTGGTTCATCTTCAATGACTGGCGCTTCAGCTGACCACTTGAGCGGGCCAGCTGGATTTTCAACTAACGAAGGACTCGGCAAGAGTTTTTTATATCTAGGAGGAAGTCGTAACGATGAAACCGGACGATCATCCAAAACTCTTTTAGCTTCGTCTAAGAAGGGACAACGGTGGATGGCGTGATCGCCTTCGCACAGTTTACAGGGAGATCTAACTCTCCCTTTTCATCCTGGGACTTCACTTTCGCTAGTTGACGGTGTGCTTTCAACATGGCTATCAGAGGTTGACGCCATCGGATTGTGCAAACGGGGAGACCAGTCCCTTAGTATCCGAGGGATGCAGGGACAATCTCTATGAAAGTGGTCTCCCTTGCAAATGACACATGGCGATTTAGGCCTGGTCAGTGCAGTGTGTGGATTTTCGTTAGACGACACTCGTTTGCCCCCATTCGCCTTTGGCTCCTTCTTCTTCTTCTCTTTCTTCTTCTTTTCCTTCTTCTCCTTAGGAACTTGGTTTTTAGCTTTGCCAGTCCCGTCAAGCGAAGAGGAAGGGAGAGAGGAAGAATTAGAGGAAGTAGAAGGTTGGTGGGTAACTCTGGACTGGTCTAACTGCTGATTCGACTGTTCAGGAATAGTGGTGTTCTGAACGACATTGGTTGAGAAGAGCCAGACCGGCAAGGCAATTGTCAGTCCTAGAAGCAACAATGTGGCCATATGGGGCGCACCAACATCTCCCCAAGAGGAGAAGGGACTAGGATTTCCACCAAGGGGAATTCCTTGGTTGGTAGGCTCCATTTTCTCAACCTAAAGATCAACGCAGGAAAAAGGGTATGAATATTCCGTTTAAAATAAATTTTAACGACGCTTGGACACAACTTGCTTTTTCAATTTTAAAGAGTCGAGAAAAAGCAAAAGATGACTCTAGTCTCCTTCGATTTTTAATGAGCCTGAAGTGACAAGTGCTCAGATGGACCTTTTCCGTTAAGGAGTCTGAAAAGGAATGAAAGGGACTGCTCTGGAGTTCTAGGTAGAGGGTGTGCCAAACCAATCGCAAAACCGCAGAATACTTTTTAAGGTACGGGCGGTCAATCTTCCCGAATGATGTGTTCAGTGAATTGTGATCAGTAGGGCGGCCGACACGGCTTCCTATGGATAAAGGTTTTATGCCTATAGGGGTCTCCCAATATATACTCGATGGTACGTGGGAGCACAATCCGTACTGGCACTTATCGTCTCTCAGGAGGAATCACCCAACCATCAGTGAGGCCGACAGTCACCAGGTTTTACTACGCCGGAACACGTCTCTAGCCTAGACCTCTATGTTGTGCGTTAAGTTACAAAGCGTTGTTAAGTTCATTCAATTTATTTTAGGTTGATCTTTCTTAGAAGTTTGCCTTTTTGGATCACCACGAGATGTAGATACAATTCCTAAATGCAGTCTAAAGATGATAAGCAAGCTTTTATCTCTTTTCAACAATGAAAATCCTAGCTACAAGGGGAAAAGAAAGACACAATCTTTTCTCAAAGAGCATAGAGCACACTGTAAATGCACTTTTCCTAAGTCAAACCATACAAACTATCATTATGCAAATGCACAAATACATGTATTTGTTTTCACTTTCTTAATATTGATGCCTAAAAATAAAGTTGTTGTACAAATTTGAATTCGATTTCAAGTGCAAACACAAACAAGTTTCTTTTTGAAATCAAAAATACGATTACGACACTTTATGATTTTGAAGTAAACACTTGTTTCGACACTAGAAAATCACAAATTCAAACCAAAAGACAAAAGTAAAAGCGCAATCAACTGTCAACAGCAAACAAATTTACTCCTAAGATCAAAACGACACTTATGACAGGTCTAGATCTAAGGGTGACAGTATGACTAGTTTACTTTTGTAATGGGAAACTGCAAATGATGTAACAAATACACAAAAAAAATACAGTTTCTTTTGTACAACTGAGGCAGAATTAAGGCAGAGAAAAGGGGTTTTCAGATAGGTACACACACTGATAACAGGCTGCAAAAAACAGAGATAAAACTGAACACAAGGATGCAAAGAACCATAGCTGCACATGGCAAAGGCTGATCAGCGCACCTGTTGCACAGAGAAACTGAATTGCATCGCAGGTAACCCTCTTGGGACCTGCGTTGAAATGCAGAGTCTCTTCACAGAGCCTGCGCTGAAGCAGAAACGAGAATTCTCTCCGGGTTCTGGGTCACGGTTTGCAGTTTGATCTGAGGTTTTTGGTCAGATAAAAGCTATCAATAAGGTACAATTAGAAGGATGATTTAAAGGAGGACTAAGAGCTATCACAAAGGGCAGTTAGATCATTTGTGGATCAGCTTGTTCAGATCATAAACAGGCCCAGTGAGTGGACTAGAGTGGCAGATTTCTACTTTGCATTTGTAAATGGCAAATGCGGTTCGATTCGCCACTCCTAAGTTTATGAGAAGAACAACAATAGAACACAAATAAACTAACTAGATACGTTCCCCAGTGGAGTCACCAATTTGTTGTTGGGAAAAGTATCTATTCAGAACGCCCCTATCCCACTCTAAGGTGTGATAGTGCCTTAGCAACAAACAAGGAAAACTACTTGAGTATTCTTCTTTATGAAATGCAAATGAGGAGAAAGGATGTAACTAACCTGTGTCTTTCGCTAGTTTATTGATCCAATCGCTCCTCTCTTCAATAGATCCCAACTTCCTGCTCCCTTACCGGCCCAGCTTCACCGAATTCCTGCAAGATCACAAGAGAGAGAAACTACACGAAGATATAGATATACATTCATAAAAAGCTCAGGATCAGATTAAGCTAAACATGCATATATAACAAAACATCATTGATACACAGCATGTAGGAGAAACTCAAATAATTTTATTGATATGATAAGAAATTCCAAGAGGAGATACAACCAAGTGAGTCCCGATCCAGCATCTACCTCCCAGCAAAGGAATCCCTTCCTCTCCTCCAACAAAGCATAAATCACCCAATGTACTAATCTCAATCTCAAACCAACAGCAATTCTCTGCAAAGTACAAAATTCCAGCCTCTGGATCTCTCGGATGAGGGATCCATATATAGATGTAAGCAGAGAGGATGAGTCAGCTTATGTTTTGACTTGTGGCTTCTCTCTGTCAGTTCTTGCTTCCACTTGGAGACTGATAGCCTCTTACTCATCACTTGGTCGAATTCAGTGAGGCAAGTGTCATTGGAGAAGATTCTGGAAGCTTCCATGGTCTTTCCACCTCGTTGAATGACTCTGCCACTTGTCATTTCCCACTCAACGCACCTGGGTAGTGCATTCAAGTGCGTTGCAACGCACCTAGCCAGTGTATTTGGGTGCTTTGCAACGCAGGCAGCTAGTGGAGCTTCTGAATTGATCCTGATTTGACTAGTTCTGAGTGGTTTTTGGTGGAGAACTTCTGGGAGAAGCTGTCATTGGTTGACCTTGTTCCTTTAGGAGCTGTAACAACATCTTTAGGGACTTTGGATCCCTTGGATTATGGACATTTCATGCTCAAAGTTGTAAGGCACAAAAATTTCCATAACAACCCCAAGTTTGGTACACTCGGATTAATAGTTATCTCACTAGATTGGATTTCACCAAAAGTGAAGTGGATGTGAACCTCTATCATATATTGGTAGAAGGTAAATTTCTTATTATTGTTTTATATGTTGATGATTTAATATTGATAGCTGATGAGAAGTTGATCAGCTCTTGCAAAGAGGACCTTGAAAGGGAATTTGAGATGAAAGACATGGGTCTCATTCAATACTTCCTCGGGCTGGAAGTATGGCAAGCTTATGGGGAATTGTTCGTGTATCAAGGCAAGTATGCCATCAAGATACAACATAGATTCTTCATGGAGATTTGTAAGCCCATGGAGTCGCCTCTAGCGACCAACTAGAGGAAGGAGAATTCCACTTCAGGTGAAGAGGTTGATGCTACAATTTACTAGGAGATAGTGGGTTCACTAATGTATCTTGTGAACACACGACTAGTGTTATGAAACCAGCTCACAAAAAGATATAAAAGATAGATCAATGCCTTAGAATTCAGCCTCTTCGAGGGGGAAACCTCCTTTACATTACACAAATGAACAATTCTTCGATCATACAAACGACAAGACCTCCTTTCTATATATAGGAGTCTAAGGGGTCATAATATAATTAGAGCCGACATAACAATAATAATGTAAGGGCACAATAATAACAATAGTTGGCTTCTATGGGGCACAATAATAACAATATGGGGACTACATGGGCACAAAAATATAATAAGGGGGTTGTACTAATAACAATAAGGGGTTACACTAGTAGTATAGGGACCTAACATTCCCCTCTCCTTCAAAAAGTGTTGTCCTCAACGCTTGAGTAGTTCTTGATGCTTCTGTATAAATTCTTGTCCTCCCATGTGGAATCTTCAGCGGGTAAGTTCTTCCACTTGATGAGATACTCTGAAATTGATCTATTTTGTAGCTTTTGATTTCTCGGTTCTGTGACTGCTTCAAGTTCCAATATGATTTTTCCTTCCTTGTCAAGTTCTCGCAATACTGTTTGAACTGGGATCTTTTGCAACTTTTGAATGAGTTCCCACTCCTTTGGGCATATGGATATATGTAAGGCCTGATGTTTGGAGGAATACTTCATGGAATCAAATGAATAGCATGATCATGATCACGAATAGGTGGGAGGCCTTTGGGAGTCTCAAATACCTTGGAATGATTGTCCAAAACGTTTTGGAGATTTGGAGAAATACATGATTTCGATGTGGGATCCTCTAGTGAACATAATTTTGCAATTACACCCCATTGTTATTTATTTAGAAGCTTTGTCATGCTATTAGATTTGATTATCTTTCCAAGATTTCCTTCGATACCCCTCAATTCAACTTCCTTTCCTTCCCAAAAAAATTTCAAGAAAAGTTCTTGAAAATTAAAAGCTATCATACCCAAAGATTGTAGCCATTGGACTCCTAGTAAAACATCATCACCACCCATTGAAATGGAAAGAATTGGGCTATTCAATACATATTCTCCCATGGATAGCTTGATATTATGGCACTTTCCAGAGCAATTTATGGTTCCTCCACTTGCAACCATCACTTGACACTCGAAGAGGCTGAATTCTAAGGTGTTGATCTTTCTTTTCTTTCTTTTTGTGAGCTGGTTTTATAACAACTAGATATGTGCTATGCAGTCAACCAGCTAAGCCAAGTTATGGTTAGGTCGACCAAATTGTATTGGAAGGTAGTTAAGCATGTTTTATAGCACTTCAGAGGCACTACCCAATATGGATTATGGTACAGACGAACAAAGGGAGTGAAGTTGTGTGGATTCATAGATGCAGATGGGGTAGCGAGTCCATCAGACCGAAAGAGTAAATCAGGTGGAATTTTTAGTGTTGGGTCCACAAAAAATTTCCTAGTACAGCAGGAAGCAAAGGTCTATGGCACTCATCTCGGCAGAAGATGAATACATGGTTGCAATTCCAGCAACATGTGAGGCATATGGATGAGAAAGATACTTGTGGGATTATTTGATCTAGAAACTATGATCTATTGTGATCATTAGAGTTGCATTAACCTCTCTGAGAATATGGTATTTCATGACTGATCCAAGCATATAGATATTTGGTACCATCATTTACGGGACTATGTTCAGAGGAGGATAATGTTGCTACAATACATTCTGACAGAGGAACAAGATGTTGACATATTAACAAAGGCCTTGTTAAGAGGGAAGTTCGAATTCCACAGGTGCAAGATAGGGGTGGTTGAAAATCCCTTTCTTGCTAAGAGGGAGTGTTGAGAAGTGTAGTAAGAAAGGCTCAATTTAGATTAGCCTTGGTCAAATTGAGAAAATTGAAATTTCCACATTAGCAAACAACTTGGAGGCACTTAACTGAGGTGACATCGCTCTTATCACTCAATTAGCTCAGTAAATTCGAGTTAGAGGGCTTGGAGTTTAGTTATGCATGTGTGATTGCTAATTTGTAGCAATAAAGTTTAGTTATATCGAGTTGTATTCAGTTAAACTAGTTATAACTATTGATAGAACTAGTTGGAGGTAAATTGTGCAGTGGTACAATAGTCTAACTAAGTGATCATCCATTTAACTAATCAATCAACCAAAAATAGCTAGTTCATGCAGAGAATTTGAGTTGCCAAGTTGTGGTGGAGATTCCAAGGCAATGTAACATTAGTTGTGTACTATTCTTGAGTGTACATATGTTGCATGCAGTCAAAGATCCAACCTTGGGAATTGTGCAATCAATTGGAGGAAAATTCATAAAAAATGGGGGCCTAATTGCTCTGGATTTGCATAATGAAATAGGGGCTCAAGCAGAGGTAGAAATTGACTAAGTCTGGGTCAGAGCTTCTCATTGGGCAAAGAGAAAGGTTATTCACTTGCAGGTTGAACTCAAAGCAAGAAATCAATTGTAATACATTCTCTATTAATTTGATTAATGCAAGTAGGCTTAAGGGGTTTTTACCAGATAGTTTCCCCTAGATAAATCTGTGTACTTGTATATGTGATTGATGCATGTTTATGAATGCTATTCTAAATTGTGATTTAATTTCCACAAAGCGATAGAGTAGAATTTTGACTCTTGATTTAGATTAAATTTCTTGAGCAGTTGCAATTCTATCACCACATTTCTACAATTATTACATGAAAAACAACAAATGAGCAAATCTAGCTAGTAAAGCTCTAATTGGGAACTCACAATTAATTTGTCTAAGAAGAAAGGAAAAGGGGATAAATTTTCATACACTAGAAGTTTGTTGTGATAGAAACAACCCCACTTTACTATTTTAATCTTCAATCCTCTCTAAAGGCTAAAATAGTATGGGGTCCCTCCTATCTTTCTTGCATGTACATTTTTTCTTCCATTTCAATTTTGGATGCCTTAGAAGTTGGCATTAACTCCCTCATTCTAATATGGCCAACTCCCCTATTACTTATGGACCTCATAAAAGTAGCAATAAACCTTCCTTTGGCTCTTCTACTTTAATTAATGACCCAAGGTCATACAAACTTTGAGGTCTTGTGCATTGTATATGAAAGATTCTTTCTCTCGTTACTCTAGATGCATCTAATCATGCCTATCTAATGTCATTTTAGGTCTTAATTTCAATGCTTAGAAAAGGAAAGCTATATAAAGGAAGCAAATGTTAAAGGAATTGAAAACTACTTCTATGAAACTAATTTGTAGGCAATCAAAAGTGGCCTTGGAAAGTAAATTTGATCATAATATTATCTTTCTAATTGTAAGAAATGAAGCAAAAACAATACAAGGTATTCTATTACAATAATTGAATTACAATAAAACAAGAAATGGAACTTGTGATTAGAATTTCCATATTTCTAATTAAATGGATAGTGTAATTTTCTAACTGCATATACTCATCAATAATCGTAAACTATTAATGTAAAAATGTATAAACTCACTTAGGAATGTAAATGCACTATTGAATCTAACTTCTACAGGAACAGGCAAATCTACCATTCACTAATTTGTTGTAACAAAGAAGGAATGAAGAAAACAATGTTAGTTAATAAATCATGGAAATGAAATAAGAGAAGTGTGAAAGGGTACCTAAAGCTCATGTGGATGGGCCCTCCCAAAGATGCGTAGAGACTTTTAAGAAATCAAAAATAGATAGATGGGAAACATATCTACTTCATTAAATCATTGAAATGAAATATATAAACAAATGAATAATTGATCACAAATGTCTAAATATAAATAGGATAAAAGTAACAATAAAAAATAGAAAACCCTAAGGTCAAACCTCAAGTTCCTGGCTCACAAAGTGTATGGAACTATCTCCTTAATAATAGGATTGGTTTCCCTCAAAAATCCCAAAATTAGGGCCTGATTTCGATGATTTCTCCTAGTCGTAGAGAATGGTACTCCTAGTAGACCGAGTTGCTTTAAATGAAGCACAATTGGCCTTGGTTTCATTTCTGCTACAAGGGGGAACAAGAACCTTGAAATCTCACCCTATTGTTGGATAAGATCATCTTCACAAGATTTGTTGAATCATCACTTTATCTGCACAAAAAAGGTCAAAATATTCCAAAGGTGGAATAACTTTTTGAGCACTCCTAATTCACTTGTAATAATCATGTAGCTATCATAATGTTTTCCAAAACAAGGCAAAAACATGCAAAAATAATAATAATAAAAAATAACATTAGGGTGGGCCTACAAGGTGTCCATAGTGTGGGCCCATAAATTAACTCAGAAACATATTTTTGAAAATGATGGGTGCATTTTTTTCTTTCCCATATTAGAATTTGTATCTTGACATGTTTCATGGGAAAATCATTTTCTCATGATATCATCTATGTTATAATTATTTTATTACTACATGGTGCCTTTTGCAAGCCTTTTCTGAAGTCATAGCATCCTACTCTTTGAGAAAGATCTTCCTCCTATGACAAGAGGAAATTCTAGGAAACCTTCTTGCCCTCACCTTTATTGCATATTCAAATATTCTTTTGATATGACATGTTGCATAGAAAAAAAACTCCACGTGATGTCTCACAAATTATGAGCCCCAGTATTGCAGCAAGAATGTTGCAAATACTAGGGTGACCAACTATACTTTATCAACCCGGGGTTCGTACAAACTTGGAGGTGACGGTGTTATATGCACAGCAGATGCAACATTCTACTCTTGTCACTTCTCAACTGGGGTGATAGATCACTATGGTTTTTCAAACCAATATTCTATTGACTAGAAGGAGGTTGACTACTAACAGAGAATGTGAAGTTATCTTTAATGTAGAAATTAAATGCTTGCCTATGTTAAGGGAATGAAAGTGTTGAATAGAAAGTGCTATGAAAATCACTGAAATCACCTAGCTAGGAATTAACACACATTGCTTGCAAAAGAGACCTAATTTAACCTTCCATTCTACCATCTCGCTATCTCGACTAAGTAGGCATGGAAATTATCCTAATATTGTCAAGAATGATATATGCATGCACTAGCTAAATATTGCAAAAAAGAATCCTTTGGTTTTCAATTTAGAAATGTAAATGTTAAACTAATCAAGCGAATCTTTTGTGGGGGAGAAAGGTATGGGAAAACTAGTCAAAAATGGTATTGAGGGGTATGGAGGTCAAGTGGAAGACCTACCCTAGGCTCTGATCATTATTTCTTCCCAAAACAGTCTAAAATAGGTTGCTACAGGGTTTCCTGTAGTTGCTACAGGATTTCCTGTAGTTACTACAAGATGTCTTGATTTACTATAGGAAACTTAGCTGAAAGTTGTAGGAAGGTAGGGAAGGTGAAAGGAAGTGTTGGGAAGGTGGATGATGGTGGAATAAGGTATGGGAAAGGTGCACACTACCCAAGGATCAGCCCAACTCTTCAAGATGGTTGGATTTTCTCAAGGTGGTTGTCCACGGTGGCCTACAAAACAGAAATCTGAATTGATGGTTGGTAGGGTTTGGCGAGAGGTGGATAGGACTTATATGCGGCTATTGGAATGATTTCTCCCTGCAGATCAGCAACTCTTATAACAACACACATTCATTTCTTCATTTATACACAACTTTATGTAAATATGGAAAAGATGAGTTGAATTTAAGAAAAATGATTTATTAATGGCTAGTGGATCAACTCTATGGAATGGAATGCTTTCTAATATACAACAAACTTAAGAAACCAAAATGACAATTTCAAGTGCTTCTAAGGAATCATGAATAATGACCTACTCAACAAGAAACCCTAAGCTATGCAATAATCAAAAGATAACTCTATTTTTGGGACTGTGAGAGTGGGGTCTTCAAACCATGATGCCACGAGGGAGATGGGAATGATGCCATTGTCACAAGTCTTTCTGAAGTATTTTCTTTCCCTACTATAACACTGATCTACTTCTCCAACTAATGAAAGCAAAACTAACCAATCATTTAAATACTTATAAATTAAATAAAATAGAAATAATTTCAGTAGCTAATCTATGATTCTAATCTAAGGATACATGTACAAAAAGAAGAGGAACCTCTATTGCTAGGGTTGGGCCCTAACCCAAGAGCTTCAGCCCTCTGAGTCAACTCAGTGTTGGATCAAAGAAACCCTTTTCATTATCACCAAAATGTCAAAAATAACATGAGAATAATAGTCACAATATCTTAAGCTCAAAATTTCCTCTTGGCTACCATAAAAAGTCAAATCCTAATGAGGCCCTATGCCTTCTTATTTATACAACTGAATCTACCAACAACTTCCTTAAAATTAGGGAGGCTTGGCTCCCAAACTTGAGATTAACTTGTCTTCAACTATCACTGGCTTGGCTACCAATGAACTTGGTGGGCTTGGCTACTTGTAACTCCGAGATGATGAGATTTGGTGGAGGAATCTTCGAGTGATTGAGGATTTGAGGGAGATCCAATCTCCTAAAATCCCTCTTGCTTGTCCACTTCAATTTCCTACACTTAAATTAGCCAAAAATTGCTTCAAATCCTGCAATTAATGCACATTAGGCCACATGACATAACATCTCACCTTTACCCTCCCCACTAAGAAAAATATAATAAAATATGTAAAGAAATGTGAGAAAAGTTGATTTTAATAAGTTGGAGTGTGGCATTAAGGCCCATATAATTTACCTATTAATGAGCCTCATCATCACCCCCCTACTGAAAGTGTTGCTCATCCTCTGAGAAACTTAGTCTATGTCCATGTCTTTCATGGCTCTTGTGGCCTCTCTGAAATCCCATGCCTCTATTGATGGAGTTTCCTCTTGTGGATAAAATCTCGCATGATTATTTATTTCCTCCCACTAATTTCTTTCCTATTCCTCTTTTCTGCCTTCTAGCATACCTAATAGTAAGGGTGGATTGAGTTTCAAACCAATCCAGTTGATTTTGAGTCTATGTAATGCCTTCTTATACAGTGGGGTCCTTTCTAGTGCATCTCTCATTCTTTCAGGGGAATGATACTCCCTAATCCTTAGGCTATATGGTAGGGAGCCCCATCTCCTTTGGAATGCTTGTTGGCTTTCATCCCCTAGAAATCTCAAGGTGTCCTCAAAATGTGTGACTGTTTTCTCTTGTGTAGCTAGGTATCTTGGTGCAAGCTCGGGATCATTGGCGATGATGTTGTGGGTGTTAATGGCAGCCATAGAATTGATATGTTCTGCTCTGATGTAAAGGGGCTCTTTTTCTTCTCTTTCTAACACCCTCTTCACCTCCTTAGAAATGGCCCCCTCATGACTCATCCATGATGCAAGGGAAATTAGTTGTAAGTCCCCCAACTTTGCATTGGGGTCCCACACATTCAAGTCTGTTAAGGCCAAGTTGTGCAAGTAGAATTCAGATATCTTGGCCTTATCCTCTAGGGTGCTTTGGTCACATAGCTCAATGAACTTCCTATAGTCTTGGAAAGGCATAGTCCCCCATTGTGCTAGTGTCTTTATCTGAAATTGCAGCCATTGATCTTTGAGGTACAAGGAATATGACTTTGGTGGCATCCTGCACTGGAGTGCCTCCATGGAGAGGCTTTCCATGGTGGCCAATTGGCTCTCTTTTTCTTGTACTTGCCTCCTCGGCCATTTGTTTTCTACCTCTAGTTTAGATCTCATGGTCTCTTATCCTACTCAACTCTCTGCCCACCTCCAGTAGCTTCTCTTCCATATGGCCCACATCCTCTACATTCTTTGATTTAGAAATTTTCATCCAGCGATGTGTCCTTCCTCTCTCCTTTTCAAGCTCAAAGAAGAGATGGATGGAAAATTTCCATGGTATTACTCTGCCTCCCTCAATGAATCTGTAATAAGAGCTCAGATAGGGTTGTGGGCTAGTTTCTTACAACTCTTGGGATTCTCCCTTTATAGATTCTTTGGAGAATTTTCCTCCTCCTGCACTTGTGTTGCTGCTTCCTTACCTTTCCTCTATCCTTGTTTTCCTTCCTGCTGCTTTTTTTTGTTTCTTGTAGTGTTCATAGAGTTTCTTGTAGGACTGTCTGAGTTTCCAGTAGGAGAATTTTTCCTTTCTGAAATGGGGCCAAAGTTTCCTTGTTTTTCTTTGTTGATTATGACCTGGTGATAGGCCTCCTAACATAGGTGATGGGAGAATTGGGGAAGCCTGTTTTGATGTGCCCTCTTCACCTTTTATTTCTGGAGAAACTAGATTTTCTTTCTATTTTGGTGAGTCCTCAATAATGATAGGAGTCATGGTGGGTGTTTTTGGTTTCCCCTGTTTGATCATAGTGCTCCTCCTTGTTTTGAAATATAGGGGAGTCTGCCTCTATCTCTTCCCTTTTGATTTGATAGGTGTGCTTAGGGCAGTCAAGGCAGCAGTTGCCTCCCTCTCAGTTGGTTCAGGAGACAACCTTGGAGATTCCTCCCTTTCCTTGGTGTGTTCCTCAGGGCTTGCTTCTTCCTCTTGTTCTTTCTTTTCACCTTTCTCCTATTCTCCTTCTTCTTTTGCTTCTTATTCCTTTGTTTTCTATGTTTCTGCCTCCTCTCCTTCCTCTGGTTCTTCTCCTTCCTCTTCAAGTTCTTCGTCTACCTCCTCTTCAGCACTATAGGTATTTTCCCTATCATATTCAAGGGCTTGTATATCAATCACAACCTCTCTGTCCATGTCTCTGAATGTGGACCATTGAATGGGGATTCTAAGTTGGCTCAAGGCATCCTCTAGTATTAGCTTAATAAGTCCATGGTGTGCCAATTGCTAATGTTTTACCTCTTGGAATTTTAAGCTCATGTCTATTATTTATTGCAGCAAGAATTAGGGTATATTGAGTCTTCTGTCATTGGGTATCCCCTCTCCAAATCTCAACTCATGGAGGAGCCTAAATTGATAGCCATAGACTATACTAAGCCTCCCTTCACAAGAGATATATTTGAGAATATGATAGCTTACCTCATTCCAAGGGTATGGAAGGCTTTCCCTTCTGATCCCATTTTTATCCTCAATTGGATATTCATCCCTTAAGAATAAGTTCTTATTTGCAAAAGTGCTTGCAACCTATTAGCACCTGGATTGAACCTTGGGCTGAATAAGGCAATTCCGGGGTAACCACAAACCACACTTAACCAAGTAGCTAGCCCTACTAGGCCAGGAGAAGGCTCTCTCCGTAAGGATCTCAGCCAAAATGACTGGATAAAGAAATTGATATTAGGATAGGTATAGTAGCACATGGTTTTTTGATTTTATTTTTTTGAAGGGTTTTGTTGGATCAGAAAGATCCAAACAGTTAGGGCAAGGAGATTAGGTCAAAACTGCAGGGTGTTCAATGGGACAAGGTAGGTACAATGATCAAAACCTTAGGGTTTGATGGATGAGGTGAAAACACAGGTGAGGAGCTAGAAAGAGCATGTAAACCACATGGATTCTTCCTAAACTGAAGAAAACACGGACTGTGAAATGTCTACCCAAAACAGAGCATAAAAGATATGGATTCTGCCTCTCAGACTTATATACATTCACATAAAGGCAATGAAATGATGAAATGGAGTCAACAATACATTATAACACATGACTACACCAGAAAAAATAAACTAAGCATCATACCACATGGATCCCAAAGAAATAACTACAATTTTTCATTAATCTCTCGTTGTAACTCATACAAAATGATATCTAATCAAAACATAAGCATCCCATTGAGTCCAACCCCTACAATGACTGAGGAAAAGCATCATATAGACCCCAAAAAACTCATCCTAAGCTTAGGGAGTCGAATCCATGAGAGGAGGAGCTATTTCCAACAAAATCTGAACTGCTAACAAGAAAATAGGGTGGTCAAAGTGACTCATCCCTAATCCAAACAAACTGATACATTACACCTCATAAATTTGTTTTACCTAATGAATCTACCCTAGTAAGCTCTAGAAGCATCATAATTACATTCAACTTATCAATTACAAGGGTAAAAACATCATTTTTCATGGTAGAAGTGAAAATTGGGTCGAATCTGCAAAATTTTGGGCAAAGTGTCAAACGCGCAGCGCCAAGTGCCAGCGCGCCCTTCAACTTCAGCTACACTTTTGGAGGCTTTCCCGATGTCCAAATTGGGCCCACAATAGCTTGTTGGAAATATCTGCCTATCTACTTTCTAGAAAAACTTGAATTTATGAATTTGGATGTCATTTGCCCAGTCAAAAACCAAATCTCCCAACACTGCTCAGCGCACAGTGCCCAGGCCAAAAAGAGGGCAGAAAGGTCATTTTTTGGGTGTTTTTTGACCTTTTGACCAACCAGTTTTCCTCCAAATGCTTAGAAAATGTACAGGGTGTATGTACTCATCACTAGAAACCAAAAAATTCTAACTTCTTGTTGATTGGATGTCTCAAAAAAGAGCGCAGCACCCAAGGCGTTGCGCATTTGCCCTCCATGACTGTGCAAAAACTGGACTGAAAAACACAGCAATTTCCTTCAAGCTCAAAAATGGTTCAACATGCCCAAAAATGTATTTTTATGACTGATCAAAGGTTAGAGGCATGTAGGGATGCCTCAGCAAGTATGTGAAGTCTCCTCCTCTCCTCTTTGCTTGGTCAATTTGTTAATTTTCTCATGAGCTCTTTTGAGCTTGCTCCTTGCCACTTGGTTCCTCCGTGCATAATACTTGGTCATCTTCCTTTGTATCTCAACATCTTTGTTTGATTTGTCCAAGAGTGTCTCCAAGTGTGTGTTCACCTTCTCAAGCCAAGACTCTCTGTTCTCAGCTATGTCCTTGACCAATTTCTCATTTAAAGTGAGATGCTCCTCCAATTCTGCCTCCTTTTTCCTTTCAAGCTCTAAGGCTCTCTTTAATCCTCTTGTTCTTGGTCTTTTTTTTTGTCCCTCTTCATCATCCATCTCTCCATAATCTCCATAAGCATCATCAAGCTGAAACTTGGCATTCTCAACCTCCTTCTTTGCCTTGATGTACTTGGTTTGCATCAATTCCTGCTTGACCTCTAGCTGCTTGTTCTCTTGCTCATAAAAGGAGATGATATATTTGGCCCTTTGTAAACTAGTCTCAGGCTCCCTAATTTTGGTATCCTTTTCTTTCAAGGTAGCCTGAGTGATTTTGTCTTTCTCCTCATCACTTTAGTTTACAAGGAGAAACTCCTTTTCATTGTCATGTTTTTCATGCTACTTTTTGACCTCTACTTCCTCCACCATTTTCTCTTTTTCTTTAACCTGTAATGTTGACGACGAAGGCAAGGGCCCTCCCACTTTTCGTGGGGTAAACACCTGCCTCTTTCCCCTCTGATAGGTGAAAGAAAATGGCTGCAAACTATTCCTCTGTGGTATACTACTCTGACCATGTTGAGTGTGTACATCATGTCCCTTACTTCCATCATGCTCATCATGTTCCTCATCATTGTCATCATCTCTATTCGGTGAATGAATGGCTACATGAAATGGTGATGTAGATGGTGTGGAGGTGTCTGGTGAAGAATGATCTGTTGAGGAAGAGTGATAAGTAAGTTGTGCTGAATGGGAAGAAGTAGATGGATGAGTGGAGGATGATGGAGGAATGCGGGGAGCTGGCTCAATAGGTAGTTCATTGAATATTTCATTAGCTATGAAGGTCTCCCAAGAAATGCCTAGTTGATCTAAGTGATGGAGGACTATCATTTTGATAAGAGAATGATGGAAAATACTAGGCATCTGATAAGCTAGATCCCTTTTCTGAGCAATATATGTCATCTTGTCAATACTTTTGAAAAGGTAATATGGCAAACTAAGCATTCTTACCCTGGTAAAGTGCATGAGAAGCCTGATATGTTATGAGTAGAGTCTGGAAAACCTTCCCTAACATGTTAAATACCTCATGATTATCTTCATTAATGGCGCATACTTGTCTAAGAGATAAGAGAAAGGGAAAATTCTTTTCTTATCATTTTTAAACCTTGTTTTAAGATATGGCTCATAAAAACTGTGATGCAGATTTCTTTGCTTGAACCATTTCTCTCCTACATTTGGAATTCCAGTGACCTGTGATATGATGGCAGGAGATATAGTGAATGTGACCCCAGCTAAAGTGACCTGGTTGTTTTGCGGATTGAGGATGAACTACTTGGTTAACTGTTGATGAAAATTCACCCTTTCAACCCTTTGGAAAAACTCAAAAAAACCCATGTATTTGAAACATGATACTGCAAGTGGTGATGCCATAAGTTTTGTGGTATCAGTGGTTTCAAATCTGATAATTCTCCCTCCCTTCTTGGTTGGCCTCCTTGACTATCTTTCCCCTTCTTCTGAACTAGTGTGACGCTCTTCTGCCATGTTTTTAAGGTGGAAACTTGGGGGACTTATATGTGGGTCAAGGTGAGTGAAATAGTGAGGGATATTGAATGAAGTACAGGAAAGGATGATTTGAGGGTGACAAAGTCTATGAAGTGCTATAATTTTGATCAAATATGTGATTTTGGAAACATACAAGAAATCTTTGCTAGGGTTTTAAAATTTAGGGTGCCAACTTGCTTAATTGATGGAGAAAAAGAGATACTGGGCCACTTACTTGTTGTATGCGGGTAATAAAATCCTTTGTAGCTTGAGCAGATGAAGAAAAGTGGTGTTTTGGCACTCCTATGGTTTGCCAAGATTTACTGGCCAAATGCGCAGCACCCAATTGCTAGCGCGGAGCGTCCTTGACAAACACACCCTTCAACGCACAGGTGTGCAACGCTATTGAAATTTTCTCTGGTTCGGTCAGGCAAACATTCCCTTCACTGTAAAGGCGCGCAGTGCCACACTCAAGCGTGCAACGACTCTACCCAGCGCGCAACGACCAACTGAAACGCGTCGCGACTCTACCCAGCACGCAACGACCAACTAAAACGCGCAGCACCTTCCTGATTTTCTTAAATTTTCACTCAATTTCCTCTTTGCCAAGGAGAGCTTAGGGTGCAAAAGAGCTAATGAAGTTTGAAAGATGCTTTTGAAATCTTATATAGAGGATGAGTTTGATTTTTCCTTAGAAAAACCCACTTTATAATGTTTGTTTGGAACTTTTTACTTTGTCTTCAAATCTCTGTCTAATGCTTTTCTTTCTTTGTCTCTTTTCAGGTGGATGATGCTTTGATTGAGCTGATTCTTCAATGATTCCTCTCTTGTAGCAAGGAGAAGTGCCTTGGGCAGCTTATGGGAACAATTATTACATAAAATGACTTGAATTACATCAAAAATATGAACAAACTAAAATACTTTGTTTTCATCTCAAAAATATGTTTTTGAGATGAAAATTACATCAGTGAAATAAGGATTTTGTATAGTAACCATGACTAACTACCAACCATTCTTTGTTTATTGGTCTTCCTCATACCTTTGTTGCCCTTTATTTGCAATAAAACAAAGCTTTTGACCTTGGAAATGAACCCTAAGACCTAATGGAGACATGACTACCTTAACTCTAAAAATAATATAACTAAAACCATAATTGAATGAAACATGAAGATGGGTCAACAAATATACCTGATGAGGGAAAATTAGATTTTCTGAGAAGAAGAAGACAACCATCAGTGGATCATTTTTGGCATGACCTAGTGGAATGATCAAAAATTTCAGTATGAGACACCTACAATGAAAATGCAAAGAGAAGATTTGATCCCTGATGGAAGTATGCATATACTAACACTAACATTGGCCTTATTGGGGATGGAAGCTCCTTGGAGGTGTCAAGAACATCGTAGACCAAGTGCCTAGTTGATTGGGCCAATATGGTCAAACAAATGAAAGACTGAAAACTTTTTGAAATTTTTGAAAAATGACTCAATACAAACTGAAAACTGACTCAAAACCGACTCTAGACTGACTCAAAAACCAACTAAAAATAGCACAAAGAATTTAAGCTTTATAGCCTTCACTTCGGGCCCCAACCTCAAATGACATTGTACTTCAAATCTTGCAAGGAAAGTAAGTTGGTATATACAATGACAGTGAAACAACTTTAGCAAGATGCATCAGAAATAATAGTGTTTCAGGAGCCTACCATTCACCGGTCCTCCTGAGCATTCTTGACCATCCATTTCCTTCAATAAATATGCATTCTGTCCTCGATAGGTTGAGATTTTATAAGGTCCTTTCCACAGATTGTCAAACTTACCATGTTTCCCTTTTTCTTCATTTTGTGCATCCCATCGCAGCACTACATCTTCCAATTGAAACTTTTATGCCTTGGTTTTGTGGTCATAAATTTTCTTTATCTTCTCTTGCAACCGGAAAGTATTTTGAGAAACCTCTTCCCTTGTTTGTTGAAGGTGAATCATTTGATTGATTCGGCGCTGAATATCATCTTCTTCACTACCTACTTCTTGCAATAATCTCATGACCGGGACTGCAAGTGATGTAGGAAACATTGTATCAGTACCATAAACCAATTCAAAAGGTGACATACCTATTGATTTCTTACTGCTCACTCTATCGGCCCACAAAGCATTGACAAGCTTTCAATGCCAATTCTTCTTGTTTGCCTCCAACATTTTCTTAATAATGTTTACCAAGGATTTATTTGAAGACTCGGCTAGTCCATTTCCCTGCGGATAGTATGTCGTGGAATGACCCAATATGATGTTGTACTTGTTGCAAAACTCAACCATTTTCTTCGACTTAAACGATGCTGCATTATCTGTAATAATCTTGTGAGGGCAACCAAAATGAGACAAGATATTGGACTCTAAAAATTGAATTATTACCGTGTCCGTAGCTTGCCTTGTCGAAATGGCTTCGATCCATTTGGTGAAGTAATCAGTGGCTGTGAAAATCCATCTATGTTATGTTGATGATGTAGGATGGATTTCCCCTATGAAATCAAGCCCCCACTAATGGAAAGGTGCATTAACTACAATTGGCTTCAAAGGAAGAGGAAGTAGCTTCCTTTTTCCCTGAAAAAATTGACATTCGTGACAGCTCATGACTGTTTTATATAAATCTGAAAATAAAGATGGCCAATAATACCCTGCTCTCAAGATTTTATTCGTTATTGTTTTCCAAAACAAGTGACCCCCACAATCTCCACTATGAAAATCATTCATTACCTTCTGAGCTTCATTTTCAACCAAACAATTAAGAAGAACCCCTCCCGGATCTTTCCAATAGAGAGCACTATCCAAAATGCAGAATTTTGCAGACTTCAGTTTTAATGATCTACCTTTACTTTTCGACATTCCGGGAGGAGGAGAAAGATGTTGAAGAACATATACTCTATCGGAATACTTTGGTGAGTTGAGAAACATTTCTGATACCTGAATGAGTGTGCCACCATCTTCTTCATCTGACATTGTTGCAATAAGATTTATGTCTAGAGCATGAAGATTCGACTCATCCATGAGTTTTTCCAAGCCTTGACCTTTGATCAGTTTTGTAGGCTTAATCTCAAGATCATACTCTAACATCGCTGTTATCCACTTACCTCTTCTTCCTTCTGGATTAGTTTGCATGAGGACATCTTTGATAGCCGCGTTGGGAACATATGCTATGGTATGCGAATGTAGAATGTAAACTCAAAAATCCTTCAATACCTTAATAAAAGCCATATCTTGTTTCTCAATGATGTTATAGCGAAGAGCAGCATCTCTGATAGTTTGACTGAAAAATGCAATGGGCTGCTCCACCTGATCCTTCTTTTGCATCAACACCACAGCCAAAGTATGCTCAGACGCAAATGAAAATATAATAAAATCATGAGTATAATTGGGACTGATCAAAATAGGGGTTGTGGTCAAAGAAAGCTTTACCAAGTTGAAAGATTTCATGGCATCCTTGGTCCATTTCACAGTGTTTTCCTTCTTCAACATATTAGTTAACTCACGCAAATGCTCAACCAAATTTGGTATAAATCTGCATAAGAAGTTCATCTTACCGTTGAAGGCTTTGATCTCCTTTTTGTTGCACGAAAAGTCTATTTGTTGAATTACCTCCACCCTAGAAGGATCAATGCAAATACCATCTTTGGAAATTATATGACCGAGGAGCTTACCTTCCTCCATGGCGAAAAGACTCTTCTTTGGATTTAAAGAAATCCCGAACTCCCTGCATTTCTAAAAAACAATCCTCAGGTGATGTAAATGCTCATCATCAGAACCAGAAAATAGTGTCAAGTCATCTAAGTAAACCACTAAAAAAACATCCTTCTCGTTTGTGAAAGATATATCCATGGCCCGCTAAAAAGTGGCCCCGACATTCTTCAGCCCAAATGGCATCTTTACATACTGAAAAGTCACCCCATGGTGTTCTGAAGGCACTTTTGTCTTGGTCTTTTTCGTGCACCAAAATCTTATTGTAACCTGAGTAGCCATCTATGATGCTCCAACTACTCTTTGCAGAATGTGGTCCATCTTAGGAGGAGGATAATTATCTTTCAGGGACACTTTATTTAGGTTCCGGAAATCAATGCACAACCTTATCTCTCCGGTCTTTTTTTGTACCGGGACCAAATTCGAAACCCAATCAGAGAATCTAATTGGAACAATGATACCAACTTTAAACAATCTATTTACCTCTTTCTCGATGGATGGCAGCAGCTTTGAGTTGATCCTCCTCAACTTTTGTCTAAATGGTTTTTTATCCAACTTGATAGGAATGGTGTTCTTGTCATACAATTTCAAATCTGAGTAATCCCACGCAAAAACATCAGAAAATTCAGAAAGCAATTTAACATACTTAGCCTTTGACTCGAGAGATAATGTTTTTGATAACTTAACAAGCTTGGGCTTGTCCGCTGTCCCAATGTTTACATCTTCAACTCCTTTGTCGGTAGGAACCAAGGTTGGTTTTCTCACCACATCATCTTGATCAAACAACTCCTCTAAAGGTATAAGACCTCTAGGAATAACATTATCCTTCAGCTGTAAAACATCCATCTGATTTACCTCAATGTCTTGTTCATCGGAATCATAAACATCATCAATGAAAGCATCCTTAAACTTCCCTTCATTCTGAAAAAAGGAATTAATTTCATTGTCATCCTAGAAAACCTGCCAATATCTCAAATTATTAGGAACAATAGGCCTATGTTTGACATGAATTTCAAATTTATTGCTAGAATTCATTGGAATTTTCATATTGCTCGTTGTTGTAGCAAGTGAATCAGTAATGATGTTTTGACTTCTCAACACCGCTATCAATGTGTATTCTGGAAACATCTTCAAGATATCTAAGACTATGTTTTTATAAGCTCTCATATGCGGATGCTTCGCTTGATATTCTCCTTTAACTTGTTTAATCACTAACTTTGAATCACCATAAACAGAAATCCTTTTCACACCAAGCTTCTTCAAAATCTTTAGGCCTGTAATCAATGCCTCATATTCTGCTTCATTGTTAGAGCAATTGAAAGCTAATTTATAAGAACACACTCTAACATTATTTGGAACTTTGTCTGGCTGAAAAACAGGACTTCGAATCCAAATTCCAATACCTGCACCATCCTTACCCAAACCACCATCGAAGTCCATGCTCCAAAGGCAGTCTTCGTCTTCCAGATGTTGGAATTCTGCTATTGTTTCAATCTTACCTTTGCTGGTTGCTTCATTTTTCTGTTCTTCACTGACTTTCTACTCCTATGGAGGCCACTCAGAAGGAATTGCCACTTTTTTCTTTTCTTGATTAAGAACTTCTCTAAAACACTCAGAAATTTCTGGTACATCATCTACTTCTACGAGTTGAATATCTACATCATTCAATCCACTATCATTGTACAAAATAAAAGACTCTAAATCTATATGTACAACATTTATCAGATGATTTATGGGCTTCTCTTTACTAGTGATCATATATTTCATCTTCTTTTCTTGGCATAACTTCCTCAATTGACCGAAAACAGGGATTGTAGCATAAGAGAAGTCAAGTTGTAAAGTGCCTTTGAGTTTGGCTCCCCACGATCTAGACAACAGCATACCAAATCGAGGTGGTATATCAGCTACTACCACGTCCATCAAAACATTCTTGGCTGGGATTTGATCTAAGGAAACCACTAAATCTTTGATGAGACCAATGCAGCGAACTCTACCAGAATCAAATGAATACAAATCATGATACGATTGGGTGATATCTACGCCCAAATTTTCCATGATAGCCTTGGGCATCAAATTGCGAGAAGCTCTGGAATCAAGAATATCATTATGAAGAATATACTCATGTAGTCTAAGACTCAAAATCAAGGGCGGGACCTCGCAATCTTCTAGCTGACCATCTATAGCTGGACCGAAAATAAGCTCAGGATGTTCATCCTCAACATTCACCATGTCGGACGAAGGATCAATTTGCAGTATTCTAGACACACGGTGTTTGTAATGGCTATTCTTAACAAGCTCAGTCAAAGGAATGGACATTTTCAATTTAGCAATTTCACTTTCTAAATTAAAAGATGTGACTTTTTCTACCTCTTTGACAATGATGTCCCTCTTATCTGTTTGCTCCTTCGTTACACTATCCTTTTTCTTATTGTCTTTCTCTTTTGCAGTTGTACTTGTTGATGGTTGATTTACCTTGCTAGGATTCTAATCGGCATGCTCCTTTCCTCTTTTCTGATTGTTTGAGAGATCATTCTTTGACTGAACATCCTTCCTCTTTTGAATAGGACTAACCGGTACATCTCTGCTCCTCAAAGAGTATTGTTTCTGTTGTGCACTCAAAGCATTCATATAGCCATGCTGATAATCATCAGATTTAGTCTCCAAATCAACATCATTTGCTAAGATGTAGTCCTCATCCTTTAGAATGTCAGAACTTTCTGCATACTCCTCATCTTCGATCAGTAATATAGGCATACCATTTGTAGTGAAGAAATGATTTGTTTCAAATACCGGATCTTCCTCCTCTTCTTCTTCCACTCCTTGAACATAATTCTGTTGTAACGGGGTTTTGATTTGTTGTTGTTGTTGTTGCGCTAGTTGTTCCGATGCTTTTTGCTCTCTTTGCTTGATTCAGAATTGGGGCTATTGCTGCCCTCTAAAGTTTGGGTTCCAGATCTGCGATTCAGGTCTATCTGAGATGGACAACCGGTCAACCATCCTTTCCATTGTTTGAATCAATGTATCCATTTTTTCATTTGAAGTATATGTTTCTTCTTTCACGGTCACTCTTTTCTCTGATCTCATTCTTGCTCTTTTGGCCAGCAAGTTCGCTTCTACGCTCACAGCATTCTTTTGCATGTCTTCTAGAGTTGTAGGATCACATTCACGTAACTGATATGTCATATTTGCATCGAATCCATCTGGAAACTTAAGCAAATCCAATCCCTCTGGTGGTTTGATATTTGCAGGAATAACATTGTATATTGCATTAAATCTCACACAATAGTCTTGCATGCTCTTTCCAACATTTCTTTTGATGTTCTCATATTCGGAAAAAATCTGAAGGGGATTCTTCTTCACCTCCCACCGATCTAGGAACTTCCTTTGAAGGACAAGTAGAGTAGGGATAGAAGCTGTTGGTAGGGCTCTGAACCATTTTTGAACATCTCCTCCAAAACTTTGTACAAATAGCCTCATCATCACATCTTCAATTTCAACTTCATGGAGGTCAAAGAAATCATTCATCTTGTCTACGTTTTGTTGAGCTGTAATAGTTTGAGTGCTATCAAACAAAGGTATTTTGGTTTGATAATCAAGGGGCATGGCACCAAGATTTTGAGGAAAAATAAGGGGTGCATATCGGGCAGCCATAACTGGAGGTGGGGGAGGTGGTGGATTTAAAACAGGGATTGGGATATTCGGTATAATCAAAGGGGGATTAACAATAGTTTGAGTGGTGTGAACAGTCTGTGAAGAAGAAGGCGGAGGATGAGGGATAGTTTGAGTGGTAGTAGATGCAATGGAAGTATTTCGAAAATCGAAAGATGGCCTATGAATCTTATTTTTCACCCAAGTGTTTAAGTTTGAAGAGAGGTTCTACAAGTGATCAAGAGTGTGAAAAAGCTATGACCCTGATTCATTGTGTGAAAAAAAATCTTCAACGGGGTTATGAAGAGATATAGAGGAATCAACAACTGTCTGATCAATCCAACTTAAAGATTTACTGCGAAATAAACTCTGCTCAAAATTAATATCAAACTCAATGTCCTGCAAAGTTTCTAACCTTCCCGGGAGTGAATTAACTCTAGGAATGAAATCCTTACTTGATTGTTCTCCGGTTAAACTAGATCTCTCTGCAACTTTCTTAGATTTTCACCCAATGTTTTGAGGATCACTGATAATGGTCGGAGGATTTGGATCTGGATTGGATCTGGTGTATTTTCGGGAAGCCAGTATGTCTAATTTTGAAAATCAAGATATTGCTTTACAAATTTCCAATTCAGCATATGATTAAATTCTGAAACTCATCATCCACAAGCTTAAGAATTTAAATAAAAAAACTTACTGGGGTGATTAATTTCTGATATTTTGATCCCCAGTATGGTCACCACTATGTTAGCACCTGGATTGAACCTCAGGCTGAATAAGGCAATTCCAGGGTAACCACAAACCACGCTTAGCCAAGTAGCTAGCCCTACTAGGCCAGGAGAGGGCTCTCTCCGTAAGGATCTCAGCCAAAATGACTGGATCAAGAAATTGATATTAGGCTAGGTATAGTAGCACAGGGTTTTGATTTGATTTTTTTGAAGGGTTTTGCTGGATTAGAAAGATCCAAACAATTAGGGCAAGGAAATTAGGTCAAAACTGCAGGGTGTTCGATGGGGCAAGGTAGGTACAATGATCAGAAACTTATGGTTTGATGGATGAGGTGAAAAGACATGTGAGGAGCTATAAAGAGCATGTAAACCACATGGATTCTTCCTAAACTGAAGAAAACACAGACTGTGAAATGTCTACCCAAAACAGAGCATAAAAGATATGGATTTTGCCTCTCAGACTTGTATACATTCACATAAAGGAAATGAAATGATGAAATGGAGTCAAAAATACATTCTAACACATGAATACAACAGAAAAACTAAACTAAGCATCATACCACATGGATCCCAAAGAAATAGCTACAATTTTTCTTTAATCTCCTGTTGTAACTGATACAAAATGATATCTAATCAAAACATAAGCATCCCACTGAGTCCAACCCCTACAATGACTGAGGAAAAGCATCATATAGACCCCAAACAACTCATCCTAACCTCAGGGAGTCGAATCCATGAGAGGAGGAGCTGTTTCCAACAAAATATGAACTGTTAACAAGAAAATAGGGTGGTCAAAGTGACTCATCCCTAATCCAAACAAATTGATACATTACACCTGATAAAAAAAATTTACCTAATGAATCTACCCTAGTAAGCTCTAGAAGCATCATAATTACATTCAACTTATCAATTACAAGGGTAAAAACATCATTTATCATGGTAGAAGTGAAAACTGGGTCGAATTTGCAAAATTTTGGGCAAAGTGCCAGCGCACAGCACCAAGTGCAGGCGTGCCCTTCCACTTCAGCTGCACTTTTGGAGGCTTTACCGATGTCCAAATTGGGCCCACAATAGCTTGTTGGAAATCTCTGCCTGTCTACCTTCCAGAAAAACTTGAATTTCTAAATTTGGATGTCATTTTCCCAGTCAAAAACCAAATCTCCCAACACTGCTCAATGCCCAGGCCAAAAAGAGGGCAGAAAGGTCATTTTTTGGGTGTTTTTTGACCTTTTGACCAACCAGTTTTCCTCCAAATGCTTAGAAAATGTATAGGGTGTATGTAATCATCACTAGAAACCCAAAAATGTTGACTTCTTGTTGATTGTATGTCTCAAAATGCGTTTTCCCTCCATGGTTGTGCAAAAACTGGACTGAAAAAACACAACAATTTCCTTCAAGCTCAAAAATGGTTCAACATGCCCAAAAATGTATTTTTATGACTAATCAAAGGTTAGAGGCATGTAGGGATGCCTCAGCAAGTATGTGAAGTCTCCTCCTCTCCTCTTGCTTGGTCAATTTGTCAATTTTCTCATGAGCTCTTTTGAGCTTGCTCCTTGCCACTTGGTTCCTCTGTGCATAATACTTGGCCATCTTCCTTTGTATCTCAACATCTCTGTTTTCTTTGTCCAAGAGGGTCTCCAAGTGTGTGTTCACCTTCTCAAGCCAAGACTCTTTGTTCTCAGCTATGTCCTTGACCAATTGCTCATTTAAAGTGAGTTGCTCCTCCAATTCTGCCTCCTTTTGCCTTTCAAGCTCTAAGGCTCTCTTTAATCCTCTTATTCTTGGTCTTTTTCTCTATCCATGTTCATCATCTGGCTCTCCATAATCTCCATAAGCCTCATCAAGCTTAAATTTGGCCTTCTCAGCCTCCCTCTTTGCCTTGATGTACTTGGTTTGCATCAATTCCTACTTGACCTCTAGTTGCTTGTTCTCTTGCTCATAAAAGGAGATGATATATTTGTCCCTTTGTAAACTGGTCTCAAGCTCCCTGACTTTGGTATCCTTTTCTTTCAAGGCAGCCTGAGTGATTTTGTCTTTCTCCTCATCACTTGAGTTCACAAGGAGAAACTCCTTTTCAGTGTCATGTTTTTCATGTTGTTGTTTGACCTCTACTTCCTCCACCATTTTCTCTTTTCCTTTAACCTGTAATGCTGATGACAAAGGCAAGGCCCCTCCCACTTTCTGTGGGGTAAACACCTGCCTCTTTCCCCTCTGATAGGTGAAATCAAATGGCTGCAAATTGTTCCTCTGTGGTATACTACTCTAACCATGCTCAGTGTGTACATCATGTCCCTCACTGCCATCATGCTCATCATGTTCCTCATCACTGTCATCATCTCTATTGGGTGAATGAATGGCTACATGAAATGGTGATGTAGATGGTGTGGAGGTGTCTGGTGAAGAATGATCTTTTGAGGATGAGCGATAAGTAAGTCGTGGTGAATGAGAAAAAGTAGATGGATGAGTGGAGGATGATGGAGGAATGCGGGGAGCTGGCTGAGTAGGTGGTTCAT